>CM055074.1:7879797-7924580 GCA_029204045.2 Tillandsia leiboldiana | reverse complement strand
TGCAATTAAAAACCAAAAGTCACAAAATGTTAGTCCAACTCACTTGGTAGTTAATTACATGCCCAAATAGTTAGTCGATAGTTAGTCGAGACATGCAAAACAATCACAAGATGAAAACCAAAGTTGAAGTTGAAGTGAACTTACCTTGATTTATAAACAATTTCATCAGGCAAAGATTTTCACAATCATTGTTCAAGTTCCGTACCATGATGTTCATTCACATCATCATTGTACCTTGATGCAGTCATCATTGTTCATCATTGATGTATGACAAGATCACACTTTTCACAATATCATGTTCAAGTTCTCTAAACTCTCTCCCCCTTTTTGTCACAAAACAAAGCCAAAGTTACCAAAAAACGAAGGAGAGTTAAAAAATATCAACAAAATGTTCCGAAAATTTAAGACTAGAACTAAAAGTGAGTCTAAAAACTGAAAAAAACCTGCACAAACGGATAAAAAATCTGCAAAAGAATAAAAAAGTTCCTGCATAAGGAGATTGTTAGAGATGATTCAGGCATCTGAATTGAGTCAACCGAGGCGGAGTCTTCAGAGCTCGTACAACCCAGCTTTTTCAAATTCTTTAAGCATTCCCGAGATCGTAGTACACTCTTGCTTCATTGATGTATGTCCTTGGACATTTTTCTGAGTTCTAGAGCCATTTTATCTGTTCTTGTTTTATGGAAGACTCTAGATTTCCCTTTTGGTCAGTTCTTCTGGAAGTTGAAGAACGTTGAGTGACGATTGACGGAAAGCAGTCTGACCTTCATTCCGAGGAGATCGTCTTGGCAAAAAGGGTGAATTGCTTGGCACATTCTTTTTCATGGTTTGCTGCTTAAGTATTGAGGAAGACATCAGTGGCTTATTTTTCTTTAGGTAAACCTTATTTTCTTTATCAATGCCTTGTTGTACTTCGTCAAGAAATGTGTCCCAATCTTCTTCGTCTTCTGATTCAGTGTCAATTTGAGAAATATTCCTTGGGTTCTCTTGACATGGTTCATTTATTTCAATACCTCCGAGCTCGTCCAGGTCGTTCGAGCAAGTCTTTTTCTTTTTAGGAAAATGGATGAAGAAGTCATTGGTGCTTTTCCTTTTTCCGCAGCAGTAAGCGGAACCTTTTCCGTTGATGTTTCTGCATGCGCCTTCCCTTTTCGTTTCAACAGAGTTTTTCTGTGGCGATTCTTCAGGATGTGTTTCATCATCTGATAACTCATCCCAGTTAACTCATCCCTTTTAGCTCTCTTGGCAGTGTCTCTCGTATGTACCATAGCAGTAAGTAGGAGAACAATCCAAGTGATCACCATTGCTAATGGTTTCTTGAGAAAAGGAATCCTGTGTAGACCAACTCAAGAACACATGAAAAATTGTTAATTTTCAAAGATTGAAAAACTGTACCCAAACAATCATAATCATGTAGAGAGACTAAGAATCAAATTAGTTTTGCAAAAGGACTTTTAAAAATAGATCAATTGCATGATTTTCAAAAATCCTTATTATATGCCCTAAAACCGAAATTTTAGAAATCGAAGCCTAAAAATCCGTTAATCAGGAGAATACCTAGCATATAATCAAAACTAATCTACCCAGAGTTCTTATTTCAAAGAAATTTGATCAAAAAACCATCCACAAACAAAGTTGATCCAAGAAATTCATCACGTTTGAGGAGGAAAAGAGAAAAACGGTGAAAAAACCGAGATTTGATCAAAATATATATATATATATATATATATATATATATATATATATTATATATATATCTATATATATATATATATATATACTTGGAGTTGAAGAACTTGAGTTTGAAAGCTTCCAGGAAGGATGAAATCTAGAGAGAGAGGCTCTGGAAACTTTGGAACAAAAGATTGGAGTAAAAGAAATCAAAAACCCCTTTCGTTCTTTATAAAACCTAGCCGCGATCCGGATCAGTTCATAACTGCGATTCGGATCGGCTACCCGCAGTGAGAACCTGCGTTCGGGATCCGGATCGGCAGATACAATCCGGATCGTCAGCCCGCAGAAGAATTCCTGCGTTCGGGATCCGGATCATCTAGCCCGATCCGGATCGGCCCCAACTTTTTCTTTAGAAAATTTCAGCGAAATTCAAGAAAAACCAGAAAAGATTGTAAGCGCAAATGTGTATCAACTTTAAACAAAAATCATCGTTTCATACAACAAGAATTAGATTATGCCAGATCTATCATAATATCCAAAAATGAAACGAAAATTTACAAAAATTAAATCCCTTAAAGTTGAACACCTTCAATTACATCTAACTTGATCTTATGAGTAATGCCTTTATCAAATCATCAATTCAGTAAAGAAAATGAAATACAAAGAATCAATAGATGTTTGAAATCCCAAATATAATAGATAATGTATCTAGACAATCTGTTGAAGAGAGTGGCTCTGTGAGCATCTTTCTTTAAAAACCCACCTTATACCAATCTTGAAATTTGAAAGAGTCAAGTATTTCAACATGCATTTTATTTAATCAAAAATTTGAACAACCATGCTTGGTATACATGTGGTAGCTGCACACAATACTCGGACGACCGAGTTGGTAGCTCTTTCCTCCATGTGGGTGGTAGTTTTCACACTCATCATTGGGATGTAACTCTTTCCACATCTTTTGAGCATTTTACCTTTTCTAAGACTCCCCCTCAATTGGCTATCAATATTTAAGATATAAAGTATTTCAACCAAATATTGATCTCGATTTCATACTCGACTAAGCAGTCAAATAAGATAATGACTATACCAAGAGATCATAGAGAGAGAGAAGAAATTGACTTTGATCACTTCGAAGATGATTTAATTAACATAAATGATCATTGCAACAGTGAAATCTTATGATGGCAAAAGCATAATAAATTTCTAAATGTGCGAAAAGATGCAATAAAGTCAATTATGATCTATGCTCAATTAATGTCCTATGTACAAACATAGATAATGAACAAAACAGAAACAAATACAAAACCTATCCTAAGCAAAGATTTCAAAAGAAGATTATTCAAGAAAAGCATCCCAATTGCTTTTCGTAAATGAATAAAACGTTTTTTAATCCAAAGGTTTTTGTTAGAATGCAGCTAATTGATCCTCAGTTGAAATATATGAAAGTTGAAGTGTATTGATTCAACTAGCTCTCTAAGAAAATGATATCTAAGTTCAATATGTTTTGTTCTAGAGTGCAACACAGGGTTTTTAGAAATGTTAATTGCACTAGTGTTGTCACAAAGTATTGTTACCGAAGATGCTGAAATGCGGAAGTCGCTCAATACGCTTTTCATCCAAATGAGTTGAGTTGAGCAACTTCCAGCTGAAATGTATTCCGCTTCGGCAGTCGAGAGTGCTATGCAGTTCTGCTTTTTACTGTGCCATGCAACAAGGCAATGGCCAAGATAGAAGCATGCACCACTCGTGCTTTTCCGATCATCCACTGATCCTGCCCAATCGGCATCTGAGTATCCTACAATATCCAAACTTGTTCCCATAGGATACCAAATTCCGAAATTAATTGATCCTTTGATATACCGGATGATCCTTTTCACCGCTTTCAGGTGAACCTCCTTTGGTGCTGATTGATATCTCGCGCAAATCCCAACACCAAAAGATATATCCGGGCGACTAGCCGTGAGGTAAAGTAGACTTCCAATCATACTTCGATACAGTTTCTCGTCTACATTCTCACTATGTGATTCACTTCCAAGTCCCTTGTGGCTAGTTCCCATTGGAGTCGGAAAATCTTTACAATTTTCTAGATCAAACTTTTTGACCAACTCCATTGCATACTTGGATTGACTCAAGTGAATACCTTCATCATTTTGTTTAATTTGCAATCCAAGGAAATAAGTCAATTCGCCCATCATGGACATCTCAAATTCGCTTTCCATGGTCTCCGCGAATTTAGAAGCATCGTTATCTCTTGTTGCGCCAATACAATGTCATCGACATAGATTTGTGCTACAATGAAATTGCTTTGATAATGCTTCACAAAGAGAGTCCTATCAGCTCCCCCTCGAGTATAGCCCTTCTCCAAAAGGTGCTTTGTTAACCTTTCGTACCATGCTCGCGGTGCTTGTTTCAGACCGTAAAGAGCCTTTTCAAACGAAAAACATGGTTAGGTTGTTATGAACTACAAAACCTTTCGGTTGAGCCACATAAACTTCCTCATTTAAAAACCCATTTAGAAATGCGCTCTTAACGTCCATTTGAAATAATTTGATTTTAAAATGACAAGCAATAGCAAATAGTATACGAATGGACTCGAGTCTAGCTACAGGGGCGAAGGTTTCATCAAAGTCTATACCTTCTACTTGAGAGTAGCCTTGAGCAACTAATCGTGCCTTGTTCCTGATGATAGTACCATCCTCATTTTTCTTGTTCTTGAAGATCCATTTGGTACCTATCACATTGTGTTGCTTTGGAGGCTTCGTTAATTCCCAGACTTTGTTTCGCTCAAATTGATGGAGCTCTTCCTGCATTGCTTTAATCCAGTAGTCATCCTGAAGAGCTTCATCTATGTTCTTTGCTTCGATTAAAGATACGTAGCAAGCGAATCCACAAACCAACTGCCTCCGAGTTCTGACTCCTTCTTGTGGATCTCCAATAATATTCGATTCCGGATGATCCTTGGAGATTCGTAACGTTGTTGAAACGGAGTACTCGGAGATACATGAGATGATTCCTGCACATCAGATAACTAGAAGAACCATTAGATGCATCATTAATATTGGAAGTATTATTATGAGAAGGTGCACTAGCAGGAGAATCATCATCTAGAGAGATATCGAGGGTAGATTTTCCAGTTTCAAAGTGAAAAGCTTCATCTACTTTAACATTTATAGATTCTACGATCGTCTTAGATTCAATGTTAAATACTCGATATGCTCTGCTATTCGTAGAATAACCCAAAAAGATCCCTTCATCACTTCGAGAGTCGAACTTTCCAAGATTTTCACGGTCACGTAAAATGTAACATCGACTCCCGAAGACACGAAAATATTTGATATTGGGTTTTCTACTAAACCACAGCTCATATGGTGTATTTAAAGTTCCTGGGCGCAAGTAAACTCTATTAATGACATAGACAGCGGTGTTCACAGCTTCAGCCCAAAATGTAGCGGTAAATTCCGGCTATGAAGCCTCACACGCGCCATCTCTTGAACAACCCTGTTCTTGCGCTCAACGACACCATTCTGCTGAGGTGTATAGGGTGCCGAGAATCATGTTTAATTCCATTTGAAGTGCAAAAATCAATGAATTTTGAATTTATGAATTCTCCACCTCTATCACTTTTAACACGAATGATCTTTTCATTCTTTTCAATCATAATACGATGGCAAATCTCATGAAAAGAGTCAAACGTATCAGCTTTCTCTTTTAAAAATGCTACCCAAGAAAACCGAGAGAATCATCAACCAATAAAAAAATGTACCATTTACCTCCCAAAGATGGTTGACGGGGCGGCCAAAAGAAAAGAAGAAAAGAAAATAGTCTACATAAACTACCAAGATTTAATCGTAAAACGATTAAAGACAAGGAGGGGTTTCACCTTTGCATACCCAAACCTTTTGAGTTTTGGAGTATGTTGGCAATGGTTGAGAAGTTTTCCTTGATGAAGACGTCTTGCAAGATTGGTCTTTTTCTTTTGTCATCGTCTTGTTTGAAGTACTACCAATGTCCTTTTCTTTAGGAGAATCCTTCTTTGAATTCCATGGAGTGAACTTATTGGTAGCAGTTGCAAGATGTGGTTGATTTGATCCTTGAGCTCCAATCTTGCAATTTCTTCCAATGTGCCCTGCAAAATTACAACGAAAACATACCTTTGTGCTTGATGATTCTGAAGAGGATGAGGTAGGCTTGTTGTCGTTGGTTGTCATGATTTCCGGTGTCGGAGAAGGAGATACCGACTGAGGCACAAAGACTGTCCCAACCGAACTAAAATTGTCTTCAGTTCGATTGTATCCGAGGCCGAACTTGTTTGTTTGACCAAGACCAAGAAGTTTATCCAACTTACTCCTTCCTAAAGAGAATTGCTGTAAGTCATCCTTGAGTTGGCAAATGGTCTCTGTCATTTCCAATTTTTCCCGTCGGGCCTCGCCGTAGAGCTTCAAGAAATAGTTCGCTTTGTTCACCATATCTATATAGTTCTTCTCGAGTTGCTCATTGGACTCTTGAAGGGAAACATTTTCTTTATCAGTTTATCCCTTTCCACTTCAAGATCGGTCGAGAGAGAAGTTACCCTTTTTACTTCTTCTTCGAGATCCTGCAATCTCCCTCTCAACCCCTTGTTTTGCTTAGCCGGTTTCTTTAAATCCCGTAAAGATCTGTGATAGGCTAGAGCAAATTCTTCACCTTCCGAATCATCCGATTCGTTGTCCGTTGCGTTCTTTTCAACAGTGGAGTTGGACAACGACTCAGATGTACTTGCCATAAAGCACATGAAGGGTGAAGATACGGACGCGTGGAATGCGGTGGAGCTCTTTTCTTCATCACTCGAAGACGACTCATTTGACGTTGAGTTGTCATCCCAAGTGACGACTTGCATCGCCTTCTTCTTTGCCGGATACTTGTTAGGACATTCCGTTGCAATGTGGCCGTAGCCTCGACATTTGAAGCATTGTAGTTGTCCTTCTGAACTTTTCTTATCCTTTGAGAAGTTCTCTTGCTTTCTTGACTTGTAACCTGAAGTACCCTTGCCTTTGTTCGACTTTTCGAAGGATGGAGATTTGCTTGAATTACCCCTTCGAAAGTTGCGGCGAAACTTCCTTGTCAAGAGAGCGAGCTGCTTCTCAAATTCCTCCATAGAAAGGTTCTCGTCATCGTCTGAGGAGGATGTATCCGCGTCTTCTTCCTTAGTTGTTTTCAACGCATAACCTGAAGACCTTAGAAGTGGATGCCTTTCCAGAAGAATTGTTAGTAGTAAACGTCATTTCATAAGTTTGTAATGAACCAACTAATTCTTCTACACGTATTTCGTCCGGGTGTTTAATAGTTTCAATGGCAGTAACCTTTGGGCGAAATCGTTCAGGAAGAGTTCTTAAGATCTTTCTTACAATCTTAAATTCTGGAATCTTCTCTCCCAGATTAGCACATGAGTTTACGATGTCTTGCAATCGTGTATAGTAGTCCATGAAAGATTCATTTTCTGCCATTAAGATAGAGTCAAACTTGCTCGTAAGCATTTGCAGTTTCTGAATCTTCACGAGGTTAGTTCTCTCATGTGTAACCTGAAGAACATCCCAGATTTCTTTCGCAGTCTCACATGCCGAGACGCGAGAGAATTCAGTTTGAGATAAGGCATTAAAGATAGCATTAATCCCCTTGCCATTGTAAGAAGATGAATCTAACTCTTCCTTGGTCCATTTCGACCTAGGTTTTAAGGTGTGAACATCACCAATAAATTCTGTTGGATTAGTCCATCCTAATTCAATCGATTGCCACACCCGTTCGTCGATGGAAATTAAAAAGGCTTTCATCCGTACTTTCCAGTACGCATAATTTGTTCCATCGAAGAACGGGGGTCGGTTGATGTTTCCACCTTCAACCATTGTTTACAATCCTATTCCCGCTCTGATACCACTTGTTGGGTTATATGTAATAAGGATCTAAATAGGGGAAAAAACACCTAGAGGGGGGTGAATAGGTGTAAACGCATAAACACTCAAAAAAATCGTTGCGATAAAAACCCAATGCGGAAATAAAAATAATACGCAAGATTTTTACGTGGAAAACTCCATCACCGGAGGTAAAAAACCACGGGACCGATAACACGGCAGAAATCCACTAGAATTAAAACACGTACAAGGTGATTTACCGTACACACTTACGACTCAACCTTTTCCATACGCTCCTAGAGGATCTTCTCCGCTCGCTCCGCGACGCTTCTCGAATCCACGATCTGCGCCCAACGCCGAATCCACGGCGTCCAACGTCGAATCCACGACGTCCGACCGAATCCACGGTCTTCACCCAATAGCACCCTTCGAATCCACGAACGTGCCTCGCTCCGAATCCACGAGAGCGGTTGAACCTTGAATCCACAAGGACACGCGAATCCACGCGCCGATTTTTGGGGTAAATCGTTGTTTTGGGTGGTGATGATCCGCCGAATACTTAGATCAAAGATAGATCGGAAATACCATCTAAGTATTCATTAGTTTGATTCAACTCAAGATGTGAGTATGAAAACCTAGAATCAAACTAATCAATATAGATGAAGAAACATAGAGTATTCTCTAATGATTTTCTTTCTTCTCTATATGTGGATCTAGAGCCGTATAAGATGATATATGAAAATGACGGCTATTTTGATTCACAGTGGATTAACCCTAGAAAAAGAATCATAGGGTCTATTTATAGGTTAGAAACCCTAGGAAGGAGATAAGAATCAAAAACCTAACATTTCTGGAGATTTTACGGACGACGATCCGGATCGGATTAACTGTGATCCGGATCGTCGCAACGAGTCAGGCAATTCCAGAAAAACGAAGGTTCGGGATCTGGATCGAAGTGCTTGATCCGGATCGTTCATACAGTTCACCAAACATCAACGTTCGGGATCCGGATTGCGAAGCCTGATCCGGATCGTTCAAGGAAGATGGTAAACTCAGTGTTCGGGATCCGGATCAAGAGAGGCTACGATCCGGATTGAACTGGTGTATGAACGAACCACCTTCGGGATCCGGATCGAACAACCTGATCCGGATCCTGAACATGTCCCAAGTCCAGTTTTTGATTTTTATGCAATGAAAGATTCTTCCAAGTGTTTCTACACTACAAGAAGTATTCGAATCACACAAAATCTTTAGTAAAACATACCTGATCCTTTTGAATTCTTCTTTCTTGAGATTGAGTTAAATGATCCAACTTTCTTCACCTTCAATCTTCAAGACTTGAGACTTTCACGAAACTACGCCAACTCAAATTCCGTAACATGAGATACTGAACTTTTACAAATTGCAAAGTCGCAATGTTGTTGGTCAATCAATATGTTGGAGTGTCGGGTTGAGTCGGGACTCTTTTAGTGCAAAATGACACAAAAAATTGAGCATGAGGGTGTGTTTTGGGGACTTTTTGAGTGTCACGCCCCGGAACCCGGGCTCGTCAACAGATCCGCCGTGCACATGGGATTTCCCGAGTACACGAAGCGCTGGTAACCTGCTCCGATATAATATAAACAATAAAAGAGCATAATACAGAGTTAAAGTGGAAGAACCACATAGTATCTCAGACTGGAACTACAAATAAAGCTGTAATATGTACAATAATCTCCCAGCTCACCAAAATAATACAACCAGCCGGCGAAAGTCAGACTCAAAATAAACGGAGAATATCACAGTCTGAGTGAAGGGTACAACGTCTATCTACAGCTCTCAGTCTCCTAGGAGATCTATCTACTCAGCGATCCCCTTACCTTTATCAGCCGCTGATAGCCTAGCAGCTCCCGCAGACGACTCTGCAAAATAAAGAAGAAGAAAGAAACAGAAAAGAATAATGGGGGTGAGAACTACCAGATAAACCAGTAGCCTCCCCTAGTGGGCAAAACCTCAACTCTGACGCACCCACTAGGACTACTAGAGGCCATAAAGGAATAAGTGGTAAAGCTGTAAACAGAACTGCTGAAATAAGGGAAACCACCACTAGAATGCCTCTAAATGTCATGTAGCATGAAATGACTGTATGCAACAATACCAAACATGCCTGCCTGAAATAACTCAGTCTTGTGTCACTAGTAAAACTGGTACTGCCTGCTGTGCCTTGCCAAATCGGGTATGCTGGCCAATGCATAACACCGATAGGGGATAGTGTTTGCCAAATCGGGTATGCTGGCCAACGCATGACACCGATAGGGAATAGTGTTTGCCAAATTGGGTATGCTGGTCAACGCATAACACCGATAGGGGATAGGAGTCTCAAGGACTCAAAGTCTGTCTGTAACACACTCCGGAGTGGCACTCGAGGGGAGCGACCCACACGAGTAAAATATCTCAGTAATAAGTATCAGAAGTGCCATAAAACAGCAGGACTGGATCATGACTATGATCAAAGTGGGAAAAAACTATCCACTAAAGAAAACCCCGATCTGATGCCATAGTACTTAACAAGTGGGAAAACCATCCACTAGGATAACCCGATCCTCAGCTGATGCAAAATAGACCAGACTCATCCCTAATCTGATGCAAGGATAAATATCTGGTCGACCGCCTACTGTCCGCGGTCACCGCAATACCCCACAAATCCATAATCTAATGCAATCTCGACTACACTATCCCAAACCCCTGCTCACACTTGAGCAACAAGCCTCTGGATGCACAGGACAACAATGAAACATGTACAATTCCCAAGATGATAGTGTAGCAATAAATAGTGGCTAACTAGATGAGCAAGAAAGCATGCCATTATTTAAAAGCTGTAGAAAAGTGTCAAATATTTATAAAAAAGATTGATTGTTATGAAAGTTATTGCATGCGAGATTATAGCCTTTGTCCCAATCACAGTGTCCCAATATAAGTCATCATATAATTGGTGGGGTTATATTAAATTTTAGGAGAGTTCGTCCCAGCGGTTCTCATCAATTGTCCTGTTAGTTGTCCTGTTAGTAGTCCTGTTAGTAGTCCCAATGGTTCTCATCATTTGTCATATTAGTTTATCCCAATTGTTCTCATCAATTGTCATATTAGTTTGTCCCAATTGTTCTTATCAATTGAATTTTAGGGGAGTTCCAGTAATCCCAGTGAGCATGTCAAAAATGAGGTAAGCAACAACCGTCCACCTCGAACAGCTCAAATCACACCCAGATAGTCTCCTGGCTGTCCACAGTCCCCTAGAACTGCTGTCTGCCGAGAACGGTGCCCTACAGCAACACACATTGCACAGGGTGTAACTATATTATTCATAAAAATACAGCTTTTGCTGTTTTTCAAATAGCACAAAAAGAGAGGAGTTTTTCACCTCTGTATAGTACTCAGAAAAATCCAGAAAAATTACGGTTGCGTTCCTCGCGAAGAGTAGATCAAAATCGACTCCTAAAACACCTCGATCTGATGCTCCTACGCCAAGATAAAAATCGGAGAAGTTGACACTGTCCAGAAATTTCCACAGCAAAAAGGGGGGTCAAATAGACCTCGGGAAACGTGCCAAAAGTACGAAATGGAGCAAAGTGATCAACACGGAAATCGAAGCCTTACCTCTTAGGAACTCGCTGTCGCAAAAATCGTCTAAAAATTCCTCCTGGTTAGCACACAGGGAATTTTCGACGGAACTGCGACGGGAAATGGGCCGAAAAAGAAAACCGTCGCAGTGCGCCGCGTCGCAGATAACTCACTAACGGTACCTTCAAAAATTCTGAGATTTGGAGGAGAGAGAGAAGAGAGAGAGAGGAAGAAATTTTGTAGAGGGCACTTTCTCTGGTTCTCTCTCTAAGGGCTCGAAAACCGAGGTGCAAAGAGAGGGGGTGGGGGGCCCTATTTATAATGGGCTGAGGCTCCACACAGGATCGGATCCGAACAGGAAACACCGAAACGGGCCAACCAAAACGCGCCACGTGTCGCCAAAACAGGAAACAGCCTTGTGCAATGCCACTGAGAATCCGCCACGTGTCCACGTGGTGCACGGGCCCGGTCCCCGCGCCGGGTTTTCCGAAAAATGTTGGCCAATCGGAGCGCCGCCATGTGCACCTTCTAGAAGCTGGCCGGCCAATGGGGAAGCGGCACGTGTCAAGGTAAGGCTTCGGTGCACCCGGTGCACGGCAAGCCCATGGACCCCGCACCAGCGCCCCCCGCCCGCGCCGCGCGCCGCTGCGCTCTGCCGCGCTCCGCCGCTGCGCCGCCGCTGTGCCGCCGCCCGCCGGTCGCCGCCGGCCGCCGGAACAGTAATTCCGGCACCGGAGTTACTGTTCCGGTGAACAGTGTTTTGGCGCCGAAAAATAAAGTGAATATACCGTTTTGATCGTTTTCGCGCGCTGAGTCCAAATCCGCTGTCCATTTCGCCAAATTCTCATCCGAAATTTTGCCGAAAGCTCCCGGAAAATTCCATTTGCTCCGATTTTCGCGCAGAGTCTATATTAAATGTCCAATTTTGATTCTACAAGCTCTGTTTCACCGAACAAGCTCCCTACAATCACTGTTTAATGTTGCACAGTTCCTGCGGGAGTCCGGATCATCACATCCTCCCCCACTAAAAAGAGTTTCGTCCTCGAAACGAGACTAAACAATAATCCTCAGTCCGATGTCTCGAATAAGTAGGGGTGAGCATCCCTCATCTCCGACTCGAGCTCCCATGTAGCCTCGCGCTCGTCATGATTGCTCCATTGGATCTTCACATAGGGAATGGCCCGACTGCGTAATTCTTTCACCTCTCGATCCAGAACTCGCAGTGGGCGTTCTTCATACCTCAAATCCTCGCTGATCTCAAGCGGTGTGAAGTCGATGACGTGCGATGGGTCGAAGATATACTTTCTTAAAGTAGAAACATGAAATACATCATGAACACCAGCAAGCCTTGGAGGAAGTGCGAGTCGGTAGGCAACTGGCCCGATACGCCCCAATACCTCAAAGGGTCCAATATATCGGGGGCTAAGTTTCCCACGAATGCCGAACCTCCTGATTCCTTTGGATGGCGAGACTTTCAGGAATACATGATCTCCAACCTAAAATTCTAAGTCTCGTCGCCGAACATCGGCATAACTCCTTTGTCGGCTTTGGGCGGTTTGAAGATGCTTCTGAATCACTCGGACCTTCTCCTCTGCCTCTAACAACACATCTGGTCCCAAGGTTCGCCTCTCGCCCACATCACTCCAATAAAGTGGTGATCGACACTTGCGTCCATACAATGCTTCAAACGGAGCCATCTGAATGCTCGCTTGAAAGCTATTGTTGTACGCGAATTCAGCCAAAGATAAATGTCGAATCCACCCTCCGCCGAAATCCAGGACACAAGCCCTTAACATGTCTTCCAGGATTTGTATAGTCCGCTCTGACTGCCCATCAGTCTGCGGATGAAAAGCTGTACTGAACCTGAGTTCAGTTCCCAAGGCTGTTTGCAAACTCTTCCAGAAATGCGAAACAAACCTCGGGTCTCTATCTGATACTATGGAGGCTGGTACTCCATGTAATCTTACTATCTCATCTAGATATAGCTGGGCTAGTCGCTCAAGTGGCCATGTAGTCTGCATGGGCAGAAAGTGCGCCGACTTGGTAAGTCTATCTACAACTACCCAGATAGCGTCTGCTCCTCCCTGTGCCCTTGGCAATCCGACCACGAAATCCATCGTAATGTGGTCCCATTTCCACTCGGGAATTGGGAGACTTTGTAACTTGCCAGCTGGCACTCGATGCTCAGCTTTCACCTGCTGACAAGTTAAACACTGAGCCACAAATCTCCCAATATCCCTCATCATGCCTTTCCACCAAAAGTGTGCCTTAAGGTCTTTATACATCTTAGTCCCACCAGGATGTAGGGTATAAGGTGTATAATGGGCCTCCCGCAATATCTGTTCTCTAATCTCCACATCTATTGGCACACATGCTCGGTTTCTGTACCTTAGTACTCCCGAGGCATCTATTGTAAAGTCCCCAGACTGATCACTCGGAATTTGATCTCTAATCCTGGTCAAGTGGGGGTCCTCACTCTGTTTCTCCCTGATCCTGTCTAGCAGAGTGGGCTGTAAGACTAAAGATGTCAGCCTAGCAGAGACCCCAGGGGACACAACCTCTATCTCGAGTCGTCTCATTTCCTCTAATAGCGGTGCCTGGTCTGTGATCAACATAGACAAACTTTGCACCGCCCTCCTACTCAAGGCATCAGCGACCACATTAGCCTTGCCTGGGTGGTAGAGAATATCTACATCATAATCCTTTAATAGCTCTAACCACTTACGTTGCCTCAAATTCAACTCCTTCTGCGTGAACAGGTATTTTAGGCTCTTGTGGTCGGTGTAGATTTCACAATGCTCCCCATATAGATAATGACGCCAGAGCTTTAGAGCAAAAACCACGGCAGCGAGCTCCAAGTCATGGGTAGGGTAATTCTTCTCATAATCCTTGAGTTGCCTTGATGCATAAGCAATTACCCTCCCTTCCTGCATCAGCACACAACCAAGTCCGCTGTGTGATGCGTCACTATAGATCACATATCCTTTTCCCATAACAGGAAGGGAAAGGATAGGAGCGGTCATCAGTCTATTTTTCAGCTCCTCAAAGCTCTTTTGACAGTCCTCACTCCAGATAAACTTCACTCCCTTACGCGTCAAGCGAGTGAGGGGTGTGGAGAGCTTCGCAAAGCCTTCCACAAACCGACGGTAATACCCAGCTAAACCCATAAAGCTACGTACCTCAGAAACCGTCGTCGGTCGGGGCCAATCACGGACTGCCTCAATCTTTGCTGGGTCTACTGCCACACCTGTGGCGGAAATCACATGGCCTAAGAAGACTACCTCCCGAAGCCAAAACTCGCATTTTGCTAGCTTGGCAAACAACTTCTTCTCTCGCAGAAGTTGCAGCACAATCCTTAAGTGCTCCTCATGCTCAGCATCACTTCGGGAGTAGATCAAGATATCATCAATGAATACTACTACGAATCGATCCAAGTATAGTCGGAAGATCCGGTTCATTAAATCCATGAATGCGGCAGGGTCATTAGTTAGCCCAAAAGGCATAACTGTAAATTCATAATGCCCATACCGTGATCAAAATGCCGTTTCGGAATATCTACGGCCTTCACCTTCAACTGGTGGTAACCGGACTGCAAATCTATCTTAGAGAAGACGCAAGACCCTTGCAGCTGATCAAAGAGATCATCGATGCGCGGCAAAGGGTACTTGTTCTTGATGGTCACTTTATTTAATTCTCTATAATCCACATATAGTCGGAGTGACCCATCTTCTATACGAATAGCACCGGCGCACCCCAAGGTGATACACTCGGCCTAATAAAATCCTTATCCATTAAATCCTGGAGTTGCGCCTTAAGCTCTCGCAGCTCAGCCGGTGTCATCCGGTAAGGAGCCTTAGAGATTGGCGCAGTTCCTGGAACTACGTTAATCACGAACTCAATCTCCCTATCTGGCGGCATGCTAGACAGCTCAGGTGGGAAAACATCCGGGAACTCGCGGGCAATAGGGATATCCCCGAGTTCCGGTGCCGCCGTAGGCCCCTCAACAACACTAGCCAAAAAGGCTACACATCCCCGACGGATCATCTGCTTCGCTCGGGAAGTCGAAACCATAGAGGCAAAGAAAGCACTCTGACATCCCCGGTATACCAACATTTCCTGGTCTGGCTCTCTAAAAGTGACAGTCCTTGCGGCACAGTCAATAGTCGCGAAATACCGAGCCAGCCAGTCCATCCCGAGGACCACATCGAAGTCCTTCAATTGTCTCAGGACCAACAGGTCTGCTGGCATAATCCAGGACTCGATTTGCATCGGGCAGGACCAACAGCACTCCTCCACGTGCAAAGTGTGATCGGGAACCCGAACCTCTCGTGCACGTGGTAAAAGTCCTACCTCTATCCCATGTAATGATGCAAATGATTTACTAATAAAAGAATGCGATGCTCCAGTATCAAATAATGTACGAGTCCTAATGCCAGAAAGTAAGGTGATACCTGCCACCACGTGATCTGCTGCCGAAGAGTCCTCTACCTGCGCAGCATACACTCGCCCACTCTGGGCTGGAGGGCGATACTCCGTGGGATAGGAAGAAGATGGCCTGCTTGCTGGAGCATATGGCCGCTGAGCCGTCGACCGTTGCTGAGACGAAGAAGGAGCAGATGCTGAAGAAGGAGCCGTCGATGGTGCATATGGGCAGGCAGCTCGGAGGTGGCCAGACTGTCCACACCGATAACAGCGGCCAAACCTCAGATCACAAGCATCAGAGTTATGCTGTCCCTGGCAGAAAATGCACCTAACCGTAGCCTGGGGCTGCCTCGCCTGCTGCCTCTGTCGCGGAGGCCCTTGCTGCCGCGACTGCGATCTCTGCTGATGCGAATGCTGTTGCTGCTGATGCTGCGGTGGCCTCTGGGATCCCCCAGGCCCTCGCCGCTCAGAACGCCCACGGCCGGAAAACTGAGGCCGTGGCGGTCGTGGCGGCCTCCAAGAACTGGCCTGTCCCCCGTCGTCCTGCGCTGGTCGCTTCCTGTCTGCGCCTTGAGCGACCAGGCCCCCACGTCTGGCGACGACGTGGTCTCCCCTCTCAACCCACTGGGCATGCTCTGCTGCCTCCTCCAAGGTCTGTAGTCTCTGAGCATGCACCAGAGTATAGATTTCTGGGCGCAGGCCCGACTCAAAGAGCTCCACCTGGTGCGGTCCATCCCTGGCGACATAGGGTACGCAGTTGAGTAACCGCGTGAACTCCTGAAAATAGTCTAATGCCGTCCGGTCGCCTTGCTGAAGATTCTTCAAATCATCTTCCAGCTTTTTCTTCATACTCGTGGAAAAGTACGTATCCAGAATCATCTTCTTGAACTCTGACCAGGGTAGCTGTCGAGTGATCTGGAACTCCAGAGGCTCTACCCGACGCCACCATGCATCAGCGTCCCCGTCTAAGCAGTGTACAGCCATATGTACCCTGTACCTCTGGTCAATGAAGAAGTCCCGGAATAACTTCTCCATTGACGAAAGCCAAGTCCCGATCTCCCACGGCTGGGTATTCCGCCCTGAAAACCTGGGCGGTCCCCGCTTACAGAACTGAGTAAGTTTGCCAGCAATCTCCTGCTCCTCCGCAGGAGTCAATGGCCGGATTGTCCCCTGAGCAACAGGGGATGCCGAGGTCACCGGTCCAACTGGGGAAGCCACAGCAGGGGAGGGTGGTACGGGAGAACTCTCAGGGGGTGCAACAACAGGCTGCGCCCTCTGTTCTAACATCTGCGTCAGCCGACCCATGGCCTCCTCCTGACGCTGCACGGCCTCTGCCATCTGGGCCATCTGAGCCTGAAGCTCCTGCACCTCACTCTGCTGGCCCTGCTCGGACTCCTCCGGCTCGGGCTCAGGGGAATCAGGCTGAGAACGCGTCAACATCCTACGTCGCGGAGGCATCCTATCACAAGAAACCACACTCAGTATCATATCCCCACACGACCCAACCTAGCGAAAGTCAAAGACATCCCCATATTTCTGTGACTTTATGTTGTCTGCAACCAACATAACGGTTCACCAGAATTAGGCATGTCGATCCCTCTTCTCTCACTGGAAGAGCCAAACAATAAATCAACGACTTTCGCAAATATCACGTCTCTCGTACCCTATTATCCTAGGGTCTACCAAAAGCCTAGGGTTTCCTAAGTCCCAACTGACCAATCCCTAAGCTCTGATACCAACTTAATCTGTCACGCCCCGGAACCCGGGCTCGTCAACAGATCCGCCGTGCACATGGGATTTCCCGAGTACACGAAGCGCTGGTAACCTGCTCCGATATAATATAAACAATAAAAGAGCATAATACAGAGCTGAAGTGGAAGAACCACATAGTATCTCAGACTGGAACTACAAATAAAGCTGTAATATGTACAATAATCTCCCAGCTCACCAAAATAATACAACCAGCCGGCGAAAGTCAGACTCAAAATAAACGGAGAATATCACAGTCTGAGTGAAGGGTACAACGTCTATCTACAGCTCTCAGTCTCCCAGGAGATCTATCTACTCAGCGATCCCCTTACCTTTATCAGCCGCTGATAGCCTAGCAGCTCCCGCAGACGACTCTGCAAAATAAAGAAGAAGAAAGAAACAGAAAAGAATAATGGGGGTGAGAACTACCAGATAAACCAGTAGCCTCCCCTAGTGGGCAAAACCTCAACTCTGACGCACCCACTAGGACTACTAGAGGCCAGAAAGGAATAAGTGGTAAAGCTGTAAACAGAACTGCTGAAATAAGGGAAACCACCACTAGAATGCCTCTAAATGTCATGTAGCATGAAATGACTGTATGCAACAATACCAAACATGCCTGCCTGAAATAACTCAGTCTTGTGTCACTAGTAAAACTGGTACTGCCTGCTGTGCCTTGCCAAATCGGGTATGCTGGCCAATGCATAACACGGATAGGGGATAGTGTTTGCCAAATCGGGTATGCTGGCCAACGCATGACACCGATAGGGAATAGTGTTTGCCAAATTGGGTATGCTGGTCAACGCATAACACCGATAGGGGATAGGAGTCTCAAGGACTCAAAGTCTGTCTGTAACACACTCCGGAGTGGCACTCGAGGGGAGCGACCCACACGAGTAAAATATCTCAGTAATAAGTATCAGAAGTGCCATAAAACAGCAGGACTGGATCATGACTATGATCAAAGTGGGAAAAACTATCCACTAAAGAAAACCCCGATCTGATGCCATAGTACTTAACAAGTGGGAAAACCATCCACTAGGATAACCCGATCCTCAGCTGATGCAAAATAGACCAGACTCATCCCTAATCTGATGCAAGGATAAATATCTGGTCGACCGCCTACTGTCCGCGGTCACCGCAATACCCCACAAATCCATAATCTAATGCAATCTCGACTACACTATCCCAAACCCCTGCTCACACTTGAGCAACAAGCCTCTGGATGCACAGGACAACAATGAAACATGTACAATTCCCAAGATGATAGTGTAGCAATAAATAGTGGCTAACTAGATGAGCAAGAAAGCATGCCATTATTTAAAAGCTGTAGAAAAGTGTCAAATATTTATAAAAAAGATTGATTGTTATGAAAGTTATTGCATGCGAGATTATAGCCTTTGTCCCAATCACAGTGTCCCAATATAAGTCATCATATAATTGGTGGGGTTATATTAAATTTTAGGAGAGTTCGTCCCAGCGGTTCTCATCAATTGTCCTGTTAGTTGTCCTGTTAGTAGTCCTGTTAGTAGTCCTGTTAGTAGTCCCAATGGTTCTCATCATTTGTCATATTAGTTTATCCCAATTGTTCTCATCAATTGTCATATTAGTTTGTCCCAATTGTTCTTATCAATTGAATTTTAGGGGAGTTCCAGTAATCCCAGTGAGCATGTCAAAAATGAGGTAAGCAACAACCGCCCACCTCGAACAGCTCAAATCACACCCAGATAGTCTCCTGGCTGTCCACAGTCCCCTAGAACTGCTGTCTGCCGAGAACGGTGCCCTACAGCAACACACATTGCACAGGGTGTAACTATATTATTCATAAAAATACAGCTTTTGCTGTTTTTCAAATAACACGAAAAGAGAGGAGTTTTTCACCTCTGTATAGTACTCAGAAAAATCCAGAAAAATTACGGTTGCGTTCCTCGCGAAGAGTAGATCAAAATCGACTCCTAAAACACCTCGATCTGATGCTTCTACGCCAAGATAAAAATCGGAGAAGTTGACACTGTCCAGAAATTTCCACAGCAAAAAGGGGGGTCAAATAGACCTCGGGAAACGTGCCAAAAGTACGAAATGGAGCAAAGTGATCAACACGGAAATCGAAGCCTTACCTCTTAGGAACGCGCTGTCGCAAAAATCGTCTAAAAATTCCTCCTGGTTAGCACACAGGGAATTTTCGACGGAACTGCGACGGGAAATGGGCAGAAAAAGAAAACCGTCGCAGTGCGCCGCGTCGCAGATAACTCACTAACGGTACCTTCAAAAATTCTGAGATTTGGAGGAGAGAGAGAAGAGAGAGAGAGGAAGAAATTTTGTAGAGGGCACTTTCTCTGGTTCTCTCTCTAAGGGCTCGAAAACTGAGGTGCAAAGAGAGGGGGTGGGGGGCCCTATTTATAATGGGCTGAGGCTCCACACAGGATCGGATCCTAACAGGAAACACCGAAACGGGCCAACCAAAACGCGCCACGTGTCGCCAAAACAGGAAACAGCCTTGTGCAATGCCACTGAGAATCCGCCACGTGTCCACGTGGTGCACGGGCCCGGTCCCCGCGCCGGGTTTTCCGAAAAATGTTGGCCAATCGGAGCGCCGCCATGTGCACCTTCTAGAAGCTGGCCGGCCAATGGGGAAGCGGCACGTGTCAAGGTAAGGCTTCGGTGCACCCGGTGCACGGCAAGCCCATGGACCCCGCACCAGCGCCCCCCGCCCGCGCCGCGCGCCGCTGCGCTCTGCCGCGCTCCGCCGCTGCGCCGCCGCTGTGCCGCCGCCCGCCGGTCGCCGCCGGCCGCCGGAACAGTAATTCCGGCACCGGAGTTACTGTTCCGGTGAACAGTGTTTTGGCGCCGAAAAATAAAGTGAATATACCGTTTTGATCGTTTTCGCGCGCTGAGTCCAAATCCGCTGTCCATTTCGCCAAATTCTCATCCGAAATTTTGCCGAAAGCTCCCGGAAAATCCCATTTGCTCCGATTTTCGCGCAGAGTCTATATTAAATGTCCAATTTTGATTCTACAAGCTCTGTTTCACCGAACAAGCTCCCTACAATCACTGTTTAATGTTGCACAGTTCCTGCGGGAGTCCGGATCATCACATTGAGGTTTTTGGGGCTTTCATTCGTGAATCCGAGTGTCCGGATTAGCCTTGTAGCCGCCTAAAACCTGAGCGGGCGAGAGCGTCGTGTGTGCGACACGTGGCGGCATGGAGATCGAGGAGGTGGACATGTGGTGGCTTCCCATTGGGTGCCGGCGGAGCGGGCCAGGCGGCGCGAGACACGGGCGGCATGGTTGGCCGCCACGTGGCGGCGCCCCGTTAGGCGCGGGCATGACACGATGCGCACATTGACGCGCGGAGGGACGCGTGGCAGCTCAGGGATGTTTCAGCCGCGCCCTTTAGGCGCCCGAAAGGGCCCTGTAGCGGTTCGAATGTTTCGGGTTGCCCTTCTCGTGTCTGGGTCGCCCGGAAAGGGAGTTACAGGCGCTCGAAAGTTGGTTTCAGACGTTTGAATAGGCCGTTTTGGCCTTTTCATCACACGCAGGCCCTCTTTCTTTTCCTTTTTTTCTTCTGCTCGCGTCTGAGGGCTTTAGAGAGAGATGTAAAGCGCGAAGGAGAGGGAGAGGGAGGTCGCGAGCGTGTGGGGAGTGCTGTGGAATGCGCGGTTCGATCTAAGGAGTCGAGCACAGGCGCGCACGCGAGATTTGATGGCACGTCGATCTTGGGGTAAGTTTCTTTTATTTTATATTGTTTGTTTGTGTTTTTCAAGGTGGCTTTTGTTAGCAATAGGTTTTGCTCGTTAGAATTTTTGGATTTGAACTATATGCCTTTTTGGACTATTAGGGCTGTAGTTGTCTATGTTGCGCGGTGTATCGGGGTACTGCCGGATTTTTCGGGACTGCCGTTCACACGTGGTGATCATTGTCGAGCGTGCAATCTGTCCACCGATCATGTTCTACCAGAAGTTGTTTTCCAAATGGGTTCCGTATCGCCGACAATGGCAGAGTGTGGGTTATAGGATCCAATGATCTAAATAGAAAAAAAACACCTAGAGGGGGGCGTGAATAGGTGTAAACAATAAAATTCAGAAATCTGTACGTAAAAATAACTCAATGCAGAAAATAAAAATTATACGCAAGATTTTTACGTGGAAAACTCCAATCCAGGAATAAAAAACCACGAGACCGATCATACGAAAAAGTCCACTAAGATTAAAACACGTACAAGGTGATATAACGCATACTCACAACTCAACCTTTTTCATACGCTCCAAGTAGATCTTCTCCGCAGTTCTCAACGCGCATCGATCACACGATTTGTGTCCAACTTCGAATCCACGACGTCCAACCGAATCCACGGTCTTCACCAATATAGCACGAGTCAATCACACGAACACGCCTAACTCCGAATCCACGAAATCGATAGCACCTTGAATCACAAGGCCACACGAATCCACGCGCCGATTTTCCTTTCGAAAATCGTTATTTGTTTATTGGTGGTGATGATTCCAAATACTTAGATAATCATAGATAGATAAGAAAACACCATCTAAATATTCATCAATTTGATTCTACAAGAAATAAGAGTTTGAAAAACCCTAGAATCAAATTGATCAATATAGATGAAGAAATATGAAAATAAACGTGTTTTTCTTTCTTCTCTATATGTGGATTATCTTCGATCCCTTTTTGGAATACCCTAAAATATGATCTTGGGGTCTATTTATAGACTAGAAACCTTTTGGAAAGAGATAAGAATAAAAAACTGTCTTAACAGAATTTTTTCCGCACGGCGGTCCGGACTGGACTTCATCTGATCCGGACTGTTGTCGTAGTTAAGAAAATTTTTAGAAATATGGTTCGGGGTCCGGACTGAATGGAGTCTGATCCAGACTGATTCATGCGATATAACAAAATCAATGTTCGGGGTCTGGACTGAATGGGGATTGATCCGGACTGAAATTGCGCATGAACCAAACCATGTTCGGGGTCCGGACTGGATCTGCCTGATATGGATCCAGAGCACTAAAAATATCCAGTTTTTAATTTTTATGCCATGAAAATTATTCCAAGTATTTCTAAACTATAAGAATATATTCAAATCATCAAAAATATTTAATTTAGCGTACCTGAACATTTTGAATCCATTCTTCCTGAGATTGATGTATGTGATCGACAATTCTTCAACTTCAATCTTCAAGTCTCAAAATACTTCACGAAATACGCCAATATAAAATTTTTTAACACAGAGTACTTGTTATGTCTGCATAATAGATGTAGAGTTTTTGACTGTTTTTATATTGTTTATTAGATGTAGAAAATGCATGTAGGCGATAATTAGTAGATATTTTTGTTAGTGTTTGGACTGTTTGGACCGAAAGATTAGAATATTATTATTTTATTGCTAGAGGAGCCTACGTGGGTCGTTTGAGTGTGAGGATATCGGGGTAGGTGTCACTTATAACATGATTGGGTTAGTCTGATTGTCAGGGAAACCATGTTGTCGACCTGAGTTGACCCTTCGTTTGTATTGTTGAGTATTGGAGATAAAGGGTACTTGGCTATTGATATTTGTGCTACGTCATGCTAACATAGAGTTTACATCTGTCTTGAGATTTCGTGGATCGTGGGCCAGTGTGTGTGAGAGAGAGCGTGCGCCTGGCACATTGTGTTAGAGATGTGTGGTACCTTTATGTTAGGGATTCGTGAGTTGACCTTGGGGGGGTTTCTATTCTGTGTTTTCGGTGATTGATGGGATCATCGTTAATCATAGCCTGCATGCCACTTCGAGCTTTACTGGGGATTTATCGGCACATGGGACAGCATGACGAAAGTGAGAAGGTAGGCTGGTGTCTACTGTTGCCTGGGGTGCAACCCGGACAGTTGGGAGAGATGGACAGTGACCGATTATTAAGAGGCACGGGCTTGACCGGACTATTGAGATGATTAGTTTAGGATTGGGTCCAAGTACCGTTGGGATGGCCAGTGTTAGGTTTTCGTTATACTCGGGTTTGGGTAGAGATATTTTAGGTTTTGGTGTAGAGACATGATAGTATAATTAATGTTGTATTTTATTTTATTTTCTTTTATGCTCCGTTATTCTCTTTTTTCTAGTTTCACTATCTTGCCTCTGGTAGACCTAGTGAGTAGGCCTTGATTGTCGCCGACCGTACCCACTGGAAACTACTGTTTTATAGTTCTCACATCCGCTTGTGGTCTACTTTTTCAGGGCCTTCCTAGCCAGCTCCCTACCCAGCTTTATTTTGGTAGAGGTAGTCCATCATGTTAGTTTTTGTTGTGAGCACTATACTCGGGAATGGCCAAGCTAGGGCCTTTTACTTTTATTTATTTCTTTTGATAGGTGGATCTGTATGTATCTTGTACAGTGATAGATGATAGTATAGTTTTATTTCCGCTCTGATATTTATTTAACTGTAGATTTTAGCTCTTTTGTAGGTTAGCTTTCGACGCTTCATGTGTGTAGGGTGCATCCTCGCACACGTGGCGGGTCTGTTGCGTGCCCAAAAGCTTCCGCTGTGGGCTCGCGGCGTGACAGATTTAGGTAGTATCAGAGCCTAAAAAATAGGTTAAGTGGACTTAGGAGACCCTAGCCTTTTGGCAGGTCTTCAAAATCAGGACGACCTGACTGTGGCGAAAGTCGATGGATTGATTGTGTAAACTCTTCAAAGGAAGATGAAGAGTAATCAAGAGACGTGTCTTTTCTTACTAAATAATTATGTTGGCTGCAAACAACATAATATCGCAGAAGAAAATAAGTGTCCTTCTAGACTTTCGCAGTATTGGGTCGAGCTGGATAGATGTGATTGTGTGACTGGCATGAGCTTTGTTTCGCAGGAGATTATGATGCCTCGTCGTGGGCGACCACCATTGCCACCAGATGTCGACGATTGCGCGGATGACCACGCAGACTGCCTACAGCAAGAGCCACCCCTGCCCCCTTTGAGGTACCGATTCTGAAGATACCTTTTGAGATACCGGTTCAGGAAGGACCCGTTGTAATGCCAATTCAGGAGCCACCTATCGAGGAGCCAGTCCCGAAAGGACCATCTGCAGAGCTAGCCCAGGAAAGACCCCATAAGGAGCCGCTTCAATCGGGACCTAGTGAGATACCGAGGGTGCAGGCACAAATAGCCCATTTGGCTAAGATGATTTGATGGTAGAGAGAGACCATACATCGATTGACACAGCTGTAGGCGCATGTTGTCTTCCCGGTAGAGGTTCCCCTATGGCGGCATCCCTAATAGGGGCAGTACCGACATATAGCAGAGAGGCGCCGACACATGGCAGACAGTTGACCAAGGCGGAGCATGAGCAGATTACAGAGAGATTGGTCCAGTTTCGCAATTTTGATCCGCCTCGGTTTAGTGGTAGGCTTAAGAAGCCTTGGAAGGTGGAGGCTTGGGTAGTGGCGATGGAGAAGCTGTTTGAGGAACTATTCGTGCAGGAGAGGTATCAGGTACATTTGGCGACTCACTTCCTCGAGAGGAATGCAGATGTATGGTGGCGGAGAGTTCAAGCGACAGGACCAACGGGCTCCCAGTTGACGACATAGACCGAGTTTCATAGTATGTTGTACGAGACCTTTTTCCGGACGGCGTAATGTAGAAACTCGAAAAGAATCTAAAGAGCCTGCAGTAGAGAGACAGGACGGTGCAGGAGTACATCCAGGAGTTCACGAGATTGCTGAACTGCGTGTCGTTTGCTGCGAGAGATAAGGTGCATCGAGTATACCTGTTTGAGCAAGGATTACGACAAGATATTTTTTAGTTTATTCAGTCACAATGCCTGGAGACCTTGGACGCATCGATAGAGTAGGCCCTGTGGGTGGAGCGAGGTGCCGTAGTTTTAAGAGAGCGGGCTGCAGCGACGAGACAGGAGACCGATAGAAAGAGGCATACTGACAATGTGGCTAGACCTTCTGGTGTTAAAGGACCGCCGAGGCCACAACGTTCTCATTCACAAGATAGAAGGTCTTTCGCAGGACAAGGCTCGGAAGGATTGGGACAATATCAGCAACAGTAGTGGGAGCAACATAAATCGAGGGGGTGTGCTGTCACGCCCCGGGGTCGAAACTGCGACCCGGGCTCGCCAACAGATCCGCCACCTATACGAAAAATCCCGCATAGGCGAAGCGTCCAACCTGCAAGGATAAAACTACAGCTAAACAGATATCAGAGCTGTAAAATAAACTGATGTAAAACTCAAATCCAACACTGTACAACTGAAAATAATGATACAATATCCATCTCCCAAAATAATAATCATACAATATCTCGATACAATATCCAAGAACTCAACGGGGAGGTAAACTAAAATAATACATCAGTGTACAGGCTCTCAGTGCACCGACATTTGCAAAATAGCAAAGTGTGGTTAAATTGCTTCGAACATATCTAAAATGTTATTAAGAATGAGTTTGAAGTGTGTTGGTTCGAAACAAAAGCATTTAGATCAAAATTGAGTCGAGAAAGCGAGTTCAAGAAGATCCAAATCTAGAAATCTCAGATTTTTGGATAGGGTATCGAACCCCAAGGTGGTACCAGAACCTTGTAGAAAAGTTGGAATTCCAACTCTCGGGTAGGAAGAAAAACTAAAAAAATTTCTAAGTGTTGGTGTACCGGTACCTCAGCCCGAGTACTGGTACCCCATATAAAACATAAAATTTCAGCTCTCGGGATGAAAAATTCTTATGCTGGTGTACCGGAACTTATGCTGGTGTACCGGAACTGGATCCCGGGTACCGGAACCTCAGCCCGCGTACCGGTACTGTGACGCCCCACTTCCCAGGGGGTCACCCATCCTAGAACTACTTTAGCTCTAGCACGCTTAACTCTCATGTTCCTCTTGGATCTTGCTACCATCCAAAATGCTATAGCCGGGTTAGAGATTTAGTCCTATTATATCATTTATATAGAGGACTAATCCAAATTCCGGGGGTGTCACAGGTACCCCAAACCCATGTACCGGTACTCCAAGCCCCTGATAGCCCAGGTAAACTAGGTTAACCATGGTTAAATGAAGGGTTTAGCTTGGGTTAAGAGGACTTAAACCCCTCCTACAATGCAGAAAACACACACACACACACACACACACACACACACACACACACACACACACACACACACACACACACACACTCATTTCCTCTCCACTCTTCTCCCTCTCTTCTCTTTCTCTCTCTAAGGGTGGAAAGAAGAAAACCCTAGCTTGGGTTTTTGGAGGGATTGATCTATTGGAGAGCTAGAAAGTTTCCAAGAGAAGCTTGGGGAGGAAGAAGGATCATATTCTCCACGTTTTGGAGCAAAAACCTAAGATAAGTTTCTTAGGGTTTCAAGAGATTTAATTTTTTATGGGTTTAATAGAGTTAGAATGGTCTCTTATGCTCTATAATCCCGTTTTTAGGTATTTTCTTGAAATTTTGGGAGATCAAGCCCTAATTCTTGCAAGAGGAACTCAAAGGTGGGGGATTCTTTCGAAAAAGAGTGATATTGTCACGCCCCGGGGTCGAAACTGCGACCCGGCTCGCCAACAGATCCGCCACCTATGCCAAACCCGCATAGGCGAAGCGTCCTACCTGCAAGAAAAGTACTACAGCTAAACAGATATCAGAGCTATAAATAAAAATCTGCTGTATAACTAAATCAATCACTATACAACTGGAAATAATACAACAATGTCCGTCTCCCAAAAATGATAATCATACAGTATCCTCAAATACAAACTCAGAACTCAACCGGGAGGTATCTCCAATAAATACATCAGTGTACAGGCCCTCAATACATAACAATCCTCACTACAACAGTCTCTCAAAGGAGGAAAATAAAATAACTAATCTACTGAAGCTCTCCTCTGAAGGGGTACCGCTACACACCAACGATGGGTAGGGAACTAGCTCGCGACTCCCTCGCCTCGGTCAGAAGGATCAGCAACAGGAACAACAGGAACCGGAGTAGAGTCCCTGGGGAAAGACACCACGACGGGTGTGAGAACTACATCCCACAGTAGTTCTCAGTGGGTGCCGCCAACAAGCCCGACGGTCTGCCCACTAAGTCTACTAGAGGCATAAAGTAACAAAAGCAGTGCTGTAAGGAAAGCTGGGAAAAGTAAACTCTACAGCTACTATGCCTCTATCTAGATGCTCAAAGAGTGGGACAGAAAGAACATGATGCCACAACTAACACTCATCTCTGATCACTCAATCTGAACTGGCTGCCTCCTCGGGTCCAGTCAAGCCTGCGCCAACCTACTGCCGTTACGTCCCGGAGGAGCGGACTTACGTAGGACGTCCATGACTGCCAACACCAGCACAGCCAGAGGGACAAATGCAACGACTAGTCGCGATAGAAAAGCTCAAACTCACGCCGGTATAACAACCCGGTCTCGCCTACTCCGGAGTGGCACTCGAGGGGAGCGACCCGCTCGAGTAAAAAGTAACCCATCTCAAGTATCTCTGTAAAGTATCTCTGTCAAGCTCAAATGTGGCTCATGCAGGCTATGATCCACGATCAAACAGATCGGTAACTCCAAGCTCAAAGCACAACTCAGTCGGAAAAAGAACCTCGACTCGAACAGGAATAGCCCAAAACACTCTCACAGCTATGTCGGAGAACCCTCAACGACTCAATCTGATAAATGCACGACCATGGCTGAGTCGGGAAACCTCCACGACTCGATCTGCCAGAACCCCAAGATCCTCAAAGCTAAGTGGGAGAACCACCTCCACCACTAAATCAGAAAAATAACCTCTAGATCACACTCTACCAACTCATAGCACAAAGTCGCATCCACTGCGAGAAACTGCCTCAACAGGCCAACACCGCATCCACTGCGAACAACTGCCTCAACAGGCCAGCATCGCAACCACTGACACGAGGAAGGGTCCGGGAACCCCGAAAGACTAGAACCTACAATCCAAATCAAACAAGAACAGGCTCTAGGCATAGCCTCTCGTTGTTCTCGTCCCAAGAAGAAGGCAGACCTTAGAACCCAGACCACTCGAATCATCTCGGGTGGTTAATTTATAGGAAAAATGTGACATTTCTTACTGAAGCCATCTGATCTGTAAGAAATCCATATTTAATGATTTTTAGTTCTTTTTAGGAAAACAGTTGAAACCAAGTTTTATATCCAAGCCTCGAAGGGCTAATGCCTTCGTCCAATCAAACAAGAACAGACTCCGGCGACCCTACGATGCTTGGAAGAAACCATTTGGTTGACAAAAATCATATGTGTGTCCAAAAAGGTTCTGGGTTTAAGGTCCTGCTAACACTGATATACCGCTGCCACTAACACAGCGGCGACAGATAAAACAAGAGAATAAAATATCTCGGGACCGCCGTCTACCCAAACAGCTCCCGCTACAGATAAACAACCAACTACATCTACCAGACTCCACTCTGCTCCCAAGCACGAGTGTAACATGCATCCCGCACTAAAAGATAACTCCTGACCACTCGGCCCACTACCCGGGCGAGGAAGAACACTATGTCCAGGAAAGTAGAAGTGTGGATGTCTAAAGCAGAAATAACCCTAGCCCAAGTGAGGGTTTTCTACTAGTCTGGTTACACATGCAACATATGACGGGGTGCTAGGTCAAGTTCCAAGATAACAATAATCAACAGCTTGTAGGGAAGGACAATAAACACATGATCATTTAACAGCATTAGGAACATCAATTCCTATAATCTAGCATGCTATATAGAACACATCTATAACATGCAAGTCCCTACACAGATAGAATTAATGCACAGTCCATAGGTCATGAAGACAAGGCCACCCACCTGAAAATGCTAACAGTCCGGAGTTCCACAGCTGAAAACACCAGAAGCAACAACCTCCACTAATCCTCAACACCGACGGGTTCACAAACATCCGCAAATACTCCTGGGTACAACAAAAGGTCCAAGGTTACACTTTATTCCACAAAATAACCAAGTACAAAAATCTGCAGAAGACAGGCCTGAAGATCTGAAATTTCCACCTGCAGAAATTGCCCTGAAAATTCCGATAAAAATATCACAGCGAGCGTCTCGTCGAGACCTTCGAAACGGGTACCTGCACCCCCAAATCCGAGCCCCGTAGGCCAAGTTACAAATTCCACAGTACAGGTGCGCAAACACTCACAACCACACAACTGTAAACTCAAACACAGATAAAAGGGGAATAGTATACCTTCGGACAAGTCTCAGAAAAATCCCGAAAAAATACAATGATAATCCTTGCGATGAGTAGATCCAAAAAGTGTATAGGCTCGTCTCGAACCGACACTCGGTTGCGGAGATAAAATTCCGGCAAGTGGCCGCTGTCCAAAAACTCCACCAGAAAACAGCGGCTTAGAAATGCCTCGAAAACCGTGCCATAAACTCTGAATCCAGCAAGATGATCAACACGAAAGTCGAATACGTACCTCTCGTGATTCCAACGCCACAGAAATCGTCCAAAAATACTGACGGAGTAGCTCTGTAGACCTCTCAGATCAAACTGCGACGATAACGGGCCTCCGATGAAAAATCGCCACACTGCGCTCCGATGCCGAAGTCGTCGACGCCGCGACTTCCAAAAAATCCGGGCCTCTGCCAGAAGATGCGCAAGATGAAGATCTCCAACTTTGCTAAAGGGGCCATGGGCAGGGGATCTCGGGAAATGGGGCAAAACTCCCTCACAAGACAGCTATATAAAGGCCCAGCCCGAAAATCCAACTGTTTTGGAATTTTGGCCCAAAACTGAGCGCCCGAATCTTCCGGGCTGCTACAGTAACGGGCCCAGCCCGTTACTGTTCACGCCCGGAAATCCCCCAGGCTGCCACGTAGCCTCCCAAACAGCAAACAGCTGTTTGGGCCAACCGCGCTGCGCCACGCGGCCGAAGCGGGTGCCGACACGTGGCGCCCCCGAGCGGGAAGCGCGGGTCAGCGCGCCCACGTCACGCCCCACGTGCGCCCACGCGCGCCTGTCGGGCACGCATCCCGAGGCACCTGCTACCAGCTGCGTGGACCGCGCGCTCGTGCACCAGCCAATGCCATCACGCCACGTGGCATGACCACGGTCCACCGTGCACCCCGCCAAGGTCCATGGACCGCGCCTGCTGCGCCGGCCAACCGGAGCTCGCCACGTGGCCCGCGCCCGGTGCACGACTCCCGCGGTGGACCGACCGGCCTCTCCTCGACCCGCCGCCGCGCTCCGCCGTCCGCCGCCGCCGCCGGCGCAACTCCGGCCGCCGGAACAGTAACCCCACGCCTCGAAATCCGTGCCGGGTCATCCGAGCTCCGAAAAATACAAGTAAATAGTCCATTTTGAGCGTTTTCGCGCGCTGAATCCAAATCCGCTGTCCGATTTGCCAAATTCCACTTCTAAAATTTCTCAAAAATTCCCGGGAAAGCAAACTTGATCCGTTTTTCCTGCCGAGTCCAAATCTTGGGTCCAATATGCGCGCAAACACCTCAAACACCCAACATGGGTCTCCAGAAGACGCAGATCCAACAGTAATCAAAACGTGGGAATTTCCGGGTCCTCACATCCTCCCCCACTAAAAGAAAGTTTCGTCCTCGAAACAATCACGGCTCAAAAGGGAGTTCAAAGCCAAGGGTAAGCATCCAACAACACAGTCTCCAACTCCCCAGTCGCTACTCACTCCCCGTGATTACTCCTCCACATAAAAATAATCAGTACGGCATGGCCCGGTTGCGTAATTCTCTCATCTCACGAGCCAGAATTCGCAACGGGCGTCCCTCGTACCACAAGCACTCGCAGATCTCAAAGGAAACGAGTCCATCACGGGCGAGGAAACCACTAGCCTAACACTCATGCTGAGACGTGGAAGGACCATCACGAACGCCAACAAAAGGCTGGGGGAAAAGAGAGAACATCCAATGAAGCACGCACCAACACCGCTCCCTGGTGCCAGCTCAACCAGGCGATCCGAGACATACCCATACGGTCATCCAAAGAAAAGAAGCCCTAATCGGCTAGGGTCCTCGCTCAATCACTCTCGGATCCTGACCATCCGCAGGTACTGCTTCACCGCAGTCTACCGTCAAAAGGGACCCTCAGGGACACAACCTCGAGCCTTGTTCCTCAACAATAAATGTTGATCTCAGCCAAACTCAAATAGCATCCACATTGGCCGGAAATCCACCGCCGCTCCTATGGCTAACACAATGTGACCCAAGAAGGTAAGCTTCTAAAGCTAAAACTTGTATCTCAATAACCTGGCATACAGCTTTATCCACACAGCATGGTAACACATCCACCAGTGCTCCCCATGCTCCAAGTCGCTCTGGGAGTAGATCATAATATCCCTGGAGGATCTTGTTACCAAAGCAATCAAGTACAGCTGGAGCACAATTCCTCAAACCAAAAGAGTGGCAGGGCGTTAATCAATCCAATTGGCCTCACTATAACATAATGCCCCTACCGTGTCCTGAACACCATCTTGACGAAATACTCAGTCGTATGATTCCAAAATCTGTACCTGCATCAGTCGTACAACTGCCGGAGTATAACTCCATCAAAATGTCCAGAATAATACTCGGACCTGTCTACACACAAACCATAAAAGGCCCCTCACAGTCGTGTATCAACGATGTGGCATCACCACCGTATATCAACGGCGTGGCACTAGGTCAAACAGACCCCTCGATCCATCAGATCCTGCAACCGCGCCATCAGCTCTCACAGCTCTACTGGCAATATCCAATGAGGTGCTGTCGAGGGTGGCGCGGTTTCCCGAACCACGCCAACTCAATCTCTATCTCCCTAACCGGCGGCATTATCAACAGCTCAGGTGAAATCACACCCGGAATCTCGTGGCAACAGAGATATCTTTGGGTCCCGGTGCCGCCGTAAGCACCTCTCACACTGTCGCTATAACCAGTGTGCTCTAACGACCTCAACAACCAAATCTCCTCTCGTCTGCCTCGCAGAAGGTCAAAGTCCTCTCCTTTCGCAGTCTAACATCCTGTGGCACTGTGCCAACCAAAACCCAAGCACTAGGTCGAAACGCCGAACTGCCATAATTACCAATAAGTCTACCCGTATATCTCGCGGCCTCAACTGCATAGGACATAGACCACAAGCCTCCCCCACATACACAACACTAACAGGAACCTGTACCTCAAGTGCATGTGGTAACAATCTGCCTCTAGTCCATGCAGGAATGCAACATGCTCCTACTCCGACTGCTGTGATGAAATCACACCTGCGACAACTCGATCCACTACCGTGACGCCCTCCAACCGGGCGGCACAGATTCATCCGCTCAAAGCAAGTGGTTGTCGCCCAAACTGCCTGAAAGTCAGGACTATCCACAAGGGAGCACGACCTCTGTCTCTGCTCACATTGAGGAGACGTATAAAGTCCTCCGCAGATAACAAATCCACGCTACCGCTGCGCTACTCTGATATAGATGTTGATGCTACCATCGGGGTCCACCCGATCTCTGGCATCACGGGAACCCGTTATCCAGGAAAATAAAATCAGAAATATCTCTGCCGGCCGATCTGTCCTCCATCACCCGGCGCCAAGCGCCAATATCCAGAACTCACCTCTGGCGGCAGATCTCTATCCAACGGAACTGCAGCGCCCCGCTCCAAACCCAACGCCTACTCCAACGAGGCGTCAGAACCTGTAACGGAGGAACTGAGTAAACTGAAACGTATCCTGGCGCAATCCACTCTCAGCCACACATATCCTATGCGCCTCGTCCCTCGAAACCTGGAGCGCGTAGTTCAACGACTGTATAAACTCCCTAGCACAGGGAGGCTCTCCGAGAGTCTCTCCATCACCACCAACCCCAATTCTGCCTACAAAGGCTCCAACTCAAACCTATGAATCGGGATGGTTCAGACTGCCGGGACTGGCTCCATCGATCAATGATGTCCCTAAGCTCAGCTACTATCCACTATCCACCCTGCCTCGGTGCCTCGGCACTGCTCGTCGGCACGGAGGGGGCTGCTCGCTCCATCGGCGCCACTGGTACAACTGAAGATACCACTGCATAGGAAGAAAGTACTGGATGACACTCAAGCGGTACTGCAATTAACTGTGCTCTCTGCTCCAACAAGCGCATCAAACATTCCATGGCCTCCTCCTGGCATCGGACAGCCTCCGACATCTGTGCCATCTGGATCCATAACTCTTGGGTCTCGCTCTGCTCTGATAGCTCTGCCTCCCGCTGCTCGGGTTACTAAGCAGATGCGGAAAGCGCATTCCTCATTGCACGATGTCTCATAAGTATCGTAGACCACTGCACAATAACAAACATTAGGACACAACAACCATACGACCCAATCCAGCGAAAGTCTAAGACATGTTATCAATTCCACAGCATTATGTTGTCTGCAGCCAACATAATCGCTTAGGAGCATAAACATGCCAATCACTCATCCCGTCTCTTGGGAGAGGTACAAAACTCGATCAGGACTCTCGCTAAAAGTCACGACTCTCACGTAGTCATCCTAATGTCCAACCACAAGCCTAGGGTGTCTAAGTCCTCAATGACCTACAACCTAGGCTCTGATACCACTCTAATCTGTCACGCCCCGGGGTCGAAACTGCGACCCGGCTCGCCAACAGATCCGCCACCTATGCCAAACCCGCATAGGCGAAGCGTCCTACCTGCAAGAAAAGTACTACAGCTAAACAGATATCAGAGCTATAAATAAAAATCTGCTGTATAACTAAATCAATCACTGTACAACTGAAAATAATACAACAATGTCCGTCTCCCAAAAATGATAATCATACAGTATCCTCAAATACAAACTCAGAACTCAACCGGGAGGTATCTCCAATAAATACATCAGTGTACAGGCCCTCAATACATAACAATCCTCACTACAACAGTCTCTCAAAGGAGGAAAATAAAATAACTAATCTACTGAAGCTCTCCTCTGAAGGGGTACCGCTACACACCAACGACGGGTAGGTAACTAGCTCGCGACTCCCTCGCCTCGGTCAGAAGGATCAGCAACAGGAACAACAGGAACCGGAGTAGAGTCCCTGGGGAAAGACACCACGACGGGTGTGAGAACTACATCCCACAGTAGTTCTCAGTGGGTGCCGCCAACAAGCCCGACGGTCTGCCCACTAAGTCTACTAGAGGCATAAAGTAACAAAAGCAGTGCTGTAAGGAAAGTTGGGAAAAGTAAACTCTACAGCTACTATGCCTCTATCTAGATGCTCAAAGAGTGGGACAGAAAGAACATGATGCCACAACTAACACTCATCTCTGATCACTCAATCTGAACTGACTGCCTCCTCGGGTCCAGTCAAGCCTGCGCCAACCTACTGCCGTTACGTCCCGGAGGAGCGGACTTACGTAGGACGTCCATGACTGCCAACACCAGCACAGCCAGAGGGACAAATGCAACGACTAGTCGCGATAGAAAAGCTCAAACTCACGCCGGTATAACAACCCGGTCTCGCCTACTCCGGAGTGGCACTCGAGGGGAGCGACCCGCTCGAGTAAAAAGTAACCCATCTCAAGTATCTCTGTAAAGTATCTCTGTCAAGCTCAAATGTGGCTCATGCAGGCTATGATCCACGATCAAACAGATCGGTAACTCCAAGCTCAAAGCACAACTCAGTCGGAAAAAGAACCTCGACTCGAACAGGAATAGCCCAAAACACTCTCACAGCTATGTCGGAGAACCCTCAACGACTCAATCTGATAAATGCACGACCATGGCTGAGTCGGGAAACCTCCACGACTCGATCTGCCAGAACCCCAAGATCCTCAAAGCTAAGTGGGAGAACCACCTCCACCACTAAATCAGAAAAATAACCTCTAGATCACACTCTACCAACTCATAGCACAAAGTCGCATCCACTGCGAGAAACTGCCTCAACAGGCCAACACCGCATCCACTGCGAACAACTGCCTCAACAGGCCAGCATCGCAACCACTGACACGAGGAAGGGTCCGGGAACCCCGAAAGACTAGAACCTACAATCCAAATCAAACAAGAACAGGCTCTAGGCATAGCCTCTCGTTGTTCTCGTCCCAAGAAGAAGGCAGACCTTAGAACCCAGACCACTCGAATCATCTCGGGTGGTTAATTTATAGAAAAAATGTGACATTTCTTACTGAAGCCATCTGATCTGTAAGAAATCCATATTTAATGATTTTTAGTTCTTTTTAGGAAAACAGTTGAAACCAAGTTTTATATCCAAGCCTCGAAGGGCTAATGCCTTCGTCCAATCAAACAAGAACAGACTCCGGCGACCCTACGATGCTTGGAAGAAACCATTTGGTTGACAAAAATCATATGTGTGTCCAAAAAGGTTCTGGGTTTAAGGTCCTGCTAACACTGATATACCGCTGCCACTAACACAGCGGCGACAGATAAAACAAGAGAATAAAACATCTCGGGACCGCCATCTACCCAAACAGCTCCCGCTACAGATGAACAACCAACTACATCTACCAGACTCCACTCTGCTCCCAAGCACGAGTGTAACATGCATCCCGCACTAAAAGATAACTCCTGACCACTCGGCCCACTACCCGGGCGAGGAAGAACACTATGTCCAGGAAAGTAGAAGTGTGGATGTCTAAAGCAGAAATAACCCTAGCCCAAGTGAGGGTTTTCTACTAGTCTGGTTACACATGCAACATATGACGGGGTGCTAGGTCAAGTTCCAAGATAACAATAATCAACAGCTTGTAGGGAAGGACAATAAACACATGATCATTTAACAGCATTAGGAACATCAATTCCTATAATCTAGCATGCTATATAGAACACATCTATAACATGCAAGTCCCTACACAGATAGAATTAATGCACAGTCCATAGGTCATGAAGACAAGGCCACCCACCTGAAAATGCTAACAGTCCGGAGTTCCACAGCTGAAAACACCAGAAGCAACAACCTCCACTAATCCTCAACACCGACGGGTTCACAAACATCCGCAAATACTCCTGGGTACAACAAAAGGTCCAAGGTTACACTTTATTCCACAAAATAACCAAGTACAAAAATCTGCAGAAGACAGGTGTCACGCCCCGGGGCGATACTGCGCCCCGGCTCGCCAACAGATCCGCCGCCCGTACGGGAAGCCCCGTATAGGCGTAGCGACTAACCTGCAAAGAAACATCTACACTAGCAGATATCAGAGCTGAAAGAGAAAAGCTGGAAAGAATTACATAAAATAAGACTACAACTTTTAAATATACAGACCATCCTCACCAGAATACAGGAGTCTCTCATAAAAGCAGGAAAGGAAGGTACAACTCAAAACCTCACTACAAAAGTCACTCGACATAACACACACCAAAATGGAACTGGGGTACATCTACTCACACACAGAAGACGACAGGAGGGGATCTATCTCGCGACGCCCTTACCTCGGTCAGAAGGAGCTGGATCAGCAACAGGAGCTGCAGGAACTGGAGCAGAAGTCCCTGGGGAGAAAACACCACGACGGGTGTGAGAACTACATCCCACAGTAGTTCTCAGTGGGTGCCGCCAACAAGCCCGACGGTCTGCCCACTAAGTCTACCAGAGGCAAAAGTAACATATGCAGTGCTATAAGGAGAGCTAGGAAAGGTAACTCTACAGCTACTATGCCTCTATCTAGATGCTCAACAGTGGAACAGAAAGAACATAATGCCACAACTAACTCTCATCCCTGATCACCCAATCAAAACTGACTGCCACAACGGGTCCAGTCAAACCTGCGCCAACCTACTGCCGTTACGTCCCGGAGGAGCGGACTTACGTAGGGCGTCCGTGGCTGCCAACGAAAGCACAGCCAGAGGGACCACTGCGACGACAAGTCGCTAAAGAACATCTCAAACTCACACCGGTACACAACCCGGTCTCGCCTACTCCGGAGTGGCCCTCGAGGGGAGCGACCCGCTCGAGTCAAAGTAACCCATAAGTATCACTGTATAGTATCACTGTAAAGCTCAAATGTGGCTCATGCAGGCTATGATCCAATCCTCGATCAATAAGATCGACTACCAAACAAATCACTGACTCACACACTAGCTGGAATCTACGCAGCTGAAACCCACTGTCACTCTGACAGTTTCCAAGAACCCAGATCTACCATCACTATCACTCTCCCAAAGAAATCAAATCTACAGACTGCTATCAACTCCACTCGGTCCCCAGACACGAGTGCAAAAGCATCCCACAACCGACCGACCTCTCGGCCCACAACACGGGCGAGGAAAAGCTAAGTCCAAAGTGAAATGAAGTATCGTGATGTGGAATGTCTAGAGCAATAAAAAACCTAGCCCAAGTTGGAGTTTTTCTACAGACTGGCTGAACATGATACATATGACAGGGGTGCTAGGTCAAATTCCAAGATTTCATTACTTAACATAGTGCAGGAATCAAAAGATTCAACAACAGATATACAAGATACAACATACAGTTTTACACATGCTAATACTCCAATTTCTAACATGCATGATCCTACACACATAGAATTAGTACACAGTCCAGAGTTCTTGGAAGCAAGGTCACCCACCTGAAAGTGCTAACTGTCCAAAATCGCACAGCTGAGAAAGCCCACAACTGTCAAATCACAAATCCCACCAAGCCAACATCACGGTAGAAGTGCTCACAAACTCCTGGGTACAAACATACACCGAAATTACACTTAATTCACACAAATTCCACATTCCCCAAAATCTGTGGTGAACAGTCCCACTAACACGAAATTTTCACCTGAAAAACTTCCTCCAAAAATTCCAATAAAAATATGACGGCGATCCTCGCGAAGAGTAGATGTCGATAGAGTCCTGAAACGTCGAATTCCGATGTCCGGATGAGGAGATAAAAATCCGACAAGTAGGTGCTGTCCAAATCAATCAACAGTCGCAAAGGGGGTTAAAAATGTACCCAGAACCCCAAGAAAAGCTCGGATCCAGAAAAAGTGTCCAACACGAAAAATGTAGATTTACCTCTTACGAAACCGTCACCGCAGAAATCGTCCAAAAATAATGTCGGGGTAGCCCGGTAGACCTCCCGGACTAAACTGCGACGGAAATGGGCCTCCAACAGTAGATCGTCGCTCCGCACCCCGATGCAGAAGTCGCCGTCGTCGCGGCCTCCAAAAATTCTGAATTTCCGCCAAGAGATGCACAAGAGGGAGAGGAAGAGAATTGGTGAAGGGCTCCAAGCGAAAAGCTTTCGGGAAAAGCTTCAAAACGAGGCCCCTTGAGGCCTTTTTATAGGCCTCACCCGAAACAGCCCGGAAAAACAAGTCAATGGGCTTTGGGCCCAAAATTTCGGGCGCCCGGAACATTCGGGCGGCTACAGTGTTGGGCCGGGCCCAACACTGTTCACGCCCGAATCCACCAGGAGCCGCCACGTGGCCCGCCGAACAGCAAACAGCTGTTCGGCCCACCCGCTGGCTGCCACGTGGCCCGCCCCCGCACAGTGAGGCGGTTGGCGCCCGCCAATCAGCGGGCGACACGTGTCCACCCCGGTTGACCCGCTGACCGGTCGACGGCCGCGCCGGGCGCGCGGCATGGCCCCGCGTGGGCACGCGCCCCGAGGCGCCGACCCCGACTCCGTGCGCCGCGCACGGTGCGCCCGCGAACCAGAGGGCGACCCGTGTCCCCTACACCCGGTCCACGCATTCAACTGGAATTCAGTGGACCGCGCCGCATGCACCGACCAACCGGAGGCTGCCACGTGGCCCCGCATTGGTCCATGCACCGCCGCGCTCACCCGGTAGACCGCGCGCCTTGCGCCCGCCAATCAGGCGGTGCCACGTGTCCATGCGCCGGGTCTGTGCACCCCGCCGCGCAGCTCTGTGGACCGCGCATCCTGAACCGGCCAATGACAGGCGCCACGTGGCATCCCGGCGGTCTACGGCCCCTCCCATGCACCATTTTCCACTAAAAACTTCCGGGAGTCCGTTTTTGGGCATCCGGACTCAGAAATAAACAAGCAATAGCCGTTTTCAAGCGTTTTTCCGTGCTGAATCTATTTCCGACCTCTGTTGGGCCTAATTCTTTTCCGAAATTTCGGCAAACTCAGCCGAAGGCCTACACAGCTAATAATAACACACAGGGTCCATCTGTGGCATCCCATTGACGCACCATGGGCCAGATACACCAACGCTAGGTGCTCTAATAGTGGATTCATCGGAAGAACGCTGCATGGGAATTTGGGCCACTACATCCTCCCCCACTAAAAGGAAGTTTCGTCCTCGAAACGAAGTAAGGTAGAACAGGCGTACCTCAACCAGTAGTCTCGAACAGAAAAGGGTAAGCAGATCTCATCTCTGTCTCTAGCTCCCAAGTAGCCTCTCGCTCATCGTGATTGCTCCATAAGATCTTCACATACGGAATGGTCCGGTTGCGCAATTCCCTCACCTCACGAGCAAGAATCCGCAACGGCCGCTCCTCGTAAACCAGGTCCTCACCGATCTCCAAGGGAGTGAAGTCAACCACATGCGACGGATCAAAGACATATCTCCTCAGGGCTGAGACATGAAAAACATCGTGTACACCGGCCAAACGTGGAGGAAGAGCAACTCTATAAGCCACAGGGCCTACCCTCTCAAGTACCTCAAAGGGTCCAACAAAACGGGGACTAAGCTTCCCACGCACTCCAAATCTCCGGACCCCTTTCGAAGGCGAGACCTTTAAGAATACATGGTCACCAATCTGAAACTCCAGGTCTCGCCGTCGAGTATCTGCATAACTCCTCTGACGACTCTGGGCTACCTCAAGGTGTCGACGAACAACTCTGACTTTCTCCTCAGCCTCCAAAAGAAGATCAGGTCCCAAAGTCTTCCTCTTACCCACGTCACTCCAATACAAGGGTGACCGACACTTGCGTCCATACAACGCCTCAAACGGAGCCATCTGGATGCTCGCCTGATAGCTGTTGTTGTACGCAAACTCAACCAAAGATAAGTGTCGGTACCACCCCCCTCCAAAATCCATAACGCACGCTCTCAGCATATCCTCAAGGGTCTGTATAGTGCGCTCAGACTGGCCATCAGTCTGTGGGTGGAATGCAGTGCTGAATCTGAGCTGGGTCCCCAAAGCTGACTGTAAACTCCCCCAGAATCGTGACACAAACCTCGGATCCCGATCTGAAACAATCGACGCAGGTATCCCGTGTAGCCTCACTATCTCGTCCAAATACAACTGTGCCAGACGCTCCAGTGACCAAGTCATCTGAACAGGCAAGAAATGCGCTGACTTGGTGAGTCTATCAACAATAACCCAAATCGCGTCGGCTCCACTCTGCGCTCTCGGCAGCCCTGTAACAAAGTCCATGGTGATGTGGTCCCATTTCCACTCGGGAATTGGAAGACTTTGCAACTTGCCAGCAGGAACCCGGTGCTCTGCTTTCACTTGCTGGCAAGTTAAACAGTGAGCCACGAATCTTCCAACGTCCCGCTTCATTCCGGACCACCAAAAATGTGCCTTGAGGTCCTTATACATCTTAGTACCACCAGGATGAATGGTATAAGGTGTATGATGAGCCTCACCCAAAATCAGGTCTCTGATCTCTGAATCCGAAGGCACACACACTCGGTCCCTGTACCGCAGTACTCCCGAGCTATCCACTGTAAAATCCCCTATAAGATCTGCCTGAATCTGTGATCTAATCCTCTCCAAGTGGGGGTCCTCACTCTGCGTCTCCCTAATCCTGTCCAACAGAGTGGGCTGCAAGACCATAGACATCAGTCTAGCAGAGACCTCAGGGGATACAACCTCAATCTGGAGTCGCCTCAACTGCTCAATCAACGGGGCCTGCTGCGTGACCAACATGCTCAAGCTCTGCACTGACCTCCGACTCAAAGCATCTGCTACCACATTGGCCTTGCCGGGATGATAGAGGATACTCACATCGTAATCCTTCAGTAACTCCAACCACCGGCGTTGCCTCAGGTTCAGCTCCTTTTGAGTAAACAGATACTTTAAGCTCTTATGATCCGTGTAGATCTCACAATGCTCACCGTAGAGGTAATGCCGCCACAACTTCAATGCGAACACCACAGCTGCCAGCTCTAAATCATGAGTAGGGTAATTCTTCTCATAATCCTTTAGTTGCCGTGAAGCATAAGCAATTACCCTCCCATGCTGCATCAAGACACAACCCAAACCGCTGTGCGAGGCGTCACTGTAAATCACGTAGCCATCACCCATCACTGGCAGTGTAAGAACTGGTGCTGAAATCAGTCTCTTCTTCAGCTCCTCAAAACTCCGCTGACACTGCTCAGTCCAAATGAACCTCATCCCCTTCCTAGTCAAACAGGTCAGGGGAGTAGAGAGCTTCGCAAAGCCCTCTACAAACCGACGGTAGTAGCCTGCCAAGCCCAGAAGCTCCGGACCTCAGTCACCGTCGTCGGTCTCGGCCAATCCCGAACTGTATCAATCTTCGTCGGGTCAACTGCCACTCCTGCGGCTGATACCAAGTGGCCCAAGAATGCAACCTCCCGAAGCCAAAACTCGCACTTCTTAAACTTGGCATACAGCTTCTTCTCACGTAGAAGCTGCAGCACTATCCTCAAGTGCTCCTCATGATCCACATCGCTCCGGGAGTAGATCAAGATGTCATCAATGACACAACCACAAACAAGTCTAAGTACGGCTGAAATACCCGGTTCATCAAATCCATGAAAGCAGCTGGGGCATTAGTCAAACCAAACGGCATAACCGTAAACTCATAATGCCCATACCGGGATCGAAAAGCCGTCTTAGGGATGTCCTCGGCCCTCACCCTCAACTGGTGGTAACCTGACTGAAGATCAATCTTCGAAAACACTGTGGCTCCCTGCAACTGATCAAAATAAATCATCTATCCGTGGAAGAGGGTACTTGTTCGGGATGGTCACTTTATTCAACTCCCGATAATCCACACACAAACGAAGCGACCCATCCTTCTTCTTCACAAATAAAACTGGCGCTCCCCACGGAGAAACACTAGGCCTGACAAAGCCCCTATCCATAAGATCCTGAAGCTGGGCCTTCAACTCCCTCAACTCGGCAGGTGCCATCCTATAAGGCGCCTTCGAGATTGGTGCGGTTCCCGGTACCACATCAATCACAAACTCCACCTCCCTCTCCGGCGGCATCGTCGTCAACTCAGGGGGAAACACATCTGGGAACTCGCGGACAACAGGAATATCCTCGAGTCCCAGTGCCGCCGTAGGCACCTCCACAATCGTCGCTAAGAAAGCGGTGCAGCCCCTACTAATCAACCGCCTAGCCCTCGCCGAAGAAAACAGTCATCGCAAAGAAGGTGCTCTGGCAGCCTCTGAAGACAAACTCCTCCTGTCCAGGCTCGCGGAGGGTCACCGTCCTCTCTCTGCAGTCTATAACAGCATAGTACCTCGACAACCAATCCATACCTAGCACGACGTCGAAATCCTGGAGCTGCCGCAAGACAAGCAAGTCTGCCGGCAAAATCCAGGATCCCAACTGCACAGGGCAATCCCTACAATACTCCTCGACATGCAAGACATGATCTGGTATCTGAACCTCTAATGCATGCGATAAAGAAACTACCTCTATACCATGAAGGGATGCAAATGCTCTACTGATAAAAGAATGCGATGCACCGGTGATCAAAAGAGAGTACGAGTACGAACTGCAGAAATCAAAATAATACCTGCGACGACATGCTTCCTGCTGCGTAGCATCCTCTACCTGAGCGGCATAGACTCGACCGCTCTGGCGCCGGGGGATGCTCGCTCTGGCTGTCGCGAGGACGATGGAGCAAAATCTGGCCTACCGGAGGTCGCCGAAGGTCCTGCTGACTGACGAGGAACGAAGGATGCAGAAGCTGATGAAGGAGCTGGGTAAACTGCCCTGGGGCACGCCCTCGCGAAGGACCGGTCTGCCCGCAATGGAAGCAGCGGCCCTGACTCTGCGGGCACTGGGCTGGTGAGTGCGGTCCTCCACAGATGATACAACGGTCGGGGCGCGGCTGCCGCGAAGTCTGCTGCTGCTGCGAAGGCTGCTGCTGCTGAGAAGACTGCTGCTGTCGAGGTGGTCGACGCTGCTCCTGCTGGAACTGACGAGATCCCCCAGATCTCCTGCCGCCCCTGATACCCCCGCCCTGAGAGTGGAACGGGGTGGTCTCGGGGGGTCCCTGTCTACTCGACTGCCCCTCCTCAAACTTGCGCGGGCGCTTCGCCCCAGGAGTCACAACGGGGGCTGGAGTCACCTCTGCCATCACGGCCTCACCAACCCTCCACATAAAGTGCCTGCTCCATCGAGGCTCTAAAGTCTGTAATCTGAGGGAGCGGACCAACTGATAATGTCCCGACGCAACCCTCTCTCGAAATGTAGATCCGGTGGGTCTCATCTCTGGCCACGTGGGGCTACTAAGCCAACAGCCGATTGAAATCGGCTATGTACGCGTGTACGGGCCTATCTCCCTGGCGGAGATTCCTCAGCTGCTCCTCCAAGCTCTGTCGAACGCTCTCGGGAAAGAAGGCCCCAAGAAGCATACCGCGAACTCTGCCCAAGAGATAAACTGGGTCCCATGCGGACCTGCGTGGTCGCACACGCCGCCACCATGCCTCGGCGTTGCTCTCCAGAAAATGAGTAGCCAACAGAACTCGAAACCTCTCATCAATAAAACGGCTCATCGAAATGGCGCTCCATAGCTGTAACCCCAAGACTCAGCCGCCCACGGCTCAGCACTCCTCATGCCCGAAGAAAAGCGGGGGGGTGGAATCCGAACTTGTGCGAACACCTCAACAAAAGACCCACCAAAACCTGCTGCTCTGCCAAAGTCAAAGATCCCAGCGTCCCAGACGTTGGCTATGGAAACAGGCTCAGCCGGAAATGCTGCTGGTGCAGGCTGCACAACCGGGGGTGCAACCACAGAGGAAGAAAAAGGCACCGGAGAACTCTCAGGGGGGGGTACCACGCCGGCTGCGCTCTCTGCTCCAACAAGAGCGTCAACCGACTCACAGCCTCCTCCTGGCGTCGAGACGCCTCAGTCAACTGTGCCACCTGGGCACGGAGCTCCAAACCTCGCTCTGCTGTCCCTGCTCCGGAGTCCTCCTGCTCGGCTCAGAGGACGAAGGCTGCGAACGCGTCACCATCGAGCGTCGGAGGAGGCATCCCCACACTGAGGACAAAGGACAACAATCAGAACCCAAATCTATCTCGACCCAATCTAGCGAAAGTCAGAAGGCATGTCCCCCTTTCCGAAGTACTATGGTGTCTGCAGCCAATAGTTGCCACGAAGGAAGACTGTCAATCGCTCACCACGAACCGCGCGGTGAGACGTTAGAAATCCAATCAGACTCTCGCTAAAATCACGGCTCTCACGCGAGTTCCTAGGGTCCAACCACAAGCTAGGTTCCTAAGTCCTCCAAGACCTACATCCAGGATCTGATACCACTCTAATCTGTCACGCCCCGGGTCGTAAGGCCCCGGCTCGACAACAGATCCGCGCCGTACGGGAAGCCCCGTATCGGCGTAGCGACTAACCTGCAAAAAGA
>CM055074.1:7693558-7879697 GCA_029204045.2 Tillandsia leiboldiana | reverse complement strand
GCCTGCTGCGTGACCAACATCTCAAGCTCCTGCACTGAACCTCCGACTCAAAGGCATCTGCTACAATGGCCTTGCCGTGATGATAGAGGATACCCCATCGTCATCTTCGTACCTCCACACCGTGTTGCCTCAGGTTCAGCTCCTTTGAGTAAACAGATCCGTTAAGCTCTTATGATCCGTGTAGATCTCACAATGCGCACCGTAGAGGTAATGCCGCCAACAACTTCAATAATGCGAACACCACAGCTGCCAGCTCTAAATCAGAGTAGGGTAATTCTTCTCACATCCTTTGTTTGCCGTAAGCATAGCACTTACCCTCCCATGCCTGCTCAAGACACAACCCAAACCGCTGTGCCAGGCGTCACGTTAAATCCACGTAGCCATCACCCATCACTGCATTGTAAGAACTGGTGCTAGAATCAGTCTCTTCTCAGCTCCTCAAAACTCCGCTGACACTGCTCTAGTCCAATGACCTCATCCCCTTCTAGTCAAACAGGTCCAGGGGAGTAGAGAGCTTCGCAAAGCCAGCCACAAACCGACGGTAGTAGCCTGCCAAGCCCAGAAAGCTCCGACCTCAGTCACCTTCGTCGGTCTCGGCCAATCCCGAACTGTATCATCTTCGTCGGGTCAACTGCCACTCCTTTCGGCTGATACCAAGTGGCCCAGAATGCAACCTCCCGAAGCCAAAACCTCGCACTTCTTAAACTTGGCATACAGCTTCTTCTCCGTAGAAGCTGCAGCACTAGCCTCAAGTGCTCCTCATGATCCACATCGCTGGGGTAGATCAAGATGTCTCAATGAACACAACCACAAAAGGAGTCTCAGTACGGCTGAAACCCGGTTCATCAAATCCATGAAAGCAGCTGGGGCATTAGTCAAACCAACCGGCATAAACGTAAACTCCATAATGCCCATAACCGGGATCGAAAAGCCGTCTTAGGGATGTCCTCGGCCCTCACCCTCAACTGGTGGTAACCTGACTGAAGATCAATCTTCGAAAACACTGTGGCTCCCTGCAACTGATCAAATAAATCATCTATCCGTGGAAGAGGGTACTTGTTCCGGATGGTCACTTTATTCAACTCCCGATAATCCACACACAAACGAAGCGACCCATCCTTCTTCTTCACAAATAAAACTGGCGCTCCCCACGGAGAAACACTAGGCCTGACAAAGCCCCTATCCATAAGATCCTGAAGCTGGGCCTTCAACTCCCTCAACTCGGCAGGTGCCATCCTATAAGGCGCCTTCGAGATTGGTGCGGTTCCCGGTACCACATCAATCATAAACTCCACCTCCCTCTCCGGCGGCATCGTCGTCAACTCAGGGGGAAACACATCTGGGAACTCGCGGACAACAGGAATATCCTCGAGTCCCAGTGCCGCCGTAGGCACCTCCACAATCGTCGCTAAGAAAGCGGTGCAGCCCCTACTAATCAACCGCCTAGCCCTCGCCGAAGAAACAGTCATCGCAAAGAAGGTGCTCTGGCAGCCTCTGAAGACAAACTCCTCCTGTCCAGGCTCGCGGAGGGTCACCGTCCTCTCTCTGCAGTCTATAACAGCATAGTACCTCGACAACCAATCCATACCTAGCACGACGTCGAAATCCTGGAGCTGCCGCAAGACAAGCAAGTCTGCCGGCAAAATCCAGGATCCCAACTGCACAGGGCAATCCCTACAATACTCCTCGACATGCAAGACATGATCTGGTATCTGAACCTCTAATGCATGCGATAAGAAACTACCTCTATACCATGAAGGGATGCAAATGCTCTACTGATAAAAGAATGCGATGCACCGGTATCAAAGAGAGTACGAGTACGAACTGCAGAAATCAAAATAATACCTGCGACGACATGCTCTGCTGCTGTAGCATCCTCTACCTGAGCGGCATAGACTCGACCGCTCGGCGCCGGGGGATGTCGCTCTGGCTGTCGCGAGGACGATGGAGCAAAATCTGTCCTACCGGAGGTCGCCGAAGGTCCTGCTGACTGACGAGGAACGAAGGATGCAGAAGCTGATGAAGGAGCTGGGTAACCTGCCCTGGGGCACGCCCTCGCGAAGTGACCGGTCTGCCCGCAACGGAAGCAGCGGCCCTGACTCTGCGGGCACTGGGCTGGTGAGTGCGGTCCTCCACAGATGATACAACGGTCGGGGCGCGGCTGCCGCGAAGTCTGCTGCTGCTGCGAAGGCTGCTGCTGCTGAGAAGACTGCTGCTGTCGAGGTGGTCGACGCTGCTGCTGCTGGAACTGACGAGATCCCCCAGATCTCTGCCGCCCCTGATACCCCCGTCCCTGAGAGTGGAAACGGGGTGGTCTCGGGGGTCCCTGTCTACTCGACTGCCCCTCCTCAAACTGCGCGGGGCGCTTCGCCCCAGGAGTCACAACGGGGGCTGGAGTCACCTCTGCCATCACGGCCTCACCACCCTCCACATAAAGTGCCTGCTCCATCGAGGCCTCTAAAGTCTGTAATCTGAGGGAGCGGACCAACTGATAAATGTCCCGACGCAACCCTCTCTCGAACATGTAGATCCGGTGGGTCTCAACTCTGGCCACGTGGGGCATACTAGCCAACAGCCGATTGAAATCGGCTATGTACGCGTGTACGGGCCTATCTCCCTGGCGGAGATTCCTCAGCTGCTCCTCCAAGCTCTGTCGAACGCTCTCGGGAAAGAAGGCCCCAAGAAGCATACCGCGAAACTCTGCCCAAGAGATAAACTGGGTCCCAGGCGGACCTGCGGGTCGCACACGCCGCCACCATGCCTCGGCGTTGCTCTCCAGAAAATGAGTAGCCAACAGAACTCGAAACCTCTCATCAATAAAAAGGCTCTCGAAATGGCGCTCCATAGCTGTAACCCAAGACTCAGCCGCCCACGGCTCAGCACTCATGCCCGAAAAGCGGGGTGGATCGAACTTGCGAAACCTCAACAAAAGACCCACCAAAACCTGCTGCTCTGCCAAAGTCAAAGATCCCGTCGTCCCAGACGGTGGCCTACTGGAAACAGGCTCAGCCGGAACTGCTGGTGCAGGCTGCACAACCGGGGGTGCCACCACAGGGGAAGAAGGCACCGGAGAACTCTCAGGGGGTACCACCGCCGGCTGCGCTCTCTGCTCCAACAAGAGCAGCAACCGACTCACAGCCTCCTCCTGGCGTCGAGACGCCTCAGTCAACTGTGCCACCTGGGCACGGAGCTCCAAAACCTCGCTCTGCTGTCCCTGCTCCGAGTCCTCCAGCTCGGGCTCAGAGGACGAAGGCTGCGAACGCGTCACCATCGAGCGTCGAGGAGGCATCCCCACCTGAGGGACAAGGCAAACAATCAGAACCCAAATCATCTCTCGACCCAATCTAGCGAAAGTCAGAAGGCATGTCCCCCTTTTCGAAGTACTATGTTGTCTGCAGCCAACATAGTTGCCACCGAAGGAAGACATGTCAATCGCTCACCCCGAACCGCTCGGGAGAGTTAGAAATCCAATCAGGACTCTCGCTAAAATCACGGCTCTCACGCGAGTCATCCTAGGGTCCAACCACAAGCCTAGGGTTCCTAAGTCCTCCAAGACCTACATCCTAGGCTCTGATACCACTCTAATCTGTCACGCCCCGGGGCGATACTGCGCCCCGGCTCGCCAACAGATCCGCCGCCCGTACGGGAAGCCCCGTATAGGCGTAGCGACTAACCTGCAAAGAAACATCTACACTAGCAGATATCAGAGCTGAAAGAGAAAAGCTGGAAAGAATTACATAAAATAAGACTACAACTTTTAAATATACAGACCATCCTCACCAGAATACAGGAGTCTCTCATAAAAGCAGGAAAGGAAGGTACAACTCAAAACCTCACTACAAAAGTCACTCGACATAACACACACCAAAATGGAACTGGGGTACATCTACTCACACACAGAAGACGACAGGAGGGGATCTATCTCGCGACGCCCTTACCTCGGTCAGAAGGAGCTGGATCAGCAACAGGAGCTGCAGGAACTGGAGCAGAAGTCCCTGGGGAGAAAACACCATGACGGGTGTGAGAACTACATCCCACAGTAGTTCTCAGTGGGTGCCGCCAACAAGCCCGACGGTCTGCCCACTAAGTCTACCAGAGGCAAAAGTAACATATGCAGTGCTATAAGGAGAGCTAGGAAAGGTAACTCTACAGCTACTATGCCTCTATCTAGATGCTCAACAGTGGAACAGAAAGAACATAATGCCACAACTAACTCTCATCCCTGATCACCCAATCAAAACTGACTGCCACAACGGGTCCAGTCAAACCTGCGCCAACCTACTGCCGTTACGTCCCGGAGGAGCGGACTTACGTAGGGCGTCCGTGGCTGCCAACGAAAGCACAGCCAGAGGGACCACTGCGACGACAAGTCGCTAAAGAACATCTCAAACTCACACCGGTACACAACCCGGTCTCGCCTACTCCGGAGTGGCCCTCGAGGGGAGCGACCCGCTCGAGTCAAAGTAACCCATAAGTATCACTGTATAGTATCACTGTAAAGCTCAAATGTGGCTCATGCAGGCTATGATCCAATCCTCGATCAATAAGATCGACTACCAAACAAATCACTGACTCACACACTAGCTGGAATCTACGCAGCTGAAACCCACTATCACTCTGACAGTTTCCAAGAACCCAGATCTACCATCACTATCACTCTCCCAAAGAAATCAAATCTACAGACTGCTATCAACTCCACTCGGTCCCCAGACACGAGTGCAAAAGCATCCCACAACCGACCGACCTCTCGGCCCACAACACGGGCGAGGAAAAGCTAAGTCCAAAGTGAAATGAAGTATCGTGATGTGGAATGTCTAGAGCAATAAAAAACCTAGCCCAAGTTGGAGTTTTTCTACAGACTGGCTGAACATGATACATATGACAGGGGTGCTAGGTCAAATTCCAAGATTTCATTACTTAACATAGTGCAGGAATCAAAAGATTCAACAACAGATATACAAGATACAACATACAGTTTTACACATGCTAATACTCCAATTTCTAACATGCATGATCCTACACACATAGAATTAGTACACAGTCCAGAGTTCTTGGAAGCAAGGTCACCCACTTGAAAGTGCTAACTGTCCAAAATCGCACAGCTGAGAAAGCCCACAACTGTCAAATCACAAATCCCACCAAGCCAACATCACGGTAGAAGTGCTCACAAACTCCTGGGTACAAACATACACCGAAATTACACTTAATTCACACAAATTCCACATTCCCCAAAATCTGTGGTGAACAGTCCCACTAACACGAAATTTTCACCTGAAAAACTTCCTCCAAAAATTCCAATAAAAATATGACGGCGATCCTCGCGAAGAGTAGATGTCGATAGAGTCCTGAAACGTCGAATTCCGATGTCCGGATGAGGAGATAAAAATCCGACAAGTAGGTGCTGTCCAAATCAATCAACAGTCGCAAAGGGGGTTAAAAATGTACCCAGAACCCCAATAAAAGCTCGGATCCAGAAAAAGTGTCCAACACGAAAAATGTAGATTTACCTCTTACGAAACCGTCACCGCAGAAATCGTCCAAAAATAATGTCGGGGTAGCCCGGTAGACCTCCCGGACTAAACTGCGACGGAAATGGGCCTCCAACAGTAGATCGTCGCTCCGCACCCCGATGCAGAAGTCGCCATCGTCGCTGCCTCCAAAAATTCTGAATTTCCGCCAAGAGATGCACAAGAGGGAGAGGAAGAGAATTGGTGAAGGGCTCCAAGCGAAAAGCTTTCGGGAAAAGCTTCAAAACGAGGCCCCTTGAGGCCTTTTTATAGGCCTCACCCGAAACAGCCCGGAAAAACAAGTCAATGGGCTTTGGGCCCAAAATTTCGGGCGCCCGGAACATTCGGGCGGCTACAGTGTTGGGCCGGGCCCAACACTGTTCACGCCCGAATCCACCAGGAGCCGCCACGTGGCCCGCCGAACAGCAAACAGCTGTTCGACCCACCCGCTGGCTGCCACGTGGCCCGCCCCCGCACAGTGAGGCGGTTGGCGCCCGCCAATCAGCGGGCGACACGTGTCCACCCCGGTTGACCCGCTGACCGGTCGGCGGCCGCGCCGGGCGCGCGGCATGGCCCCGACGTGGGCACGCGCCCCGAGGCGCCGACCCCGACTCCGTGCGCCGCGCACGGTGCGCCCGCGAACCAGAGGGCGACACGTGTCCCCTACACCCGGTCCACGCATTCAACTGGAATTCAGTGGACCGCGCCGCATGCACCGACCAACCGGAGGCTGCCACGTGGCCCCGCATTGGTCCATGCACCGCCGCGCTCACCCGGTAGACCGCGCGCCTTGCGCCCGCCAATCAGGCGGTGCCACGTGTCCATGCGCCGGGTCTGTGCACCCCGCCGCGCAGCTCTGTGGACCGCGCATCCTGAACCGGCCAATGACAGGCCGCCACGTGGCATCCCGGCGGTCTACGGCCCCTCCCATGCACCATTTTCCACTAAAAACTTCCGGGAGTCCGTTTTTGGGCATCCGGACTCAGAAATAAACAAGCAAATAGCCGTTTTCAAGCGTTTTTCCGTGCTGAATCCATTTCCGACCTCTGTTGGGCCTAATTCTTTTCCGAAATTTCGGCAAACTCAGCCGAAGGCCTACACAGCTAATAATAACACACAGGGTCCATCTGTGGCATCCCATTGACGCACCATGGGCCAGATACACCAACGCTAGGTGCTCTAACAGTGGATTCATCGAAAGAACGCTGCATGGGAATTTGGGCCACTACAACAGGCCTGAAGATCTGAAATTTCCACCTGCAGAAATTGCCCTGAAAATTCCGATAAAAATATCACAGCGAGCGTCTCGTCGAGCCCTTCGAAACGGGTACCTGCACGCCCAAATCCGAGCCCCGTAGGCCAAGTTACAAATTCCACAGTACAGGTGCGCAAACACTCACAACCACACAACTGTAAACTCAAACACAGATAAAAGGGGAATAGTATACCTTCGGGAAAGTCTCAGAAAAATCCCGAAAAAATACAATGATAATCCTTGCGACGAGTAGATCCAAAAAGTGTATAGGCTCGTCTCGAACCGACACTCGGTTGCGGAGATAAAATTCCGGCAAGTGGCCGCTGTCCAAAAACTCCACCAGAAAACAGCGGCTTAGAAATGCCTCGAAAACCGTGCCATAAACTCTGAATCCAGCAAGATGATCAACACGAAAGTCGAAGACGTACCTCTCGTGATTCCAACGCCACAGAAATCGTCCAAAAATACTGACGGAGTAGCTCTGTAGACCTCTCAGATCAAACTGCGACGATAACGGGCCTCCGATGAAAAATCGCCACACTGCGCTCCGATGCCGAAGTCGTCGACGCCGCGGCTTCCAAAAAATCCGGGCCTCTGCCAGAAGATGCGCAAGATGAAGATCTCCAACTTTGCTAAAGGGGCCATGGGCAGGGGAGCTCGGGAAAGGGGGCAAAACTCCCTCACAAGACAGCTATATAAAGGCCCAGCCCGAAAATCCAACTGTTTTGGAATTTTGGCCCAAAACTGAGCGCCCGAATCTTCCGGGCTGCTACAGTAACGGGCCCAGCCCGTTACTGTTCACGCCCGGAAATCCCCCAGGCTGCCACGTAGCCTCCCAAACAGCAAACAGCTGTTTGGGCCAACCGCGCTGCGCCACGCGGCCGAAGCGGGTGCCGACACGTGGCGCCCCCGAGCGGGAAGCGCGGGTCAGCGCGCCCACGTCGCACCCCACGTGCGCCCACGCGCGCCTGTCGGGCACGCATCCCGAGGCACCTGCTACCAGCTGCGTGGACCGCGCGCTCGTGCACCAGCCAATGCCATCACGCCACGTGGCATGACCACGGTCCACCGTGCACCCCGCCAAGGTCCATGGACCGCGCCTGCTGCGCCGGCCAACCGGAGCTCGCCACGTGGCCCGCGCCCGGTGCACGACTCCCGCGGTGGACCGACCGGCCTCTCCTCGGCCCGCCGCCGCGCTCCGCCGTCCGCCGCCGCCGCCGGCGCAACTCCGGCCGCCGGAACAGTAACCTCACGCCTCGAAATCCGTGCCGGGTCATCCGAGCTCAGAAAAATACAAGTAAATAGTCCATTTTGAGCGTTTTCGCGCGCTGAATCCAAATCCGCTGTCCGATTTGCCAAATTCCACTTCTAAAATTTCTCAAAAATTCCCGGGAAAGCAAACTTGATCCGTTTTTCCTGCCGAGTCCAAATCTTGGGTCCAATATGCGCGCAAACACCTCAAACACCCAACATGGGTCTCCAGAAGCCGCAGATCCAACAGTAATCAAAACGTGGGAATTTCCGGGTCCTCACAGATATCTCCCCTTTTCCATTGCTTTTCAACTTAGAAATATGATAGTAAGCATGGTAGTGTAGTGTTTATGAATGTTGATTAACTAGGGTTTAGCCCTAAAAGACAGTTATGATAAACCTAGTATACGTTGTTCTTGCATGTATATAAATGGCAAAGATTAATGCATGAATGTAATCATGTTAGGGTATAACCTTAGAAATTGATATAAATAAACCTAGAGGAAGGTTAAATCTTGAAAGTGTATGAATGATATATGACTTAGGAGAAAACCTAGGTTAAGAGTTCAAAACGAATGGCATGAAATCTAGAAGATAACTCTAAGCAAAATGGGTGGCATTGTCTTAGGGGAATAACCTAAGGTTGTATGATAGAGTGTTCAACATAGACTCAATGAACTCTAGGTTAATGATGTAATGCAACATAAAGTTAATGAACTCTAGGTTATGGATGTAATGCAACATAGAGTCTATGAACTCTAGGTTATGGATGTAATGCAACATAGAGTCCATGAACTCTAGGTAAACGATGAAACGCAACATAGAGTCAATGAACTCTGGGTTAAGTAAGAGGTGTGACATAGAGTCAATGAACTAAGGTTGAATAAGTATAAGTGAGAAAATGAATGAATGAGAGAGGCAAAAGCTAAAAGAAAGCTTAAAGTGGCTATAGAATTAAAGAGAATGCCAAGTGGCTAAAGAGATAAAAGAGAGTGAAAATGGTACCTTTGGAATTGACGGTTGCCAGTTTGTAGTATGACTACTTAGGGTTGAAACCCTTGTTGGACGAGATAATTCCGTACGGATTAAAAGCAATTAAAATGCAATTGGCGCCCAGGTGGCATAGTTGAGACCCTAGAGTACGAACTTAGGGTTAATTGTGAATGTGAGTAAACAAGAAACTCTAACCTAAATTGGTGTCCTAGGGGCACTCAAGCTATTATAGAGTAAATAACTTAGGATAAAAGAGAAAAGTAAAAGAGGAAGAGTGAGGACCAGAGTGCCAACAAAAGGGGCCGAGCATTTTTCGACTTTCGGGGGAAACGTTTGAGCAAGACTCAACTTCCCAAGTGAATGAGTGCCAGGGTTCTTTAAACTCATTCGAGATGAAAAGGCAAAAAAAAAAAAAAAAAAAAGACAGAATAAAAAGGCAAAGTAAAAGGCAAAGCAAAAGACAATGTAAATGACACCTTCGGATTTGAGACTCGCATTTTGGGAGTGTGAGAGCGATATGCCATCTCCCCGGGCATGTGCCTAATGTCTCGCGACGTACTTCCGAATAGTATACAGAGCACTCATGGTGTTAGTAGCGCCTTTGGATCGTCTCGTCTTTTGGTAGCATGACTGCTAGGCATGGGCCCATTGGACGAGATCTTTCCAAAGGTATAAATAACTTAAACTAAAGCAAAGTAAAGAGAATATAAAGTGGTCAAGGTGCCCGGGTTAGTGTAATCCCTTTTGTAGCGGCATAGTGGCCAAGTCAGGGCCTAGTGGCACATTGTTTGAGCATGATAATCGTGTAATGGTTATTTCAGCAGGCTATTTAGCATTTACTGCTTTCCCTATTGGTATATATATCTTGCTATCTTTGCTTCCATTGGACCAAGTGGTATAGAATATGTTTTCTCGGTGGTTGAACCCATTGGGAATTATTCGTAGTTTTCACACCTTTTGGTGACCATTTTTACAGATCGAGGCAATGCCAGCGAGGCACGGGACAGGGGCAAGAGCCCAGCAGTTTAGCGACCTAGCAGGTCTAGCATCGTCAGTACCCCTTTTTGGATTATTTCGAGTGAACCTCGTATATGAGGAAAAAGATGTAAACATTGTAATATTTGTTTTAAATTCATGTAAGAGAAAAGTGTAATTAATTTTATATCATGGTTCACTCATGTCATATGCTTTCATCTACATATTAAACTTGTTGTTTATTGATTGAAAGTTTTTAGTTAGTAGTGGTTTATACTATGATATTATGTATCATCATACAAATGTTTTGATTTGAGATGGATGTTACCATTCCTTTCGGGTATAGAGAGGTCATGCCCGATTGGCGGGTCTGTTGGCGTGCCCGAACTGTCCAAATTGGCGGTCTCGGAGAGTGACACACGCCCCCAAGACTGGCTTCCTCAAATTGGGCTTGTGACTTGCGCCCGCGGTTGCTGGTCTCTTGCCTCGCGCCCTATTAAGTGCTTCTTTTTCTTTCTTTGCAATCTCTGCGCCTTTTTCCACAATCAAGGCATGATCCACGACCTCCCGGTAGGTTTGGAGGTTTAGGGGCCAAACCAATATGAAGATAGACGGTCGAAAGTCGTTCTCAAACATGCGAGCCTTGTCCTCGTCGTCCCTCACCACGTGCGGAATACAATTTAACAAACGAGTGAATTTTCTCTCGTATTCCGCCACGATCTTTTCTCCCTATTGCAAGTTGCGAAGGTACCTTTTCATCTGCCTCTTCACACTTGTCGGGAAGTAGGCCATTGCAAGCATTTTCTTGAACCGCGACCAAGTGATTGCTGCCAAATCTATAGTGGTGTCATCCCGGATGTGCGCCTACCACTGGTATGCATCGCCCTCTAGATGGTGGGTAGCCAACCACACCCAATCTCCATCCGCTATAAAGGTATCGTGGAAAAGCTTCTCCATATGTAAAATTCATTTCTCGAAAACCCAATGATCGGGTTTCTCTCCATCAAAAGTCCGGGGCTTGGATTCCCGGAACTCCCTCAAATGGGCCATGAGTCGATCCCGTTCGGCTCATGCTACCATCCTAGGTAAAATTGTCCTCGCCGGTGAAGTCCGAACGGACGGTGTCATCACTACCTCCTAACGACGCCCAGCGCTCGGAGTGTGATGCGAGGACTCGGGCACCTCAGGCCGATGTGCTTCAGTCACTCCACCCACGTGCTCCTACTATTGCACGGGTGGGGGCGAAGGGTCTTGACTTCCCCTTGTCGTCAACTGCTGGATTAAAAGGTCCTCTAACCTCTGCATCCTTGTTTCCTGCCGATGGGAAGTCTCAGTCTGCTCTCGCACCGCAGCTGACTGACGCTCCATTACCTCAGCTAGCATGGCCAGCTGCTCTCACAAGTCTCGAACCTCACTAGATCAGGAAGTAGCGGAAGTCTCTGCATCAGCCGCCTCAATCGTCATGGAGCGCGTCGTAGGCATCACAAATTGCAGAAAGCATAAAAGGCGTAGGTTAGAACAACCCACACGAAACGGATCCCAACTTGAAATGATTCCCAATCATGCGAAAGCAAATGAAGTATGCCACAATTATTTTTCGATGTCAGGTTGTTAGCCGCCAACCTGACATTCCAAGGAAATAAAAGATGCAATCACTTCGATCAACTCCAACTCTACAAAGTTATAATCATGACCCAATCACGTTACTTTTGCCAAGTAATTAAAAGACCCCGTCTCTCACGTTCTTAATCCTTATAGTCCAACCGGCCTAAGCTTTGCTTAGTCCACTAAGACTCAACCCTAGGCTTTGATACCAATATAATCTGTCACGCCTCGGACCCTAATAGAAGCCTACCCGACACGTGCACAACACGTGCACAGACCTGCCGTGTACAAAGACCTGCCGTGTGCACAAGGCATCCCCGGTACACGCAAGGCGTCTACAACAATAATGCAGAAAGAAGGCAATATACCCATCCTACTAGTAATCAGAGTACAAGTATAACTAGACTAAATATAAAAGAAGTAGAAATAACTACAATCATGCAATATTTAAAATAAAATACAATAAGAATCCTCTCAAGTACCTCCTACAAAATATATGTAACGACCCGGCCCACTAGCAATAATAACTCGTTGGGCCCAAATCCCAGCCCAAAATGCTTAAGCCCAGTTATTATTACTAGTGTCCAAGTCTCATATAAATCCAATGACAATTCCATCCACAACCGATGTGGGACTATTGGGGGCGTCACATACACCCCCAATAGTCCCACATCGGTTGTGGATGGAATTGTCATTGGATTTATATGAGACTTGGACACTAGTAATAATAACTGGGCTTAAGCATTTTGGGCTGGAATTTGGGCCCAACGAGTTATTATTGCTAGTGGGTCGGGTCGTTACATTTGGTATCAGAGCCAATAACCAGCCGGAAGTGTGTGATGAGTCTCGGCTGAGCCTGGGTCTAGATGACAGGGCTAGCGAGACAAGTCTCACATCGCCTGGTGATCTTGGGCTTGTGTGTGTGTGTTTGGGCTGACGAGGACGTCGGGCCTAAACGGGGGGAGTCTGTGACGCCCCCAATAGTCCCACATCGGATGTGGATGGATTTGTGATTGGGTTTATATGAGACTTGGACACTAGTAATAATAACTGGGCTTAAGCATTTTGGGCTGTGGTGTGGGCCCAACGAGTTATTATTGCTAGTGGGCCGGGTCGTTACAAGTGGTCTTTAAAATAAAATACAAAAATATTTCTCACAACTAAACAAAAATGAAAGGTGTCCTGTAACCACCTCGAGTGGCACGAAGGGGAGAACAAATCTAGCTATGCACTATTCTCTTGCCACGATCCCGAGCCTCTCCCGCTGTGGAAGGCTCTGAAATAAAAACAACAAACCAATAGAGGTGAGAACTATTAGTCAATAGTTCCCAGTGGGTAAGCTGCCGAGAGAAGCGAAATACACCACTAGGTTAATTGAGGTAAAAGTTGTGGAGCTTCTAGTAGTGGGCTAGCTGTAGGCGAAGCTAGCCTTCAGAGTTTGCGAGTTCTGGCAGCGTGAGGTCTTCCCTGACAGTAAGGTTGAGCTACACCACTTCTGTTTCTTCCCTGGTTGGAGAGCTTACCAGGTGGGTTGGATTTCTTCCAAAAGCAGCGAGTTTCCTCCTACGTCAATTTGATAGATATTTTGCTTGCTAGAAGTAGCACTTTATTTATCGGATAGTGTTTAGTATACTTGTGGAACTCTAATTAGCACCCTTGACATATGTGCCATTATTGAGACCCTGGATACTAGAAAACTCTTAACTTTGGTTGGTTAATCTATTTTCAGACTCTCTACACTATATAGCATTTTTCTCGACTTAGTGGTTTTACCTCGCCCGATGTAGTGGGTTGAGTGGTCGGGGTAGTGTAGAATGCATGTTGCGCTCGTGCCTGGGGGCTGAATGGAGTCTGTTAGATGAGGCTAGGTTATGTTCTAGTGTCGAGAGTCGTTTGGGTTGACGGTGGTCCCGGGCCGTTGAGTGTTTTCGGCCTGTGTCATGAGCTTGTCGATCTGCTTGATAATGGATTTGGACTATAGCCTGCATTAGCTATATTGAGCTTGACTGTGATGCGTTGTTTCTTCGGTGGGGTCGCTCCCCTCGAGTGCCGCTCCGAAGCTGGGCCTGTTACTTGTTCGTTGCGCGACGTCGATGTAGTCCGTGTAGGACGCCCTACATAAATCCCATCCTCGGTGGATGTGTGGTAGTAGGTGGGCGCAGGTTTGACTGGACCCTTTGTGGCAGTCAGTATGATTAGGTTGATTAAGCACCTCGTGAGCGAGTGGCTGCATTTTTTTGTTTGGTCATTTTTTGAGCATAGTAGATAAAGGCATCATAGCTGTAGATCTTTTCCAGCTTTCTTATCTGCTTTTCTTTCAGTATAGAGTTATCTTTGCCTTTAGTAGACTTAGTGGGTTGTTCATTGGTCTTGGAGACGGTACCCACTGATAACTATTTATTTATATAGTTCTCACACCCGCAGTTGGTGTTCTTTTTGTAGAGACTTCAGTTTTTGTCCCTACACCAACTGTTTCTTTGAATCAAGATAAGAGAGTCACGAGCTAGGTCCATACCCATGTTTTGGTGAGGTAGATGTATCTTGTACTCATATTTTGGGTTGTGGTCCTGTACTCTGTGTTGTATCTTTTAGTTTACCCTTTTGAGAGGTGTTTCTTGTATTTGAATGTTTACAGATGTACAATGGATTTGAGTTTCTTTATGGCAGCTTTTATTTTAATTCTAATATTTGTTAGTTATTAGACTCTATCTTTTGCAGATTTGACGCTTCATCTGTGCGGGGTTCCCATATGTGTGGCCGATCTGTTGGTGAGCTCGAATTGCAATTTCGACCCCGGAACGTGACAGGGTACATCATCGCACACGTGGCGGATCTGTTGCATACCCCAAGGGCTTCCGCTATGGGCCCGGGGCGACAGTGGAAATGGTCAGTAGGGTAGATATGACTAACGCCGAAAAACTCAGTGCTATCAATGGCACCAAGTATTTGATGCTATCAAGTTTTCTGCCATTAGATCTATCCTTTTGACCATTTACACCACTTAGATCATACTATTTCACCAACCATCCACTAAACCTTAGGGGACCGCTATCATCCTAACTGTGCATCCCTTAATCCAAGGATCAAAAACTTAATAGTATCAAGTGTTAGTACTATATATATATATATATATATATATATATATATATATATATATATATATATATATATATATATATATATATATATATATATATATATATATGAGTTCAGTTACTATACTATCGATAGTATCAAATATTTTGTACTATTGACCTTTTAGCCCTTCGGTGAAGAGATGTACGGTTAGGATTATAGTGGTCCCTAGGGTTTATACTATTTCACCAACAACCCACTAAACCCTAGGGGGCCACTATCATTCTAACCGCACATCCCTTCATCAAAGGGCCGAAAGTTCAATATATGCTTGGTATTATTGATAGTTGTTGAGACCAAAATTTTCGCCAACTTGGGAAGTGACATGTGGCGTATACCATCGGCTAAAAAGATCAGCTGATGGAAGAATGAGTCAACCGAAGAAGGATTCGCGTCCCAGTCCGGACCGATTTCAATCGCGTGAGGACGCAGCATGCGATACATGCTATCTGCTGAAGGCATCAACCAATAGGAAAAGCAGCCGATGAGAAGATTATCGCCTCATCAAGAAGCGATTTCGGCCAAAGAATGATCAAACTGCCCTGGTCAAACAACGAAGAAGGCGGAGTCAGAGTCAGCCTTTGGCTGATCAAGCCAGAAAAGAAAAGCTCTGAAAAGGAAAGCTCTGAAAAGGAATAGTACAAGATTTGGGGCGTGAATCTCACAACGAATTCCAAAACAGCAAACGGATTATAGTATTGAAAAGCGCCGAAGATCACGCTTCGGTGCCATAATTGGGAATTGAACCTAGACAGAAAGACAACTAATATCCTTTTGAGGGAAGTCGACTCAAAAGGAAGCAGTTGAGGAATTTACGATGATTCCCCTTAGATTGCGCCGATTTTCAAAATCGGCGGTTACATACCTTGGTTCGTGAAGTGTATAAATACTCGAATCGTCGAAGGAAAAGGGGTCCGGCAACCTCATAAGCCCGGTACCACCCCAGCTTTTCACTTATCCAGGAGTAGGATAACATAACTCTTTTTCCTTCTTTTTTACCGCTTTCCTAGGAGTAGGCTTAATTAATCCTTCTATCCCTTTTTCCTACTTGTATCATCTTCTTCTTATCAATATAAAGTGTAAACTGGTCTTTCGGTCATATCTTTATTTATCAATTTAAAGTGTAAACCGACTCAGCCGTGTCTTTATCTTGTTACTTCTTTGCATTTAGAGTGTAAACCGATCCACTGGTCGTGTCTTTATTTGCCCTTCTTGCGTTTTTAAAATTACAATCGGGTTATCAGCCGTACATTTATCTACAAACGGTTTGACTCATCTAATTTGAAATGAGCGATCCCCTTTTACCTCCGTGAACCCGCTTTGGCAGTCACCAGTCGTTGCGGTTGCGAGGAGTTATCAGAGGAGAATCTGGCCGAGCGGATCCCTCCTCGGCCTGATCGCTTGATTGTTGACACAGGTGCATTTCGACACCTATGGAGGGTCACCCAGAAGGGGCCGATCGCGCGCAAGCCACATTTTGACCCAAACAATAGTATAGTAGCCTCGTTATATATATATATATATATATATATATATATATATATATATATATATATATATATATATATATATATATATATATATATATATATATATATAGAGAGAGAGAGAGAGAGAGAGAGAGAGAGAGAGAGAGCGAGAGAATTGAGCTCCTATAATTTTAAAAATGACAAACCATTAATGCGGGTAGATTTTTACCCTTTGGATGAAAGGATGTGCAGTTAGAATGATAGTGAATCCCTTAGGTTTAGCAGTTGGTTGATGGAATAGTTGATGGAATAGTATGATCTTAGAGATGAAATAAGTCAAAGGGATTGATCTAGCATGCAATAGAGAACTTATAAGTACTAATTAATTGATATTTTTAAAATATAGTAGCCGAACTCTCACTCTCTCTCTCTCTCTCTCTCTCTCTCTCTCTCTCTATATATATATATATATATATATATATATATATATATATATATATATATATATATATATAATCATACTAGATTGGTGCCACGCATGTGCCAAGAGAGCTTGTTGAGAAAATTATTTTTGTATTAGGAAATTAGAATTCTGGCCTTTAAGAAATTTGTTCTCGTATCAACTTACGCTTCTTGTTTAACTCATGCACGAATTTTTCACGAAATAAGTTTCCTAAATTCGGAAATTAATCACATGTTTATGGAGATTAATTGCATTGTGGACAACTTAATTACTTACATAAAGCAATATCAAGATTAATTAAAAGGCTAACCACACATAAGCCATGCATGTATCAAAACAAGCACTCCTGCTTTCATCTCCTGCTCCTTAATCCTCCTTCTCATCTGTGACGAATTTTCCGGTACCCGGATTGATCGCCGCGAAGAAGAAGAAGGCGATGTTGAACAGCAAAAGCGGCTCGATCTCGTTGATCGGCACGCCCGTCTCGATGTTGAGCTGAGCTAGAGCTCCCTTCCCTGTGATGATCTCGCCGATTAGGGAGAACGCAATACCGAGTTGAGCTAACCTTCCGACGAACAGCTCGTTCGACTTTGTAAATCCGAAAAGAGGACCTTCAAAACAAGTTATAGCAATCATGTGTCAGCCCGCCTTTAATAAAAAATTAGATTGCAAGGGTTCAAAAATCACAGAGTTGTCGCTTGATCAAAGCAATTAATTTGAGCAGATCCTTATTTAATAAAAACAGTTAATTATTTTACATGATATTAGAACAGCAAGTTCTAAATTTGAATTCCGTCATCACACAAAATTTATATAAAAATAGTTCTCAACGTAAGACCACATGATTCGTCATTTATGCATGCTCCTTTATGATTCGATCGAGTTACTCCCTATACAATATTTGTCTTCCGTAAGACCCTAACATGTTTTCACTAAAGTGCCTCACATTCAAAATTATTTAAGATAGAAGTAGAAGTTTTAAGTCAGAGCAGTACAACACACTTCTACTTGTGCTTTGCGTAGAGAAACAATTCATATATAGTAGCAAGAACTAGAAGGAATTAAGTTGTTACCCCCTTCCTTTAACCCTAGTGCGGATCTAAACCCCTTTCCGGGTGCAATGACAGCCTTCTCGAGCCCTGCCGCGTCGTCAACGAACTGCCCACGGTCGCCGAGGGCGCCGATCGCGCCGAGGAGGGTGAAGAGGATGAAGAAGAGGAGGAGTGGCTCCGCTTCGTAGATCGGGATCCCGGTTTCGAGGTTTAACTGTGACAGGATCCCTTTGCCTGTGATTGCCTCTCCTAGTAGAGATGCCTGTGGAGAGTTTAATAAGCCAGCGATAATCTTAATTAGTGCCTCAAACACTCTATTAGTTATGAGCTATTTTTTATTTTTCCTTGATTTAATGATGTTTTAGTATGTTTGACATAGAATTCAAATTGTTATTGTGAGATAACTTTGCGTACTAATTATGGACAAAGAAATCTTTTATGTTGAGTTTTTTTTTTTCTTTTTTTTTTGGCTTAGTTGGAGTTTTCGCAGAATTATTCTTTTTGTTTTTTTAGGTAAAATAGCTATGAAAATATTAATAAGTTTATTTTTTGATTAAAGACTATTGTTGTTTTTCTTTTTTATTTGTGGGTAAATTATATTTTTGGTCTATGAGGCGTGTGATGCTTTGGTTCTTAAATTTTAATTTATAATAATTTTTAACCTGAACTTTCATAATTATTGTAGTAATATTTTACAGTCTAATTTAGTTGGCTTATAAATATTAGCAAATTATTAATATAAAAATATTATAAAAATATTATAATTGATGATACCATAATAATTAAAATATTATATTATTTCTATATAGCAATTTGTTAATATTTAGTTAATTAAATTGAGTTGTGAGATTTGATTGTAATAATTTAAAAAAATTAATTTAAAAATTATTATAATTTAAAGTTTGAGAATAAAGTGTCACACCTCTCATAATTTGAGGGTCAAAAGTATAATTTGTCCTTTCTAAAAAAAAAAACAATCACAAATACAAGAGATATTCCTAAAGTGATAGCTACATTAATGGCTGAAATTCTCTTGGATTTTTGCTATAGTAAAAACAACATCTTTAAATTTTAGAAACTCATTTTGATGTTCGATTTGCACTAAAAAAATGTAACAAATACTACAATAAAATTATGCTATAGCGACATTTTTAAATATTTCTAAAATTCAAAAAAAAATGTCGCTGTCAAAAATACTGAACTTATTGTTAGTGTTACTATATGTGTCGTCGTTAGAGTGTATAGCGACATATTTTTATAATGTGTTCTAAAAATGTATCCCTATAATCTAATTTTGAATATAAATAAAATATAAATAGGACACTTATACAAAAGTGTCACAAACATATGTCCCTATAACCTAATTTTATTGTAATGAAATTTGTCTTGCTAAATTTTTGAATGCTGGCTTCTTTTTTTTTCATCCAGTCATAATTGAAATACTAGCTTTACTAGAAGTAGGAGGACAGGGTGAAGTTCACTTACCGCGAACCCAATCATTGCGACTCGGCCGACAAAGAGCTCATTCTGCTTTGTGAAGCCTATCCCGCCGGAGGTGCCGAAGATACCATCTTCAACCTTAGGCTTGGCCTTCTCTACCTACACATACAAACATAACAAGATACAAAACATGCTTAATAATTATATTTTAAAAAAACCAACACCTAGAAAACATGTTAAAGCAAGAAGCCTAGTAGATCCGAACCTTCTTAGGCAGCGGCGCTTTAGTTTTCGGCTTAAAAATAGCAAGAGTTGGAATAAAGGAAGAAGATGAAGAAGGTTTGCGAGGGTTTTGAGAGAAAATAAGATGAGAGAACGGCGTCGGACGAAGAGATTGAAGTAATGGGTCTCTCTTAGAGGCCAAGGGGTGGCCACTAAGGCTAGAGAGGAGCATAGATTGAGCCATTAATGCAGCAGACTACTCAATGAACTCACTTTGCTTTTAAACCTCTCTACTATATTTTGTTTCTTTTTTTATTTCTTCACCTTGCAGTGGACTAAAGAGATTAAGGGCTCAGTGTGTTTGAGCCAATGAGAGAGAGAGAGAGAGGGAGGGAGAGATAGAGAGAGAGAGATATAGAGTTGGAAATGTGGAGTATCATTATGTATATGATTGGAGGAGTGTGGATAGGGTGCGTGAGCTTTGATGGGTAGTGGAGAGACCACGTTTCCATGGTTCAATTTCTATGGTTGTAGTGTTATTGTGCCATTGGTAGGCTTAGAAAATATTTGCTAAAGCTTTTGAGAAAATGTTTTTGAGAAAATATTGGTCGTAGAAAATGATATATGGACAAAAAGGTAGGAGAAGTCTTATATATAAAGTCTGACTGGGATACTATTGATACTACCAAAAAATTAGTACTATCAAATTTTCAGATCTTAAATGAAAGAACGTGTGATTGGTATTATAATGGCCCCCTAAATTTTTTACTATTCAACCAACCAGCTACTAAATTTTAGGGGACCATTATTATCCTAACCGCACATTCCTTAATCGAAAACTAAAAAATTGGTAGCACCAATGACTTGTGCTATGGATATTATTCCAGCCTAGTTTTATATATATATATATATATATATATATATATATATATATATATATATATATATATATATATATATATATATGAACAATGCTATATGTACACCCCGAAAGGGGTGTACATCATACACCCCACCCATCTAATGGGTGGGGTGATTTCATGGGTCACTTGAAGTGACCTTTACCACACCCCCACCCATTGGATGGGTGGGGATGTATGATGTACACCCCGAAATAGGTGTACACATAGCATTTTTCTATATATATATATATATATATATATATATATATATATATATATATATATATATTAGAGTTTTATATATTTTTAAAACACAAGGCTAACTATATTTGTAAATTTTTTACCATTAGATTTGTATTGAGATTTATACTATTGTAGAGTCAACTAAAGAGAAAAAAAGAGAAAGTACAATAGTATGGATCCCAATACAAATTCAATGGTGAAAAATTCATAAGCACAGTTGGGCTTATAAAAGTATATAAGCTCTACTATATATATATATATATATATATATATAGTCCGGCTACTGTCCTTGTACAAGCACCAAGCAATTGGTGCTTGTAAATTTTCTACCGTTAGATCTAACCCTTTGATTAATTCTACCCCTTAGATCATACTATTCCACCAACCACCCACTAAACCCAAGGGGCCCACCATCATCATAACTGAACATTCCTAAATCCAAGGATAAAAAAACTCACAAGCACGAATAACTTGGTGCTTTTACAAGCATATGAGCTCAATTATATATATATATATATATATATATATATATATATATATATATATATATATATATATATATATATATCTAGACTACTATACTATTAATAGCAACAAGTTATTAGTGTTATTAAATTTTTGACCTTTGGATAAAAGGATATGTGGTTAGAATAATAGTGGGCCCCTAAGGTTTATTGGGTTGTTGGTTGAATAGTATAATCTAAGGGTTGAAACTGACCAAAGGCGTTCTAATGGTGGAAAATATATAAAACTCTAATATATATATATATATATATATTAGAGTTTTATATATTTTTAAAACACAAGGCTAACTATATTTGTAAATTTTTTACCATTAGATTTGTATTGAGATTTATACTATTGTAGAGTCAACTAAAGAGAAAAAAAGAGAAAGTACAATAGTATGGATCCCAATACAAATTCAATGGTGAAAAATTCATAAGCACAGTTGGGCTTATAAAAGTATATAAGCTCTACTATATATATATATATATATATATATATATATATATATATATATATATATATATATATATATATATATATATATATATATATATATATATATATATATATAGTCCGGCTACTGTCATTGTACAAGCACCAAGCAATTGGTGCTTGTAAATTTTCTACCGTTAGATCTAACCCTTTGATTAATTCTACCCCTTAGATCATACTATTCCACCAACCACCCACTAAACCCAAGGGGCCCACCATCATCATAACTGAACATTCCTAAATCCAAGGATAAAAAAACTCACAAGCACAAATAACTTGGTGCTTTTACAAGCATATGAGCTCAATTCTATATATATATATATATATATATATATATATCTAGACTACTATACTATTAATAGCAACAAGTTATTAGTGTTATTAAATTTTTGACCTTTGGATAAAATGATATGTGGTTAGAATAATAGTGGGCCCCTAAGGTTTATTGGGTTGTTGGTTGAATAGTATAATCTAAGGGTTGAAACTGACCAAAGGCGTTCTAATGGTGGAAAACTTGGTAGCACCAAATGCTTGGTACTATCGATAGTATAGTAACCGGACTATATATATATATATATATATATATATATATATATATATATATATATATATATATATATATATATATATATATATATAGTCTGACTACTATGCTTGTAAAAGCACCAAGTATTTGGTGCTTGTAAGTTTTCTACCGTTAGATCTATCACTTTGACTAATTTCACCCATTGGATCATACTATTCCACCAACCATCCATTAAATCCAAGGGGTCCACTATCATTCTAACCACATATCATTTCATCCAAGAGTAAAACCCCACAAGCACCAATAAGTTGGTACTTTTAAAAATATAGGAACTCAATTATATATATAGAATGTACACTCCACAAAAAGTGTCCACTTAGTATTTTCCTCTCTCTCTCTCTCTCTCTCCATATATATATATATATATATATATATATATATATATATATATATATATATATATATATATATATATATATATATATATATACATACCTGGCAAACTGAATTGCACCACCTTGGCCTACGCAACATCTATGCAATTTGCTATCAGGCAATTGTAATTAAATAGAATAGTACAATAATATCTTTTGTAAAATATTACAGAATAATAATATTAAATATAATAACCAAATGATTAGGTCGAGAAGATATCCACTCGACTGGGTTCTTTTCACTCAAATGTTAAGTGAGCTTCGACTTGGGATAGTCGAAACGGAGAGAAACACGAGATGCTTAATAAAACACAATCGGTCGAAACAGCCGAATAATTTTATGTTGCTCGAAACGGATGGGATTACATGGTTCGGTTACAATTAGGACTACTCCTAGAAAAGCTGTAAGGAATGCTGTAAGGAATGCGGTAAATTTACCTGAAAAAGCTGCAAGAAAAGTTATAAATTTAGTCTAGAAAAACTATAGATACGGATATTGAAGGCATTGAAGTGTTGGTTGTGGTCGCTGGCTTACACGATTGCAAGACCTCTCTCTAGGAAGAACATTCGTTTATTTATACATATGCAAACCCCTCTTAGGACTCATCGCCGTTTTGAAAAACAACGTCTTCTTCAGCCTCTTTCCCTCCGAACATTGCGCATCGTTACGGGTCATAGCGTGATCCTTGGTAATCGTTGATATAGGGTGTTACTTGCCAAGATTGAGTTTATTGCGAGATTCGCGTTCTATAATTTCGCTTTGTTTATTTTCCGGAAACATTCCTTCTAAGTTTCTGTCCTTATCTTTATTCGAGTCGTAGAATCGAAGACCGCCTTCTTATTCGGAGAGTTGTAATCAACCGACTAAATGAGCCAATGACTTACCGTTCACTTGGGCGGCCGATTCAGCTCCGTTCTTTGTCATGATTTAAGTATCTTTCATCGGCTCTTGATCGGTTGACCTGTTTGACTACTCCTTGTGTCATGTGTCGCCTTTTAATTAGACTTTGTTGACTCAGTCATCTTGTCTGTGCCTCTTGCCACACGATAATTTTTTGGTCTCAACAAACATAAAAAATAAATATTATTTTATTATTATTGAGATAAGATTTTTCTGCCACAGGAAGGAGTGACATGTAGCGTTAACTATCGTTTGAAAGACATCGGCCGACGGAAGAGTGAGTCAACCGAAGAAGGATCCGCGTCCAGCTTCAGACTATCTCAGTTATGTGGGAACATAGCACGCGACATACGCCATCGGCTAAAGACATCAGCATATAGGAGAAGCAACCGAAGGAGATCATCACCTCATCCGATGTTGATTTCGACTGAAAACGAAAGCTAGACCACTTGGTCAAACGACAAAGAAGGCGGAGTCAGAGTTAGCCTTCGGCTGATCAAGCCGGAGAAGAAAGGCTCTAGAAAGGAAGTATACGGGATTTGGGGTGTGAATCTCGTAACGGATTCCGAAGCGGCAAGCGGCGTCCAGCATTGGAAAGAGCTGAGAATCACGTTTCGGTGCAATAATTAGGGGATGAACCTAGACGGAAAATGACTACTATCCTTTTAAGGAGAATCAACTTGAAAGAAAGTAGTTGAGAATTTTTCGATAACTTCCTCAAAATCACACCAATTATTTCAAATCAGCGATTGTACGTATGGTTCGGGAATGTATAAATACCCGAACCATCGAAGAAGAGGGGGTCCTGCAACCTCACAAGCCAGGACCACCCCCATGCTTTTTCATATCTTTACTGCTTTCCTAGGAGTAGATTAATTATAATCTTTACCGCTTTTCTTCGAAGTAGATTAATTGTAATGTCTATCCCTTTCCTCCTCCTTGTATCCCCTTTTTAAGCAATACAATTCTTAATCGGCTCTTTAGTCGTGTCAATTATTTGTTTCTTTTCTTCGAGTCGGCTACTCTAGACCTGACTCAACCTTTCTCCATCTCTATATCCCGATTCGGCTATTCTAAGCCGAACGGACATGAAAGTTTGAGTGAGAAGAATCCGGTCGAGCAGATCCCTCCTCGGCCCGATCGCTTGATCCATTGGCACGCGGTGCATCACATCTCAGAGGGTCAAACAAACACCCAGGGCTGATCAGCAACCGACATTTTCGGCCCCAACAACCTTTTTGGCACACTCGGTGGGATACTCGGGTAACTCTTACCTCTCCTACCGTAAAAATGTTGGACAACTACAGTCTAACCTTCAGGGGTGAGAATAGCGGGAGGTCGGCACTACCAGAGCCGACCATGTCACCACTATTCGGGCAAATGGTCTAATTGACGAGGTCATTAGAAAGAAGCGCCCGAGCTTTGGACGCAACGTCAGCCGCCCCTACAACTTTGAAGGACAGTGTCCTTCGATTCGAGCAATTTTTAACCCATGGAGGTCTGTAAGGACCTCCATCCACCCCGCCACCACCGATACCGACCGAAGCAGTCTTGGTGGCGCAGGCAGCGATGGAAGCACCGCAGGTTGTGACCCTCACAACAACACAACCGCTGGGGGCAGGACAGCCGCGAGTAATCCCATACCAGACGGGAATGAGGCCGATGGGGCAGAACATCGGCCATCAACCAGAGAATTATCCGGGGATTCCTCTGCCTTCCCCACCGTCGTTCGTCCAGCCTTAGGCTGGGGGCAGGAGTGGCGAGCAGGTCCCTCCGCAGGGGCCACCTTGGCAGCAGGTTGGCCACCAAAGGCCACCGCCTCTACCAGTACAGCCGACGGCCCTGGTGCCTCAAGCTGGGTTCCCCGAGACGGCTGGGGGCAGGAATAACCGGCAGGTTCTCGCGCAGGGATCGCCTTAAGACCAGGCCGGCCAATATGGGCTGCCACCTCCTCCAGCGCAGCCGGCGACTCCGGGACCTCAGAGCAGACCTGCCGAAAAGGCTAGGGGTAGGAATGGCGGGCAAACCCCTTCGCAGGGACCGCCTCAGAGCTAGCTCGGCCAATACGGACCACCACCCCCACCGGTGCAACCGACGGCCCATGTCTGGAACACTTTCCGCACAAAAGCCAGGCCGGATACATGATAAGCTTCCAGGTTCCTGCAACCTTCGAACGAGAAGGTGTGTATGGGATACTCATATCAGGCCGATTGGAAAGGGTCGTGATTTAACAAACTCTCGGTTGATGTAACCGAGAGCACAGACCCGCTAGGGTCGTATCAAAGGAATCACTGACCTAGGCCCCACTTGGGCCTGAGGGTTGGAGGTCGGCCAAGAAGGGTTGGCAAGGAGAACCTTTCGGCCACCGCGGTCAAGGCCGAAAATGGATGAAGGACCCGACCGGCAAGGAAGGCCGAGGGCGAGAGTCATGATTCCGATAAGAGAGATCAGAAGGCAAAGTGCCCCGGTTAGCTGATGAACGAGAATGGCCTGAGAGCGCTCGACCCTGCGAAAGTCCACCAGAGCCGAGTGTAGAACATACAAACAGATTGGAAGGTAATAAGCCGATTGACGGGAGGCATCTGAAATATTACCGTCAGATACGGAAAGATGTGGAGCAAGAAATATAAGAAAACTTTACATTTAATGTGTCGACATACATACAGCTCGAAAGAAGAGCAAATACAAAAGTGCTTCAGAAAAGGAAGAGTTGCAGTCGGAATGCTCCATTAAAAAGTTGAAATACACAGCCGTCTTCAAGTTGGAAGCGACCAGACACTGCTTGCTAGAAATCGAGATGCCTGATCACCCTTGGAGCCAACAGAAGTGGGAGTAAGAGAGAGTATAAAGTCTCTACTAACCCTCTGACTCCCTATATGCAACGGGGGAAGATCATGCAGTTCCTCCTGGAGAAGAAGGGAGGCCGACCTCGTAGGAAGGCCAATCAGAGCAGGATGACACCCTTCCCTGGTAGGGAAACTAGATGCTGGGCGGCTCGAACTCCATCAACCCCTAGGGATGAAGGCGAAAGACAATCTCCTCGCCGGCATGATATTCATAAGCATAACCACCTATAAGTGACCAAAAATCGGTCTGACCACTGACAGTAAGATCCCGCATCGATAGGTCACACATAAGGGCTTCACCGAAGGACTCCCTACTAGAACTCCAAAAATGAAAGAAGTTTTTGTCGACCAGCGTCACAACGCCGCCAAATTCAGATTGGGCAGCCACCTTGGAAGTACCTTCAGAGACGAAAAAACTATGACCGGAACACTGGCGTAACAGTAGCATAGGAGTCGTCATGAGAGAGAAAGGTGGTGCTAAGAAAGCTGGAAGTAGTGGCCCTACTTATAGGCCGACGAGGAGGAGCGACATAATGGTAGTCACCCCTCGGAAAGCAGCAACATCTAATAAGGAGAACGACGAAGGACAGTTTCACAAAAAATCAAGAAAGATCAGCACCTATTCGCGAATCCCTCGAGCGGTGAGAAAATATCTTGCCAAGATATAGGGATGATCGCAGGACAACGTTATCTGTGCCAGAAGTTGACTCAATTTCGACAATCATCTGAACGGCACATTAGGCGATTGCCGAGGGAGCATTGTTGAGACCAGATTTTTCTGCCACAGGAAGGAGTGACACGTGGCATTAACCATCGGCTAAAAGGCATCGACTGACGGAAGAGTGAGTCAACCGAAGAAGGATCCACGTCCTGATCCAGACTATCTCATTCATGTGGGAACATAGTACGCGACATACGCCATCGGCTAAAGATATCAACCGATAGGAGAAGCGACCGAAGGAGATCATCGCCTCATCTGATGTCAATTTCGACTGAAGACAAAAGTTAGACTGCTCGATCAAACGACGAAAAAGACGAAGTCAGAGTTAGCTTTCGGCTGATCAAGCCAGAGAATGAAGGCTCTGGAAAGGAAGTGTACGGGATTCGGGGTGCGAATCTCCTGAAGCGGCAAGCGGCGTCCAACATTGGAAAGCGCTGAGAATCACGTTTCGGTGCAATAATTACGAGATGAACCTAGACGAAAAACAACTCCTATCATTTTAAGAATAATCAACTTGAAAGGAAGTAGTTGAGAATTTTCCAATAACTTTTTCCAAATTACGTCGATTATTTCAAATCGGCGATTATACGCATGATTCGAAAATGTATAAGTACCCGAATCATCGAAAAAAAGGGAGTTCTGCAACCTCGTAAGCCAGAACCACCCCCTGCTTTTTCATATCTTTACTGTTTTCCTAAGAGTAGATTAACTATAATCTTTACCGCTTTTTTTAGGAGTAGATTAGTTATAATCTCTATCTCTTTCCTCCTTGTATCCCCTTTCTAAACAATATAATTTTTAATCGACTTTTTATCCTTGTCAATTATTTGTCCCTTTTCTCTGAGTCGGCTACTCTAGACCAGATTCAGCCTTTCTCCACCTCTATATTCTGATTCGGTTATTCTAAATTAAACGGGCGTGAGAGTTTGAGTGAGAAGACCCGATCGAGCAGATCCCTCCTCGGCCCGATCGCTTGATCCATTGGCACGCAGCGCATCACATCTCAGAGGGTCGAATGAACACCCGGGGCAGATCGACGATATTTTCGGCTCCAACAATTACATGCTTAAATTTTTGAGAAACTACAGTTGTTTAACATGATTTTTACTGTATGAGAGCAAAAAGTTTTAAATTTGAATCACGTCAAACTACAAATCTTATTTAATTTTCTCACATTTAATTAATTTAAATGCATGTCTACAGTCTATTAAAATATTTGAAAATTAGATATTTTTTGAATATTATATATATATAAAAAAAATATCATTCTCGAACAACTTAAGTTTTTAGAAAGCAACAGTTTATTCAAAAATGAAAGAGCTATGAATATAGCATAAAAAAAAAAATTAATATTTTTAAATAGTTTAAACATTTGAAGAACAACAATTTTGTCACAAATAAAGCACACATCATAAAATGATAAAATGTTATTAAGTTTATAATCTCATGATTTGTAAAAAAATATCACTTTTCTAGCTTGCTATATTTAGCGGTGGATCCATTTAATAAAAAAAAAAAATTACACGACAACGAAATGTAACTTTTCAAATCCACGTAACGGTAAGAGATAAATTATATGCCAAAACTTCACTAGATAGTGACAAAATAATAATAAAAAAAAACACACGCTAAACCTCCACTGTAAAATGGTAAATTAACAATTAATTAATACAATTAATATCAGAAAGGCTAATTAAAAGTTCTTTATTGCCAATTCAATTCTTTGTTTTTATTTTAAGTAGATTTGCAATCAAAAGCACGGGTGCCAAAAATTCAGATTCAGATAAAAAATAAAGTGATCAAGTATTATGAATAATAAATAGTTACTATATCTGGGTCTGACCATTCAGATCCTAATTTTGGAACAACATATGGTATCCGAATCTGTATCGTGTGTGCGTATCCGATTTATGACCGGACCAGATCCTAGTTTAAGCACCGAGAGGTGCGCGGCTTACGCGGTGAACCAGGTGCACGCAAAAATATTTCGGGAGAAGTACGTAGGTAGGTACTAGAAGATTCGACAAGGTTCTGGTAACTATAATTCGTGTGTGGTCTCTAATGTAGGTTGTCGTCGTGGAGAGGACACCGCCAGCGACTGTGGACGAGTGAATACATGTTTTTTTTTTTTTTTCCATAAAATTTAAATAAAAATAGAAAATAATTTTAATATACTTTTTTTATACAAATAAAATGTAATAACCGGTCATGTTGCTATCACGAGAAGAAATCGTCTAGACTGTTCTTATTGTACAGTTGTTGGATATTCAATGAGCGCCGGTTACATCATCTTCCAAATTTTAAAAATATTTTATTTATTTTTGGTTGATTAAAATAATTTTATTAATTTTAAAAATATTCTCTAAAGTTTATTAATAAAATTAGATTTTAATTAGACGTTATGAATACGACACGGAATATAGAACAAGCACAGCAATAAAATTTAGTTTTAGCTGTTATTATTTTTTATATTTTCGACGATTATAATTATTGCTAAATAGTTTTATGACAATTATGATAATTGTCGCTATGGGTAGAATCGGTAAAAAATATTGCGACATTTGTTGCAGGGTTGATAAAAGACTAAACAAATGTCGCTAAATACTATCCAACAACAACTACTATAAATGGCACTATAATTATCTATAATTACCACTAAAAACATACTAAATTACTATTTAATAGAACATAATATTTTTGAATTAAAATATTCAAAAATAATTATAACTAAAGAGTATTAATAATTTATAACAAATGATCTTAACTCTCAAATTACAATTTCACTAATATTCAAATTAAATTTCGGACACGAGTTTCAACAATATAATATTTGTTTGAATTTTAGCCAAACAATAGTTTTAAATGAAGTTAAACATATATTATCTTCAAAAAAATTTCGAATTCTAAATCTTTAAGTCTCATTGTTCCACTTCAAAAACTCGCTCAAGTCGATGATAAGCTCCAGAAGATTCTACTTCAAAAATAATAATTTTATAATTAATAATATAAATAAATAATAATAGTAAATACAATAATAGTAAAAGCATGCAGTCAAAAACCATACATAGAAAAAAATATATATATACAAAAATAGATTGAATATTCAAAAATGGATAAGAAGTAGACCTCAGCATAACTGTACTCATAGTGATCTATAATCTATAGAGCTCCAAGAATTGTAAATCAACAATAAGCAATGAAAAAATAAATAAATATTATAGAAGCAACACAAGTTGGTGATATCAAGTATTAAATGGCAATACGGCATTATCCCCAGAACTTTCAAATTAAAAAATGTTGGAAAAACATTGGCTGATTCCAAAATGGAATCCAAACAGTCCTACTGGACTTAAGGATTAAATGGCAATATTGTCTGTGTTTTTCTTGTATATTTTCTACCTGAGGATTTATCTAAAAAAGTCTTACAATTCTCGCTCCATTAATTTATACTTGATATGTTTTTCACAATCGAATAATGATCTAAACCGCACTGCCGGTTTATGCTTCATTATTAGTTCGATAAGATATTATCCATTACAATGCTAAGGCAGTTTCTAGTTCTAATCACTCTATATAAATAGATATTTCATAATTTTGCATGCTATAGACACCTGTTAAACCGTCGCACTCGTCTATGGAAATATGTTTATTATTAATAAACTAGTCAATGACCTCGTCAGATACTTGAGTTATTGCAAAATGAAGTTAAGAAGATGCTGGCTTTTCATTAGCTTAGTGACAATTGACATTTCATATGTATTAAACTAATTAACAGAACAACTAAACAAGATTTGCTACATATGTATCGAACTAATTAACATAACAACTAGACAAGATTTGCTTCAGCAGGAATCCATGGTGTTGCATACTTCACTTTTGATGAAATACATACCTTTCAGGGATCCTGAAATTGTGTCATGGAGTTAAATGCTGCTTGTTTTCAACCTCTATCTTAAAAGAATCAGCAAATGCATTGCATGGTAATTTTACAAATTAAAGTTCTCAAAAGTCACCTAGGAATAAAAAAAGACTAAATTTGCTTTAGTAGGAATGATCAAATTCTAATTTAGATCCAATAGTATATATACAATTCCAAAATCTAGGGTTATTATACAGAGCATAAATTCAACCAAACCTTACCTTTCGAAGGTTTGGTTGAATTTATACAGAATATAAATTCAACCAAACCTCGAATTTATATTCTGTATAAATTCACAAAATATTCTATCTGTCAATGCTTATATACTCGACAGGATATTCTGTGATTCTGTCAAGAAAAAAAAAATATTTTAATGATTGTATTGTTGAATGGCCAGTAATACCTTGTTAAAAGAAAAGGTGCATAAAGAAAATAGAAAAGAACCAATCGTTATTTACCTTGTTAATAGTATAGCTATCCTTCGTAGCTCTAGATAAAAGCCCTTCTTTCGGCAACCTCTCAATAATATCTGGTAAATCGACCTATTAATTACTTATAAAGATAAAGCGCAAAAATAAAGATATAGCGGGGGGATTGTGCCCTGAATAAAAAAGTTCACTCAGTTTATAGTAGTACTTCTCCAATACTTTCGGTCAAAGCCTGAAAAAGTGTTTCCAAGAAAAAGAATCAAACCATGGCAAATTATATAACACAATACTGTATAAATCTTACTCAAGTCAACATATGGACAAGCATTACAAATACAAACAACAGAAAAGTAGTCTCACAAAACTATTAACACCTTTAAGACATTTTGAAAGAAAGGACCGATTAACATTGAAGTGAAAGTTTCCAATAGTATAGGCCTTACAACTGATATGTCAGGGAAGTTTGATAAAACATCTGAGAGATCAACATTGTTGATGTGTCTGGAACTTATCCAATCTCTCACTCGAGCCGTCTGAGTTTCCTCGTGAGCTGCATCTTGAGTCTCATCTGCAGGAGTTGAGTAAGTTTGACGAATTAAAAAAGAAAATAAAATGCAAACACTCATATGGAGGCTGGACAGAAAATATGATGTTTTAACACCTGCCATTACCAAAGATACACAACAGATAGAATGACAATGGATAATATGACACGATACACTTCGATAAGGTATTAGACTAAAACAACATAGCGTCAACACTACAATTGGCTTCTACAAGTGTAAATGTGAAAGATTGATGAAATATGCTTGAGATTGCAATTAAGCTGCTACTAACACTGACCTTCAGAAACCAATGGGTGCAACTTTGTACTGGTCTGCATGAGAAGGGTGGACCTGAATAACAGAAAATCTTATTGTCAGAAACTATACTAAATTATTCTACAAATTAAGGAAACAAAACAAAAGAATTTTGTTTTTATAGAATGTATTAAATCATAGAGATGCAAGCATTTTGAATTGGACTGCCATTACTACAGATCGTAGAAGTGCAATGGGCTAATTCTAGCTACATAACACTGCTTTACAATGATGTACTACACCAAGCTAAGCAATCTTAGTCAACATTATTACTTTATACCAAGCAACATAACTATGCCTGGATCAGTGCAAGATTTCTTAATTTCTCCCGCATAATAACTATGCCTGGATCGATCATCAGAGCAATCCATGGCTTCCACAACTAATAGAGTGTAAAAGACTTTTAAGAAGCTCTATTGGAGATTGAATCATACTTACTGTTTCGAACCGTAAAACAAGGACATCCTTCTTCTGACCAATCCTGTGGGCCCTCGCCTATGCTTGCAGATCAACCTGAAGGATCACGAAGCGAAAAGAAAACATCATCAGACGACAAAGGAAAAAAAAGAAGAGGAAATGAATACGTATTTAGGACGTAGTTTAAACTTTGATATTGCCTGAGGATTCCAATCAGTATCAAATATGATTACAGTATCAGCTGCTTGAAGACTGACTCCAACACCTCCAGCTCAAATGCTATAAGAAAAATGTGAAAAAAATTAATAGCTAAACGTAAAAAAAATTAACAGCTTATTCAACAGTTCTTGTCTACGAAACTAATGCTCTTGTGAAGACCCGAATCCCCTTGGAGAAGTTCCGGCTTGGTCGGCAGCCTGTGGAGGCCCTAATTGATGGTTAGATTTGGGTTGCGCACAAATCGGACTCACGATGGACTCAACATGAAGTTTAGATCATGTTTGCCCATTCGGATGCTTTCGCCGAATGTTTTTTAGAAGTGGATTTTGGCAAAACGGACAACGGATTTGGATTCAGCACGCGAAAACGGTTAAGATCGGCTATTTGGACGTATTTTTCGGAGTCCGGACACTCGAAAACGGACAACTAAAAATTTTTGGTGTAATCGGGTGCACGGGGGGGAGCTGTGGACCGGGGGTGGACGCGTGGCTGCTCGGGAGTGGTTGGCTCACGCGGTGCGGTCCACGCAGCGCTGCAGGGTAGGCGCGGTCCACGGCTCAAGCGCGTGCGCTGGGCGCAGCGAGCGGTGGCGTGGACGCGTTGCAGCGGGGATTGGCGGGGCAGGTCGGGGCAGGTCGGGGTAGGCGGGGCGGCATGGCGCCCACGCGAGGGGGTGCCACGTGGCGCCCCGCTATTCACCGGCGCCGCCCACCCCTTTCCCCTTGTCGGGCCACGTGGCGCGGCTCAATTGGCCGCGCCGCGCTGTGCGCTGATCCGGGACGCGTGGCGCGTGGCGCGCCCAGAGCGATCTGGGCACAGCCAACGCTGTCCCGTGTTCGGGGCCCGAAAATTTCGTGTGCCCGAAAACGTACCCCGAACCCTTCCTTGCTCCTTGGTCTTTCGCCTATAAATAGGCTCTTGTGTTGGGATTTTTTCTCCTTTTGGAGAATTTTTCTAAGGAGCCCTTTGGCAGAGCTCTTCAGCTTCCTGCCCTCTTCACTTCCAAGGATTAGGGGAATTTTTGGATGACGGGACATCGACGATTTCTGCGATTCGGCGCACTTCGACGTTCCATTTTCGGTAGCTTTTTCCGTCGCAGTTCAGTCCGTGAGCTCCCCTGAGCTACCCCGAAGGAATTTTCAGCCGATTTTTGCGGCATCGTTTTCATGGCAGGTAGGCCTTCGTTTTCCGAATTTACCACTTCCCTACATTTCGAGTTTTTACTGGGTTTTTCAGAGCATCTTTAGATCCTCTTTTTCTGCGATAATTTTTGGATAGCGGAGGAGTGTTCATGCCTTTTTCTCGACCTACGGATGTCGGAATTGGGAGTTTAAATACTCGATTTGCATCTACACTTCGTTAGGATCGCAGATGCGATTTTTTGGGAATTTTTGGAGGACCTTTCACAGGTGAAAAATGGCTGTTTTGGGACTGTTGTGCAAACAGCATGATGCAGATTTTCTGGGACTAAGTTTTACACTGTGTTCGGCTTTTGTTACAGTTTTTGCTGAAATTTTAATGTTCCGCAAGGAAAAGGGAAGTTGAAAAATTTCATCACGATCGAAGTGAGCATTTTCCTTTTTGGCCCCGGACAGAAATTGTGCTTGTTTTCACATCTGCGCCTTTATCACGCGCCACTGATTTTTATACTGCATTGTTGGACAGCACTTCACTGTTTTGCTCGTCGTCGTTGATCCGGGAGGAGTTTTTGGGAGATTTTGGATTCGTTGGGACTGTTGACGCTGAGGGAATGCGCACGCCAGATTTCAGCCCGATCGGATTTCGGATCTGCGCATTCCAGGTGGGTGGTTGTTGTTGACCTCTTTTTACGGCAAACTCACTAGGGCTATTCGAGAGACCCCTGATTTATTGATTATCGGTTTGCCACCCTATTGGAAATCATACATGATTAAGTAATCTGATTAATTCTCAGCCTATCTATGTGGAATTGATATACTATAGTGGTGATATATTAGCATGCCATGTTAGCACTTAATCTTTCATGAAATTTGATTATTCGATGGGACAAGATGATATATCCTATGTACGGGTACTACTTGTTGATTTTATGGACATGTATAGTTGGATGGTGATTATGACCCGATGATTTATTCCTTTGTGAGATTGTTACATGATACTCTTTCTTCTATCTTTCTTAAGAACACTTGCATGCTTGTATGGACATCTAGATAGGAAACCTTTTATTGCTACACTATCATATTGGGATTTGACTTAGGAGAAACTATGATTGTTCCTTCCACCTTGTTATTGAGACTTATGATTCACGTTGCTCGGGTTCGAGCAGGGGTTTGGCATAGTGTAGTCGAGGTTATTGAGTCTGGAAGAGGTTGTACTAGATTGTGGACTTGTGAGGTGATGCGGCAACCGCGGATATTGGGCGGTTGACAGGATGTTTACTTTTGCATCGGATTGGGATCGGGGTTTGATTATTGACATGCAGTCTCCCACTTTGAGCATAGTCGTGACTAAGCCCTGCTATATTGTGTTATATCCGACAGATTACTTCCTCATGTGGGTAGCTCCCCTCGAGTGCCACTCCGGAGTGTGCGACTGTATCGGGTAGGTGCCGGTCAGTTATTAGGTTCTTGAGTTCCTTACTACATCGGTGTTATGCATTGGCTGGCATACCCGATGATAGTGGCAGAGCAGGCAATACCGGGTTTTATTCCGGTCCATTGGATTAGGTTTATTTTGATAGATACTGTTTACTAGTGAATGCATATAGTTGTTTTATTCGGTACTGCATTAGAGATATAATAGTGGTAGTTTTCCCTTATCGGCAGTCTATTTAGCTTACCACTTTACTTTCCTTTTGCCTCTGGTAGACTTGGTGGGTATGTCGGATCTTGAGGATTTACCAACTGGGGGCTACTGGTTTCATTAGAAGTTCTCACTCCCATTGTTGTTTTCCTTCTTCTCTCATTTATTTTGCAGAGTCTTCTGCGGGAGCTGCTGGGCCTTCAGCGGCTGATCGAGGTAATGGGATCGCTGAGTAGATAGATCTTTTACCTGATAGTGAGTATGTGGCTATACTGTTGGTGTACCCCCTTTTTCTCAGACTGATGTACTTTTATTTTTGGGTCTGGCTTTTGCCAGCTAGTTGTATTATTTTGGTGAGCTGGGAGAGACTTGTACATTTTACTGTTGTATTTCACTTTTACTTTCAGTTTCAGTCTGAGATGTTATAGTTTTTAGTTCAGCTATGTACTTATGCTCTTTTATTGCTTATTTTATATCTGAGCAAGTTTTTGGCGCTTTGTGTACGCGGAAAATTTCGTGTACACTGCGGATCTGTAGACGGGCTCGGGTTCTGGTTTACCCCCGGGGCATGATAGATTAGGTTGGTATCAGAGCTTAGCGATAGGTCAGTTAGGACTTAGAAAATCCTAGGCTTTTGGCAGACCCTAGGATGGTAGGGCGTGAGAGACGTAACATTTTGCGAAAGCCGGTGATTTATGTATTTGACTCTTCCTGTGAGTGAAGAGTGATCGACATGCCCTAACTTATGTTGGACAATTATGTTGGCTGCAGACAACATAAAGTTACAGAAGTAGGGGGATGTCTTTGACTTTCGCTAGATTGGGTCGAGCGTGTTTGTGTTCTGACTCATGTTTTCTGGTGGCAGGATGTCTCCCCGACGTCGTTTTCCAACCTGGGGTACCCCCACACCTTCAGAGAAGCCTGAGCAGGCGGTGTCCGCCGAGCTGGGGGAAATGCGGGCCTTGGTGACCCATTTAGTGGCGAGGAGCTTTCGACAGGACCAGCGCCTGGAGCAGCTGCTGGCACAGAGAGGTGATCTAGCGGTCGGAAAGAGGGCTGTGACCCAAGAGCAGGGTTCAGAGAGGAAATACCCAGCCCCGGATGATGAGGGACAAACCAGTGGATGGAGGCCACCCCGACCCCCACGGCCTCGATCCCAGGGCCGTGGTCGCTCAGGCCGGCGGAGGCCTAAGAGATCCGAAAGACGGCAGCTTAGAGGTGGGGTCGCTGTTACAGATGTGGACAACCGGGGCACATTCGAGCTACATGCCCCCCGAGGATAGCTGCAGCACCCCCTTTGGCATCTGCCCCTTCTGTATTCCATCAGACTCATAGATGCTTTTCTGTGGAAGCCAGCATCCACCTCACTTTTGTGATCAGCGTGGGGGACGTTGTTACCGGTGCGGGCTGTCGGACACCTACGGGCTTCATGCCCCATTCTGACATTTGCAGCACCGACTTCGGCGTCAGTTCCTACTACTTCCCAGCTGCGACCGGGAGTTTTACCGACAGACCTCCAGGCAGACCGACTTGCGCCTCCCCGCCCATCTGATTGGAGACAGCCATCATCGAGCGGCCAGGATAGCTTGGCACAGGTGGGGGATTCTACTACAACTGACTGTGTGGTGGCAGGTATGATTTACTTTCTGGCAGTAGTGTTCGCATTTTATTTGATACGGGAGCATCTCATTCATTTGTTAGTAGATCATTCACATTGTTGCATGGGTTAGAGGTAGGACGATTACCGCGTGCTCGAGAGGTTCAGTTTTCCGATCATACTTTGCATGAGGAGGAGTGTTGTGGGTCCTGCCCGGTGCAGCTTGAGTCCTGGATTATGCCAGCAGACCTGATGGTCTTGAGTTAGCTGCGTGAGTATGATGTAATGCTCGGGATGGACTGGTCGGCTTGGTACTTCGCGACGATTGACTGTGCCGCGAGGACGGTGATGTTAAGGATCTTTGTATTGGCATATTTCGTGAAGTGTTTTGAGTCTTGAATATTGAAGTTGAAGAATTGTGGATCACATACATCAATCTCAAGAAGAATGGATTTAAAATAATCAGGTACGTTTAACTAAATATTTTTGGTGATCTGAATACATTCATATAGTTTAGAAACACTTGGAACAATTTTCGTTGCATAAAAATCAAGAACTGGACACTTACATGTTCAGGATCCGGACCAGCCACATCTAGTCCGGACCCCGAACAGGGTTTGGTTCATACATAATTACAGTCTGGATCATTCCCTATTGAGTCCGGACCCCGAACTCCGAATTTGCTGAATCGCATGAACAGTCCGGATCAACATCACTTGAGTTCGGACCCCGAACCTGTTTTTTCTGGAAATTTGCTGAAAAATGACGATAGTCCGGATCAGCCAAATCCAGTCCGGACCGTCGTGCGGGAAAAAGTTTGTTAAGTCAGTTTTTTATGCTTATCTCTTTCCAAATGGTTTCTAACCTATAAATAGACCCTAACATTCATCTTTTAGGGTAACAATAACAACGACCAATATATGGAGAAGAAAGGAAAAACACGATTAATTTCATGTTTCTTCATCTATATTGATCAATTTGATTCTAGGATTTTCAAAACTTCTTATTTCTTATAGAATCAAATTGATGAATACTTAGATGGTAATTTCTTGTCTATCATTGATCTAAGTATTCGGATTATCATCACCAATAAACAAACAACGATTTTTCAAAATTGGCGCGTGGATTCACGTGGCCTTGTGGATTCAAGGTGCTACCGCTTTCGTGGATTCGGAGCGAGGTGCGTTCATATGATCGATACGTGCTACATTAGTGAAGAATGTAGATTCGGTTGGACGTCGTGGATTCGACGTTGGACGGAAATCGTGGATTCGAGGAGCGTTGTGGAGCGAGCGGAGAAGATCTACTCGGAGTGTATGGAAAAGGTTGAGTCGTAATGTTACGTTACATCACCTTGTACGTGTTTAATCTTAGTGGATTTTGCCGTGTTATCGGTCCCGTGGTTTTTACTCCTGTGACGGAGTTTTCCACGTAAAATCTTGGGTACTTATTTATTTTTCCGCATTGGATTATTTTTACGCAAAGATTTTTTAGTTTTATTGTTTACACTTATTCACCCCCCCTCTATGTGGTTTTTTTCCTATTTAGATCCTTAGATCCCATAACCCACAAGTGGTATCAGAGCGGGAATAGGGTTGTAAATAATTGTTGAAGGTGGAAACATCAATAGACCACCGTTCTTCGATGAAACAAATTATGCCTATTGAAAAGTACGCATGAGAGCGTTCTTGATTTCCATCGATGAACGGATTTGGCAATCAATTGAGTTTGGATGGTCATATCCTACTGAGATTATTATTGATGATGTTCACACCATCAAACCTAGGTCGAAATGGACCAAGAAAGAGATTGATGCATCTTCTTACAACGGCAAGGGAATTAACGCTTTATTTAATGCCTTGTCGCAAACTGAGTTTTCTCGCGTCTCGGCATGTGAGACCGCGAAAGAAATCTGGGATATTCTACAAGTTACACATGAGGGTACAAGTTTAGTGAAGATTCAAAAATTGCAAATGTTTACAAGCAAATTTGATTCAATTCATATAGCAAAAAATGAATCTTTCACAGAATATTATACACGATTGCAAGATATCGTAAATACATGTGCTAACTTGGGAGAGAAAATTCCAGAATCGAAAGTTGTAAGAAAGATTTTGAGAACTCTTCCCGAAAGATTTCGCTCTAAGGTTGCAGCCATTGAAACAGTAAAACACCCGGACGAAATCAAAGTAGAAGAATTAGTTGGTTCACTTCAAACTTTTGAAATGACTTTTCCTACTAACTATTCTTCTGGAAAGCCTTCCTCTTCTTCTAAGTCTTCAGGTTTTGCATTGAAATCAACAAAAGAAAAAGACGCGAATTCATCATCCTCAGACGCTGATGATAATTTATCAATGGAGGATTTCGAGAAACAACTTGCGCTCTTGACAAGAAGATTTTGCCGAAACTTTCGAAGGGAAAATTCAAGCAAATCATCATCCTTCATTAAGTCCAAGAAAGGCAAAGGATTTTCAAGTTCTAAATCAAGAAAGTAAAAGGGTTTTTCAAAGGACAAGAAGAACACTGAGAGACAAATCCAGTGCTTCAAATGCCGAGGTTTTGGTCATATCTCAACGGAGTGTCCCAACAAGAATCCGTCAAAGAAGAAGGCCATGCAAGCCGTCACATAGGATGACACTTCTACTTCTGATGAGTCATCTTCTGGTGATGAGGATAACAACGCCACAGCATTCCACGCGTCCACATCTTCACCTTTTATGTGCTTCTCATCGATTGCATCTGGTTCATTGTCAGGTTTTTCCCAGGACAAACAAGTAACATCGGATAATGAACCGAGCGACTCAGAAAGTGAAAACTTTGCTTTTGCATACCATAAATTGTTAAAGGATTCTAAGAAATTGGCAAAGCAAAATAAAAGTTTGAGAAGAAGATTGTGGGATATTGAAAAACAATCCAAAAAGGCAACTTCTCTCTCAAACGCTCTTGAAGAGGAAAGGGATAATTTGATCAAGATAAACACTTCCCTTCAAGAGAAGAATGAGCATTTCGAGAATGGACATATCAAACTGGTGGATAAAGCAAATCACTTCTTGAAGCTCTACTCTGAGGCTCGACAAGAAAAAATAGAGATGACAAAGACCATATTCCAACTTAAAGAAGTCTTGAAGAGATTTTCATCAGGAATGAGCAAGTTGAACAAATTGCTTGGTCTTAGTCAAACGAATCGTTTGGGCCTTGGATACGATCGAACTGGTGAGGATCCAAGTTCGAGCGGTATAACAACAGCTATCAAACAAGCATTCAAATGGTTCCGTTTGAGGCATTGTATGGACGCAGGTGTCGGTCACCCTTATATTGGAGTGATGTGAGTGAGATGAGGACTTTAGGACCTGATATACTGCAGGAGGCAGATAAGAAGGTCAGATTAGTACGGCGACATCTTGAGATCGCCCAGAGTCGATAGAGGAGCTATGCTGATACTCGACGGTGAGACTTAGAGTTTCAGGTTGGTGATCATGTCTTCTTGAAAGTCTCACCATCGGAAGGGGTCCGGAGATGTGGAGTTTGTGGGAAGCTCAGTCCCAGTTTCATTAGACCCTTTGAGGTACTTGAGAGGATTGGTCCAGTGGCTTACAGAGTTGCACTTCCCCCACGCCTTGCAGGAGCTCATGATGTTTTCCACATCTCAACTTTGAGGAGATATATTTATGATCCTTCGCACGTGATTGACTTTACTTCGTTTGAGATTGGTGAGGATCTAGTGTACGAGGAACGCCTGTTGCGGATTCTGGCTCGAGAGGTGAGAGAATTGCGCAACCGGACTATACCATACATGAAGATTTTGTGGAGTATTCATAAGGAGCGAGGGGCAACTTGGGAGCTAGAGACAGTGATGATGGATACCTATCCCTTTCTGTTCGAGACTTCTAGCTGAGGTATGTTTAGTTTTGAGGATGAAACTTTCTTTTAGTGGGGGAGGATGTGATGATCCGGATCTACACGGAGGTTTTGCGGTGTGATCAGCAGCTTCTAGAGGCCTATGTTGTGTGATGAAGATGGTTTCGCGCAAATCGGACCTCAGGAGTGGACCCGACGCGGAAATTAGATCAAGTTTGCCTATCTGGATGCCTTCGTCAAAATTTACAAGTGGATTCTGTTAAGGATTTTATATTGGCGTATTTCGTGATGTGTTTTGAGTCTTGAAATTTGAAGTTGAAGAATTGTGGATCACATACATCAATCTCAGGAAGAATGTGTCACGCCCCGAGACTGCCAATTTGTACAGTTCGGGCACGCCAACAGACCCGCCAATCGGGTATGACCTCTCACTACCCGAAAGGAACGGTAACATCCAAAATAATACATCAAGTGTATGCGGAAGCTCAATATCAGAGTACTAAAATCACTACTAATTTAAAACTTTCATTCAATAAACAAATAGTTTAAGCGGAAATGAAAGCATACAAGAGTGAACCATAATACAACTTTATTACATTTTACATCTCTCAACTTGCAATTAAATAATATTACAAATTTTTACATCATTTCCTCACAATACATAGTTCACTCAAAATGTAAAAAGGTAACATCTGCTAGACCCTCTAGGTCTCTATGCTGCTGGGCCCTTGCCCCTGTCGTCTGTCCCGCTGACTGCACCAGAACCTGGAAAAATGGTTACCCGCGGATGTGAGAACTACTTAAAGTTCCCAGTGGGTTCAACCACCGAGAAAGAATGTCCTACACCGCTTGGTCCAAAGAAAGCAATAATAGTTGAATGTTAGGAACTATAAATCTTGATTTAACATGCTGATAAGCATATAAAAGGTCGCTACACTATCTGTGTATACTCATCGACCTAAAACTACAATATCCAGCCATACCAGGCTACTATCCATAAACTCGGCCACTATGCCGTTGTACAAAGGAGTTAAACTAACCCGGCCACTTTGGCCACTCAATCTTCTCTTTATTCTTTACATTCTGGTGCTTTAGTTGAAGTTAACCCTCTGAAATTCTTGTCCAACGGGTCCCAGCTCGGTAGTCATGCTATCACAAGACAAGATTTCCAATGTTGCCGATAACACCCGCAAGTGTTGCCCCGTCCTACGGGAGAAACGTGCCAGACGGGCCACTGCCCGGGAGAGGGACACTGCCCATAACTCCAACATGGGCTACGTTTCACCCCCGAAGGTATGCTCGTTTTATCTTTATCTTTTCTTTTCTTTTCTTTTACTTTTACTTTATCGCTTAGTCTCTTTGCTCTTAAGCACTTGCTTTTCTTTCTTATTCGAGCTTATAGCTCACATTGCCACTGGCAAACTGTTCCTCTTTCTTTTAAGACTTTTAGCTTTTTACTTTCACTTTTACACTTGTCTTTATTCGATCGGCCCTCCGAAGGAGTACCACATCCGATTCCCCTTAGAAGGGTCTCACATTCAGAGGCACCATTTGCATTCTCTTTTGCTTTTAAGCCACTTTTAGCTTTCTTTTTAAACTTTATCTCTTTCATTAATTTATCTCTTATCCTAGGTCTCGCCACCACAAGGATAACTAGAAAGTCTCATGGACTCATAATCATTTCTCTTTCATTCATTTAACTCAAATTGAAGTTAAAGTGGTTGTCCATTTGCCCAGACACCCTATGACCCATTCTAGGGTTATATTTTGTTTAACTCTTTAAACCTTGTGATCACATATACTTATCCTTAGAGTTTGACTCTAAGTTAGATACTCTACTATCTGCTTAACTCTTTAACTTTGTGGCCACATACTCTTTTCCTTATTCCACGTTGAACCTGGAGTTGCATTAACTCTATTTTCTTGTTCCACTTTTAACTTAGAGTTACATTGACTCTAATTCATTACTTGAGAGTAAAATTCCACTAATTCACCTTAGGTTTTCTTTACCTAAGTTCTGTATCATGCGTAACCTATAGTTCATTGACTCTATGTTAAATACTCTATTCTCAACCTTAGGTTATCCCCTAAAACAATGTCACTCGTTCATCTAGGTTTAACTCCTAGGACATCATGCCACTCGTTAAACCCTTAATCTAGGTTTTCTCCTAGTTTTACTACCAAACATACTCTTATATCACATAATTTGGGTAAATCATAAATTTACACTTTTCATATGTATTCATCTACAGATGCAAGTTTATCCCCTATTTTGGATAACTCATAAATTTAGCACTTTTCATCTGTGTTTCTCTACACATGCAAATTTATCCCCTATTTTGGGTAAATCATAATTTAGCATTTTTCATCTGTGTTCATCTACATATGCAAATTTATCCCCTATTTTGGGTAAATCGTAAATTTGTCACTTTTCATCTATGTTCCTCTACACATGTAAATTTATCCCATATTTTGAATAAATCATCAAAAGGCACTTTCACTATGCTCATTTAAACATGCTCACCTATCCTTTATTTTGATAAATCAAAATGGCATCTTCCTCTAAGTCCATTTTAACATGCACATATATCACCAAGTTTTTCCTCATACATAATCATATTATCTCACATTAAAATATTAGTCTACACTAGTATGCTCACTATAATGCTTCAAAAGTCAAAAGCAGAGGAAAAAGGGAAGAGGTCACCCAATTTCGGTAGAATCCCCCACCTTGTGCCGTACCCAATTGCTTGTAGACACATGCAATTGGTCTCCGCGTGATTTTTCTTGTTTCCTCGAGCTGGCACGCAAAACAGTGCACGCCTTCCAAACCTACACGCAAAACGGTGCACATCATCAAAGACTGCATGCAAAACGATGCACGTCTTCCTTTGAGGTTGCACGAAAAACGGTGCACGCCTTCGAGTCTGTACGCAAAACGATGCACAACATCAAAGTCTTCACGCAAAACAATACACGTTATCAAAAATCTGCACGCAAAACGATGCACGCACCACGAGTTTGCACCAAAAACGGTGCACATTTTTCTTCAAGGTTGCACGCCAAACGGTGCAAGTTCTTCAGGTTTGCACGCAAACGGTGCATATTCTCTTCAAGGTTGCGCGCGAAATGATGCACGATCTTCGAGCTTGCACGCCAAATGGTGCACATTCCTTAGGTTTGCACGCAAAACGGTGCACCCCGAAATGCCCGGCGATACCTCACGTAGCAAAACGACACAGTAAATCACGGTCCCTAACATGCACAAGGGTATGGGGTCAAATCCAAAATCCAAAAAGGGAAATCTTAACACTATGTCAAAAACACCGCAAAATTGACGAGCGAAGCCTACCTCGATATCGTCGCGTCGTCCAACGCGTGCACACGCGTCCATCCGGCTACATGGAACACCTTGCGTGCGCACCACGGGGTCCTCGGCGTGCTCGCAGCACCCCAAAAACCCCCCACGAAATCGCCCACTCCCCCTTCCCACACTCGGTTTGGAGAAAAAGGAAAAAAAAAAAAAAAAAGAATTGAGGGGATTTCGGGCTTTTATAGCCAAAAATTCCACTTACGGGCACCACATTCGGGCGCCCGAAATCAGCTTTCGGGCTGCTACAGTGCCCAGCTCCACGGTCCACGCGTCAACACCGCGCCAGCGATGCACCACGTCATCCGCGATCGGCCAATCGGGGAGCGATAGGCGTTCCTGCACCCACGCACCGCGTCCACGGACCAGCGGCTGCCAATGGGCGGGCGCAACCTGGCACCCACCCATCTCCCCCTCTGCGTCAACGGGCCAGCAACGCGTCGCGTCGCCAGGCCCGACCAATAGGGGCTCGCCACATGGCGGCTCCCCCCTATCCACGCTGACCCGCGCCAGCCCCAGGCGCACGTCCCCGTGCGCTGACCCGCCGGCACGCGCCAGCGTAGGCGCGCGCCCCCGCGCGGCATGCTGCGGATCTGCCGCAGCCAGTGGGGAGCCGCCACGTGGCGCCCCCACCTACCCTGCGCCGCGCGCCTTCCCCGCGCATGCCTCGCGCCGCGCGCCCCTGCGCGCCTACCGTCAACCCTCGAGATCCGCGCATCAACTCGAGATGCGCGCCGCCTCGGGATTCGTGCCCGTAGTATCGGGATCCATGCCAACTACCTCGAGATCCGTGCCACTCATCGGGATCCGTGCCAACTGCCTCGAGGTTCGTGCCACTGCATCGGGATCCGTGCCAACTTGGGATTCGGGCGCTGCTACAGTGGAATTCAGCCGGCCGTACGGCCGCTACAGTACATTTCGGGCGCGCTACAGTACATTTCGGGCGCGCGAATGTACGGTCAGATTTCCGGATTTCGCCCGTTTCGCCCGTTCTCGCCCATTTTCGCCCGTTCTCGCTCGTTTTCGTCCCGTTTTCGCTCAAACTTGGCAGGGAGCCTCAACTTAACTTAATTTATCACGGGATATCCAACATCTTCCGTTTGGGCTATTTACGGGTCACCAAAGTCTCGCTGTATTCACAATCGCTGACGGACCCCGTTCTCACTGTCCGGGTATCTGATCGCTGCGAAACTTTTATTGTGGCCTTAAAACATAATTACGGAGCTCCCAGAATTTTCTCAAAATTTTCTGGTACTGTAAATTTTCTGCTAAAAATCTGGGCCCCCTTTCTCACATAAAATTCTAGAAGCCTCATTTTTAATCCGATTCCGGTCCAATTCACTCCCAGGTCATCCTTTACTTCTCTAGATTCAATAAAAATAATATCTCATACCATTTTTATCTATATTTATTTATATACCAAAAATCTGGTACATTACAGAATGAATTCAAATGGATCAGGTACGTTTAACTAAATAATTTTGGTGATCCGAATACATTCTTATAGTTTAGAAACACTTGAAATATTTGTCAATGAATAAAAATAAAAAACTGGACATTTTAAGTGTTCACGATTCGGATTAGGGCCATCCAATCCGGACCCCGAAGATAGTTGAGTTCATGCGGAATTCCAGTCCGGAACAGCCTCCTTTGAGTCCGGACCCCGAACTATGTGTTTGCAGAAATCGCATGAATAGTCCGGATCAGACAATTCCAGTCCGGACCCCGAACTTGTTTTTCTGGAAAAATTCTGTCTAAAAGACGACAGTCCGGATCCGATTAAATCCAGTCCGGACCGCCGAGCGGGAAAATTCCAGATAAGTTAGTTTTTTATTCTTATCTCTTTCCAAAGGTTTCTAAACTATAAATAAACCCTAATTTTCATCTTTTATGGTGAATCCAAATAACGGAGATAATAAAAAATCCACATATAGAGAAGAAAGGAAAACACGATTAATTTCATGTTTCTTCGTCTATATTGATCAATTTGATTCTAGGGTTTCCAAACTCTTATTTCTTGTAGAATCAAATTGATGAATACTTAGATGGTGTTTTCTTGTCTATCTATGATCTAAGTATTCGGATTATCATCATTAATAAACAAACAACTATTTTCTAAAATCGGCCCGTGGATTCGCGTGGCCTTGTGGATTCAAGGTGCTACCGCTTTCGTGGATTCGGAGCGAGGCACGTTCGTGTGATCGATACGTGCTACATTGGTGAAGACCGTGGATTTGGTTGGACGTCGTGGATTCGATGTTGGATGCAAATCGTGGATTCGAGGCGCGTTGTGGAGCGAGCGGAGAAGATCTACTCGGAGCGTATGGAAAAGGTTGAGTCGTAGAGTTACGGTAAATCATCTGTACGTGTTTAATGTTAGTGGATTTCACCGTGTTATCGGTCTCGTAGTTTTTTACTCCTGTGATGGAGTTTTCCACGTAAAATCTTGAGTACTTATTTATTTTCCGCATTGGGTTATTTTTACGCAACGATTTGGTGAGTTTATTGTTTACACCTATTCACCCCCCTCTAGATAATTTTTTCCCTATTCAGATTCATTATTCATATAACCCACAGATTCTCGCAAAATGGACATCGGATTTGGATTCAGCGTGCGAAAATGATGAAAATTGGCTATTTGCATGTATTTTTCAGGATCCGGATGCCTTAAATCGAACTTCGGGCACTTTCACTATAACTCGGGCAGGCCGGGCAGCGCCGACGGCCGCGGGCAGGCGCCGGAGCGCGGCAGGGCGGCCGCAGGCAGGCGAGGGCAGGTGCAGTGGCGCGGGCAGGCAGGCCCACGGCCCAGGCGCATAATAGCTTAACTCTCTATCTCTCTCTATATATATATAATTTTCAAACTATAAATTGTAATATACATATTATAAATAAACATGACGGTTTACATCAATAATATTTCTAATAATGCAACATGGAAATTTATGATCGTCACTATAAAATAAACTTTATCCGAACTATTTAAAATTTTTAGGTATTGAATTATAATAAATTTTTAATATTATTGTGATTCGAAAGTGCTAGCCAACTATTTCATAAACACGTATTGATAGAAAAAATGCATCCATCGTACTTTAGAGCTCCACAGCACTTCACGAGCTTCGATCTAACTGAATTCATCTAAACATTAAGTCTATTATTGGTCTCTTGCTATAAGGTTTATTGTGGACCGCACCCCCACTTACATTAGGTCTATTGTTGGCCTCTTGCTATAGGATTTATTATGGACCGCACCTCCACTTAACTTATTAGGCTCACCAAATATAATTTATTAGTCATCTGGGTCTATTATTATGAGACTAAAAGTTGATTCTATCTTAAAACATAAATAAAATAATCAACAATCATTTGATAAATTTTGATGATTAATGTAAAACAAATTTAAAATCACTTTGACCGGTCTATAAATAAAGTTACAAGTTCAAATAATATAGGTCATGTTTACAATAAAAATAGTGGTAAGCTTCAATTTGCCCCTGTGGTATAGCATAATTTTGCTTCGCCACTCCATTTTTTAAAAAGATACAATTAACTACTTTGTAGTATGGCATGTTTTGATTTTATCACTATGTGGTTTAAAAAATAACAGATAATTATTATGTCTTGTTTTTATTTTTTTTTACGTATAACTTTACCATCGCCAATATTGAGCAAGCCAAATAATCCTTTTAATCAATTATTAGAACTTTTTACTTTTTTCTGTTTAAACGAATACAATAAGTACCAAAATTTTAATATAATTGGTTCTATAGTGTAGTGGTTAGCACTCCAGACTTTGAATCTGGCGACCTGGGTTCGAATCCCGGTAGGACCTATTTTTTATTTCTAATAATTTATTTAGCTCCTCGGCTCAAAATGCTTAGTTTAGGTATTATTAGTAGAGATTTTGGTCTTTATATTATTTTTTACATTCTATTTTTTACATTCTATTTCTTTATTTTCATACTTATTCAATAACACTTTTTCATTAGGCATTTTCTATTCGCAACTTTTTTGATGTGTTTGTTTTACTAAAATTGGAGAAGTAATGTAACAATCTAGTCTATTAATACTAATAACTCATTTAGTCCAAATCGGTGGTGACCCAAAATACTTAGCTTAGTTATTATTAGTAGATACTTTGGTTTTTATATTATTTTTTACAATTTCTTATCTATTTGGTGTTAACCCAAAATTATTATCGGGTAATATGATATCCATCTCACTCTTCCTACTAGCAAATTTATTATCCGGTGTTGTGAGATCCATCTCACACTTCCAATTAGCAAATTGGTATCAAATGTAATGCACGTGCCAGCTAGCATTAATAACTTATTTGGTTTAAACCACAATCCAAAATACTTAAACCTAATTATTGTTATTTATGGTTAGAATATGGCCGGGTTTGGATCGGATCATACTATACCTGAGCCTGGCCTTAAAAAAAAAAAAAATTGGGCTTCGATTAGGGCTTCTATCCAATTTTTAACAAAATTAAGACCTGACCCAAGCCCACAGCCCAAAGCACAATACCAATCGGGCTTTGTTGATGCTCACTTTATGCATTTGTCACGTTGTTCATATATATTTTTATTTTATATTAAATTAAAATAAAATATTTATTTTTATACATTGAGTTTGATCACATCAAAAAATTACTTACAATATATCTTCATATGGAAACTAGATATTTAATTATATATATATATATATATATATATATATATATATATATATATATATATATATATATATATATATATATATATATATATATATATATATTATTTTATAGTCTGTCTGGAATGCTATTGGGGACCGTGTGCTGCGGTTCACGGCGGCCCAGCCGGGTCGATGCGCCCGCCAATGGGCGGGCGACATGTGGCCCGGCGGGGCCCACCGAGCGTCGCGCCCGGCGCGAGACGCGCGCTGTCGCGCGTGCGTCGACCCGCCAATCCGCACGCGCCACATGGCACTTCGCTCCGTTGGCGGCTCCCGGTGCACGCCAAGTGGGCCGTGGACCGGCCCACCCGAGAAATCGGCCCGTTTCGCACGAAAATAGCCAATTTTCAACATTTTCGCGCGCTGAGTCCGTTTTTGGCATCCGTTTGACGCACAACGGGCTCGATACACCAATAATAAGTATTTTCTCACCGCCGACCACCCAGACAGGTCGTACGGAAAAATCGGGACACCACACGGGGTGCCCCCTGGACCCGACTTTCCTCGTAGCTGTGGTGGTGACCCTGCTGTTGCGGTGGAGCCCGTGGCCCCTCGTGGCCGGCCGATGCCGGCCTCGGCCTCTCTCGGTCGTAGAAGTCTTTCAAAACCTTCTAGATGGGGAGGTCCTGCTCCTCTTTCTTGTCCTCCTTTCAGAGCATCGATCATTGGATCTTTCGTTCGAACGTAGGTCTAACCGGTGGTTGTGGTGGCCTGCGCCTTCACCGTGGTCGATGAAGGCGAATCATTTCTTTACCTCCTCGGGTATGTCGAGGGAGAGAGCGTCCCAATCTTCCTCAATCATTTTGGCCTTGGAGCGATGCAAAGCCGAAGCATGCTTCGCGCCGATTTATCCCTTGCGGGGGGCTCGAGCCCCTACATTGGCTACTTCCCCTTCGGGCCGACCATGTTCACCAAGGGAGGAAAAAGGTTAGTATCAATTTCTATATTTTTCTTTTCTTGGTTGGCAAAGATTAGTCGACCCTCATTAATTTTTTTTTGAATTTATTTTTTAAAGGCGATGCATTCGCCTGTTCGGTGGCTCAATGAATAGTGCCACTTGCAATATTTTCGCCTCCTAAACTCCTCGTAAGGAGGGATTGACTGCCCCTCATGGAGCTTGATTCGGTCGTCCTTGTACAATCGATCAAAGATCTGATCGGTCTTAGACGTGTCGAAAGTGAAGACATTAACCGACGCACGAGCCTTGAATTCTCGGGCCTTACTCGACTTGAGCATTTAGCATGTATAAGGCTCGCAGTTCGATATCATTTCGACCGCACATACTTTGGCCTCTTTGCCCGAAGACTCGCCTTCGGTCGATTCGCTCGGCTCCCCATGATCCGAGCTTCGTTCGATGAAGGAGACGTTATGCTCCTTCGATTTCCTCCAATCTTGACCACGGACCCATTTCGGCCGGTCCTCTTTATTATTTTTTTGGAATTGCTCATATTGAGCAACCCGAACTCCCAAATTGAAAAGATTGAGGAAATATCAACCCTCGTAATAATTGCGGGTCTTGAAGTGAAGGCCATTAAACGCGATTTTGGTGAACTCGACCTCTGGCATCATGACGAAACATCGATTTATTCCCGTCTTGAAACGATTGAGGTATTCCTCTACCGTTTCTCCGGCGTTCTGCCGATACGATGCTATATCGACAATCGATAGCTCGGGCATAGCTCGATAAAACTGCTCGTGGAACTTGGCCTCTAGCTCGTCCCAGCAATGGATCGAGTTGTGAGGCAGGCTCATGTACCACGAAAACGTCGTTTTGGTTATCGACGTGCTGAATAGCCTCATCTTTACGAATGGGCTCGCGGCTGCCTCTCGGCATTGGGTCGTGAATCGAGTAATGTGCTCAACAGTGTTATCATTTTATTCGCTTGAGAACTTGTCAAACTTCGGCATCTTCTAGTTGACCGGGTACAGATGGTCTGTATCTATATAAGCGGGATACGGTGATCTGAACATTGGCTGAATTGCCGGCCTGGCCTCTATGCCGAAGGCATTCCGGATAATTTCCTCCACATGGGTATGGATGTCGGCGAGCCCTACTTGAGGTACTGGGGCCGCCGGTTGCGCCGGTGGAGGTGGCGGCCCATATTGGCCGGCCTGATTCTAGGGAGGTCCATTCGCAGAGACCTGCCCGCCATTCCTGCCCCCAGCCTGAGGCTAGACAAACGACGGCGGGGGAGGTATATGAGTCTCCCAGTAGTTCTCTGGTTGATGGCCGATGTTTTGCCTCATCGCCCCTTGCTCCCGTTTGGTACGGGGCTGCTTGCGGCTGTACTGCCCCCAGCGGCTGCGCCGCTTAATAAGTAGCCGCTGATGATGCAACTTCTTGTGGTTGCATTGTCGACATTGTCGGCGTCATCGGAATCGATTGCATCGGCAATTGCTGGGGCAGTGTGGAGGCAAACCCTCTATTGTATGGCTCATTTCGGGTCAACGCTTGCCCGATTCGAGCCACATTTTCATTCGAGGCCGTTACTGCGGCCAACATTGAATCCAAGCGAGCACCTTGCGCTTGGCTGCTTCTCTCAAGGGACATTTGTGTCCTCTCGATAGTTTCCAACATTCGGGCGATTTACCCGAATAAAATCAGATAGGGTCGGCTCTTGTGGTGCCGAACTCCCACTGGTCTCGGGAATCTCTGGTAGCGTTGGTGGTGGGTTATCCATGTGTTCGACGCTACTAGCTTGGTCATTCCCTAAGTGTTTGGGAACGATTCTGCTTTTGAGATTCAAACCGTTATCGTCTGACATTTTAATGGTAGAATGTGGTCAGAGTTTACCTGAGCGTCCCACCGGGTGTGCCAAAAAAATTGTTGGGGCCGAAATGTTGCGCTGACCATTGATAGGGTGTGGTCCATAATCAACCCTCGGGTTGACCCTCTAAGTGTGATGCGCCGCGTGCCAAAAGGGATCAAGCGATCGGGCCGATGAGGGATATGCTCAGCCGAGTTCTTCTCAATCAAACTCTCACAGAGTTCGGCCTAGATTAGCCAAACTGGGATTCTGAGATGAGAAATTATACGGCCCGAATAGCCGATTAGGGATATTATATTTCTTGAAGGGGGGTTACAAGGGACCGATTACAATTAAAGCTACTCTTAGGTATTGTTTGGTTCGGGTACAAAGGGGGATATCCCCCCCTTTGTACCCAAACACTATTGAACAAGCAATTCTGGTACTACTAATTTTATCCCGGTACAACCCCATTCTCAACCCTTTACCCCCGAACAAGGATTCCCCCCCCCCCCCCCCCCTCCCATTTGGTTCTTTCTCCTCTCTTTTGCCCCTGCACGGTTCCCAATCTATCTCATCTCCTCATCTCCTCATCTCCCTCTCCCATCTCCATGGCGAGGTCGCGCTCGTCGACGGGGGCGCGAAGGCCGCGGAGGATGGAGCGCACGGCGCGGCAGTCCTCGAAGGTCTTGCGGACGACGCGGAGGGAGGTGAAGTAGAGCACGACGCGCCGGTCGTCGTCATCGTCTTCGTCGGGGGAGGGAGAAGGATAAGGGGAGGGGCTGAGTGCGCGGAGGGCGCGGAGGGCGGAAGCGGCGACGCGGACGCGGTGGAAGACGCGGAGCGAGGAGGAGGAGGAGGAGGAGGAGGTGGAGGTGGAGGCGGAGGCGCCGCCATTGTCGTCTTCGTGGTCGCCGTCGCGGAGGAGGGTTTGTACTCCCTTGAGGGTGGAGAAGGGCAAGGAAAACGTCGGGGAGCGGGTAAGCGCGCCGCCGGATTGGTGGCCAGGGTTAGGGTCAGGGTTAGGGTTAGTGCGAGTCTTAACCCACGGTGGCCACATGAGAGAGAGAGAAGGGGATCTGAGTGTGGTTTGTGAATTGTTTAGAAGAGAAATGATTTGCGTTTTTACTTGTTTAGATAATATTAATCCATTTTAAATTAACACTAATTAACACTAATTATTGAATTTTTTAAATTTTATATATTACCAGGAATAATTATTATAATTTTTAAATAATATTAATCCATTTTTAAATATAAATAAATAACACTAATTTTATATACTATTTAATTTATTAATTAATAGATAAGTACAATAATTATTAAAAAAAATCAAAATAAATAATAAATAATAATTATTATCGTCGCCGCCGCCGCCTCTCGGCCTTCGCTGTATCTTTGTCGTCGCCGCCGGCTAAAATACCTTTCCCCCGTACCGCATCCTCATTCGCCAACGCAAAATAAATAATTAATAAAAAATTTAGAATAAAAAATAATTAACAATAATTTTAACACTAATTAACAATAAATATTGATTTTTTAAAATTATATATCTTACCAGAAAATTTTATTATAATTTTTATAAAATATTAATCATTTTTTATATATAAATAATTAACACTAATTTTATATATTATCTAATTAATTACATAATATATCTTACAATTATTATATTTAAAAAGTTATAATACAATATTTATTTATCAATTTTTAATACATATAAACAGGTAAGGGCATTTTCATCTTTTTACTCAAAAGTCAACTATTTATCCCTCTTATTCTTCAATCCCAACCAAACACTATTTTTCTTATACCGGTACTAATCTATATCCCAACCAAATACTATTTTCATTTATCCTATCTTATATTTAACTTTATACTTATACCTGGTACTACTAATTCACACTAATTTCCGAACCAAACGATACCTTAGGAAATACTGTAAATGCTGGTATGAAAGCTATCTAGGAAAAGCGGTAAAGGGAAGAAGTAAAGTTATTTAGGAAAGCGGTAGATGCAGATATTGAAAGGAATTGAAAAGCAGGGGTGGTCGTTGGCTTACGAGGTTGCAGGACCTCTTTTCCTTCGATGGTTTATTTATTTATACTCATTCGAACCATGTGTATAACCGCCGATTTAGGTAATCGACATGACTTAAAGGGAATCACCACAAATTTCTCAACTATTTTCTTTTGAGTCGATTCTCCTAAGTGGGATAGTAGCTATTTTTCGTCCGCGTTCATCCCCAAATTGGTGCGCCGCAGCGTGATCTTCGGCGCTTTCCAATGCTGGGCGCCACTTGCCATTCCGGAATCAGTTACGAGATTCGCGCTTAGATCTCGTACTCTTTCCTTTCATGGTCTTCCTTTTTGCGGCTCGGGCAGTCGAGAATTGACCCTGACTTCGCCTCTTTCGTCATTCGACTAAGGTGGTCTAATGTTTGCCCTTCGGCCGAGGTCGGTCCTGGATGAGACGATAATCCTTTTGTTGACCACTTCTACAATCGACTGATGCCTTTAGCCGATGGCGTGTGCCACATATTGCACTCTCACGTGGCGATATTTTTGACCTCAACAATACCTTTATCAAATCTTTGATCTTTATTAAGAAAATTACTTAGTAATTTAAGAAAAAAAAGAATTTTTAGCTGTACCATTGACACAGGAGTTGTATCGTGTCGATATTTTGTTGGTACGATATGACATGATGATACGGACTATGCCGATGAATATTTAAATCCTTATTTCAATCCGAAAAATTTAGCTCGTGTTCAACTCGTTTAATAAACGAATCGATAAATCTTGAGCTCATTTTCGAGCTGAACCTGAGCTGTCTTGCAAACAGCTGACTGGATTACCACCCCTAGAGCTGAGTGGAGGTCTACAAGGTGTACTTGTGCACTCGGTGCTGGCAAAGTTTTTTCCCTTTTATCAATTCCTAGGCTGCGTTTGGTTCGGGTATAAGCGAAAACTGGTTATTCCTGAGATAGCTATAAGTTCAGGTATAAACATAAATTAAAGTAATTTTGTGTTTGGTTCACTATATAAGTGTTGTAGTGGGAATAAGAAAAATTATATTTGGTAAGTTAAAAAGGAATAAGAAAAATAAAGGGGATTAAATTTTTAATTTAAGATAAAAATTTGACTGATATGATTTTAAATATTTAATTTAAAAAATGTATTAAAAAAATTATTAAAATTTATGTTTTACTTATATATATAAAAAAATTATTAAATTTTTTTTGGTTTTTAAAAATTTATACATTTTTAAAAATTTTAAAATTTATACATTTTTAAAAATTTTAAAATTTGTATATAAAAATAGGTATAAATTTAAAAAATTTAAACATTTGGTATAAATTTGTTAAAAATTAAAGTTAAAAATTTGTATAAATTTAAAATTTAATAAATTTAAAAATTTTATACATTTTTAAGTTTATTAAAAATTAAAGTAAAAAATTTTAAATGATATAAAATTTTAAAATTCTCTAAAGTTAAAAATGTATAAATACTAAAAATTTTAATTTTAATTGTCTAAAAAAATTACAAAAGTGGGAGCAAAAATTTTAATTTTAAAATTTGTATAGTTTTAAAAAAATTTATAAAAAAATTTGTATAAATTAATAAATTATAAAAAAAATTTAAAAAATTTAAATTTTTAAATTTATTAAAATATAAAATTAAAAATTTTTAAATTTTAAAAATAAAAAAAATAAATTTTAAATTTTATAAATTTAAATATTTTATAATTTAAAAATTTTTAATTAGAAAAAAAAAAAAAAAAAAAAAAGAAGAAGAAAGGTGGAACGAGCTGTTCCACCACTGTTACCCAATACCGGATTATCCGAGATAACCCGATATTGGAGGAACAGTTGTTCCCCCTTCCATTTTTTTCGTTTTTGATACAAGAGAGGATTACCCTTTATCCCCCTTATCCCCGATACCCATCCCCCATCCCAAACGCCCTATTTATTACTCCACTACTTACTCCTCCCCACTCTCTCTCTCTCTCTCTCTCTCTCTCTCTACACACGCACACTCTGTCTCTCTTCTATCTCTATCAGTCCAGAGAGAAATGGCGATGAGCTCCTCCTCCGGAGGAAACGCGCCCGATTCGAAGGTGGAGACGATCTCGCGCTTAGCGCAGTGGCGGATCGAGAGCTTCGGCCCCTCCTCGTATCGACGATCTGATCCCTTCAAGCTCGGATTCTGGAACTGGTCTCGTTCGATCCTCTTCTTTTTCCCAATTTTTAGAGTTTTTTTTGGGGTTCTTTTGGACTAAATTATTGAAATATTAGGGTTAATTGCATATACATCTCTAGAAAGTAATAAATTTGCATATTTATTCCTATAATAGTTTAGTTATCATTATATATCCCTTCTTACATGCATAATTTGCAAATATATTCCTTTTCGTTAGTTTCTCTATTAAATTTGTGATAAATATCTTTTCATTCTTAACTTTTTAAAATTTTTAAAGAAACTTTTGATTTTTTTGAGGACATAACAGTTCAAATGGTAAAAAGTTAACGGGTACTCAACCAGTTGGAAGAAATTTGCAGATTTTGAAGTTTCAGAGGAATATATTTGATAGTTAAAACTTTGCATGAATAAAATCCACAATTTTAAAACTTCGTAGGGATACGTATGAAATAATCCCCATAAAAAATATATGCAAAACTATGTGAAACTTAAGTGACTTATGAACCACTATGAAACCCTATTGATCGGACTGTCTAACTTTAAAACTTTTTAAATTTACAAAAAATTTATATGCATCCTGCAAAATTGCAGATTTATTCCTGCAAATTCTAATTATCAAATATATTCCTTTAAAGATTCAAAATATGCAAATTTATCCTTCCAAGTTGATTACTATTAGTTGACCGTTAAATTTTTACCTTTAGGACAGTTATACTTAGGGGTGACAATCCAGCTCGCTGTTCGCGAGCTAGCTTGTGTCTCAATATCGAATCGCTCGTTTAGTAAACGAGCCGAACACGAGCCGAATTTTTCAGCTTGTTTATTAAACGAGCCGAACACGAGCTGGGGTCAGCTCGCTCGTGTTCGGCTCGATAACAGCTCGAATACATATATATTATATTTATATATTATATTAATTATAATTATATATATAATATAGATTTTTATTATTTAATTTTTATCTCAACTTAAATATAAAATCCAACTCCATTATAAAGAGATCTAATTTAAAAAGTCTCATTTATCTATGTTGAGTTAGAATGTTTTTAAAAGTATTAAAAAATATTTAATTCATAGAACTGATTTTTTGGTCATTGGATCAAAAGTCAATAATAATGATTATTTGTGAACCATTGTGTATGATCCAAAAAACTATTAGAATTAATTTAACGATTAAAAATATTATAGTGCTAACACTTTAGTACTTTCAAAAGCACTTTGGCCGAACTTTATATATATATATATATATATAGAGTAGGGCTTATATACTTTCAAAAGCACAAGCCTAAATATACTTGTGAATTTTTTACCATTGGATTTGCATTGAGATTTGTGCTATTTACTTTTTCTTTCTCTCTCTTTAGTTGGCTTTACAATAGCACAAACCTCAATGCAAATTCAATGGTAAAAAATTCATAAGCATAGTTGGGTTTGTGCTTTTGATAGTATATAAGCTCTACTCTTTCTCTCTCTCTCTCTCTCTCTCTCTCTCTCTCTCTATATATATATATATATATATATATATATGAGAAATGCTTCTGTAAATTTTATTATTTAGATTTTAGCCCAACCTAATATTAAAAAATCATTTTTTTTGTAAATTTTAATTATTAGATTAAGATTTTAATTTTTTAATTTTCTTTCAACTTTATACCTAATAGTGGGAATGAAAATCTAACTTGTTGTTCGCGAATCAGCTCGTGTTGCCGAACACGAGCCGAATTTTTCAACTTGATATTTAAACGAGCTAGCTCGTGTTCGGCTCGTTTATTAAACGAACCGATCGAGCATGAGCTGGCCCCAGCTCGCTCGTGTTCGGCTCGTTGACACCCCTAGTTATACTCTTGTAAAAAATATAGTTCATGCGATACTCTCAAATTTGTAGTCCTATATATAGGATATAGTAGGGCTAAATCTCTTGACCCGACTATAGAATTTTGGGTGGTGGCTTAACCCAAGAGGTTAAGATGGTTAAGCATGCTAGAGCTAGTGTAGTTATAGGATCGGTGACCCCTAGAGAAGTGGGGCGTTATAGTTGGTATCAGAGCCAATCACAAGCCAGAAGCGTGAGATGAGTTTTGGCTGAGCTAGGGTCATACAACGGGTAGAGCGTGGTTTCCTAGTTGGCGATCGTTGTAGGTGGAGCACGGCTCCCCACAAGGTCGGCTAAGGCTAGTGAGACGAGTCTCACATTGCCTAAAGGGGGAGTGAAAGAGGGGGAGAGAATGTGGTACCTTTGAATTTAGAATAGTCATATATATAGGATATAATAGGGTTAAACCTCTTGACCTGGCTATAAAATTTTGGGTGGTGGCTAGAACTAAATGGTTAAGAGGGTTTAGCGTGCTAGAGCTAGAGTAGTTCTAGGATGGGTGACTAATATGGAAAGTGGGGGGTGACCTCCCTGGGAAGTAGGGCGTCGCAGTTGATATCAAAGCCAGTCACTAGCTGGAAGTGTGAGATAGTCTTCGCTGAGCTAGGGTCATACAATGGGTAGAGTGCGGCTCCCTAGCTGGCGACCGTTGTGGGTGGAGCGCAGCTCCCCACAAAGTCGGCTAAGGTTAGTGAGATGAGTTTCACATTGCCTGATACTTGTGAGTGTGCTTGAGCCTAATGAAGACGTTAGTATAAACCATATGAAAATTAAAATCGTACCTTCTGACATGAATTCGATTTTCAAAAATGAATTATAGACGACGGTTTTTCCTTGTGATTCCTCTTTGTTCACGATCTGCAAAAGAGCGGTTTATTCCTTTATCCTCGGGGATGGAGCGTCATAGGAAATTCGGATTAGGGTTTGATCGGGACTCCCGTTATGTTATATATGTAAGCGGGCTCTGTTGCTACCGATTTGTTTTCAATGATGGAGCTTCAAAACCGACAATCGGCACCGTTGACCATGATTTAGACTACTAGAAGTATCAAGAAATCAAATTTCAAATCTTTTTGACATCATTGATCTAATGATCAAAGGGTTGCAAAATTTATAATTTTAATGGTATATATGATGAGTCTTTTTCTCGTTTAACGTTGTAAAGAAATCTAAATCAATTGAATTTTGGTTAGAATTTTTTTTTAAAATTATTTAAAACAAGATCTATACTCTCAATCTTAATTACAAAACTCCTATCATCACTTTTGAAGGATATTTTTTTTTAGCCATTCATTTTTGTGTCCACTTGATAGACAAGAAAAGAATATCAAAAAAGCATGAAATATGATTTTCAGATAGTTTAAATGATCTAGATCATATTTAACGGTGCCGATTGTCGTTTTGGAAGCTCTATCATCGAAAACAATTAGATGGCAACGAAGCCCTTTTACTGTTGATAGTATTCAAGCCTAACTCTCTCTCTCTCTCTCTCTCTCTCTCTCTCTCTCTATATATATATATATATATATATATATATATATATATACATAGATATAACCTAACATAAAGATGGTTTAATCATGTCCGTCCATCAAGAACGTACCCAGATACATCCTAACCGTTGGATCGACTGTATCCTTAGGGATCGTCTAGAATAAATTATATAGGCCATATCCAATAGTTAGGACTTAAAAGGGAGAGGGAGAGGAGAATGTGACATCTTAGAATTTGGAACAATTATATATATAGGATATAATAGAGTTAAACTTTTTAATCCGGCTATAACATTTTGGGCGGTGGCTAGACCCAAGGGGCTAAGAGGGTTAAGCGTGCTAGAGCTAGAGTGGTTTTAGGATGGGTGACCCCCTCTAAGAAGAGGGGTGTCACAGTTCATGAAGCAAATTTAAAATTTAAAAATTAAATTTGATAAATGATGTTAAATATATAATTTAAAAGGTATTTATTTAAGGGTAAAATGGTCATTTTATAAAAGAAAAGTCAATTTTAACTATTCAATTAATAAAGAAGGATATTTTTGCAAATTATGCAACTCTGAAGAGATATATTTGATAACTAAAAAAACTTTTAGGGACAAACATGCAATTTCGTTGCTTTTTAGGGATACAAATGCAGTTTACTCTTTGCCTTACTGCTCGAACTTTAATTTACTTTGATTTCAGTTATTTGATGACTCTTTTGTTACAAAATTTGGGCGCATCACTTGTTTTAATAGAAAAGTAATCACATCAATCATAAAAAATACTCTAATTAGGCCTGATATACTAAACGATCATTCAAATTTTAAAGGGAAAAAAACCATCAAATGACATGAATCAAATGACTCGAATCAAAATTTTAAAATGGGGAGAATGTGACACACTAGAATTTGGAATAGTTCTATATATAGGATATAATAGAGTTAATCCTCTTAACCCGGTTATAGTATTCTGGGTGGTGGCTAGATCTAAGAGGTTAAGAGGGTTGAGCATGTTAGAGCTAGAGTAGTTCTAGGATGAGTGACCCTCTGAGAAGTGGGATGCCGCAGTTCATGACGCAAAATTTAAAATTAAAATATTAAATATGATAAATGATGTTAAATATATAATTTAAAAAGGTATTTATTTAAAGGTAGAATGGTCATTTTATAGAAAAAAAAGTCATTTTTAACTATTCAATTAATAGAGAAGGATATTTTTGCAAATTATGCAACTCTAAAGAGATATATTTGATAACTAAAAAAAACTTTTAGGGACAAACATGCAATTTCATTGCTTTGTAGGGATACAAATGCAGCTTACTCTTTACTTTACTGCTCGAACTTCCAATTACTTTGATTTCAGTTATTTGATGACTCGTGTTACAAAATTTGGACGCATCACTTGTTTTAATAGAAAAGTAATCACATTAATCATAAAAATTACTCTAATTGGGTCCGATATACTAAGCGATCATTCAAATTTTAAAGGAAAAAAAACCATCAAATGACTCGAATCAAATAGTAAAATCAAATTTTTTGAATGGTGTGTAGTCTAATTAAAATGGGTTTGTTTAATATACTTTCATCTTAAAAATATACTTATTGTTTAGCCCATTCCCATGTCTCAATAATAATACAAAAAAGGAAAAATATGCCTGACCCTCTTGAAGTTTGGGCTGGAAACACCTAGCTATCCAAAGTTAAAAAAATAAATTAGAAGAAATAAAAGCCAGAAGAAATTAATTTATTTTTATTAACTACTCAGACTCAGTTTCTGAAAAGTTCTGTAACTAATTATAGTTTGCGATAGTCATTTATGCCCTAAAAGTTTTATGTTTATTTGTTTTTCATTTGAATGCCTTTGCGAATTTAGATGCATTTGAATTATTTGATCTTTATATAACTGTTAATAATTACAAAAAACTAATAACATTAGTGTCAAGTGCTAACTAAAATGAGTTGGAAGTTCAATTAGTCTTTTTTTTTGGGATAAAAATGTATGGAGGCTCCTTCAGCTGTAGGCCATTTTGAAATGACCCTCTCAACTTCATTTCTTTTGATTGACACTCTTTACCTTTTGATTTTTTGCAATTAAGTGATTTTAGTCAAATAAATTTGTGACTGTATTAAATTTATCGGTGAAGCTATCAAATTTAGTTTTTTTAATAACTTTTTAGCAAATACTATTGAAACAATTAAAGCAAATAGTAAATAGAGCCATCAAATTTAACAAAATTTCAAACTTAGTTAACTTAAATAATTCAAATAAAAACAATAAGACGTCAAAGGGTGATCAATCAAAGAAACACATTTTTTATGTTCTAAATTTTTTTTAATGTTTGGGCGACTAAGTTTAATCCGACTGAAGTTTTTGAAGGGAGAACCGGCCGTGGGGTTACTGAGCACACCTCAACCCACACAGCACACGAGCGCAGCAGAAACAGGATCTTTCGTAGATGAAAATAAACGAGAACGACTGTAGAAAACAAGCACGAAAATAACTACGCAAATAAAACGAATAAGAAAACACAAGGACACAAGATTTACGTGGTTCGACCAATAATGTGTCGACCTACGTTTACGGGCAGGACCACCTCAATGCGTTCTTGGATTAATCCACGGCACAAAAGTACAAGGAGTAAAATTGGATTACAAGAAACTCTCTCACGAAGGCTCTTCACGTTTTTCTCTTAATTAGGGTTTTTTCAATAAAGCCATAAAAAATAAAAGATGAATAACAAGAGTTAATATAACCCAAAAAACCTAATTCTAATAGGAAACGATCTCCACCGTCAATCCGAGTTTCCAATTCACTTATAGTCGTCGATCACCTCTTAAGAATCCTCTTTAAAATATTCCTAAATCATCCCTAATCTTTAGGAACAAGATCGGATCAAATTAGGATCAAATCCAACATATTCAACCCATCGCGGAGTTGAGTACCGTGATATCGACTCGAAATATGGTTTTACATAATTTAACAATTCTCCCACTTAAAAACATGTGCCGAATTCCATAAAATACAAAATTGGATATCTTACCAAATTCCCACTCTCCTCACGTACTATGTGAATTTTCAACAATGAGATAAAATGCTCATCCACCACATCTCTCGCGAAGTGATAACGAATATCAATGTGTTTTGTCCGAGAGTGAAACGCCGGATCTTCGCCAAGTGTATTGCACTTTGACTATCACAATTCACTCCCATCACATCTTACTTCACTTTCAATTCTCCTAAAAGTCTTTTTAGCCGGATAGCCTCCTTACAAGCATGTGTCATTGTTATGTACTCCGCCTCTGTCGTCGACAAAGCGACTACCTACTGAAGCTTCGACTCCCAGCTAATAGCACCACCGCTCATGGAGAAAACATAACCTGTGGTAGACTTTCTCCTGTCTTTGTCTCCTGCGGAATCTGCATCCACATATCCGACACACTCCAAACCCGCAGAACCATAACAGAGTGAGAAATCTGCAGTGCCTCTCAAATATCTGAGAATCCACTTCACTGCATTCCAATGTTCACAGCCTGGATTCGCCATATACCGACTCACTGCTCCCACTGCTTGAGCAATGTCGGGTCTCGTGCACACCATGGCAAACATAAGGCTCCCTACTGCCGATGAATATGGTACCTGAGTCATGTCGGCCTTTTCTGCTTTCGTACCCGGTGATTGCTCGGTCGATAATTTTAAATGAATAGGAAACGGGGTAGAAACTGGCTTTGCGTTCTGCAAGCTGAAGCGCCGCAGAACCTTCTCCACATAACTCTTCTATGAAAGCCAAACTTTCCTATTCTTTTTCTCCTGTAATACCTTCATCCCGAGTATTTGATTTACAGTTCCTAAGTCCTTCATATCGAACTCACTGGCTAACTGAGTCTTCAAGATAGATATCCGACCCTTGTTATTTCTGGCGACCATTATGTCGTCGACATATAATAACAAAATACAAAAGCTCCCGTCATTATAATCGCAGAAATATGCACAATGATCCACTTCAAGCCTATCAAAATTCAAACTCATAATGAAGGAATCAAATCGCTTGTACCAACACCTTGGCTCATGTTTCGAGCCTTATAACTATTTGTTCAACCGACAAACCAAATACTCGCCTTTTTCGACAAAGCCTTCCGGTTGCGATATATATATCTCCTCCTCCAGGTCACCATGCAAGAATGCTGTTTTTACATCCATCTGCTCAAGCTCCAAGTCCATGACCGCTGCGATCGTCAAAACAACTCGAATAGTGGTAGGACGAACCATCGGTGAGAAGATCTCATCGAAGTCAATTCCCGGCTTCTGAGCATATCCCTTCACCACTAATCTTGCCTTGAACCTCTCCACATTCCAATCTGTATTCTTCTTCACCTTAAACACCGACCGACATCCAATCGCGTTCCTTTCCTTCTGCAAATCAACAAGTTCCCAAGTTATGTTCTTCCAAATTGACTCCATCTCCTCCTCGATCGCGCATTGCCACTTTCCAGCATCGGTCGACTCACAAGCCTCCTTATACGACGTCGGCTCATCTTCCTCCGCCAAAGCGACATATGCACTAAAATGATTAGCAGAAGGAATAAATGAAGTGATATAGTCATTATACCTTGCAAGAGGTCTAATGACCCTCCTAGGACGCCTGGAATTCGCTGGTGATTCTACCGGAGAATTTGTATCTTCGGATGATTGCGGAGATTCCAAGTCTGGTTCATCACCAACCACTTCATCGTCCTGCTGTGCTTGCTCAACTTGCACCTCATCGCGCGCTTCAAATAGCTCAATTGGAATCATAGCATCATCATCTTGCTTTTCCTTAGTGCCTTGAAAGGACCCTTTATTGAAGACAACGCCACGACTTACGACTATTTTGTGGGTAGTAGGGTCTCACAATCGATACCCCTTAACACCTTTCGCATAGCCAAGAAGTATACACTTCTGAGAGTTCTTATCCAATTTTGACCTTTTCTCCTTCGGTATTTGCGCATAAGCATCACATCCAAAGACACGAAGATAGGAGTAATCAACGGACTTGCCGCTCCCGACTTCTTCAGGAATTTCCAAACCAAGTGATTTTGTTGGCTCTCGATTAATCAAATAACAAGCCGTGCTCACGGCTTCCGCCCAAAATCTCTTGTCGAGTTTTGAGGTAATCAACATGCTATGGACCCTCTCCATGAGTGTTCTATTTAACCTCTCCGCTACACCGTTTTGTTACGGTGTACCGGGTACCGTGAGATGCCGCTTAATTCCATGCTCATTACAAAACTCATCGAATTCTCTTGAACAATACTCCCCCCCGTTATCAAAACGTAGGCGCTTAATTTTTAAATCATTTTCATTCTCCACAAGAGTTTTGAACTTCTTAAAAGTCTCAAACACATCGGACTTTCGCTTTAGAATATACACCCAAGCCTTCCGAGAGTAATCATCAATGAATGAAACGAAGTAAGAACATCTGCCCAACGAAGTATCGGGCGACTCCCAAGTATCGGAATGAATCAACTCGAGATGCTTCTTACTTCTTTGATGCGATAGAGAAAAAGATAACCTTCGTGGCTACCCGTAGATGCAATCTTCACAAAAATTTAATGGCGCGGACTTGTAACCTGAAAGAAGTTCACGGTTGGATAATATCTGCAATCCGCGCTGGCTCATGTGTCCTAAACGGTGATGCCACACCGTTGAAGACTCCACTTTTGCGCTTGCAACAACCGCTTCTCCCACTTAAGTCTCGCCCACTAATCTATAAAGACCACCTACTTGCTCTCCTTTCATCAACACCAAACAACCTTGACATACCTTCAAGTGATATTTCTCGCCGATGAATTTAAACCTTTGTTTGCAAATTTTTTCAAGTGATAGAAGATTTTTTCGAAGTGCAGGAACATGTCGAACATTAGAAACCGTCCGAATAATACCATCAAACATCTTGATCCGAACGTCTCCCACTCCAACCACCGGACATGCCGTGTTGTTACCCAAATAGATAACTCCACCATCCTGTGACTTATAAGAATGAAACCACTCCCTATAGGGAGTCATGTGGAATGACGCTCTCGAATCCAAGATCCAATGATAAATAAGCTTGGATCTATCCAATGCGACTAAGCTCGGATCTATCCAATGCGACTAATGCATCTCCGTCCTACGAACTAGCCGACTTAGCATCCGTTTCGGCTATATTACCTTGAAAATTGTTTGAATCGGATTTACTATCAACTCCTTTAACCCGACAATCTTTTTTCGCATGTCCCAACTTTCCACAATTCCAGCACTTTACTTTCTTTTTGCCTTTGGATTTTGATCTCGACTTTCTTCGATCACCATGTTCCTTCTCGAAAGGTCTTCCCCGAGCTATCATAGCCTCCCCCGAAGAACTTCCTTGGCTAGACTTACGTTTCATCTCCTCAGTTAGTAATGATGCAACAACCAACTCCATCTTAAGGGTTTTAACATGGCTCAAGTTTATAATCAAATTATTTCAAGTTTCCGGCATCGAGCAAAGTAAAATACTTGTCTTTTCTTCTTCATCGATTCTCACATCTAGGGCAGCGAGTTTGCTCACGATAGAGTTGAATGTACTTACATGTTCTTATACCGGTGCCCCGTCCTTCATCTTTAGATTGTACAATTGTCGCCTTAAGAAAATTTTGTTCACCAATGACTTTCCTTCATAGAGATTTTTCAATTTATTCCAAATTCCTTTTGTGGTAGTCTTGGTCTCCACATTGAATAGCACCGAATCATCTAGTGCCAAATATAGGTTTGTCAAAAGCCATCTTGTCCTTCTCTTCAAATTGTTTATCCGTCATCCCTTCCGGCTTATTCTCCTTTCCTTGCAGGGTGATCTCACAAGCATCTTTAATCAAAACTGCTTGCATCTTCAGTTTCCACAATGCAAAGTTCGCTCCATCAAACCGAGGAATCTCATACTTTGTTGCTGAAACTTTTCCCGCCATCGTTTCACCGTCAACGAACTACGAAGAACCAAACGCTCTGATACCAATTGAAGGGGGGAACCGGCCGTGGGGTTACTGAGCACATCTCAACCCACACAGCACACAAGCGCCGCGGAAACAAGATTTTTCGTAGATGAAAGTAAACGAGAATGATTGCAGAAAACAAGCACGAAAATAACTAAACAAATAGAACGAATAAGAAAACACAAGGACACGAGATTTACGTGGTTCGGCCAATAATGTGTCGACCTACGTCCACGGGCAAGACCACCTCAATGCATTCTTCGATTAATCCACGACACAAAAATACAAGGAGTAAAATTGGATTACAAGAAACTCTCTTACGAAAGCTCTCCACGTTTCTCTTAATTAGGGTTTTTTCAATGAAGCCCTAAAAAATAAAAGATGAATAACAAGAGTTAATATAACCAAAAAAATCTAATTCTAATAGGAAACGATCTCCACCGTCCATCCGAGTTTCCAATTCACTTATAGTCGTCGATCTCCTCTTAAGAATCCTCTTTAAAATATTTCTAAATCATTCCTAATCTTTAGGAACAAGATCGGATCAAATTAGGATCGAATCCAACATATTCAACCCATCGCGGAGTTGAGTACCGTGATATCGACTCGAAATATGGTTTTACATAATCCAACAGCTTTGGGGGAACCAGCATATTTTTTTTCATATAAAAGATTGCGCCAATTCACCTTTGCATTTTATCAGTATCTCAAATGGTTTTAAAATTTGGAATGATTGCTGTATTTGGATGCAAAACCTTGTGAAATTGAGCTGCCGTACAATAGTGGTTATATTTAATGGAGCAGAAAAACATAAATTGAATTAATTCGGTAGCTCTAGCGAAGGAGATATTTTGTTTAGTTTTAAAACTATTAATTGGTTGTAATCTGCAAAGACGTTTATGTATAGAGCCGACGTGATATACCATCTCAAGTTTTTTAGTCTATTTTAGACAATGGTAAAGTGCAGGGTTGAAATTGATGTAATTTTTTTTGCGAGTCGTAATTAAGACACATGCTATAGTGCAAGAAATTAAACCTGTTTTCTCATTTTGTGAACCGGTTCAGGTATTTATCGGTCGAGAAGAACAGATACATGTACATCCGCCTTTTTCCAGAACCATGCCGGATTTCTAAGGACCAGCCACCAATCGCCCGGTTTGTGCTTCGTGTCTCGAGCCCTGGGCCTGGACGCCGCCCCTACATCTCCCCAGGTATAGCTTGGTTCCCTTTTCGGTGTGTTTTAGTGTATCGTTTTGATTCTTCACCTTATGTTTGTGCCTCTATTAGTGAAATTTGTGGTTTTTAGTGTTGAGTGTGTTAAACTGTAGTACATTACTATTGGTTGCTGTGATGTAGATTTTATTTGTATTTACACACTTTTAACTATCGTATCATTTAAAATTTGCTAATTTTGGATAGGTACTGATTTTATGAGGCGACTAGGTGGTAATTTCGGTTCTATTTGTTGATCTATTCTCAGTACTTAAATGTGTTTTGTGAAAAAGATATTTAAATGTAGAATGTAAAGCAACTAAGATGATTAAAATTACATTAGTTATTAGTTATCAATGTAGATGCTTATATTTGATCTATTAGTAAAAAGAGAATTTGTGAACTCTACTGGTAGGTAAAGCGTTATAGTATCATTTTAAATCAAGTAAGGGCCTGTTTGGCCTGCCTATGGGATTAGTGCTGCTTGAGATAGTGTTGCTTGAGTAGCTCTCTTAGAAGAACACTAACATATTTCTTTATTAAAATCTTCCAATCTATGTGCAGTACAGACAAAAGCACCAAATTGGTTCTTCTACTTTTGGAACTCAGAAACTCAATTCAATTTCTTGCCGCAGTTGAAGCTCCAAACACCTTTTTGCCAAACATTCTGCTAGAGGTGGCTTTAGCCCAAACCATAAACAGAAGCGGAAGCTGCGCCAAATGGGCACTAAATAGCTTTCTTCTTTGATTTTACGATTTCATTCTAGATTTGTTGAATCATGATCAATGAATATTAGTGTGTGAGGTAGCTTCATTATGTTTCTTCAAAATTCCCCATTTTCATATATATTGAATTAGATTAGAATCTTGAAAGATGCAAGTCTCCACTATGATTTTAAAGTGTTTCTTGGGCACGTAAATTTCATATCTCATCCAAGGCTTCTCTTTATTGGTTGAATCAGATTGTCGAAGATACTTAATCAACATCCTTCATGGTTGCCAACAATTCAAGGAAAATTTTTGTTCTGAGCTGGAAGTTTAGGAAATAATTGAAACCAGAACTTCTTGGCAATTGACAAAAGATAGAAGTGGCACTTTGACTTGTCATGTTCTCGTGGTTTGAAGTCGAAACTTTGCGTAATCTCGGTCTTTTTATTTGATAAAAGATGTTAATTTTGACACTTCCAATTTTAAGTTTCCAATTTTCATCATATCATTATGATAAAATCAAAAAATCGCCACGTGGCAAGAAGTGCGGTCAATGTGACCGAACTAATTGGGCCGAATCAAAAGATGACATGTGGGAATACGAAAAGTGGGAGTCGGTCAATGGGTCAACCAACTTGGATGAATCGAAAGGGAATATGAGCTAAGGAAAGAAGCCGAGACCTTAACAAAAAATAGGCAGGAATTGCCCGTTTAAATAGAGAATCGGTCATCGGCTTTATAAGCTGATTGAAGATGAGGACCGAGACCAAAGACAATTAGAGGAGTAACACCTACAATCAAGCAGGTGAAATCATAGGGTGTTACACCTGTGGCCAACGCGATTTCGACCGTAACATACTTTAGCAGCCATGATCGAGGATCGCACTTCGTTACCCACAATGGCGAGTGACTCTTGGTGTGATACCCCAATAGTCTCACATTGGATGGGAATCTAGTTGCGATTGGGTTTATAAGAGACATAGACACTAGTAATAATAACTGGATTTAAGCATTTTGGGCTGTAGTTTGGGCTCAACGAGTTATTATTGCTAGTGGGTCGGGTCGTTACACCCGGAAGGAACGTGGCCGAGGATTACGCCATTGCCCATAATGGCGAGCGGTTTCTGGGAGATACGTAGCTGAATAATGCGCCACTTCCCAAAATATGGCGAGTAATCTCAAGGGGAGTTTGTACCAATATAAATAAGCGAATTTTTCTCAGAAAAGGGGTTCTGCAATCGCATAAGCCAGAGACCACAGCTTTTTAATACCTTTCAATTTTTGCATTTACTCTCTAGTTTTACTGCGTTACTTACTGCTTTCTTAGCATAACCTTACAACTTTCCTAGGAATAGCTCTACTTGTAATCAGTTCTCAATCCTTGCAACCCATTTCCACTCAACTCCGAGCTCTTTAGTTCGATTAGGCTTGATCGGCTGAGTCCAGTTCTCGCAAGTTCCCAAAGCTCTTGGTTGAGAATTAGTTAGGGTACCCTAGGCCGAACTCCGTTTCGTGTTTGAGTGAGGAGAAGCTGGTTGAGCAGATCCCTCTTCAACCCGATCGCTTGATCCGAGCTGCACTTCAGAGGGTCAATTCCGAAGCCGATCGAAGACCGGACGAGGTCAACGGTCAACACCCGATTCGGCACCAGCACATTCATTTCCGATTACCCCTCATAATCAAAATAGACTATTATCTTGCAGTGAAGATTGAATTACATCTCTTACGAAAGTAATAACGTATTTTATCAGCTGTACTAAATTTTAAAATTTAATCTCGACCACCTTTTGTTGTGACATGCGAAATGTTTAATTATTAAATTAAACTACAACTGTAAGGACCAGAAGAGTTTCCACTGAAATATTAACTTTCTTAATTTTCTTTTCTCAATTTATAGGCTCATACTTGTTCATGATGTGTAATTTCATCAATCAATTGTCTGGCCATTTGTTGAGTTGCAGTTCATGAAAGACTGCTTCGGACCAGCGATGACTTTGCTTGGCCAATTGATTCTGCTTTCCACGGGCGGTTCATCATCGACGTAGAGTTTCTAGACTTGAAGATACCAGCTATTAATGCAAGTATTTCTTCTCATCATGTTCAATTTCTTCAACCTGTAATTTTAAGCTTCTTTTGTGAAATTTAGGCTCTGATCAGAGTATATTGCACCATTGGTTCTTGACCTTCTTTGCATTTTCGTTGCAATATTACACTTTCTGCTAAATTCCTCCGACACATGGAGCACAGGTGTTTGCGTAATCGCTATCCAATAACTGCCATGTTAAGTGTCTTCGACTTCTGATTTGGCGATTCCTTGAGCATTTAAGCTTTGTAGGGTTCAATCGTTACAATTAGCTCCTAAGCTTTGCACTTCTCATTTGGCAACGCCATGGGCATTTTCATCAAACCTCAGGAATTATGAGAATGGTATGCAACAAAATGCAGAGGTTAGGGACCCAACTATGGGAACAAATTATTGCAGACCAATCTGAAACCTGTAAAATGGTCGGTGGCCCTAGTGCAATTTATAGGTGCTTTCAATAAATATATTTCTCAATTATTTTCATTGCAGGGTGGGGAAGCCTCTTCAATATGGCCAAACGAAAACATAATGTACTCTCTCTCAAGCAAAAGCACTCTCCATTGCCTCTCCCGCATGCTTCTCGAGGGTATACACACTGACGTGACCATAAACACTGCCGACGGCGTATTGAAAGCCCACAAGGCTGTTCTCTCTGCCACTTCCTCTGTCTTCGCTAGCATGTTCCTCCATGACCTCAAGGAGAAAGAATCCTCGACAATAAATATAGAGGACATGTCCTTAGAATCGTGCTCCGCCCTTCTCGGCTACATTTACGGCACCATCAAGCACAACATGTTTTGGAAGCACCGGCTCTCTCTTCTCGCCGCGGCGAACAAGTACGACATTGGGGACCTCAAAGATTGTTGCGAGGAGAGCCTTTTGGAGGACATAAATTCGAGTAATGTCTTAGAGAGGCTTCACGAGGCTTGGCTTTATCAGTTGAGTAAGTTGAAGAAGGGGTGCCTTACTTATTTGTTTGATTTCGGGAAGATATATGATGTGAGAGAGGAGGTCAACAGCTTCTTTCGCCATGCGGATAGAGAGCTGATGCTGGAGATGTTTCAAGAGATACTTACCATCTGGAAACCGATGTGATGCAGAAATATCGTAGTGCAACGGTTGCAACCAGTAATTCTCAAGAGACTCGCAAAGTCCTAGGAAAAATTGGGGTTTCTGTTGTTAAATATAGACCAATTTAGGCATCTTTCGTAATATGAAGTGAAGTGCGCGGCACTTTGTGTATAGCAAAAGAATTTGGTTGTTTTTATGTTAAAAAATTGGAAAATTTGCCACATAGGTGCACGAAGAAGATCTTTTGATCATCAGGTATGGCAGAAGCAAGATTAGCTTCCTACTTGGAATTTTACAGCTGATGTCTTTTAAAACCTGTTTTTGTTAGAAATTATGGCTAATTTGTTTGGTCTCTTCTAGGTCTAGTTGAATCAGAAAAAACTTAACTAATGCTATTTTTGTTGATTATATATATATATATATGTTTGTTATTGTGATTGTTCTTGTGTTGATTTGGTTCACAAGGTCAGGTCCGTTCATTTAATTGTTTTGTCTCGTTTACAATAAAAGGACTTTATGTAGGGTGTAATGTTTTGCCTATTTGGCCTTGCTTTCGGAATAATCTTTTCATTGCATAACCAGTAAAGGTATGTTTTGTTAATGATTGGAATTTCTTGAATATAAAATATATAAATATTGTTTACTAGCTTAAGCTGAAGTGGAAACTGAGCGGAACGAGTTGTTCTGGTCAAAGTGGGGTTATTTTCCGTTGTTCTAGAATAACATGCTATAGTTGTTTCTAGAAAAACTAAAAATAATTTTGTTCTTATTTTTATAATAATATATTTATATTTAAATCTTATTATATGATATAAATTAATTAAATTTGATATATTATTTATTTTTATTAAGTTTTATCATTTATATATTAATATTTAATTATTTTATTTTATATTAAGTATTATACATATTAAATTATTTTTCATATATTATATATATTTTTAAAAATTTGTATTGAAATTTATAGTATTATTAATTAAAATTATAAGGATATTACTAGCATTATATTTTATTCATTACATATATTATAAATAAATTATAAATTATATAAATTAAATTGTTACATAAAATATTTTATTATAAATAGTTACATAAAATAATTTTATATAAAATATTCTAATATAAATTAATTATTTTATTTTTTAAAATATATTTAGACATTGTTTTAGATTTTTTATTCAAACGCTACTAAGAATATCTTCTAAAATATTCCTAAATGCATCCAAACACAAATTTATTGTTGTTCTAACTTATATCGGAATATCCTTTGTTTTCGGGAACAATAAAAAGTTATTCTTCAAAATTTAATTCTCGAGCCAAACGCAGGCTAAAAGTACGATAATTGTTTCATATAATTTCATATGATATTAGGTATCGTTTGGATTGGGGATAAACCAGAATGAGTTATACCAGGTATAAGTATACAGTAAGGAATAAGCCTGGTATAAAGTAAAATTGTGTTTGGTTGGGAATGAGGCTTAAATCTGGTATAAGTAAAATAGTATTTGGATTGGGATTGAAAAATAAGGAGGAATAGAGAGTTGACTTTTGTGATAAAAGATTAAAATATTTTTTTTTTAATAATTTTTTCAAAATTAAAATTTAAAAATTTATTCAAATTTTAATCTTTATTAATTTTAATTTTTATAAAAATTTTAAGTGGGAGCAAAAAAAATAAATGTTAATTTTAAAATTTTAAGTAGGAGTAAAAATTTTAATTTATAAATTTATATAAATTTTTTAAAAATTATAAAAATATTGTATAAATTTTAAAATTAATATTTTTTAAAAATAAAATAAAATTTTTAAATTTATTAAAATATAAAATTAAAAAAATTAAAATTTATAAAATTTAAAATTTATAAAATTTTTTAAATTTAAAAATTTTAATTAAAAAAAAAGTAATTTTACCCTTGCTTTTATGTATATATTTAATTTGATAATTAAAGATTGTATTATAAAAATTTTTAGTGGGAAAAAAAAATAATTTTTAAATTTTAAGTGGGAGTAAAAATTTTAATTTTTAAATTTATATAAATTTTAAAAAAATTATAAAAAAATTATATAAATTTTACAATTTTAAAATTAATATTATTTTTTAAAAAATAAAAATAAAAATTTATACTAATACTTTATTAAAATATAAAATATAAAAAATTAAAATTTATAATATTATAAATTTATAATTTAAATATTTTTTAAAATTTAAATATTATAATTAAAAAAACAAAATTTCGAAAGAATTTCAAAAAAAAAAAAAGAAAAAAGAAAAAAGTCAAATACCCCTTCCCAAGGCTCTGTCAGAGCCTTGGGAAGGAGTTGGTAAAACCCGGGTGTAGGGGGGGGGGGGGGGGGGGGGGGGGGTGGGGGGAGTGGGGATATCCCAACCCCAAACCGGGGATATCCCCGGTTGGGAGGGATATCTCCGGTTTGGGATATCCCATGGTGTTTGAGTATAAAGGGGGATATTCCCTCTTTATACCCAATCCAAACACAAGCTTAGAGTATGAGATTCTGTGTTCGAACTATGTCAAGCTTTTAACATTATTTAATTTTTTCTTATTTAATTAAGCTTATGTTTTGGGACTATTAAAAACTCAATTAAGCTTATATTTTGGGACTACTTAAAAACTCTCGAGCATGGTATAATGATTATTTCATATAATTTTACAGAAATATAATAAAAAATAAAATATAATTACAGAATTAGAATTGGTAATGAAATATAATTTCTAAAATGAGAATGGAAAATGAAACGATAAATCAATTAAAAATATTTTGTTAATAGTTGGAATGAAAATTGAAATTCATGGTTTGAGACTATTAAAAAGTCTCGAGTTCAAATAAAATATAAGGAGCTTTTAGAGTATAATGGTGGTTCATATAATTTTATAGAATTAGAATGCAAAATAGAATATAATTTTACAAAATCAGAATGGCAAATAGAATGACAAATCAATCAAAAATATTTGGTTAATAATTGGAAAGAAGATTGAAATGGATAATTGGAATGCTTAGAATTTTGAGAGAGGAGATTTGATCAAGGGAGAGGAGAGTTTTCAAGGGAGGAGGGAGGTGTTTGTATGAGAGAACTTTGATTAGTTTACTCTGTAATAGACCAATCTAGGATTAAAAATTAGATTGGATTTGGATTCTTGGAAAAGCGTGGAAATTTTTTTTTCGAGTAAAAGGTTTTACATTAAAAAAGTAAAAAAGTAAAAGGTTTTACATTAAAAAAGTAAAAACTTTTTTCTCGGGTCTTTTGTCTGTGCGGTTCCAAAAAAAAAAAAAAAAAAAAAAAAAAAGCTTATTTGAAAAAAAAAATCAATGTCACGCGGAGTTTCAAAAAACGATCTAATATATATATATATATATATATATATATATATATATATATATATATATATTAATATTAGAGTTTAAAAACTGAATTCAGGACGTGGATAGACCGCCACATATATAAAAATTTTTCTGTCCACACGGATAGAGTTTCCATTATATATGCTCCGTTAGGCAAGTACAACAGTGATACAATCGGAGAACAATCATTACTTAACCAAACATAAATATAAGTTCTACAACAAAACTCATCCACAAAATACATATCATAATCCACCGAATCCAAACTATAACAACAGAACAAGTAATGATGCTGAATTGTAAATACTAGCACTGGGCCACTGCAACCGATATCAGGGATCGACTATATCGTGACAGCTCACTGGATCGTCCCAATATCTCAGCACCTGAATAACCTGAAATGGTGGTCATCCAAAGGATGTGAGATACAACATAAATGTATCATAGTGGACACGACAGGCCGAGAAATAGCAAGTCGTACCTACCGGATACCATAATAAGCGAATAACAAAATTGAACATAATCTGAAAGCTGATAGATCGATATAATCATACTGAAATGAAAGTAGGTACTCACATATGATTTCAGTAAATCTATACTTTCCTTCCGAATTTCGAATGGTCGCCGGAGCCCGTTCTTGTTTGATTGGGTAAAGGCATTGGCCCTTCGGAGTTTGGAAAATAAAACTTGTTTTAACTGATTTTCTTAAAGAACTAAAATTCATTAAATTGAATTTTCTAAATCAAAAATAGTTTTCAGTAATAACTGTCATCTTATCTTGTAAACTTCCTCACTCGAGAGGGTTTGAGTGATCTGGGTTCAAGGGATTGTTTCCATATTTTGGAACGAAAGCTACGGGAGTTGTGGCTAGAACCTGTTTTTGTTTGAATTGAGTTCTAGGTGCTCATCTCCCGAAACTTTCGGACCCTGATTGGTTCCCTTCGGATATTTTACCCGAATGAGCTGATTTCCCGAACTGTAAGGGGTCGAGAACTTCGAAAGGCTGAGCCTGCAGTTTGTTCTTATTTGATTGGGGTCCTAGGCACCGGCCTATCGGGATTCTCGGACCCTTACGGTGTCGGTCAGTTCTTTTTCATCTGTGAGTTGGGTGTTATATTCTTGGGAGCCGTTTGGGGTTGACGGCGGTCCCGTGCTATGGAGTGTCTCCGGCAGATATTGTTAGTATTGAGTTATTATTTTCGATCCGATTGATCGTGGATTTGGACTATAGCCTGCATGAGCCATATTGAGCTCGACAGAGATGCGCGAATACTTCCTCGGTGGGGTCGCTTCCCTCGAGTGCCGCTCTGAAGCTGGGCCTGTTACTTTGTTATCGCGACTTGTCGACGCAGTCCGTGTAGGACGCCCTACGTAAGTCCAGTCCTCCGTGAATGTAATGGCAGTAGGTGGGCGCACGTTTGACTGGACCCTATGTGGCAGTCAGTGTGATTGGGTTGATTGAGTATACTGGGTTAGAGTCGTTGCATCATTTTTATCTGTTTCACCATTGAGCATTGTAGATAGAGGCATGATAATTGTAGAATTCCTTCCAACTTATCTTTTTATTATTACAGTTTTCATGTTATCTTATGGCTTTAGTAGACTTAGTGGGCAGACCGTTGGTTTTGGAGACGATACCCACTGAGAACTACTGTAGGATGTAGTTCTCACACCCTCTGTCGGCGGCAGATTTTCCAGAGGCATCTACCCCTATTCCTACTCCAGTTGTTGCACCTGCTGATCGAGGTACGGGAGTTGCGAGCTAATTTCCTACCCGTCCTTAGTGCGTAGCTATACCTCCTTTTTGGAGCTTTGTAGTACAATCTGCTGGATTATTGTATGTAGTTACTTTTGAGAGTTTTTATTTTCGAGAGACTCTTGTATTGTGAGGATCAGACTATACTATTTTGGACTTGTATCTTTTATTTCAGTAGTTTATTTTACACCTCTGATATTTGCATACTTGTAATATTATCTTTTACGGGTTAGACACTTCGTCTATGCGGGGCTTCCTGTATAGGCGGCGGATCTGTTGGCGAGCCCGGATCGCAATTTCGATCCCGGGACGTGACGCTATTTATAGAAAAATAAGAAAATTTTCCAACTTTCGAGTCAAGACCCAAGTTTCGGGCGCCCGGATCCGCATAGTGCGCGCCCAGACATGTAGCAAGCATCCGCGCATGCCCGAATCATCCAACGCGCGCCACGTGGCTCCGCCGCGACCGCACTGAGTTTGTTTCTCGCATTCGTTTGATGCGAGAAAGAATCCTAAAATAAAAACAGAAAAACAATGTTTTTGCACGATTTTTCACACTGAGTTCGTTTCTCGCGTCCGTTTGACGCGCAAACGCACTTGACACATAAAAATAGGTGTCTCAAAGCCGTTGACCACGCCGCCAAGCATCACAGGGATTTCGAGACTCTACAATAAACATCACTCTCTCAAATGACGAAAATCTGATCTCAACACAAGATTATTAATTACATAGTTAATTTATAAAGCGTTAAAATATAAGAAATTTATTTTTTGTATTATAGTATGTAAAAAAGTTGATAAAAATTACGTGCGGCTTGACCAATTCTTCGATTATCATAGTTAATTATTATAATTATCAGGAAAAAAATATTTTTTTTATATTTTGAAACTTTACAAGATTATGTGTATAGCATTCCGTAAAAATTATTGTGTAATTAATAAATTCGGGAGAGAAATCTATTAAATTATTTGATAAAGTTAAAAAAATATAATTTATAAAAATTTAAGGATGCATTTGGTTTGCGCGCAATCATTTTAAAATTTTTAATAATTCAAAATATATATATATATATATATTATGGTGTTTAGCTAAATGCAAGAATGGATATTGTTAGATATATTTAGAAATGAGATTTATTTCAAAATATTAATCTCATCGGATAAATTCTCTGTCACGCCCCGAGTCCAAAAACTAGTGTATAAATTTTTTTATTTTTTTTTTTTTTTTTTTAAATCAGAGTTGCAAAAACAATCAGGGCAATGACAGACCGCCACATATATAGAAGAGTCCCAATCCCCAATGGAATTGAGCCTTTTCTATATATGCACGGCTAGCTTGGCAACAATCATCAGAGTACTAACTACGTACAACTACATGCAAAAGTTACAATTAACTTTACAATTATTTACATCGGAATTACAACTCTTTCCTTTAACATCAAATAATACATGAACTTTCGGCTGTCCAGGGTCAACATCTAACACGGAATCTCACCAACACGTCCCGACATCCCAGCACCCGCTCGGCCTGAAACACAGTCACCCGAGGGTGTGAGATACACCGGAGTGTATCCCAGTGGGCACGACGAGCCGAGAAATAGCAGATCGTACCTACTGGTATACAATGCTAGAGGATAGTAATAGATCAGGGGTTAGGGTAAAGCAGATATATAACTGGTGCTGTAAAGAAAGCAAAACTTATAATTTGGGTACGAGCATAGGAGATAATTTTAGCAGAATTTAAAACAGGACAAACATGTATCAGGATAATCAACGCATCAAGGAGTTAGGACAATCAGCAAGATAACAATGAAACTATAATCAGAGGCATCACATGGAATCATATATAGGTAGATAACTAGAAGCCAGATCAAAGAATCAAAGAAGCATATTAAAGCAACTTAACAACACATGCATCAAATAGATGAAAACACAAAGACCCAATCACAAGCTACCATATTGGCCTTCACAAGACCTCAGGCAAGGCTGCCCACTTGGCACCACCTGGTTGACATTCCCCAAACTAGGGTCACGGGTTGCCTCAGCTAACCACTTTACCGGTAAAGTACACCGCTACGGGGGATCAGTCCGCTAGTGTACGTGAAGAACAACGGTGCGGGCGAATCATGTGCAAATGCTCAAACTGGCGGTCCACTGACCGGGTAATCGGCAACAAGCCGGGAAATCCCCACTGGGATGCAATAACCAAATCAACTGAATCTCAACTCATATGTAAGACCAAGGCAAATCTCAACTCAGCATAAGCTCAACCGAAAAACACAACTCAATCATGCAGACCAACCAAATAATACAAAACTTAAACACATATTTTTAAGAAAACTATTTTGAAAAGTCCACACCCCGAAGAGCATTGCCCTCGTCCTATCAAACAAGAACAGACTCAGGCGACACTACGAAGCTTGGGTTTCCAAACCTCGCAGAGCAATTGCCTTTGTCCTATCAAACAAGAACAGACTCCGGCAACCCTACGAAGCTCGGTAAAAACATCAGTTAAACAAATCTATGTGCTCAGCAGTGTATCATTTGATCGACAGGACAAACAGGCTTACTCATCAACCATGGAAATGTTCCAAGATAAGATATAAATACCAGAGGCACTAAGAATAATCATGTAAGGCAGAATAGAACTGATAACAGGCGTAGCTCAACTATCAGATGACCAAACAGGCATGGCAATATGTAGAGCAATAATATAACCACTGGAAACAACTAATCAGCAGATATGGTAAAGATCACTAAAGAAGATCATAATCAGGCATAAAGCAGGTATGACGTAGCAAATAACTGAGTCAAAGGAAGGTAGGCTCAAGCATTGGTAGATCAATATAATAATCAAGCATAGGAGTGCAACTACGAAATGGCCAATCAGTCAAAGCAACTAACAGTAATATATATTGTAACCAAAGGCAGACAGGCTCAAGATAAACTAGGTACCAAAAACAGGAGTCCAACCAATACCGTACACCGAGGGCCGAAAAGATCTCGGACCGAAGTTAAACCCACCTGATATATCGCAGGCGACTATTTGTATCAACAGATCACTTGAAAACCAGATGTAGATCGAACAGACCTGAATTAAACATATTGTTCAGGAATTAACTTAACTTTTAATCTAACAGTTTCAAATCAACTTAAAACCTCTTTTTAGCACTGTTTTCGCTCGTTCTTTTTACTGGAAATTCATTTTAACGAACCGTCACTTCCAGCAGGTGACATTTATCTTGCTGAACACCGTGCTCACCAATTTGCGGCAGCACGGAACCCGAGGAAAACTTCGGGTCAAAAAACTCTCCTCTAACATAGCCCTTTTTGCATTTTTGTTTCTCCGAGACTTCCAACTCTGTTTTTAACGCGAGCATCGCGTTCAGTGACCCCAAAATACCCAGGAGTACACTTTTACAATTTTCCAAACAGACCCTAACACTGTTTTTAATCAATTATTGCATTAAGGCTTGGTTATGACTCATCTTTGAATCCACACATTTCCAGACAAAACTTTCTATATCAAACCATCTCTGGATAATGCCAGGATCACAGGGCTTGCCCTAGATGCAGCCCAGGTTTGCTGGTTCAACCCGAACCAAGCCCTTGCTCTCACATAAGTTCACAATGCACCAACCACTTGTCCACACAGATCAAGATTGATCTGAAGTGAGCATCAAACTCAGGGGACCTTTCTAAGTAACGTTGATATACAACTCGAGAGCTAATTCAATTTAAATTCTCATTGAGGCATTTTGTCGAGCACCTAACATGCATGCTTCGTATACAACTATACAACATCAACTCGAAGCTGGATCTCAGGAAATACTGGACCATCTTGCTCCCAACTTGGAAGGAATTAATCCACTTCAATTGCTGATCAATTCCCTTCAATTTGGAGCAATCAATTTCCCCCAGATCGGCCGGGCCCGAGGAAGAAGAAGACCCCCTCGGCATTGAAAATCGTGATGAGCAACCTGAAGCATCTGGGACCCAACTAAAGGCACCAACAGGTGCTAATTATCTCCCAGATGCTTCCCAAACCCATGCCTGGTCGGCGGGGTGAGGTGGCGCCGGCCGGGCTCCAAGCTCTATTTCGAGCTTCAAGCCTCTAATGGCGAAATTCAACAGAGCCCATGGGAAGCCCTCAAACTTGCAAGGTAGGTTCCCTAGACCCGTACGAAGCTTCCCGACCCATTCCCGGTCGCCGGAGATGGCCGGAGCGCCGGCGGCCAAGAATGAGATCATTCTCGGGATGAACATGGCCGCCGCCCTCCGATACTGCATGGGCAGCATGCACGTGCATGAATGCACTCCTGGAACTCCCCGCGACCCATCTGGACTGGTGCCCGGCGGCGAGGAGGCGCGCCGGCGCCGGAGCTACAAGCTCGGCCATTATGCATATTTCCAAAAATCTAGGGCATCAAACTGTAATTCATCGGGTTGACCATACTCCACCAAATTTGGTGGAGTTGGTCCCCTCCTCCTACAGTCCAAGCACCCCGAGTTTGAGCCATTTTGGCCAAACGGTTGCCGCGTTCTTCCGAGGCGGAGCTAGGTTAGGTTTCCGGCGAGACCTTGCTCCCGCCGGCCAACCCAGCAGCATGGGTGCTCGGGATTGTGCATGTAACATCCCTAGGACATGGGAAATCTACTGCTAGAGGTCTCGGGTGCTAGGAACCATTGGTTAGGGTGCTCTTACCTTGGCCGGAGTTGGTGAAGGAGGAAGAAGCCGGTTCTCGGTTCCTTCTTCACGCGCGGCCACGGCAAGCTCCAGCAACACTCCACTGGTACAGAGGAACTCCACTGGATCTCCAGATCAAGATTTGGAAGAAGTTGGTTCCATCTTCTTCTTCCTCTCTCTCTCTCGGTTTCCTCTCAATGGGCGATCTTTCTCGGCCACCCCAGCATCCGAGGCTTAAGAGGAGTTACTCTTGGGAGTTAGAAAATCCCAAGAGACTCTCTCGTGTAACCTCCCACGAGGAAGCCCAAAAGCCAATGCAAGATTTTTTTTGCATTATTCCCTTAAACCGGGTTCACACTTAACCCCTAGCTCCAAGCTCTGCTCAACCTCATTCGTGGGCCACTTAGGTCTACAGAAGCCCAGTGAACAAGGTCCCAAAGCCTTGGCCCAAGCATATTTAAGTTATTCGAAGAAAAAATGATAATTTGGCCCTTTTCACGCATTTCGAGAAAATCTGCTCGACGAAATGCGAAATGGACTTCGCCACGACGTCCGGCTCGTCGAGAGCTTCAAGATAGGCTGTTCATTTGCTCAATTTGGTGCACAAATGAATTCTCGGGCCATTTAGCTCAATGTGTCGTAATCCGACGCACGCACTTCGATGCACCCGGATCGCCAAACGCGAAAACCGTCAGTGCCATTGCGCTCAGAACGTCGAAATTAGTTAGGATCCATTACTCATACCCCTATATCAGGGTTTTAGACAGTGAATCGGCCAACTGTTGCTCGCGAGGGGTCGAAAATCGCGAGTTACTATTCACACTTAAGTCGCGGGGCCCGTTTCTTCTTTGTTAATTTCTGGACAATCCGACCGTTGGATCGTCGACAAGTGAATATGAATTTTTCATGTTTCGACGAGACGGTCGCAACGGTGAACTCGTATTTTCCAGATCAGACCCCGATCAAAAGTCGACATTTCTGGGCCACTATTGAACTACTATCTACCAATTTTTGCTATTTAAATAATTCTGGAAATTATTTAAACTGAATTCTGGATTTTAAAATCCTGGTTTCTACATCACTCACCACTTTAAGAAGTTTCGTCCCCGAAACTTAAACTTAACTAATCCACTATAAAACCTCAAAAAGGTTCGCAGAGATGACAATCAGTCACAAAGTGTCGTTAACTCTCAGGCTACTCATTTAGACCCAATCTGAATATTCCCCGTTTACAGGGCAGAGTATTTCTCGGTTCTTTCGGAAGTACGTTGTCGGCCGCCAACGTGCTTACCAAAAGAAAGGCGAAATACCATAGATCTATCGCCAACCACTAGTTGGGGACACAACTCACATCTGAAGGTACATCACATACCTTCCTACACAGTCTCTATGTCGATAATATAACCTTTACCAAATGTCACTACCATTACGGGGTCAATCTTTGAACCACAAGTACGGATCTGAGCCCTCTGGCTCCACTGAAACATCAATCCCACGGTCGAAACCATGACCGCGACTACTCTTCACTAACAACGATTCTCAAAACCCGAATACGAAACACATCTAAGTTCCAAACCACTATTCCGAAACCCCGCGCTCTCTCGTGACCACAAGTCATCCTAGAGTTCGTTCCTAGCCAAACCTAGACATCGTATTCCTATTGCTCTGATACCATCTAATCTGTCACGCCCCGAGTCCAAAAACTAGTGTATAAATTTTTTTATTTTATTTTTTTTTTTTTTAAATCAGAGTTGCAAAAACAATCAGGGCAATGACAGACCGCCACATATATAGAAGAGTCCCAATCCCCAATGGAATTGAGCCTTTTCTATATATGCACGGCTAGCTTGGCAACAATCATCAGAGTACTAACTACGTACAACTACATGCAAAAGTTACAATTAACTTTACAATTATTTACATCGGAATTACAACTCTTTCCTTTAACATCAAATAATACATGAACTTTCGGCTGTCCAGGGTCAACATCTAACACGGAATCTCACCAACACGTCCCGACATCCCAGCACCCGCTCGGCCTGAAACACAGTCACCCGAGGGTGTGAGATACACCGGAGTGTATCCCAGTGGGCACGACGAGCCGAGAAATAGCAGATCGTACCTACTGGTATACAATGCTAGAGGATAGTAATAGATCAGGGGTTAGGGTAAAGCAGATATATAACTGGTGCTGTAAAGAAAGCAAAACTTATAATTTGGGTACGAGCATAGGAGATAATTTTAGCAGAATTTAAAACAGGACAAACATGTATCAGGATAATCAACGCATCAAGGAGTTAGGACAATCAGCAAGATAACAATGAAACTATAATCAGAGGCATCACATGGAATCATATATAGGTAGATAACTAGAAGCCAGATCAAAGAATCAAAGAAGCATATTAAAGCAACTTAACAACACATGCATCAAATAGATGAAAACACAAAGACCCAATCACAAGCTACCATATTGGCCTTCACAAGACCTCAGGCAAGGCTGCCCACTTGGCACCACCTGGTTGACATTCCCCAAACTAGGGTCACGGGTTGCCTCAGCTAACCACTTTACCGGTAAAGTACACCGCTACGGGGGATCAGTCCGCTAGTGTACGTGAAGAACAACGGTGCGGGCGAATCATGTGCAAATGCTCAAACTGGCGGTCCACTGACCGGGTAATCGGCAACAAGCCGGAAAATCCCCACTGGGATGCAATAACCAAATCAACTGAATCTCAACTCATATGTAAGACCAAGGCAAATCTCAACTCAGCATAAGCTCAACCGAAAAACACAACTCAATCATGCAGACCAACCAAATAATACAAAACTTAAACACATATTTTTAAGAAAACTATTTTGAAAAGTCCACACCCCGAAGAGCATTGCCCTCGTCCTATCAAACAAGAACAGACTCAGGCGACACTACGAAGCTTGGGTTTCCAAACCTCGCAGAGCAATTGCCTTTGTCCTATCAAACAAGAACAGACTCCGGCAACCCTACGAAGCTCGGTAAAAACATCAGTTAAACAAATCTATGTGCTCAGCAGTGTATCATTTGATCGACAGGACAAACAGGCTTACTCATCAACCATGGAAATGTTCCAAGATAAGATATAAATACCAGAGGCACTAAGAATAATCATGTAAGGCAGAATAGAACTGATAACAGGCGTAGCTCAACTATCAGATGACCAAACAGGCATGGCAATATGTAGAGCAATAATATAACCACTGGAAACAACTAATCAGCAGATATGGTAAAGATCACTAAAGAAGATCATAATCAGGCATAAAGCAGGTATGACGTAGCAAATAACTGAGTCAAAGGAAGGTAGGCTCAAGCATTGGTAGATCAATATAATAATCAAGCATAGGAGTGCAACTACGAAATGGCCAATCAGTCAAAGCAACTAACAGTAATATATATTGTAACCAAAGGCAGACAGGCTCAAGATAAACTAGGTACCAAAAACAGGAGTCCAACCAATACCGTACACCGAGGGCCGAAAAGATCTCGGACCGAAGTTAAACCCACCTGATATATCGCAGGCGACTATTTGTATCAACAGATCACTTGAAAACCAGATGTAGATCGAACAGACCTGAATTAAACATATTGTTCAGGAATTAACTTAACTTTTAATCTAACAGTTTCAAATCAACTTAAAACCTCTTTTTAGCACTGTTTTCGCTCGTTCTTTTTACTGGAAATTCATTTTAACGAACCGTCACTTCCAGCAGGTGACATTTATCTTGCTGAACACCGTGCTCACCAATTTGCGGCAGCACGGAACCCGAGGAAAACTTCGGGTCAAAAAACTCTCCTCTAACATAGCCCTTTTTGCATTTTTGTTTCTCCGAGACTTCCAACTCTGTTTTTAACGCGAGCATCGCGTTCAGTGACCCCAAAATACCCAGGAGTACACTTTTACAATTTTCCAAACAGACCCTAACACTGTTTTTAATCAATTATTGCATTAAGGCTTGGTTATGACTCATCTTTGAATCCACACATTTCCAGACAAAACTTTCTATATCAAACCATCTCTGGATAATGCCAGGATCACAGGGCTTGCCCTAGATGCAGCCCAGGTTTGCTGGTTCAACCCGAACCAAGCCCTTGCTCTCACATAAGTTCACAATGCACCAACCACTTGTCCACACAGATCAAGATTGATCTGAAGTGAGCATCAAACTCAGGGGACCTTTCTAAGTAACGTTGATATACAACTCGAGAGCTAATTCAATTTAAATTCTCATTGAGGCATTTTGTCGAGCACCTAACATGCATGCTTCGTATACAACTATACAACATCAACTCGAAGCTGGATCTCAGGAAATACTGGACCATCTTGCTCCCAACTTGGAAGGAATTAATCCACTTCAATTGCTGATCAATTCCCTTCAATTTGGAGCAATCAATTTCCCCCAGATCGGCCGGGCCCGAGGAAGAAGAAGACCCCCTCGGCATTGAAAATCGTGATGAGCAACCTGAAGCATCTGGGACCCAACTAAAGGCACCAACAGGTGCTAATTATCTCCCAGATGCTTCCCAAACCCATGCCTGGTCGGCGGGGTGAGGTGGCGCCGGCCGGGCTCCAAGCTCTATTTCGAGCTTCAAGCCTCTAATGGCGAAATTCAACAGAGCCCATGGGAAGCCCTCAAACTTGCAAGGTAGGTTCCCTAGACCCGTACGAAGCTTCCCGACCCATTCCCGGTCGCCGGAGATGGCCGGAGCGCCGGCGGCCAAGAATGAGATCATTCTCGGGATGAACATGGCCGCCGCCCTCCGATACTGCATGGGCAGCATGCACGTGCATGAATGCACTCCTGGAACTCCCCGCGACCCATCTGGACTGGTGCCCGGCGGCGAGGAGGCGCGCCGGCGCCGGAGCTACAAGCTCGGCCATTATGCATATTTCCAAAAATCTAGGGCATCAAACTGTAATTCATCGGGTTGACCATACTCCACCAAATTTGGTGGAGTTGGTCCCCTCCTCCTACAGTCCAAGCACCCCGAGTTTGAGCCATTTTGGCCAAACGGTTGCCGCGTTCTTCCGAGGCGGAGCTAGGTTAGGTTTCCGGCGAGACCTTGCTCCCGCCGGCCAACCCAGCAGCATGGGTGCTCGGGATTGTGCATGTAACATCCCTAGGACATGGGAAATCTACTGCTAGAGGTCTCGGGTGCTAGGAACCATTGGTTAGGGTGCTCTTACCTTGGCCGGAGTTGGTGAAGGAGGAAGAAGCCGGTTCTCGGTTCCTTCTTCACGCGCGGCCACGGCAAGCTCCAGCAACACTCCACTGGTACAGAGGAACTCCACTGGATCTCCAGATCAAGATTTGGAAGAAGTTGGTTCCATCTTCTTCTTCCTCTCTCTCTCTCGGTTTCCTCTCAATGGGCGATCTTTCTCGGCCACCCCAGCATCCGAGGCTTAAGAGGAGTTACTCTTGGGAGTTAGAAAATCCCAAGAGACTCTCTCGTGTAACCTCCCACGAGGAAGCCCAAAAGCCAATGCAAGATTTTTTTTGCATTATTCCCTTAAACCGGGTTCACACTTAACCCCTAGCTCCAAGCTCTGCTCAACCTCATTCGTGGGCCACTTAGGTCTACAGAAGCCCAGTGAACAAGGTCCCAAAGCCTTGGCCCAAGCATATTTAAGTTATTCGAAGAAAAAATGATAATTTGGCCCTTTTCACGCATTTCGAGAAAATCTGCTCGACGAAATGCGAAATGGACTTCGCCACGACGTCCGGCTCGTCGAGAGCTTCAAGATAGGCTGTTCATTTGCTCAATTTGGTGCACAAATGAATTCTCGGGCCATTTAGCTCAATGTGTCGTAATCCGACGCACGCACTTCGATGCACCCGGATCGCCAAACGCGAAAACCGTCAGTGCCATTGCGCTCAGAACGTCGAAATTAGTTAGGATCCATTACTCATACCCCTATATCAGGGTTTTAAACAGTGAATCGGCCAACTGTTGCTCGCGAGGGGTCGAAAATCGCGAGTTACTATTCACACTTAAGTCGCGGGGCCCGTTTCTTCTTTGTTAATTTCTAGACAATCCGACCGTTGGATCGTCGACAAGTGAATATGAATTTTTCATGTTTCGACGAGACGGTCGCAACGGTGAACTCGTATTTTCCAGATCAGACCCCGATCAAAAGTCGACATTTCTGGGCCACTATTGAACTACTATCTACCAATTTTTGCTATTTAAATAATTCTGGAAATTATTTAAACTGAATTCTGGATTTTAAAATCCTGGTTTCTACATTCTCATATTAATAAACAAAAATAATTATAAAATTTTTAATTCAGCCTATTTTTCTTTCCCGCCTCATTTGCCAAATAGTCGTACTATTTTTTCTTTAATCTCTAATATCATGTATCTCTCGTTTTTTTTTTTTTTCTTTTTTTTTTTTTTACATTTCTATGCTTAAAATTTTTCTCATTCTATCTCAACTCTCTCTCTTTAATTTTAAATTTCTCTCTCGACTAAACTCTCTAAAAAATATATATATTAACTAGCTAATTTTATTTATTATTATTTAATAATTAATATTTTATTTAATTTTTTTTTAAAAAAAATATAAGTATTTAAAATTAATTAATAAAATTAATATATTAATTTTATATTTTTAAATTTTGAATAATATAACTGTGCGAATAAAACACGAAAATATGGCATTGTTAATAATAAGATAAGAATGAATTAAATCTACGAACATCATTTTATTCTGATAATATTTTGTAATGTAAACTAAAGGCATCTAAACAATGAGTGCCTGTTTGAAAAGAAAAAAAAAAAAAAAAAATTACTTGCACATCTCTTGTGGATTTAAAATGAATTTTTTTAAAAATATTTTATTTTTAAATAGATAAAATATAAAATGAGTAATTATTCTTAAAAAACAAAAATCTAGAATACTGGAGAATTCACTATTGGGTATATATAAGTATACACCTCTTTAGGGGTATATATTCTACATCCTATTTCATTTTGAAATGAATATTATTTTATTCGTCATATCGAGTGACCGAGTAAAATTTATTCCATCTCGAAATAGAATAAGGTGTAAGATGTACACTAAAAACGTGTACATCTTACTCCCATTATATCGAGTGACGAGTAAAATTTATTCAATCTCGGAATAGAATGAGGGATAAGATGTACACTAAAGACGTGTACTGACGTGTACATTTTACTCCCGTGTACAACAATTGGCTCTTTCGTCATTATACCCGAAAATAGGGGCAATTTCCGGTCGCGTATAGGATAGGTACACAGTAGTTGGGAAAAATATTCCTCGGTTACTAATGAGGTGGCATTTTCGTAATTAAATACAAAATTGAGTGCAAAATTTCCCATTTTTTCTGTGCCTGTCCCCGACCTGAAGCTCCTCTCTCTCTCTCTCTCTCTCTCTGCAACTAAAAATGCTCACTCTATATATCGATATATATATTAGTAGCGAATTCACTACTCCACTCTAGGTTTCGAAAACACTAAACCTAGGGTTCCGTCGCCTTCGTCTCCGTCGCTTGTACCCTTCGGATCTCGTCGGAACCCTAACCCTAGTACCTCCTCCCATGGCGGCTCCGGCGGGGCCAGCGGCGGCGGAGCCCCGATCGGTGGATCCGCACCTGTGGATGGCCTGCGCTGGCGCTGCGGCTAGGGTTCCGGCGGTGGGAAGCGACGTCTACTACATCCCCGAGGGCCACTGCGAGCAGTGCCCCCGCCCTCCCGACTTCGGTGGCGTCCGCTACGACCCCCTCGTCCTCAGTCGCGTCGTGGGCGTCCGCTACCTCGCCAACCGCCACACCGACGAGGTCTTCATCATGATCGCGCTCGAGCCCGGACTCCTCCAACCCCCACGACCCACATCCACGGCGGCGCCGGGCGGCGGATCGGCCACCGGAGGCGGCGGCGGAGGAGGTGGCGGAGGGGGGAGGGTGGTGTCGTTCGCGAAGATGCTCACCCCGAGCGACGCCAACAATGGCGGAGGTTTCTCCGTCCCCAGGTACTGCGCCGACTCCATCTTCCCCCCGCTCGACATGAGCGCCGACCCCCCGGTGCAGTACCTCTCCATCAGCGACGTCCACGGGAGCTGCTGGAATTTCCGCCACATATATCGCGGCACGCCGCGCCGCCACCTCCTCACCACTGGGTGGAGCAGCTTCGTCAACGCGAAGAAGCTCGTCGCGGGCGACGTCATCGTCTTCGCCCGCAACGAGGCCGGGGAGCTCTTCGTCGGCATCCGGCGCACCTACCGGCCCCTCCCCAAGCCCAGCCTTGGCACCTTCCCCCACCGGGAGATCGAGGACGAGCCCGAGCCCGAGAATGAGAATGTGGAGGGGTTCTCGCGGTGCGTCAAGGGCCGGGTGCCCCCGTCGACGGTGGTGGAGGCGGTGAGGCTGGCGAAGCTTGGTCGCCCATTCGAGGTGATGTATTACCCGAGGGCGGGAGCGGCGGAGTTCGTGGTGAAGAAGGAGGCAGTGGACGAATCGCTGATGTTGAATTGGAGTGCTGGGACTAGGGTTAGGATGCAGGTGGAGACGGAGGACTCGTCGAGGACGACGTGGTTTCAGGGGACGGTGGAGGAGAACACGCCCACGGATACGGGGCCAGGGGCCCGGTCACCATGGCGTATGCTTAAGGTAGTTGAATAATCCTTTCTCTCCCTCCCCTTTCTCCCTCTCTCTCTCTCTCTCTCGTCTCTCTTCGAACTTATCTTTTTATTTTAAGTGTTTGTTATCTTTCTCTCCTTATGAAAGTTAAAAGTTTGTTCTAATCTTGTCTCGTCCTTTGTCTTTCCTTGTTACTTGGATCTTCGTAGCTACGGCCTGTTTGGCCCTGTAGGGTGTAGTATTATTGTATAAGCTGTTGTTTAAATAGTGCCATTATGATTGGGATGAGTAAACTACAAAAGGGCACCAAGATACTATTTCTCTGCATCAAAACTTAAAGCTTTTAAGTTGGAGCTATGGAAGCTTTAGATTTCTTATTTGCCAAAGCAGATGCAGAGCCAAATAGGGACTTATGGCCTCTTTTGCCCCGCCCTGTTGAATGAAGTGCTAATTGAGTAGTGTATTTAGGAAAAATGTTATATTAAAAAGGCTTTTTGGGGTCATTTCTAATTTTGCAGTAGGAGCTGTACCAGATTTTTATGCTAGCTAAAAGCTCTACTGGAGCTTAACTGTTCTGTCGCCACATTGGCACTTATTCTTTTCTCCTTTCGTGAGCGGAGATTGCCGACATGCATAGATCCTTAGATTTGTAGAAGGCTTTGGATGTTCCTGTTTCATTCTAAAAGTATTTATTAATATTCGTTATCTAGGATGTTTGTTGGAATAGTCATAGCTGTTGGGTGTTATTATAATTGTATATTACTGGTTATGTTAATGTAGGACCATATTGAACTTTAATGAAGAGACAGAGTCATGTGACAATGTGGTAGGATGGAAATTGTTTACTGACACCAGTTGGCATATCTGATTAACCAAAAAAATGGGCAGATCGGATTGTTCATTATTTTTCTTTTTTGTGCAAGCTTAATTATTTGATGGTTGTTGTGCAATGAATATCCAGTTCTGATTGGGTAAAGTTGCAATTTGAAGGAACTGTGAGTATTAAATGTTGAATAATCAACTAAAGTTTTCAGCACATTCTAAAATTAGAAAATTGGACAAGAACTCTATCAATTGAGGAAAAAAAAAAAAAAAATTGTTTGCATTTTGTAGCTTGTGATGTAGTTTTCATTAACTGGATTGGTTTACCAGGTTAGACATTACATTCAAGTGCGGTCTAAGTCTGTTTCGAGTCTTAGTTGTGGCTTATGATTTAAGGACTAAATGGTTGGTCATACTAAATTCCAAAAAGGCAAATGCTTCCAGTAATTTAGGTTGCTCGAAACACATTTTGATTATTGATGTTTTGGTAAATAAAAGTTAAATTCAGTTGATCAGATTTTGTTTAAAACTTAAATACCAAGATGAAAAACGAGTTTTGGTTTTAACAGATCTGGAAACAACTACTGTATTCTTTGTTTACTGTCTCTTCAAACTTCATTACGTATCATTATATGCTATCGAGACATATTTCAGTAAGCTCTGATATACTTGTTCTTGCTTTTCTTGTCTATTAGATTAATTGGGACGAAAAAGAGGCTCTAAAAGATGTCAAAAAAAATGTTAAACATGTAAGTCCTTGGGATGTGGAATCAGTCATTGACACCCCTCAGATACAAACGCCATTTACTGCTTTGAAGAAACTAAAGATGCTAGGCCATGGGAACCCAGAGTTTTTCAGCAATAAGGAGGGCAACATGGATTCCCTCTTAGAACCAAAGAACCAAAACATGGGGTTGTTTGCTCCACTGCTCAACTACACTACATCTCCTGCTGGCATGCAGGGAGCCAGGCATGACCTATTCTTCTTCCTACCCGGTTTATCCACGCCCTCATCCATTACGGTATGCAATCCAACAATCTTTAAAGCATTTGATATACCTTAGAAATTGGGTAAAATGATGGATAGTCCTTGTGCTGTCCTGATATTGCTCTTAATACCTCAATTTTTTCACTTTGATGTTTCTGTCTCTCTGGTCACACTGACAAGAAAAAAATAAAGTGACATCTGACCTTTTCCCCTACAAGATGACCTTTTCATCCTATGTTAAGTAATTGGAAACTAGAAAGTCATTTTACAGGAGAGGGGATAAAGTAAGTGTACAGAAAAAGTTTGGTTTTTCTGTCTATTAGATATGTGATTTTAATATATGCGAAAGTTCAGAGGCTAAACCATTCAAGTGAAAAATTTAGGAACTAAGTTGCATTACTGGTATAGTGCAAGGATTGTTATGCCTTCGTAAATTATGACTAATTGACTAAAGGAAATGGATACTGCAAATTTGCAAATGTGTAACAGCCAGAGGACTCATCCCCGCAAAACCAAGGAAGCATCTTGGACTCTAGTGCCAAACCGTTTAAAGCTCCGGCTTCTGATCCGAGGGAAGATGATGAAGAGCAGGTTGAATTCTCTACTCGGTTGTTTGGGCAGTTACTTAAATATAAGCGGCCGGGTGAGGCTGAGCTTGATAATGAGTACAGAAAAGAGAGAGAAGAAGTAATCTCACTAGGCATAGTTACTCTTAAGTTCCAGCAATGAAGTTGTCGAACAGAGTCGACTTGCAGCTTGTGCAGGTATGGATGAATAAAAATTCTTTTGTGACAATCTTCGAATATTTAATTTCAAATTAAAAAATATACCCAAATGGGTTGAGAATTGAATCTTGAAGTTGCTGATAATAACGCATTGTTTTCTGAATCAAATTATTCTTTATTATTATTTATGCTCTACGGAGAGATGTAATGAGTGCCTTCTAATGGTGATGCTTCATTTGCAGTGAAAGAGATATAGCAGTAAGGTAGGAATTAGTCGATGTTGCTCTCTGTATCTGTCTTAAAAGTGGGGATGCACTTTTAGTATCTCATACCTTTTTAAGTTTCTTAAAATATTAGTAATTTTTTTTCTTGTTTAACATCGTTGGGTGTCCGCATTATATATAATGATTAAGTATACTTCTAGACCACACTGTGATAAGTGAAAGCAACATAAAAAGTGTTCTAGGTTTTATTTTTGACTAAAGTATTGGCATTTCGCTCTTCTGCTTCAAAAATCTTATGGATTTCCCCTCAGAGACAGGCATATACTATAATTTGGTCATGCTCGAAAGATTTATAAATTATATGCTACCGCTTTTAGTACATAATCGATGAATATGGTTTAGGACTTTTTCGAATGTATTGATATTTATTATATATGTTTCCTCAAATAGTTTCATTATATGATTTAGAGTCGAAATATGTTGTGCATATCCATCCATATTGTTTGTAGTGATGATATTTGATAGAAAGCTAGAAACAGTTTGGCATATGATGATACGACACTTGGAGTTAATTTCCAATATTGAAATTAGAGTCTATAGCTTTTTCAGTTCTCTGACCCCTATTAGTCTGTTATTATTACCATCTGTCAGAGACTGAAATTAATGAGCACGAGATGTTCAAAGTAGATATGGCCAATAAAATATCTATTACTGTTCAAGAGAGTAGAATACTTGTCGACGGTCTGTGTAGAGAAATTATGCCTAAACCTGGTCCGCTGCATCACTCATGAACCGTCCACTTGATCTGCCACTTGATCTGCCATTAATCCTAGTAGTACCGCCGTCCCAACCACACGCAACATTGCAGACTTACCTAAATTTAGAAACTGTTTTCCTCTCAAGTGTGGATTAGATGGTTTGATTGTCCGTGGCTGATGCGGTTGGCCAGATGCAGCCATATTTTTTTCTAATTTTTTCCAGTGTGTGCCGCCCAATTATACAACTACTACATTTGAGACATGCAGATAGAATTTATTTCTGAAAGTAATTTATACTTGATTCGACTTTATCATATCTATAGTTTCTAATGCGGAGTTTGATAATTGCACAGTATGTAGCTTTTTAGTGAATGTTTGTCCAATTTTTACTGAGTATATTGTGGTAATTTAATTCGTTAAAAAAAATGCTCTAGTAAGATTTCGAATCATTCCTTGGAGCTCCTCTTCTCTTCTGCAGGCGACTCGACATGCAGCTGACTCTTAGCGTGGCGAAGGACTCTGACTGCTGATGTGGATTTGCCGATGTGGACTGACTGAAGTTTAGAACTTGTGTACGTTTTACCTGCGCTCGCTTTTTCTTTACAAATTTCTAGTTGGTTGATTTGATTTGAATTTTTTTTTTTTTTTTTTTTCTTTTTTCTTTGGCTGATGGATCTTTGACTGATGTGGACTCACGGATTAGATGTTAGTGCATGTTTGGTTTTGCAGTAGCTGTAGTTTGGACCCTTCAGGTTAGCTTCTTCCTAGTCCTGTAGTTAGTAGTTTGAACATTTTATCAGTTGCATCTGGTGGATGTTGTTCAAAACATTTATTAGTTGTTGCTGATCCTCCTGTATGCAACATTTGGCTTTAATCTCAGGCTCAATGAGGCACACGATGTCGTGACTTGTTTGGTCAACATTTGAATCTCTTTTAGTGGGTGAACTTCAAACATATATTGCGCATCTTGGTACGTCAAAAAGATATGCCTAATTTTATTATGAAAATAACAAATTTATCCTGTTGTATAGGACTCCAATTTAGTCAATAGTTTCCTATCAAAATGTTAAGCCAAATTAGTATCTTGTAGTTTACAATTTGCAATTGGCCTATTAGTGTGATTTATCATATGAAATTGGTTCGATCCGTGGCCTCTACAATTATTATTATTTTTTTTAAAGAAAATAAAGTAATAAGAAAATTCAATAAAAGTGATTAATAGATAAATTAAATAAATAAAACAAAATGGTATTTTCTATCAGCCTATTAGGGCATGTTTCGTCATCACTGAAAAATAAAACATAGTTTTATTTTACAATATATTTGATATCTTGAAAATTTTAATACACTATAAAAATATTATTCTATTTTTTACTGTTTGAATTGTGAATTTTAAAAAAGTATTATATTTTAAATTTAAATTTAAATTTTATATACAAAAATTTAAATTTTAAAATATAATTTTTTTATTTTTAATTTAAAAATTTTAAAATTAGGATTTAAATTCTAAATTTTAAAATTTCAAAATTGAATTTGAATTTTAAAATTTTAATATGAAATTTTAAATTTTAATTTTTAAATTTAAAAATTCAAATTTAAAAAATTAAATATAAAATTAAAATTTAAAATTTAAAATTAAAATATAAAAGATAAAATTTCAAATTTTAAAATTTTAAATTTTAAATTTTATAATATTAATTTTAAGTTTTAAACATAAAATTTTATCATTTTAAAATAATAAATTTTAATTTTGCAATTTAGAATTTTAAATTTCTGAAAATTTAAATTTAGATTTTATTTTTTCAATTTTTCAATTTCAAATTTTAAATTTTAAATTTTAAATTTTAAATTTTTTAAATTTAAATTTAAATTTTAAATTTAAAATTTAAAATTTAAATTTTAAAAAATGGGCGAAATGCGAAAGAGGGCTGGTCGTACGCGAAATAGGAAAATTATTTTCGCCTCTCTAGAATTTTTTTTTTGCTTCCAAAAATACTCCAAAGCACTAATAGTATGTTGTATTATTTTTACTTTGTTGGATATGGGCTAACAAAATAAAAAAATATTACTTTTTAAAATACAAAGTAAACTAGCCTAAATTTCTATTTTGGAGGTTGTCAAACGGACCTTAATGTAATTTATTATCATATGAGATCGGTTCAATCCATGGTCGCAACGATGGAAAAATAAGGATTTATTTAACAAAATAGCTCTTTACAATATTTTAAAGAAAATAAAGGAATCAAAATTAAACATATCTATTTATAACCTATCTATAATCTATCAATAACTTTATATTAATTCTCTTATTTTAGTGGCGTATCATTGTTTTCTTAATTTAGATATTTATAAATTTTTTTCTATTTCCGACTTCCAATGGGCATTTTTATTTTTTCAACTATTTTCATTCTCAACCCCCAATATATTAATTATAAACTCGAAACCTAATGAACAATTTGTACACCTAAAACTCTTATTTTAGCCACGTGTCGTTATTTTCTTAATTTAGATAGTTGTGAAACTCTTCTCATTCCCGATCCTTAATGGACTATTTTTTTTTTCAACTCTTTTCATTTCTAACCCCCAATGAATTAATTATGGACTCAGAAACCTAATATGCCAGTTATACACCTAAAATCAAATTTTACACATTACTCATATCCAACCATAAAAACTTTTATAATATGACCAATATCATTCTCTCTTCTCTCTCGCTCTCCCCCTTTGTGAGTTCTTCTTCTTCTTCTCTCTCCACGCCACCACTCCCTCTTCGCTATCTCCGTCGACTACGAAGCCCTCTCTCTCGACCCCTCCACCCTCGACTCTCTCCTCTTCCTTCCCGCCATGGAGAATCTCCATGCCTCCTTACTCTCATCCTCCTCCTTCAAGGTCAAAATCTCCACCATCCACTTCATGGCCACCTTCACCCAATCCGATCCTCCATAGTTGGAAATATTCCACGCCTGACCTCACCGGAACCCTAGACCCGATCCTCGCCTTCCTCAGTTGCACGGGGGGCACCGTTCATGATCAACCCCTACCTATCGCCGCCACCGCCGCCACCACCGCCACCGCCGATCAGAATCCTCCACTTCTCTGCCTATTTCTCCGCCTTCTCCGCCATCGTCGTCGTTGTAGCTCATAAAACGTGAGCTCTCTCTCCCTCTCTCTCTCTTTCTCTCTCTCTCAACTTCTCTCTCTCCCTCTATCTTGATGGAAAAAACAAAATCTTTCAAGACTTTTAGTAAGATTTATCTTTCAAACAATTTAAAAACCAACAAATTCAATTTGTAAAAAATCCGATCAGGAACTAAATAATGAATGCTGTAAAAGAAAAGATTTAGAGAAGGCCTGTGGATCGAGGCGTGCAGAGCACTGTCCTAGAAGCGAGATTGCCCCTCTACGTGCGAGGCTTCCCGACAATCACTTCCAGCGATACAACGTCCACGTTCCACCCCGTCGGCACGATTTCAAGGTGGCGCAAGGTGAACCCGGCAGCGACGACAGTGAAATCTGGAATATGGGATTAGGGTAAAAGGGGGATGGCGCAGTAAAAAGAAAAAATAGTCAAGAGAACGTTCGGGTTAACCTCCTCTTAAACATCCGAAGCGAGAGATCATGCTCTAACGGCATGATTTCATGGCTCCGGAAGATAAGCCCATATGCGCCCGAGACTTACGGATTAAGGCAACCAACTTTCGGATTAAGGCAACCAAAAATAAAAAATTAAATAAAATAAATTGGGTAGCGAATCACACGCGCGTGCCGGCACAACTCGTGCTCGTGTGTTAAGTCAAAAGTATAACTTTCACTTTCACCTAAGTATTTAACAAGAGAATGAAAGAGTATATAAATAGTAACAACAAGTCATTGGTTTCCAATGTGGGACTAAACCTCACATGTGGAAGCCAAAGCATGGACTCCCAAGTGAGGCCCATTATGGATGGGCTCCTCAAGAGACAAATAAAATTTTAAATCATCAAAATGGACCACAAAATCCAACATATCTCTCTCCACTTCATTACATTTTCATTTGTCTTTGATGCTGATAGATTATTATGTTAGAGTTGAGAATGAACACACAGTATTAAAATTTTTTTAATATCTTTTATTTTCGTGTGTGTATATATATATATATATATATATATATATATATATATATATATATATATATATATATATATATATATATATATATATGATAAAAAAAATATAAAAAAATTATTTTTGATAATATCTATTAGCCGGATCGCTTAACTACACTAGTTAGAGTAATTATTCATATGAGACCGGTTCAATCCATGGTCTCTGAAATTAAAAATTAAAAAATATTCAATTGATAATCTTTTAACAAATTTTGTTATTTACAGTTTTTTAAGAAAATTAAGAAAAAAATAATAAATTAAGTAAAAAAATAAAACAAAGTAGTCAATAATTATCAAAAATTTAGTTATGTGCTAACAATATAATATAATAGGACGAATGGATGGATGAGATTTGTCTCGATGGAAATGTCGTGTAGATATACGTTCGAAGTGAATCGAGTGTGAATCTTATTAAATTATACATATTTTTTTATTTAATTTTGTTATGTATAATTGTATATGTAATATAAAATAATAAATATTTTGTTTTTTTTGATAAATACATAAATTTTTTTTTTAGATAATATAAATAAATTATATATTATGTATGATGAAAAAAAAAATATAAAATATATGAACAATCAATTAAAATTTTGTTAACTTTTAGTTGTATTAGAAATATATCAATAATTTTAAAAAAAATCATATTATACATAATATAGTATGTTAAAAAAATTATAGTGAACTAACGATAAAAAATCTGAGAGATATATATGAACAACTTAGTATTTTTAAAAAAATAAATATGAAAAGTTGAACTTTGTAGAGATATATCTGCTATTCGATAATCCCAACCGCACATTCTTTTTTATCCAAAGGCTAAAAATTTGATAGCACAAATTACTTGCTATCGATAGTATTTCATATATATATATATATATATATATATATATATATATATATATATATATATATATATATATATATATATATATATATATATATATTAGTGATGTTAATGTTATTCTAAATTTTTTGGAAGCTCCCAAATCATCATGTCCGAAAGCGGCCAATTCGTCGTGTCCGAGTCGTGCTCTACATTTTATGTTCTAAGTATGAACTTAAATCATAAATTAAAAAATATAAATAATAATTTATTAGTTTAAAATTTTAATTCACAAATATTAGTGTTATAAGTATAAAAAAATTATAAAGTTTGTTTTGTACTAATAAAATAATAGAAAGAATGACTTGGATAGGAAAATGAACGGAACTACAACCACTCATATATATATATATATATATATATATATCAATTTAAAATTCAATATTGGAATAGTTAAAAAATGTTACGGATGATGGTTGGTTGAATTTGAATAGTTAACGAATGTTACGGATATAATGGAATAAATTAGGACATAGTTAAGTGCTGGGTTTTATTTGGATTAGCTGATTTTAAACTTGTGTTTTGATCTTTGAATTTTTCTTTAGCCAATCTTGGGAAGTGGCATCTTGGGTTACCCAAGAGTCTTCCTTTGGAAGTAACTTGTGGGCAGCCCAAGAAAGACCTTGTCCCCTCGTGAGTTAATGTGCTCTCTCACTTTGGACTCTTTATATAGAGAGCAAGAGAGCTTGGTTACTTATTTGAGCTATAGCATATTTCTTCTCTATTTTACAGAGTTCTACTATACTGAGATTTACCTTTTTTCTCTTTTAATATTTTGAGTCTTATTCTTGCTGGATTCCTGAAAGCTGTTGGGTTCGCTACGCACCATTCCGGAGTCGTTGCCGACGGGGTGGTCAGTGATCGTTGTATCGCTAGGGGTGATTGCCGGAGCCTCGAACGTGGAGGGACAATCTCGCTTCTAGGACAGTGCTCACGCACGCCTCGACATTCACAGGCTTCATCTAAATTTTGTTCTATAAGGCTAAGAGAAAAAAGAGTACAGGTATGACAAGCATAACATCTATGATTGGATTGAAAATGGCATAAGCTTCGGGCAATTTGGCGAAGAAAAAACTACTGGAATAAAGGACAGAATTAAGACAGATACCGATTAAACTAAAGATATTAAGCATAACAAGCATTTCTTTCTTGTGGATTAGATAATTTTGAGTTATTTTTATAAGGGAAAAATGAAAAAGGTAGATCAAGAAATCCTTCTTTTTCTTCGATTCGGATTTTTCCAAATAAAAAATCCCTCCCCCCATTATCATTCTAAAATGAGAATATAAGGAATTCAACTTTCATACAATATCTTAATTGAATTCTATGTAATGATCAATGATTTTTTTTGATTCTATATCTACATGTCTTGAATCCTAGCAACAAAATATCCCATATGTTTTTGTGTATTTGGGTTGGGATTGACGAATAACCAATACCAATATTAGTGTTGATTAATTTTGAATAGAAATCAAAATGGGGCGTGACGAATAATATTTTGAGTTTAAATTACGTTTAAATTATTTATAAAAATTAATTTGAAAAGATAAATTTTTTCAACATTCTAGAAGCGAGATTAAATTAATTTATCTTTTTATATAATTAGTGAAATACGGTTGCACTTTCAATTAGAAAAATATTTAATTAATAATATCATTGTGTTAACACCGTTAGTATTGATTAAATTGTATTAGTATAATTATTTAATCTACACGTTGACATATTCAATTATGGTAGTATAGTTGTTCTATACTGCTGTGTTAATATAGTGGATTAGATAAATACTGTTGATCTATATTACTGTAGTGGATAAAATAACATAGTATAACTTGTGTACACTGTTACTTTTATACTGTTGCTTTTATATAGTTACGAGTTTACTTCCTTAATTAATTTTTTTAATACTGTTTGTATTAATTAGAATAATATTGTGTTAATATAATTAATTAATCTACTCTTTTATACATCCAACTCTGTTAGTATAATTAATTAATTAATCTACACTGTTGATCTATACAACTATGTTATTATAGATAATTTATAATATTAATTGTTAGTTTACTTGATAATACAACATAGTGATAAACTGTTACACTATTAATTAAAATAGTATAATCATTGTTGATTAAATTATTTTTATCTGTCAACTTAGATTAACTGTTAACTATTTTACACTTAGAATAATTTTGTGACATTATAGTAGGTTACTGTAGTATTCAGACTGTTAGAGAACTCTGGATTTCCTTAGAACAGAAGTATGGCCAGATTGATCCTACTAAGAAGAAATACTAAGCTTCAGATTTGCTTAAGTTTAAATTGGTAGATAGTAAACCATTGTTTGACTAACTTCAGGATTTTGAGTATATTATTGAGCAGCTTAAATCTAGTGGTATAGATCTAGATGAGAGTTTCCTAATTGTCATTTTAATAGATAAGTTGGCTCCTTTCTGGTCTAGGCATGCCAATGATCTGAACCACAATCAAAGAGAACTTTTCCTAAATTTTGTCCTAAGATCTCTTAGGATAGAAGAAACCAACCGAGCTAGGGATAAGAAGCCTAGCGAGCCTTCTACCTAAGCCAACCTAGTATAGAACCCGAAACCTAAGGGTAGAAATTTCCAACCCTTTAGGAAGAACTTGATTAGTGCTTCTCTTTTAGTTCAGCAAAGAATTAAGTTTGTTTTTGAATGTAATAGGGTAGTAATTACTAAAGGTGTGAACTTTATTGGTAAAGGATTTTTGAGTGATGGTTTATTTAAGCTTTCTGTGATGACTTCTACTATTAATGAAAGTATGATTTTGAATATTGTTTCATCTGATGTTTGGCATGGAAAATTGGGACATGTGAATTTTAATACTATTAAGAGATTAATGAATTTTGATTTAATTTCTAAGTCTGTTTCAAATGATCATAGATGTGAAATATGTGTGCAAGTTAAAGAACCTATAAGACCATTTAGATCTGTAGATAGAGATTCTGATCTGCTAGAACTTATACACAGTGATGTTTGTGATGGATGTAGACCCAGGAGGGGTGGAAGCAAATATTTTGTAACATTCATTGATGATCATTCGAAGTATTGTTATATTTATATGATTAAGAATAATGATGAAGTTTTGAATAAATTTAAGATTTATAAAGCTGAGGTTGAAAATCAATTGGATAAGAAAATTAAGATTTTAAGATCTGATCGAGGAGGTGAATATACATCAAATGAGATGACTATTTTCTGTCAAGAATTTGGAATTGTATATCAAGTGACTGCACCTTATACACCTCAATCTAATGGAGTAGCTGAAAAGAAAAATAGAACTTTGATGGATATGGTAAATTTGATGATTATTAGTTCTAGTGCACCTGCGAACTTGTGGGGTGAAGCTTTGATGACTGCTTGTGTAATTCTTAATAGGATTCCCCACTAGAGTTCTTCTATATCTCCTTATGAAATTTGGAAGGATAGGAAACCTAATCTGAATTATTTTAAATTGTGGGGGTGCCTAGCTAAAGTAAAGATTTCTGAAAATAAGAAGAGAAAGATTGGTCCTAAAACTGTGGATACTGTTTTCTTAGGCTATGCAGATGGTAGTAATGCTAATAGATCCTTGGTGGTAAATTCTGAGGTTAATGAGATTTCTAACAATACAATTATTGAAGCTAGACATGCAGTATACTTTGAGGATATCTTTCCTTGATATCCTTTTAGAACTAGAGTAGATAGACCTGTTCCTGTTGAGACTATAGGTGGATCTAGTAGACCCAGCACTAGTGAACCTATAGAAGAGTCTGAACCTAGGAGAAGTAAGCGTCCTAGGATTGAGAAGACTTTTGGTGATGATTTCTGTGTCCTTCTTGTAGAAGATACCCCTTCTACCTTTGACCAAGCTATGACTTCTGTAGATGCATCATTTTGGAAAGAAACTGTTAAGTTGGAGATGCAATCTATTCTACAGAATCATACTTGGGAGTTATCTGATTTACCTGTAGGTTGTAAGCCTGTAGGATGTAGATGGATCTTTAAGAAGAAATTGAAACCAGATGGGTATGTAGATAAGTATAAGGCTAGACTTGTAGCTCAGGGTTTTTCCCATAAGCCTGGTGTAGATTATTTTGATGTCTATGCTTCTGTAGCTAGGATTACTTCTATTAGGATTCTGCTAGCTTTAGCCTCTGTCCATAATTTGATTATTCATCATATGGATGTTAAGACTGCTTTTCTAAATGGTGATTTAGAGGAAGAGATTTATATGAAGCAACCTGAGGGATTTATTGTTGCTGGACATGAAAACAAAGTTTGCAAATTGATAAAATCTTTATATGGACTTAAACAAGCTCCTAAGCAATGGCATTTGAAATTTGACTCTTTAGTTGTGAAAGTTGGTTTTCATGTGAACATGTCTGATGAATGTGTGTACTCTAAGGAATACAATGGACATATAGTAATCCTATGTTTGTATGTTGATGATATTTTAATATTTGGAACAAATATGGATATGATAATGGATGTTAAGAAATTACTTAATAATAACTTTGATATGAAGGATCTTGGGCAAGCTGATGTGAGTCTGAATATGAAGACCATAAGAAAATCAAATGAAATTATTATGAGTCAATCTCACTACAGTGAACAAGTGTTAAAGAAATTTGGATATTTTGATTCTAAGATTGTTGTAGCACCTTATGATCCTAGTGTACATCTTAAGAAGAATAAAGGTGATCCTATAGGACAGAATGGGTATGCTCAGATTATAGGATCTCTAGGTTATCTTGTAGATTACACTAGACCTGACTTAGCCTATGCTGTGAACAGATTGGGAAGATATACCCATAACCCAAATAGAGAACATTGGAATCTTTAGAAAGAGTTTTGAGATATCTGAAAGGCACTGTATCTTATGGATTGCATTTGTGTGGATTCCCTGCTGTATTAGAAGGATTTAGTGATGCTAACTGGATAAGTGATACAGCTGATGTGAAGTCAACCACTGGATTTGTTTTTCTCCTTGGTGGAGCAGCTGTTTCTTGGAAGTCATCAAAACAATCATTGATAGCTAGAAGTACAATGGAATCTGAACTGATAGCCTTAGATACCACTGTAGCAGAGGCTAAGTGGATTAGAGAATTTCTGTATGACTTGCCACTGATGGAGCAACCGTTGGCACCAGTGTGTATACATTGTGATTGCAAATCTGCTATTGACAAGTGTGCTCAAGAAAATGTGGAAACAAAGATAAATAGATTTATGAAAGTAAGACAAAAGTATATTCGGCAGAATATTAAGGAAAATGTAATTGCATTAGAATTTGTGAGATCTGCGTAGAACTTAGCTGATCAGCTTACTAAAGGATTGTCTAAGACAATGATCCTAGAATCGTCGAGGGGGATGGGGCTTAGCCCACAATAGAAACTACCGGCGACGGCAACCCAACCTCTTGGAGGTTCAATGGGTAGAAACAAGTCGAATTGATAGTTATGCGGAGCACTGCTTTTATATACTCATCCCTATGGCAACAGTGCTCATTTATGCAAGTGGATAGTAAGGGTTTTACCCTGAATGGTTCCGAGACCCTTGAGGCAGGGTGTGACCTTGCAGGCACCCTTATCAGGACCTACTATATGTGTGTAGTCGTGAGGCCGCGACTGTGGGAAGAGGGCAGTTCCCTAAAAACACACATGAATCGATATGAGCGCATGGCCATAAAAGCGCTAACCCGCATAGAACCTAAACGGCTGTACCATGTGTACTGTTTGTGGAAATCCGATTCACCGGCCTTGGTTCAAGGCGAAGTCCACCATTGTGCCCTCGGATGTACATAGACCTGTACTAAGTGAAGGTTCAAATCCGAAAGGTACATTCGCCGAATACGTGGTATAAGGGATCCAGTATCTGTGTTAGTTTTGTATTTCTTTTACTTTATTTTGTATTTCGTTTTTACAAGTTTTAAATCATGTGGGGATTGTTGGGTTTTATTTGGATTAGGTGATTTTAAACTTGTGTTTTGGGCCTTTGAATTTTTTCTTAGCCAACCTTGGGAAGTGGCATCTCGGGCTACCCAAGAGCCTTCCTTGGGAAGTAGCTTGTGGGCAGCCCAAGAGAGACCTTGTCCTCTGGTGTGTTAATGTGCTCTCTCACTTTGGACTCTTTATATAGAGAGCAAGAGAGCTTGGTTACTTACTTGAGCTATAGCATACTTCTCCTCTATTTTACAGAGTTCTACTATACTGAGATTTACCTTTTTTCTCTTTTAATATTTCGAGTCTTACTCTTGTTGGATTCCTGAAAGCTGTTGGGTTCGCTACGCACCATCCCGGAGTCGTTGCCGACGGGTGGACAGTGGTCGTTGTATCGCTAGGGGTGATTACCGGAGCCTCGCACGTGGAGGGACAATCTCGCTTCTAGGACAGTGCTCACGCACGCCTCGACATTCACAGGCTTCATCTAAACTTTGTTTTATAATATTTTAAGTTTAAATTACGTTTAAATTATTTAAAAAAATTAATTTGAAAAGATAAATTTTTCCAACATTAAGTACGTAACAACATCCCAACTTAACATCCCCCAACTACACAATATTAATTTGAAATTCAATATTTGAATAGTTTACAGATGTTAGTTATGTATGCCATAGTAGAAATTAGGATATAGAAAAATATAATTTTAATTTTTAAAGTTTTAAAAAAATTTAAAACTAATATGTAAATTTAATATTTCAAATTTTAGTATTAATTTTATAAGTTTAACAAAATTAAAACTAATACGTAAATTTAACATTCAAATTCTATTAGTATGTATGTAAAGTTTACCTTTCAGTTTCGCTAATTAATGAATTTTCAAATATATGAATTTAATATTTAAAATTTTTAAATTAATAAAAGTTCAAATGTACGGATTTAAATCATAACTTGATTAATTTTATTGAAAATGAGTCGTGTGCTAACAATATAATATAATAGAAAGAATAAATCATGAATTAAAAAATGTATAAAGAGTAATTTAAAATTTTAATTTACAAATGTTAATATTATAAGTTTTTTTCCAAAAAATAAAGCTTAGTTATGTACTATAACATCTATACAAGAACTATTTGCCGGTTTCTTCGTCTGACGTGTCGTGCTATTGTGCATTTGGCTGATGTGACGTGCTGTTACGCTTCGTGTGCTCCTATGCGCGCTCCGAGCCTTTCTTCCAAGCCTGACTCCTTTTCTTCACCCCCCTCTCTCTCTCCCAGCCTTCTCCCCTCTCTCTCCCAGCCTTCTTCCCTCTCTCTATTCTCTCTCTACTCCTAACCTTCTCTCCATTCTCTCTCTCTCTCTCTCTCTCTCTCTCTCTCTCTCTCTCTCTCTCTTCTCTCTCTCATTTATACGCTTCGCCCGCTCTCTCTCCTAGCCTTCTCCCCTTCTCTCTCCTTCGTCTTGCGCGCGGCAACAAGCGGGTGGCATGCGCGGCAGCAGGCGAGCGACATGCGTGTGGCGTTCAGCTGCCACAGGATCACGACGGAGGTGACGGCGCCGCCGCCGCGCTCCGACGCGATCGTGGCCATGGCGTCGTCGTCAGAGAGTGAGTTCGCGGCGGTGGAGCGCGCGCGCCTCGAGCGGTTCCCACGTTCCCGGAGCCTCTGGGACGCCCGCGTCGCCGCGCGCGTCGGGGAGCTGCTCGCCGCGCGCCTCCGCGACCTCGGCGTCGCCCGCGTCCGCGTCGACCTCGACGAGGAGCTCGCCCGCCCCCCTCACCACCGTCGCCCCCTCTCCTCCCTCTTCCTCTCCGTCCAGCGCTCCGGCATCCGCGTCGACGGCGCCGACGACCTCCGATGGCCCTGACCCCTTTTACGGCTCCAAATTTGGGGATCTTCGTTAGTGTCAATGTTAGGGTTAGGGTTAGGGTTGGGTTCGGCTTGGGGTTGTGGAGCGCAAAAGTGTCATTTTTAGACAGCTTGGGTAGTTGGGTTTACTCCGAATTTTCGCCCACGATTATCGAGTTCCTTTTTTATATATTTTTATATCTTCACTTTTAACTATTAATGAAAATATATGATATAAAAATATTTTATTTAATTTTAAAGCAAAAAAACAGAAGCTTTAGGGCAGGTCAAATTTGTGTTACTTACAATAAGTTGAAAAATTCCGATCCATTGGAATATTGTTACAGCTATTTTCATGCAATGTCTTCTTATAAATTTCTCTTCGCTCATCCAGGTGATACATGGAGAGGATTACAAATCTTTGGGCTTTTTATTTGGACGGAAGTCAAAAGTTGCATATGTATATGATGTTTCACGATTTCCTGCTAGCACAGAGTATGGTAAGTAATTATTTGTTATCTTTATGGTTACAGCTGTTTTAAATGTTTTAGAGTGTATCAAGTTATTTATTAAATTATAACGGATTTGTTATAATAACTACTCTATGTTCCTATATATATATATATATATATATATATATATATATATATATATATATTATTTTTGTAAGATGAAGTTAATTATAGAAATTTCGATTATGATTTAAAAATAAAAATATAAAATATTATACATAAGATTAGATAAATATTTTATATTAGTCAAGATTTATATCTTTGTCAAATGAAATTAATTATGGAAATTTCAATTAAAATTTAAAAAGAAAAATATACAAATATTATTATACATATAAGATTAGATAATTATTTTATATTAGGTAAGATTTACGTATTTAAGTATGTCATTTTATTAATGTGATGTTCTCAAAAAATAATAATTTTCTAAAGATTTTGAACAGATTTATTTAAATATCTCATTTCATTTCATTCATGTGATGTTTTCAAAAAATTATAATTTGCTAAAAATTTTGAGCAGATTTTATATTAAATTATGGTTTAAAATATATATAGTATAATATATGGGAAATACTTTTTGTACACCCCCTTAGGGGTGTACATCTTACATCCCACCTATTCAAGAGTAGGGTGAATTTTACTGGTCACATCGAAGTGACCAATGAAGGAAGCCCCACCCTTGGATGAATGAGATATGCATCATACACTCTATTTTGAAGTGTATGTGTAGCATTGCCCATAATATATATATATATATATATATATATATATATATATATATATATATATATATATATATATATATATATATATATATATATATATATATATATATATATATATAATATGTAATAGAAAATTTGTTGAAATTAAACATCATATCAATATGATGTTCCCAATAAAAAATATTATATATAGTATAATATATAGTGTAATATATTTTAAACCATCACATCAATAAAAATTTATTGGGAATTACTACATCAAATAAAAATATTACATATAGTATAATATATATTATAATTATAGTTTAAATTATGTGATGTTCCCAATAAAAAATTTCTTGGAAATATCATATCAATGAAATTTTTTATTATAGTTATGACTAATTATGCCAGATTTGCTATCATAGCTGTTCTTTTTTTTCCTAAAATTTTTATAAATATAATATTTAAATATTTAATTTGGTTTAATTCATTTATTCTCTCAAATTATGGCAGATTCCTCGATTTTGACAAATTATATCATAAGTACTCTCTTTTCCTGTGCCAGACATTTGTATATTTTACTAAATATCATATCAAATCACGAAGGATTTTTCAAAAGTTGTACAAAATCTAGGAAAAGCCAATATCACATCACATATCACATCAAATCACTAAGTCATATAAGTAGCTATAATAGTAGAAATATTATATCAAGCAATCATGATAGCAAATTTTTTAGAATTTTTGGAAAGTTGTCCAAAATCTCTAAAAAACAATATCACATCACATCAAAAAAATTGTTCAACATAGAAAAAGATAATATCACATCACATCAATAAAAAGAAAGGATGAATTCTATATTATATATATCTATAATAATTTTAGAAATAGGAAAAGAAGAGAATGAATTATACTTTCCAAAATCTGTCATCATAAGGAACCTGGGTAAATCTGACACAATCTCTGGAGAATAGTGGAAAATTACTAAATATCACATCAAATCACTAAAGATTTTTCAAAAGTTGTGCAAAATCTAGGAAAAGCCAATATCACATCGCATATCACATCAAATTACTAAGTCATATAAGTAGCTATATAGAAATATTATATCAAGTAATCATGATAGCAAATTTCCTAGAATTTTTGTGAAGTTGTCCAAAATCTCTAAAAAATAATATCACATCACATCAAAAAAAGTGTTCAACATCTAGGAAAAGGCAATATACTAATTTAGGAAAAATATATCTAATCTATGCGCTCATAACTTATCTGACATATAGCATTCTAAGAAACTTCGACTTACGTAAGATATCTAATCTATTATAGAATATGAGTATAATTTATTTATTTATCTATTATAGAATATAAGTATAATTTATTTATTTATTTATTATTATTGTAGGTTTAATGAAGTAAATCCATCTAATGAGCAGAACAAATAAAGAACTACCAGTTGTCCTCCATATAGTACCTTCAATATTATTGAATAGTTGTCGTTATATTTCTATTCTCTATATAATACATTATGTCTAAATTTCTGTTCTCTATGTAATACATTATGTCTAATACCTGTAGTTTATTTTTATAATATAATTTTTTTGTGCTCTATGTAATATATGATGTTGAATGTCTAATACTTAATTAATTTAATATTTAATACTTAATTATATTGTAATTTCCGCAGCGAAGCGCGGGGTATTGAACTAGTATATATATAAAATAGAGAGGAATGAATGGATGAATTGTTAAGATGGATAAGAATACGAATGGATGAGATGAATATATCCCAAAGTAGCACAAGCTAAATAAATAAATAATTAATTAATTATAAAAGTAATTTTTTATAAAAGTGATTTTTGAGTCCAATTATTTGATTGATCATAAAGCGAAACATAAAAACTTATAATATTGCAATTTCGATTATTTGATTATATATAAAGAAGTAAAAATAAAAACAATCATTTATACTTATAATTTAAATTAAAAATTTATATTTATATTTGTATTTAGAATTCAAAAATAAATTTTAAAATTTCTATTTAAATTTCAATCTTAGTTGAATTTATAATTAAAATTTAAGGCAGATAATTAAATTTGTAATTTGAATTTAAAGTTTTAAGTTACTAACTCATGATTAAAATTAAATGCTAAAATCAAATTTCAACTGAAAAATTAAAACATTAAATCAAATTTGAATTCATAATTTGAATTTATGATTTGAATCAATATTTAATTTGCTCTTGGATCTTAAATTCTAAATTCAAATATGAAATCACAATTTGAATTCAAATTAAAAATTGATTTTAAATCAAAATTCAAATTAAATGTTTGAATTTATAATTCAAATTCAAAGTTGAAACTGAAACTCATTCTTGAAATTGAATTAAAAATGCAAACTTAAATTCGAATTCGAATTTCAACTTATAAATTTAAATTTTGAATTCAAGTTTCAATCAATAACTTGAATTTATTGTTCGGAACAACTTGATCGAATTCAAAGTTCAAGTTGAAGTTCCTAGCTAAAAAATAATTTGATTACAATTTAAATTTAAATATTTTAATTTAAATATAAATTTAAATATTTAAATATTTAAACAAATAAATTTTATTATAAAATTTAAAAATTAAATTTTAAATTTTGTGTTGAATTTGAATTTACAAATAAAATTCAGAATGTAAAATTAAAGTCTTTTTATTTCAAATTTAAGTTGAAATTCAAATTTAAAAATAAATTTAAATATTAAAATTAAGACCAAATATAACTTTTTAGATAGCTTTCGGTGAGTTCGAAATTATTTTAGTTGAAATTTAAAAAAATTGAGATCTAATTATAACTCATATTATCAACCAACATTTGTAAAGTGACTTTCATATTCACTTTTGCAAATTAAATAATGGATGAAATATTGCACTTTAAAAAATTGCTACATTTGATGCTTTATTTTCAAACAGGTCTTAAAAATAAAATAATAATAATAATAATAATAAAGTGAAAAAATAAGATATTTTTCTGAGGGAATAAAAAATAACTGACTTAAGCCCTCAAACTTACAAATATTATAGTAATATAGATATAAAAATAAATATGGATATATAGAATTTAGTTTCTATATTTTTAAAAGTATAAATCATTAATTTTTATAGATTTTTATTTTTAAATGAAATGATGTGCAATTAGAATGATAGAATGATTTTTTAGATTAAATAAGTATTTGGTGGAATAGAATGATCTAACAAATATAATTAGTTAAAAAAATAAATTTAATAATAAAAAACTCATAAATATTTATTATTTAATATTTATACAAACATAGTAACCGAACTCTGCGTATATGTTTTCTAATGTGACTTGGAGAAACAGTTATACTGCGTCTGTTATGGCATCGTGTACATGGACCCACCCAAATATAATTGAATGACATTAATTTGGTGTTTGCTTTTTCCTATATTTAAAAAGTCTTATCATGATTTGATAAAATAATATATTTGAGCTGCAAGAAGAAGATGGATAACTTAATCTTAAAAGAAAATATTTTAAAAGTCTAATATCTTATTTCATTTGAAATATTTGACCAGTTAATTATAATGAAAAATTTTCATTCCGAATATTATATTACTAAATTCTATTTAGATGTATAAATATTTTATTTGATAAATATTTATGATTTACTTAAGAAACTTATATATTTAATATTTAGTAGATAATAAGTAAGTTTAGAATTTGATACCATATTCAACCTTCCAGTAATTTTTTTTGAATAAGATATATCACACGGTAAGTAAAATATGCTATCTAATTAAATTTTGAATATCAAAATCCTTCTAAAAATAAATATAAAATTTCCTTCTTACCATCATATTTATAAGTTGGTTAATTCTAAGTGTACATCCCATATAAGAATGGGATGAATTTTATTGGTCATTTTGAAATGACCGATGAATTAATTTTCATTCTTGGATGGGGTGGGGTCTATGATAGTATATGTAGCAAAGCCCAAATAACTAATTTCATTTTGACATCCAAATAAGTTTTTTTTTTTTTTTTTTTTTTTTTTTTTTTTTAAGAGAAAAAAATAACATGCTACTAATTTCGTTTATTTTTAAAATAAACTTAGCTGAAAATGTGAAGCAACTAAGATTCGAATTATAATCTCGAATATGAACCACCAATCCTTTGTCACTTACAACAGAGACATCCAAACAAGTTTGATAAGAGAAGTATGCATGTGTGACCCCCAACATCTACCCGCAAAATTAAAAGTAATGTAGTAGGAAGCATTGGGATGACAAAAACTTCATTGAATTGCAAACCAACCAAATTTATTGAGGAGAAAGTAGATATTAGTTTTGCGGTCGTCTCGAGCCGGCATTCATGAAAATATCTAAATTGTAGCCCATGAACTCTTCGGCATCGTTTCTGTTTAAGCAGCAAAACTAATAATTCTTTTCTCACTAAACTTGATTTGTAGTTGGACCTGCTCTTACATCAATCCAAACACCCACTTAGTAGATGAAATAAGACACTACCGATCCGACTCAGTAAGAACAGGAAATTCCACGTAGTAATGCATTATCGGTTTTATTTGCAGTTACTAAATCTAATAATTTAAAAATAGGGTCCCGCCGGCCGGTTCGATCGGTCCAATCGTGATCCAATCTGTAAAGTAAAGTAATTTGATCCACCTTTTAAATTTGATAAGTCGAAAAGTTATTTTGAACTGTAAGAACGAATTAACTATCGAATTGATGATGAACCGAGTCAATTTTAATCAAACCAGCCAATTTTTTTTTTTTTGTCAAATTATATTAAAATTCAACGGTTTAAATTCAACTTAACTGATTTTATTTTCTATTAGCACAAATTAGTTTTATAAAAAGTGAAATTTAAAAACTTATATCTACTCAATTGGATTTAGAAATCAGTATTTTACAATTAAGTATCATTTTAAAAATAATAATAGAATTATTATACTCAATATCAAGAATATAGATCTTATTTTAAAAAATTTTAAAAAAATTTAATTGATTTATATTTGTTTGCATCGTTATATAAACGAACCCATCATATCGACCATTAAAATTAAATTTTTTGTAACTTTTTGATCATGAGGTCAATAATATCGAAAAGATTCGAAATTTAATTTCTAGATATTTCAAGTAATATAAATCATGTTCAACGGTACTGATCGTCGATTTGAAGGTTTCAATATCAAAAATAAATCGGTAACAACGGAGCCCTTGCTACTAATAGTATTCTACCTCTCTCTCTCTCTCTCTCTCTCTCTCTCTCTCTCTCTCTCTCTCTCTCTCTATGTATGTATAGAGGAATGCTACATGTACACCCCATTTGTGGTGTACATCCTACACCTTAGCCCATCCTAGGTAGACATTTATCCACTCGTCACTTCGAAGTGACGAATAAAATTCACCCCGAGCAACGCTACATGTACACCCCCAAAGGGGGTGTACATCTTACACCCGCCCATCTAAGGGTGGGGAGGTCACTTCACAATTTGTGAAGTGACCCCTCACCACACCCCACCCATTGGATGGGTGGGGTGTGCGATGTACACCCCCAAATGGGGTATACAAGTAGCATTTTCCTATGAGGAATGCTACATGTACACCCCATGTATATAAAAGCTCTTATGCTTTTAAAAATAACAAGTCATTTGTGCTTGTATGTTTTTAACACTTGGATGAAAAAATGTATGGTTAAAATGATAATGGGTCTCTTGGGTTTAGTGAGTAATTGGTGGAATAGCATGATTTAAGAAGTGAAATTAGTCAAAGGGTCAGATTTAAGGGCGAAAAACTTACAAACACCAAGTACTAGGCTATTATGCTATCAATAGCACAAAATTTTTGGTGCTATTAGATTTTTTATCCTTGAATGAAAAGATGTGTGGTTAGGATGGTAGTGGGCCCCTTGGGTTTAGTGGGTGATTAAAAAAATAGTATGATCTAAATGGTGAAAATGATCCAAGGGGTAGATCTAATGGTGGAAAACTGCTGCCAAGTTTTCTACTGTTAGATCTACCCATTTGATCATTTTCACCCCTTAGATCAAATCATTTCTCCAACCATCTACTAAACTCTAAGGGCCCGTTTGGTTCGGGAATTAAAAGGTTGGGGATAAATTTTTTTATTCCTAGGATAGCTCTTTATTCCGGGATAAAGAAAAAATAGTGTTTGGTTTGTAAAGCTTTTATTCTTAGGAATAGGTGAAATAGTGTTTGGTTCATTTATGGGGATAAATAAGAGTAGTGAAAAGATATAGTAGTTAAAAATTTATAATACCAATTCTACCCTTAGCTATATTTTTATAAGTGAAGTCATAAATAAATTTTTTTCTTGGTTTAAATTTTGTATTAATTTAATACTCATTAATAAAAAATTTATATTAGGATCATTTGAAGAATTTATAATTAAAGTCAATTATTTCCCCAACCAAAAGAATATTTAAATGAGCCGAAATTTTAACAAATTTATAATAAATTCCTTATTTATGAATAAATTTATAATAAATTCTTTATATACTTCTATGTAGTAATATAACATAAATAACATATATACATTATATTAAAAATATGCAATAATTCACACACAACATTTAAAAACTGAAACAAGATTTTGAAATAGAATTAACATTATATTAAATAGCAAATAATTTTTTTTAATTGAATTACTATATACATGCAAAATTCAACCATCACCTCTCATTCCCAACCAACCAGCAGCCGCGGCAACACATAGCTTAATTAAATAGTTAATTAGCTGATACAAAGAGTGCATTCTATTTCACATAAATACTCCAATTACAAATAGCAAACAACAACATGAAGGGAAGAGAAATAAGTTGATAGAAAGAGTGCGAAGATAAGAAAAATAACTTGATACAACATGTAGAGAAATAAGTCCAATTCTAAAATTGGTATTATTTACATATTTTTTCCTATCTAGTGTTCCACAATTGGTCTGTGATCATTGTGCGAAGGACATCACCTCGCCGAGAGTCATCTGGGCCAAAAGGAGGTGTTGCGTCATTTTCGTCGTCGTCCGTAGGCAATGGGTCCATTTGCATGTTGAAGTATCTATCGGTCCCTTGGTGCCTCTTGATGAAATTGTGTATCAACTTAGACAGTGGTTAATGGAGGCTGCAAAGCTAAAAACTACAAGCTAAGAAGAAGTTAAAACTGCAAGCCTAGTTAAAACTGCATGCATAGTACAAAATTGCAAGGTAAGAAGAAGTAAAAACTAAAAGCTAAGAAGAACTGCAAACATAGTGAAATGAATGGTGGGGCTTAAGAAGAAGTGTTGGCTCAGGTAATAAAGGCCTCAGGAAAATGAATGGTGGATGCAATAGAGCATCCCTACTGCCTCCCAAACCATTGGTATAAATGGTGGCTGCAATAGAGCATCACTACTACCGCCCAAACTATTCAATCCTGATTCTTCCTTTGTTCATCACTGCCACACAGCACAATTCCAGCATATTAAGGCACTTCCAGCATCTCTAAGATAAAACCCACCTTTTTCCAGCAAAATTCCTGTATTTTCAGCACAATGCCAGCATTTTCAGAAGAATCAGTTTTATCAGCACAATGTGAAGTAGTAAATACAAATTGGAGGGAAACCTGCTCAAGAACCCTAGCCAAGCTCATACAAATAAGAGCACAAATAGGAAAATGAGTACATGCAAATAGGAAACTGCATAAATGGATTGAATGGTTTGAGCATAAATGGAAACTGCATAAAGTAAAAACTGCAAGCTAAGAAGAACTGCATCATTACAGCACAAATCCCACCTTTTTCCAGCAAAATTCTATTATTTTCAGCACAACTGCATAATCGGAAAACTGCATAACAGGATTGGTTAGCTGTGCATCAAAGACATCATTTGATACACAGAACGAGCTTTCTGACATTTATAACTTGTTATAGATATAGGTTGAGGGGAATTCACTGTGGGATATCTCAATCTGTTGGCGCTGACAACAGGGAATAATCTAACCCATACTGTGCTAGTAAATGAAAACTGACTGTTTTTGGTATTAAAGTAGACCAAACATTGAAATTGTAAATGAACAGAGTAGCATACTAACTTTCTCCATGACATCCCTTAACAAGTACAGTGATTTCCATCAAGACACATCAATAGTTACAGAAGAAAATTTGAAGTGTGGAATTTGCATAATGGTTGAAATTAGATTAAAAGAAAAAATTTCTGTAACCTGCAAATGTGTCAGTCATGCTTATAACCCATCTTTCTTATTGCATGTTTACCCATGCTTTTGTCTTCTTCGTTGAGAACAATGTTAGTAGCCAGAAAAGTCACAAACAATGTACTGAATGTTGAAAGGTGCTGGGCATGAAAATATGTTGCAATCACATAAAAAATACAATATAGTTTTGACTGATACTGGTTTTTCAATTTAATTAAGTTTGATGCCTTTGAACCCAGATGAGAATAGAACAACAATATGAAGCCAGCAGCCTTTGAACTCCATAAAAACATTATAGAAACATTAATTCCAGCAGCCTCTTTACCCAGATGAGAATAGAACAAAATTAAAGCAACAATATAGAAACATTAATTCCAGCAGCCTTTGAACCCAGATGAGAATAGAACAAAATTAAATATTGAAAGTAGATAATCCTCTAAACTAGTAAGAATGAAATTAAAATTAAATAGTAGATAATCCTCTAAATTAAGTAATAGAAGCTAAATTCTGCATAACAGGAAAAGCTAAAAACTGCATGCATGCTGAAAATTGCAAGCTAAGAAGAAGTAAAAACTGCAAGCCAAAATTAGTGCAATTGATCACATAGTGCCCACATTGTACTATAAAAAATATATTATAAAAAAGTTCAGATTAAGAAATGCAGATGAAAGACCTGCATATTAAAAATAAAAAGCAACAACCTAAGAATAACCATGCATAGACATTGTTTTAAACTTAAACATAGCTTTAAGAAATCTACCATCTTAGACATAGGTTTATAACCTGCACTAGTAGTAATAGCAAAAACCCAAAAAGTGCGATAGTTCTTCAAACATCTATTAATATTCAATTAGGAGGGGAAGATGGCATTTCCGTAGGAAATGAGGGTATATTAGTTGGGGTAGTAGTCACTGCAGGAGCAAAGGTGGGCATGTCATGAGGGAAGGCTGCACTAGCATGTGGAAATGGGGATGGTCTAGGATGAAAGGTGGGCATGGCAGGAGTGGAGGTTGCACTTGTATGTGGAAATGAGGATGGTCCAGGCCCAAAGGATGAAGCTGCAGCTGGGAAAAAGAGTCCGCTAGGTGGGAAAGATGGTGCAACAAGCCTTTGTCCAGAATAAATCTGGTGCATAGCAATATGACGATCAATCCACATGTACAAAAGATCGCCACTTAATGTCATAAAAATAGGCCTATTGCGCTCATCTTTCAAAGCCTCGCAAACAGCAAGCACACCCTCAATGCAGTATTATATCATAGCCTGAAAATTTTCCAAACCTTTTCCAACTATTATGTGCTTTTGATTCATCATTGGTCCCCTCAACATTGTTTAATCCAACTAACAACATGGCGTGAGAGGATATGTGAAAGCCTAAACTACAAAAGCACGATTATTTTGGAGTATAATCAAATAAAACATCACCTGGATGAGATAAGAACAATGGTAGAAAACCAACAGTGAACACTTCTACAGCAACACTTCTACAGCAACACAGGCACAAATACAAAACCACCAAAATAGTAACAGAGATAGGGTTTCAAAGACTATGGATGGAGTAATAAGGCACACTGTTTATCTATGATTCCCACTCACTTTTATAGAGGAAATGGGGAGAAATAAGCCACACTATTTACCTTTGAGGTTGGTGTTCGCACTTAATTGGCGAATAGACTACACAGTAATGTCGCCGAGAATAATGGAGGACAATCTTGCCTCAGATTGCAAGAGTCAGGTTGCAATAGAGTAAAGAGGAAGAAAGAAACATGAGAAAGGGGTTACCAATTGGTTCAGGGAGATCTCAAATGAGATCTTTATAATTATTGTGCTTCCTGCAAGATTGAGAGAAGTAGAGAGGATGGAGATGGCGCCCGACACGAGGAAGCCCGAGATCGGGCATTAACAAAGGGCGATGCGGGAGGAGGAAGGTAGGTGAGCGGCATTAACGGGTAAGTGCAGTTTTTCCCACCTTTTGCGAGAGGGATCAGCTCGGAAGTCCGACACGATTTCAGCAAGAGATCGGGCTTCCTCGAAGGGCGATGCGGGATGAGGAAGGTAGCTGTGCAACATTGAAGAAGACCATTTTCCAAGCTTTTGCCACCGGATCAGCTCTGGAGAAAGCTATGGCGTCCCACACGAGGAAGCTAGGGCATTAACGAAGGGCGATTCGGCGGCAATTCGAGAGAAGGAAGGTGGGTGCGGGCATTAACGAAGGGCGATTCGGCGGCGATTCGAGAGAAGGAAGGTGGGTGCGGGCATTAACGAAGGCCATTAACGAAGATGGGTGCGGGCATTCGCGAGAAGCAAGCTTTCGCAGGAGAAAAAAAAATTCCGAGCGCTACCCCTGGGATAAACAGCGGGTTTACCGCTATTCCTAAGGTCGTAAGGGATATTTCTTAACGGGTTATCCTTGGATAACCCGTTAAGAATGGGATAAATTTAAATGTCAATTTAGGTGAGTGTTTGGGTGGTTTAGCAGGATAAAATGGGCTATTCCCATTTTATCCTGCAACCAAACACAACCTAAGGCTCACTATCATTCTAACCACACATCCCTTAATTCAAGGGTCAAAAACCTAATAGAACCAATGACTTTGTGCTATTAGACTTTCGATTGTTAGATAAAAAGATTCATGGTTAGAATGATTATGGTCCCCTAGGGTCTAGTGGGTGATTGGTGAAATAGTATGATTTAAGAGATAAAAATAATCAAAATAGATCTAACGGCGAAAAACTTAATAGCACAAAATGCTTGGTGTTATTAAATTTTTAACCCTTGAATTAAGATACGTGCAGATAAGATGACTGTCGGCCCTAGAATTTAGTGAATAGTTGAAAAAATATTATAATTTAAGGGGTAAAAAAAATCAAAAGGGAAGATCCAACGACAGAAAATTTAATAACACCAAATGTTTAGTGCTATTGATAGCAAATTTAATAATACCAAATATTTAGTGCTATTGATAGCATAGTAATCGGACTCATATATATATATATATATATATATATATATATATATATATATATATATATATATATATATATTGAGCTCCTTTATTTTTAAGGGTTAATTGCATACATGTCCCTCCAAATATGTCGGATTGCAAATATATCCCTGCAAAATTCAACTTTTCATATTTATCCCTGCAAAAATCCAAAGTTCTTCAAATATGCCCCTGAGGTTAATCCCCGTTTGAAATCCGTTAATTTTTTAACAGATTCCATGTAAAATTACTTTTTTGCCCCTTACAAATATATCCCTCCAAAAGTAATACCAATCTACTTGTTTCAAAAATGCCCCTCTCCAAAAATCCCAACGTTAAAATCCCTCTAATTATTGCAAAAAAGTCCCTCTCCTAATAAAATTTGTAATAAAATTGAAATCTCTCAATTAAAAAAAATCAAATTTTAAGTTGGTGTCAATAAAACAAATTAATTTGAAAATACTTAAAATATATTTCGTATCACAAAACAAATTCATTAATTCTATCTAAAATCTAAATTAATTCTATCTAAAATCTTAAACTTAATTTTAACCCATAAATAAATATAATTTTTACAAAATAAAAAACTAAAATGATTACCAAAACACTGATGGAACAAATGTAGAGCACAAAAACTCGTCGCGTGGAGTTTACTTCCGCGCGCCTTTCCTCTTACGAGTTGATAACTATGAAGATAGATAGAAATATAATTTTCTGTGCTGCAAAAAATAAAATAAAAAAAATAATAATAATAACTGGGAACAAGTAAATTAGATGGAAGCAAGGGGATCAGGAAACGTCGACGGGGTTGGAAAGGAAAAGCAGGGAGGCGGGGCGGTGGGGGCCCCCGAGGCGCTCGTAGCGGTCGATGGAGAAGAGGGAGAGCAAGAGCGAGAGCGCGAGGGAGAGGTCGGGTCGGTCGGGTCCGGCGGCGAGGCGGTGGAGGGCGGGGCCGACGCAGAGGCGGTAGAGCGCGCGGTAGCCGCCGAGCGCCGCGAGTATCACCTCTTCCTCCGGGGCCAATGTATCACCTCTTCCTGCGCGGCTGCGCGGCGACCTCCCGCTCGACGAGTCCGGTTAAGGGATGATGGAAAGATGAAGAGAAAGAGGGGATGGGAAGAGAAGAGGAAAAAACCCAAAGTTAAAATAAAAGAAAGGGTAAAATAATATATTCACTTTCTAATCTAACCAAGGTTAAGCATTTAATCTATGGTTAACTTATTTTTTCTAACAGAGGGGCATATTTGAATAACGGTGGATTTTTGCAGGGATAAATATGAAAAGTTAAATTTTGTAGGGATATATTTACAATCCGACATATTTGGAGGGACATGTATGCAATTAACCCTATTTTTAAATATACCAAATCACTGGTGATTTGTATTTTTAAAAACACGATAACCGGACTCTCTATATACATATAAAATAAAACTAAAAATAATAATTAAATATTTATGATATCATGCCAGTATTACTGGTTCAATCAGTGATTGACCATTAGTAGACACTTGACTTAGAAACATTTTTCAAAACTACAACTAATGTGTATTATAGAAGATATGAAATTATTGCCAGCAACAGTTCATGTGTCCGTTCGCGCACCATAATTTTCATCTGTCTTACATTCTATCTGATAGTTCAATCTCTGCCGTCCAATGAATTGAATTGAATAAAAATTGAATTGAATGTTTGGTATAAATGCACCGACGCACCACAATGTTTTATAAGTATACATATCAAACTAATTCACAAGTTAAGATAGTAAAATCAAAATTTTTAAAGAATGGATAGTAATTCCCAAATAACTCAGAATCAAATTTAGCTTAGAACCCTTTTATACACAATGTTAAAATTTCTACACACGAGCTTTTCTGCTACCTAATTCTTTCCTGCGAGAGCACATCTAAACATTCCAAACTCTTAAGAACTTGTGTGCTTCTGTGTGGATTAGAATTTCGATCACCGCAAGAGAAGGCAAAGTAAGAAAGACAAAAAAAAAAAAAAAAAACCAAAAGAATCAGTAAATGTCAAATTAAATATGGAAAATTCATTTTACCTGAAATCATAAATAAACAAAAAACATATTGAAACTTGAAGTTGAATGCAAGCTTCAACAACTGAAAATTACTGGCAAAGAATTTGTTAAAACCAAGGAGAAGCTTAGAAAACACAAACCATGAAAAACGCACAACAAACTTTACTAACTAAAATTCAGTTTGACACTGCATTTTGATCCAGGTAATAGATGGACAAAAAAAAAAAAAAAGATAGAGAAAAAAGATAACAATTACTGCTTAAGAAAAGGAGCCTATAAAGTTTTCATTTTCCATGCATGAACGCGACATATGGGAATAAGAATACGAGGCACTCCATAAACCACAATCGAGAGGAGCTTCGTGCACTACGATGCCACTTCTATTTGACTAATCATTTTAAATCATATAATAGCACAATTCACTCAACTAAAAGGCTGAAAAATTGGTAAAACATGAACAAAGAAACAGATCAGTAAGGGAACTACATCAGAGCAACCTTATTTGAAGAAATTTACCTTTTAACCAGTCGAATGAGATGATGAAACTCCCTTTTAGTAGTGCTTGAAACTGATGTTAATCTTTTGAGACATAAAAATATCAAAAGGGATAGCTGTAGAAATGTGAAATAGCGGCTCTCAAGAGCGACATTTATGATACCACAATCACTCAGAGTTCCCTTGATAAAGAGACGAAATAGCTAATGCAAACTTCACTTGTATTCCATCTTCATTATATACTAAAACTTAATCCAAAATAAGCAAACAGCCTTAGTTCTCATAATAAACCAAAATGATATTCATGTCTGACTACTAATATTCCTACATGGCTGCAAGAACAAAAGTAACCAAATATACTTGTTTTGAAATAGTGCCAGAATTCATCTGAACACAAAGACGAAGAGTGAGTATAGTATAGGGCTAGGTATTTTATAAGAAAAGGCTGTACTATCACATACTATCACCAAACATTATCTATAAACCGTGTGAATTAACTACACAAAAGAGAAAAGCTAACAACAAGCACTACCTCCTTAAAAAGGCTTACCCAAATTGAAAGAAATCGTAGCCATAGTCTTCTTCTTGTGAAACACCTTCCAAATTTATCACTGGAATAACTTGGTTGTTGTTGTCTAAAATACCGAAATTGCTTAGTAGATCCTTTTCGGCAGTATAAAGATGATCAGTAGCTGGTTCATCAGGAATCTTACTCATTTCAGCTGTTCCCATAAGGTTAAGGTCAAAGATTCTGACGTTCGCAGGCGGCTTCTGATTCTGCTCCTGTTTCTCTTCTTCGATATGGATATTAAGTTCAGTATCAGATTCTCGAAACAGAGAATCACTGCCCAACTTCTCCTGACCTACTTCATAAATTCCCTCATCAAATGTGAAACTCTCCACTTTTCTCCACAGCTTTTTTGGCGGCAATTGATCAAACAGAAAATAGTTGTTGAATCTCTTCATCTTGTCGCTTCCATGATTATGTTCCATACACTCATCACCCTCTTGCAAATCAATTGTTGGTTTATACATCTCAAAATCACGAACGGTGTCACTTAAATTGCATTGTTGATCATTTTCAATGGACTGGACAGATTGAACAATTTTCGAGTCAGACGCCTCACATTTCGCAAGGCCACTTACCCATGTATCCGAATCCATCGAGGGACCCCTCATTATTGTATCTTCATTTATATCAGCGTCTGAAGCTTCTTGAGGAGCATATTCCATTGAGTTCATTGGCTCAATACAAAAATCTCTCTCAAATTTAGGGCTTCTCTGAGATAACGGCGAATCAAACTTCTTCGTGATGAAACCATTCAGCATGCTCTCACATTGATTTTCTGAAGATATATCATTCTTCTCGTTCAAACCCACATTGACCACCGCTCGGAAATCTCTCCTATGACTACGCGCGTATCTCCTCTTCAATCCATTTCCCTCTTTACATCCAGTATCGTCCTCTACTCTGTCCAATTCCTTATATTTCCCAACATCAAACCTCTTATCCCATCCCGATACCCGTCGCTTCCTTCCTTTCTCTCTATGCCAACCCTTCCCATCAGTATACCCACCATTCCCTTCCACTCTCCTCCTCCCCCTCGAACGATTCCAATTCTCACCATAGTTATTATTCCAATCCCTATTCCTCTTCCTGCTACAATTCGATTCAGAATGAGTATTGCCGAGATCATTACCTGCCGAATAAGAGCTCACACCGATCGAAAGATCTCCGCAATTGTTCCCCTCGGTTTCGGGGATCGGCGAGAGCAAACCCTTAGAGATCAGGTACTCCGCCGCGAGGCGACCTGCTTCGAGAAGGACATCGCCCTTCCGCCGCCGCGGCTCGTCGGAGCCATACCTCCTGAGGCTGCGGCGCCGCTGATCGGACCTCCGGAGCTCCGGCGATGGCCGCCGCGAGGGGAATCCGACTCTCCTAGGGTTCCGATTCCCAGCTCGCATCGTTTCCTCGATCAAACGACGATCAAAACCCTAGGTCCTACTCGTTTTCTTCGCCATTCCGCGATCGGAAACCACGGGAACTTAGGGTTTGAGAGATTTTGAGGAGCGCGATTAGGGTTGGGGCTTTGATTCGAACGAGAGCTCAAACGAGAAGAGCACTCTATTTGTAATTTTGTAGTGTTGGTAGTAGAGTGTACGGAGTGTGAGTACCAATTCCATTTCAGGAAACAGTTTGATGTGTGCGTAAAAAAACTCTAGCTTACTATGCGGAAATAAATGTTGACCGTCGATTTCGATCATGATGGTTGATTGACGAAGATGTAGGATGGATATTGGTGTTACGCATAAATATATTTATGCACGCGTATGTACGGTCTATTTTTATATTGCAGAGAACGGTCGCATGTGAGTGGAAATTGGCGCGCTGCGTTTGTGGGCCCAGGTTTATTATGGGCCGTATTTAAAAGTTGAAAGACCTAGTCGTTTAAGAATTCGGCGGTGAATTATGTTTTCATGCCGATATTATTTGAAGAAGTCGGCGACGGAACGATGATTGCTGCCGTAATCAGAAGAACTCGGCGTTGCTTAACGCTTTTCTGCCTCATTGCTTTAATAGTCGGCAGCCCATCATTGTTGTTTCTTTTTATTACTATTTTTAAAAAACAAGACAGTACGACGCACTCTAAATAACCCGCTAAATCTAGTTACATATTTATACCTTACTAGATCATTTTATTTTTAAATACATATGTAGAAATTAAATTTTTAATTTTTTAACGGTAATCTGATATACTAATCAACTGCACTAGACAGTAATAATGTGTTCGATTAATTTAGTATTGATAAATATGCTCATCCTCGAGTATTTGATTTATTTTATTTCAGTTTTTTAAGCCTTCAATTGTTGTGAACAAGCTATGTTTAATTTATGGCAATATTAACAATTACCACCTAAACTTCTATCAAATTATATATCTTCATGTGACCTATAACCTGAGTATAAATTACCATCTAAATATTAAAGATACTAATCATCACCTGAACTATAACCAGATTATAAATCACTTCCTAAATATTAAATAAATTACATATCTTCACCTTAATTATTAACCTCGTAATAATCAGAAAAACAGAAAAAAAATATTTTACTTTAGGCGACGGCCATCTAGAGAGGGGAGCGACTATAACAAAAATAGTTGTTTTAGATGGTAATTCTTAGCATTTTAAAGCTTCAGGTGATGAATTTCAAATTTACAAAAAAAGACCACAGTTTTGGGGCCGAATCTTTTCTCGCTAAATAAAAATTCCATTTAAAATTAAATGATGTGCAGAGTAACATAGCATCACAGGTTTTTCCACATCCAATTCTCCCTTTCACAGGTGCATAGAACTCCAAAAAAAAAAAAAAAAGAAGGCTAGTATAATTCACAGTTTCACTCTCTTTCCGCCCTTCTTTTTTTTTTTGGCGGGGGCACTACAAACATTATTAGATTTCTCTATCTTTATTGCAATGAAGAACGATGGTTTAACAAACAGAACTTCAACTAAGCCACCACTAAAGAAGAGTATATAATAAGCAAGGTGGGTCAAAAACAAAATTAAAACAAAAAAAAAGAAAACCTCTGAATGTTCTAACACAAGTGAACCATATAGATGGGAAAAAAAAAAAAAAAAACAAAATCAGAGAGTTATATTGAACTATCTCAATATTAGCTTCTCATGTGTGGATCTGAACCTGCACGATCAACAAAGCATTTATACATGGTTAAGAACTAGCAAAAAGTCCCCTACCAAACAAAGTCAGCTATATTTTACTTAGAAATTATTCGGCCCGATCAAATTTTCCACTTAAAAATGTAGGAACTACAGAAGAAGGAAAAAAAAAAAAAAAAAAAAAAAAAAAAAAAAAAAAAAAAAAAAAAAAAAAAAAAAACCCCAAACATTTTGACACACATAAGGGCTAGAGAATTCTCTGTGATAGGAAGCTAAGAAAAGCCTTTTTGTAAGTAGAATCTCTGATACGAAACTTCCACTTATGCTTCTACTACAAAGATGAAGCCATTAAGGAGATTCTAATGAAACATGTGCTAACATTTCTTCAAACAGTTATTACTTGATCAACACTTTTGTAGAAGATCCAGCCATGCTAAATGGCCCCTAGATAACCTTACGAACCTCGAGGCATCCCTTCCTGCGATCCCATCTGCGATGAAAACATCTGCATCACTGACATCAACACATCTGAGACCTGTTGAGGTGATTCCCCAAAGTTTGAGTTAACATTAGCGTCCACCCGTACACCCGGTTCGCTGGATTCCCCCTCGTTCACATTCAGCGATCTCTCATTGTGGTGTGCTGAACTCGAAGGATGTGTAGATTCTGTGTTATGGTTTGACATCATATGGCTGAAGATGTTCGACAAGTCTATTGGAATGGAAAGATTTGTGGGGAAAGATGTGAATGAGTTGGTGGTGTTAGGGGGCTCGGAAGATTCAGCAGCAGGTTCTTGACCGTGGGTCGAAGACATCCCTCTAATAATATTAGCAACGGATTCTGGAGAAGGGGGAGATCCTATAGGGAAGGATGCGAAGGGGCTGGTGCTATTTGTTGGCCTTGCAGATTGACTGGTTGATTCTTGACCATGGGGCGACCACGTGTTCTGAAAAGAAAAGGCAAAATTAATCGAACAAAAGAAAGAGACCAAGAAGTATAGTAGCCTATGATGCAGTATTGCTTCATTCTAGCTACTGTGGTTGCATCAGGTATGTCTTGAATAACCATATATGCAAAATAGTTACTACATACATGTCAGATACTTATATTTAGAAAAATGTCCATATTACCTGCGTGTAAATAGGAATAGTTACGTAATAAAATTGATAATCACATAATTAACAGAGATTACCTGATCTCCCACCCGTGCTTGTTCCATTAGCTTCCTCTTGGTGACCTAAGATATGAAATGACATTTTTTCTTATTATTTTATTGATGAAACAAGAATTATGCTCAAAATTGTATATATATGTGCCAAAGCTCCCGATAGGACATTTCAAGAACATTATCCCAACGCTTCATTCTCTATAAATATAAGTATACCTCAATGTTTTCTCGAATTGTTCTGTTGCTAGGATCCAACTGACATGCTGCAAATGAAATCAAAACAGAGTTTGAGAAGGTTAACAATAATTAACTTCAAATATTGCATGAGCTAACACAGTAAATACGTTGCTTTAAGCTGGTTAAAAAAAGGGAATAAAGATTCAATAACTGCATAAAAAATTTTATCAACCTGGTAAGTAGCCCTTAAACAGAGCATCATGATAATTCCCTTGAGCGAAATAAGCAGATCCAAGGCGGCTATATGCTTTACTGTAGTTGGGATCGATTTCAATTGACTTTATGCAGTCTTCAATAGCTTCAGTACATCTCTGAACTTGGGTGTGAGCAGCAGCCCTGGAAGTAGCAGACTATGCTCTCAGCAAAAGATAAAAGTGGTAGTATATACTACTTTCTAGCACGTAAAGGTAAATTATAGTAAGAAAACAGGAAAGGTGAAAGACCAAATACTATGCCCTTTTGGCCTGCCTCATGGAACAGTCTCTACTCCAAAAAATAGTAGATAGGTGTTTAACAAACACAATGTTTGGAGTCAGAATGAGTTTCAAGAGCCCAAAAGCAGAAGACCCAACTTGAAGGTTCCGCTCTGCTACAGTAGGAGGTTTTTATTTTTTTTCCTTCGGCTGTTGCGGTGGTGGGGATTGTGTGTTTGTGAGTAGGCATGTGTGTGTGTGTGTGCGTGTGTGGCGGATTTCAATGAGAGAGCATTTCTGCAGAAGCTTTAGCCAGGACAAAGAGAACCCAAAATGTCTTGTGCAGGATTATGAGGATATATTCTGCTACAACAATTTACCATTGTAAATATAATGTACCGTCTTAGCTTTCCAAACCATACCTGTTACAGTAGTAAACAGCATTCTTCTCACAGAGAGCTATGGCGTAGGTATAAAGTTCGATAGCTTTCATATATTGCTTCAACTGCATCGATTGGTTACCTAATCACACATTAGAAATAAAAGGCAAATACTAGCAAAAATGAATCATCTCAGAGTGCATGATAAATGGGGCGATGAACCCATAGCCATAAGTTTTCAGTCTGTTAAAAAAGAAATAACAACAATCATCTGGAACAAAGATATAGATATTATTATTAGTAGTAGTATTATTATTATTTTGGTTTGAGAGAGAGGGGGGGGTGGTGCGGTATGCATTTACGTATATTCCCCGCAAATATCTTTTACAATTATATACCCCTACAAAATAGGAATTTCCAATATACTACTTGAAAGTGCAGTTTCTTAGGTAAACACCCTTTACTTGAGTTCAGAACTGATCCAATTCATGAGAAAAGTTGGTTTTGTATTACAAAAGTTCTTAAAGAGGGACATTTTTGCAGTACAGGGAATATTAAAATTTTGAAAGATAACATGAAAGATATAAATCTTTGGAAAGTTAAATCTGAATATTCGAATTTTGCTGGAATATGCATAAATAAAGGGTATATGCAACTATCTCAAATTTTAATGCTGAATCAACTTAAATTAGTGAAAAAAAAATGGCAGAAACCAATTACTTTAGAATACATGATTAAGAACAAAGATGCATGCAATTGCAACAAGTATTCAAAATAGATTCTAGAGAAAATGAGGATAACATCAACCACTTTGAGTGCACAAAAAACACCAAGTAGCCTCGAAAAATATGTGAACTAATTGCAGCAGTACCTTTTGACTTAAAGATCTCAGCAAGGTGAGCCAAGTCTATTTTCTTCTCTTGAGAGTTCTCCAGCTCCTAACATAACAATTATACCTCATCCATCAATAATTATTCACAAAGATAATGCTTTTCGAGTTGTCAAAAAGTAAAACGTTACTTATCAATAACAAAATGAAGAGAATATTGAAATGCTGCCTCAATGACTATAGGGTTATTGTGAAGCCTTATGCCATAGAAGTTTAAATTTCAACGTAAATCAAAGGTAAATTAATTGGGGTTATATATGATAGTATCATCCTAATAGTAGAGTAAGAGCCAGTGTTACCAATTTTCTTATCTAAATACACATGCAGATAGCTAAAAGTAGTACAAATGTTGCAAAAAATTTGTACGCATTTCACCCATAAAAGTAATTATACATCTCTTTTTTTCCAGTTTTACAATGTTAAACTTTAGGACAGGCCTACGGGCGTAGACTCTATTCTAAAGATATAAAAAAGTATCATGTCATGGATAAGTAACACAAGAGTGAAGGTTAATTAATCTACCTTGGATAACTCGTGCCATTGCTATCACAATCTAAATTAATATGAAAACTAAGATGACTACTATCTTTCTTGTGTGTTATGTCAACATGCAAAAAAATCAAAAACAAAAGAGATAGGGTAATACTGAGAATGCTTCATCAAAGAGCTGGGTTGCTTTTGCTATTTGAGCTGGATCTTCAATGCCAACCGGTGAAGTACTAAAGAAATTAATTTTGTCAAGTGCAGCATAGAACCTTCCAAATAGTTCATCTCTTGGCATACCTTTCGTGACATAAACAAGGCAAAAATGAAATATTAGGTAAGTAGCCTTCCATATATAAGAATGAAAACTATACACCTTTTGTAAAGATAAGAACTGTGACTTAATATGTATAATTCTTTCACGTGCATCAGATAGTAAGAATTATGTATTGATATTTGACGTCATTGACAAATTTAAGGCAAATAAAGATAAGCCACTGCAATACTATATTCATACCTATGTCATGAGAGTCTTCAACTGAACCTTCATTCTGATTAAGGAAGGAGAGGAAGAATAAGATGCTATATTACTACTACAAATTGATAGACACGAAAATAAAAAAATAAATAAAACATTCCATATATTTCAGGCTAAAAACAGAAAAGAATTTCAAGTTATAGAAAAAACAAACTAATTCCAACTAAGAAAGTGTAGCAATAAACAGTGAACCTTTTACAGGTAATTTTTTGTCCTATTCTTAGATAGGTAAAAGTGGTATTATAAACTTAACTAGTTTAGAAGACGATAACCATAGGTTTCTCGAAACTGAAATGTTAATGTCATACTGACACGTACAGTGTAAAGTGTAAATGAATATATATTTGTACATAGTTACTATGAAACAAAACTAGATTAGCAATATATGCTACAAGAACAAGTTCGTAAACAAAGAAATATTCATGTAAGCATGGAAAAAGAAATCTGTTTAGAAAAAAAATTCCTCGCACAACCATGTAAGTGTCTCGAAGATGCCATGGGTTGTATTATAGAATATAGCAATTATTGATAGTTTTACATCTTGTTACTCTTATATAGCAAGCAACAACCATGTTTTGTGTATATATAAATATAAATGAACACCTCAGGTATAATGCACAGTTTTCTTTTCCTTTCATCTGGTGATTGTGAAAGCTAATGAAGTATTCAGTAGCTGAATGTGGCTCCTAAGTAAAAGAAGAAATAAAAAGACTAAGTGCAAATTATTTCGGATGGCACAGATGCATGCCCCCCTACTAAACAAACTGTTGTGTTCCAAGAAGGTAACTACATTCTGAGCCAATAGCTGATACAGTATAATATATCACTTATATCTAGCTCGTCGAGAACCAATAAAGGCCATATAAAGAAATATAGCAGCATGTAAAATAGAACAGATCAACAATAACATACGTGTCAGTAGAATACTTAGCAAACGCTATAACAAGCTCAAGGAGAGAGAGAAAGCAAACACACATTTGACGTCCCCAAAATTTCCGAATTTTCACTATTGTGGGTTGGCATACTACATGGTGCTTTGTTTTGTATTCCATCAGAAAATAGATTTGATCTCAGCCTCTGTTGTTCACTAGTTTCCCAGGAAGTGAATAAGTTCAACAGTAGACCAGGCGGAATTCTCTCGCCAGTGGGTACATGGTTGAGCCTAAAAGCAGATTCCAAACAATCTCTTGCAACCTCAAGGGCTTCAGAATCTACACCTGGAGCTAATTCAACTGCCTTCAAGAAAACATTTTCATGGTTAGACGGTAACAATTAGAATTTTGTGGTAGTGAACTTGAGAATGAGGTAAAGTGCTATCGTGACAATTAATTGATCCAGATAAACCAGTTAAATTTCAAAGGATTATAATTACAAATTGGCAAAAATGTATAGAACTTAAATGAACTATGGACCATTTTGATTTGACTATCCAATCTTTCAAAATTTCAATTTTACAATCCAACCTTTTAATTTGTTTGATTTAAGCTAGTCAACCACACTTTAATTTCAACATTTGAATATGTTGTTTATCTTTACAGATTTAGTTAGTATTATAATACATGCAATTCTCACAACCATAATTTATTAAAATAAGTAATTAGTTTAAATTTTGAAGTCAAAATACTGTTGATCGACTCAAATCAAACAAATTAAAAGGTTGGGTGGTAAAATCAAAATTTTGAAACGTTTGGCAGCCGATTCAAAATGGTTCGTAGTTCAGGTAAGTTTTGTACGTTTTTACCTTAAAATTTAATCCCTATACTTTGAATTTGTGTTCAGTTCCATCCCAGTTTCAATTGTAACAATGTAATCCTATAAGTTTGAAGCCAATATAGATTACATCCTTAGAGTTTCAAAATTTGACCCTCAAGTTGGACTTTGATATCAATTTAATCCTTTAAGTTTGGCTGATTTTTAATTTCATCCTAATAGTTTCAATTCAACAAAGAAAAATGTAATGATGATGCTAGAGTGGCAATTTGTGAGTTGGTACACTAAAGGAATAACTAAACTGTTCTGCAAAAAAAAACTTCATGGACTAGATTGTTTCAACTAAAATTCTAAAGATGAAATTGAAATGCATGTCAAACAACCGGGATCAAATTCCTAACCCAAAATGTAACCAAAGAATAAGTAACTTGGATGCAGTTAGAGTAAAGATATGTAACATTTTTCTCATTATAGTTTGCGATGAAATGTGTTGCCAAATGCCGATCTACATCCAGAAGTCGCGGATTCCCACATGGGAACCACTTACAGCTCGAACTCGACATCACCCACCTCTCGTGAATCCACTGCCCGGGACCCGAATTAACTAAATGCCACGTAGCTTCTAATTTAGAAACGCCCAAAAAAGTAATCTGTTTCTCATCATTCACACAAATCCGTGATTGATATTTTCCTTTATTAATTCACCATTTTCCTAAGCCATCTTTATCAAAATCAACCATGTTAAGCATCTCAAACGTCCTGCATCACACCAACTACCTCCATCCTCAATATTCCTACCAAAATATCCATCTCAAAGGTCCATGCATCACACCAACAACCTTCATCCTCAATATTCCTACCAAAATACCCATCTCAAACGTCCATAAATCACAGCAACTACCTCCATCCTCAATTACTCCTATCAAAATATCCTTTAACTCTCAAAAACAAAGAAAAGAATTATTCTCATTCAAACAACTACAATCACACCCTCAATCTTCTTCTACGTATCTCCATCTCAATAAAATTAGTCTAGCAAAAGTATAAAACTCCACTATATCATCAAATCTTCAAGAAAATACGCGATTAATTCCACGATTAGAGGAAAATAAACTGAAAAAGGATCACTTTTGCTTCTAAGATCGATCATCTTCTACGATTCTAGGGTTTTACGATCACCAAAATCTACTTGCGATAGGGGGAATCGGAGGGGTTAGGGTTTACGATTCACGAACCGGAACCGAGGAAATCGAGGAAGGCGAGGACGATGCGACGGGAAATGGGAGAATCCGAGCTCGGATTCTTCCCCACCATCGCCATTCGCAGATTCGGAGGTCGCGGCGAGGGAGGGAGGGAGGGTGAAGGAGTTGGTCAAATCGTCAAAGAGCAGCTGTCACTGGGGATGTCAATGGATACGGTAACCGACATTTTATTCCAACCGAATATAAATAGTAAAAAATTCCAATATTGATATAAAAAAATAAAAATCTAAATATTGTTGCTTTTTATATTGTACAAATAAAAATAAAAATCTAAATATTGTACACATAGCATTTTCCTTTTTTTATATTGGATTTCGACCCATTTAGTTAATTAGTGATTTTTTTTAGTTGATTAAAAAATTATCATGCAGCAGTTATAACAACGAAAAAAAAACCTAAAAAAAAAAAAAAAAAACAAAACAAAACAAAAAAAACAAAAAAAAAAGGTATATTTCTAAAAATGCTAAATTACAGAAAACCCCTTTAATATTTCGTTTTTTCACTTTACCCTCCTGTCATTTAAAAGCCGACATTTTGCCCTCTCGTTATTACCGAAATATGTATTTACCCCCGCCGTCACGAAACCGTGAGTGAACCATCAATTTTTTTAAAAAAATTATTAGATATACCCAAAATACCCTTCAAGAATGGCGGGAAATAAGATAAAAGCCATTATCTTCCCTCCATTGCTTTTCCCCTTTGATCTGATTATCCCCTAAAGAAAAAAAAACCCCATCGACCAAGATTTTTTCATCTCGAACGGAGAAGCTTCCTGAGAACAAGGTAAGTTTGAATTTTTTATGTTTGAATTTTTTTTCAAATCCCACCGATTTTATATGTTTGATTTTTTTTTCTTTTCCTGTGATCTACAATTTCATCCACAAGATAAGTTCGAATTTTTTTCAAACCCCACCGATTTTATATGTTTGATTTTTTTTCTTCTCCTGTGATCTACAATTTTCATCCACAAGGTAAGTTTTTGGTTATTTTAGTTTCTCTCTAAAGATCAATCTCTGTGTTTTATTATATTAAATTACATCCCTATTTTTTTAATTTTTTTCTTCATCTATGACTGCAGTACAATGTCCACCTCTTCATCTAGTAGTTGCACTGCTGATAAATTAAATGTGGATAATCCTCTTTGCTTCTGTGGATTAAAGGCACATCTGAGAACATCACTAACAATCGATAATTCCGGAAGACGATTTTATGGTTCCGTAAACTACAAGAGAAATAGATGTGGTTTTTTTCGTTGGCATGATCCAGAGATATGCAAATGAGGAAAGGAATACATTATCGAACTCCATGAACAAATGACCCATTTGAAAAAAAAATTAATAGCATTGGAAAATAAAGTTTTTGCTACTGCTGAAGATAAGAATGCTCTTAGTATTAAGTTGACAGATGTTGAAAATTCGAAAAAAGCGCTTCGAGAGGAAATTGATAGGCTAATAGACAAAATGATATTGTACGAGATGAAGCTAAAGGAGAAAGACAATGAGAAGATTCACAAACACTATATGTTTCTTATTTTTAATTTGCTAATTGTTTTATTGTGGTATGTACTAATATGAATAGACTCGTACTATATAGCATGGTGCTATGTGTGTTGTTATTTATGCCACCTTATTTTGTTTTCAACTGAGTGGCATATTATGTAATATATTGATATGTAAGCTATGCAAGAGATTTAAGCTATGCAAGATATTTTTGAATGCAACATTGTGTTCAATTCTGAATGTTGAATGTACACATTTATGAATGCAAATACTTATGAATGTTGAATGTACATGCATGTAGTGAACTACCTGCAGTGAAGAACCCATTGTGAACACATTGTGTCTGCATGTAGTGAACTACTTGCACATTCACTACATGCAGAGTTTAAATACTCGATTTGCATCTACCCTTCGCGAAGATCGTAATGATGATTTTTCTAGAATTTTTGGAGGAACTTTCGCAGGTAAAAAATAGTAATCTTTGCGACTGATTGCGCAGACAGCATAATGCAGTTTTCTGGGACTAAGTTTTACACTGTGTTCAACTTTGGTTACAGTTTCCGCTGGGATTTCGGTGTCTCTCGAGGATAGGGGAAGTTGGAACTTTTCTTCACGATTGAGGTGAGCATTTTCCTTTTTGGCCCAGGATAGAAATTATGCTTAATTTCACATCTACGCCAATGTTGCGCACCGCTGATTTTATACTGCATTGTTGTATAGCACTTCACTGTTTTGCTCGCCACCGTTGATCCGGGAGGAGTTTTTAGGAGATTCTTGTTTCGTTGGGACCTTAGACTCTGTGGGAATGCACACGCCATATTTTCTGCCCGAGGGACTTCGAATTTGTGTGTTCTAGGTGGGTGGTTGTTGTATACCTGTTCTTACGGCTTACTCACTAGGGTTATTAGAGAGACCCCTGATTCATTGTTTATTGGTTGTCACCATATTGGAGATCATACATGACTGATTTATTCTGATTAATTCTTAGTCTATCTATGCGGGATTTGGAATATTGTAGTCGTGATATATTAACATGCTATGTTTGCATTTAGCCTTTCATGCAAAATTTTATTATTCGATGGGACATTGTGATCTAACCTATGTGAGGGTATTACTTGATGCTTTTCATTTTATTCTACATAAGAACACTTACATATTTGTATGGACATCTAGATAGGCCACTATTTTATTGCTACACTATTATATTAAGACTTGACTTAGGAGAAAACATGTTTATTTTTTTTTCTTTTTTTTGGACATGTATTTCATGTTGCTCGGATTACGAGCAGGGACTTGGGATAGTGTAGTCATGATTTCCAGGGTTGTATCGGATTTGGATTTGTGGGGTGTTGCGGCGATCGCATATATTAGGCGGTCGACCAGATGTTTACTTTGCATTGGATTGGGGATCGGAGTTTCTTTAGTGGATAGATTTTTTCCACTTTGAGTATGGTCGTGACTAAGTCTTGCTATATCGAGATACTTGTGATTTGGATACTTTACTCGTGTGGGTCGCTCCCCTCAAGTGCCACTCCGGAGTAGGCGTTTTGACCGAGCCGGGTGCCGGTCAGGTGGTTATTCTGAGATCGAGCCGTGTGCCGATCAGTAACTGGGTTCGTGGGTTCGATGGCAGAGCAGGCAGTACCGGATTTTATACCGATCCATCTGATTGGGTTATTTTGGCAGATACTATTACTGATGCATGCATACAGTTATTTTATTCAGTATTGCACTAGAGGCATAGTAATGGTAGTTTTTCCTTATCAGCAGTCTTTTTAGATTGCCTCTTTATTTCCCCTTTTGCCTCTGGTAGACTTAATGGGTACGTCGGATCTTGAAGATTTATCCACTTAGGGCTACTGGTTTTATCAATGGTTCTCACTCCCATTGTTGTTTTCCTTCGTTCTCCCTTTTGTTTTGTAGAGTCTTCAGCGGGAGCTGCTGGGCAGTCGGCGGCTGATCGAGGTAAGAGGATCGCTGAGTAGATAAGTCTTCTACTTGACAGTGTGTATATAGCTAGACTTTTGGGTGTACCCCTTTTTTTTTTCTCAGACTGATGTACTTTTATTTTTGGATTTGGCTTTAGCCAGCTGATTGTATTATTTTGGTGAGCTGGGAGAGACTATTGTATTTATTATTATTGTACTTTACTTTCAGTTTCAGTTTCAGTCTGAGATATTGTAGTTTTAATTCAGCTCTGTACTTGTACTCTTTTATTGCTTATCTTATATCTGAGCAGGTTTTCGGCTCTTCGTGTACGCGAAAAATTTTGTGTGCACAGTGGATCTGTTGACGGGCCCGGATTCTAGTTTACCCCTGGGGCGTGACACCGGCGGCGCGCGGCGGAGCCAGGCGTTGGGGCTCCTCGATCTGCATCTCCATAGGCCAAGGATGCTCTCAGATAGAATTAGGAGAGATCCCAATCCCTTTGGTTGCTTCCTTCTCAACTCCTACCCGAGATCAAAGCAAAACTTTACTTCTTCTCCTATTCCGGCGAGGGGAGGTGGCGGTCGGCGGCGTAACGGTCGGAGCAGGAGCAGAGGGAGGTGAAGAGCTCGGAGGTGGTGGCTGGGTGCAGAGATTTCGGCTAGGGTTCAAATGAAATAACCCTAACACCAACTTATATAGCATTTGCTACAAAATGCTATTCAATCCCTCTACAACTAGTATTTAGAGCTGGGTCCTTCACAGGGACTTTGTCTCACATCTAGATCTCTCTCCAAAAAATCTCATTGGATTCTGTACATAAAATGCGAGGACTTTTATACAAATATGCTATTTTTCGACCTTTTTCACGCTTTTCGAGATAACCGGATTGTCAAACTGGAAAACGGATACCACCATGACGTCCGACTCGACGAAACCTATCAAATAGCAATTTTGGTTTATCACTTTCGATCCTCTATTATTTTAAAATCCATAAAATATAGTGGAGTTACTTAGTGTGGCACACTTTTCGAGGACTTCGGCTCGTCGAACAAAAATTCCGTCAGTGCCACTACGCTCAGAACGTCGAAGCTATTCAAATTGACTATATGGATAGTCAGTTTCAGACTTCAGACAGCTGATCGGCCGACGTTGGCCGGTGAGAAAATTAAATCAGGGGTTACTATTCATTTCACCATTCACTTAAGTGCGGGCCCCACTAGCTTCTTCGCTGATTTCTAAATGATCCGACCGTCGGATCGAAAATCAGTTTATACCATTTTCAATCGATTCGACGAGACGGTCGCACTGATAGTTTCATATTTTTAAGATCAGACTCGGATCTAAAAGTTAGAAAATACCGTCTCGAAAACTGTATAATTTGCACATCGGTATACAACCACATAGGTATAATTTTTTATTTTCTCACACACATTCACATTTGAATTCCAATTTTTTTTATTAATCTTTACAACTCGAATTTCTCGAATATTACAATATAATTTTGGAAAACTTGAAAATACAAAAGATAAAAACATATTTATTTTTGAAATTTTAAAAAACAATAAAATTTGAAATATGCTAATTTTATTTTTTAATTGTGATGCTTATATAATTATTATAATATGAAGATAAGATTAGTTTCTTTGGTTTTGAATACCGTACTAAACTATGTGCTAGATATACGACCAAAATGGTTTCTTAATTAGTAATTTCTTTCCCTAACTCATTTGGTAAAATTTAAGAAACACTATTGCAAATATTAAACATATAGGGGTCTATTTGCAAAAGTGGCAATATATACGGCGGCTTTCTACATTGTTCGCTTTAAATAAGGGGCCTATTAACTCATTCGATAAAGTTTAAGAATTACCATCGCAAAAAATTAAACGTATAGGGGGCTATTTGCAAAAGTGCCAACGTATTTGTACATTGTTCCCTCCCTATAAATAACTTCGAGCATTTTGTGCAATCAAATTTGAATAGAGCGGTGAGAGAAAACAGTGTTTGAGCGCGCTTGCGCGCGAGAGAGAGGGAAACGAATCAGGGTTTCAGATCCCCAATTTAGCTCTTCCGATTTGTATCCTCGATCTCGTCGATTGGAGATCTCGATATATGCTTCTCGACCTCAACGGAACCATAGATGTCGACGAGCAGAGAGAGTCGAAGGCGAGGGCGGAACGAGTCGAGTTCGCTCAGATCCAGCAAGAAACAAGGTCGATTCGAGGATTTTGATCCGGATTTGGATCTATCGAGGTTAGATCCTTCTTATTCTTCTAAATGTTTGTCGAATTCTTCAATTTTTCGGTGCTTTTGGTTGATTTAGCTTCCAAATGGTGTCGATCGCAGCGATATGAAGGAGATCATAGCGGCGCTGCAGCAGATTAGGGAGAAGGCTCAGCAGGATGGGCGCAAGAAGAACGAGGAGACCATTGGGAGGTGAATCTACTTTTTTTTTATGCGATCGAGGGTTGCTTCTTATGGATTCAGCTAGTTAACTCTGTTTTATTGGTGATCTCATCTGATACGTACTCTGTAGTTAAGGCCAACGCGAGTGATTGATAGGATTAGTGATAATTAGAGCTCAGGTTTATTTTGCAAACTTCTGACTCAGTTCGGAGCTTGAACTAGTTGTACTTGTATGCATCAAATGTAAGATGAATATGATCTATATATATTAGTTTGTTAAAATGATCTCCTCAAAAAAATTTGGTAAGCTGTAGCCAAATTCACTTTCTAACTGAATGAAGCGGTTAGCATGCTGCCATTTTCTCAAAAAAATAAAAATAAAAATTGGTAAGGCGAAGTCAGGTCTGATAGCGGTCATGTTGTCTTGTTTGGATGCTACTTAACTTTTTAGCATTTATATAATTATGTCGTATTGATATTTGAAACCTGTAGAGCGGTTCAAATATGGTACTTCTACTTGACACCAATCCTAACATTAATATGGTATTACTTGCATCTTGATTTAGCAATACAAATCACAGAGAATCATCATGTGACTTTCCAGTCAAGGGGGAAAAAAAATCTGGAGTTTGCTTACCTGGTTATTTATATGCCAAATTTTGTCTGAAAGGCAAATTGGCAAAAAAAAATTTTCTTCAATCTTATCTTGTTGCTTAAAAACATTTGTAGTTACAGTTGTTCTTGAGAACATGTTGTAATTGTCATAAGTTGATATTATTTATCTCAATTACAGTGTGGCGGCAGAAATTCGGACAATGTTAGATGATGCCAAGTCAAAATTCGAGAAAGATAGGTAAGAAAGAATCCATTCTACTTTCTTATAGGCTGGTTTGTCTAGTGAATTTGTAATGCGCAAAATTTATTTTATTTAGTAATTTTGCGAAGCTCAGGTATATGTTTCATTATACATGACAATCTCCTTATTAATATACTGTGTGAACTAAAATATTCGGTGCTTGAAAAGTAAAAGCTATTACTCTTTGCTAGCTTTTCTAATTGCCTCTTTTGTAGAACTACTTTTGGTTGCTGCGATTCGTTTTCTCAGTATAAATACGTTACTGCTAATTTCATCTGCATGTAGTCAGGAATAGTAATAACTACTGTTTTGGTGTTCCATGGGCAGGCAGAGTTTTTTAAAGACGTTATCAAAGAGTTCAAAAGAGGTCTTCAAATTACATTTCTTGAAATTCATGTACTCAAAACTTACTGCCGAAAATTGCTCTTACAATTTGGTATATGATGTTCCACTATCCTGGTTGAATATAGTGTGAGAGTTTGTTGAAGAGTGAGTACTCCAAATTTCAAGGAGCTCATGAGAAGTTTTCTAAGGAGAAAGCAGCATTTATACAGACTTTCAAAGGTAGATTTCCTTCTTTTTTTTTTTTTTTTCCTTTTGGTACTAAATTGATCGGATATGCATTTTCTACCACCAAATAAAAGTAATCTCCAATGTCTTGCTTGTAGCTTCCATAAATTTTTGTGTTATACACAGCATCCCTTCTTTTCCGTAAGATAATAGTTTCGATCTCACAATGTAATTGGAAAATTTTCTTTGTTCCAATGTGTGACATGAGCGAGTTCGTTTGTAGAAACTCAAACAAGTGAATAAAGTCTTGCCTGCGAGGAAATTTTCAGCTTTTTAACATGACTTTAGTCTAATCAACCTCTTAAACTTTACAATTGAACTAAATTAGATCTAACTGTCCATTGTAACACAGCAATGAGGAGTCGTGAAACCAGTGACATCGTGGTTACATGGTCATACTAGTTAATTTTGAACGAAACTCAAACATTGAGGACTAAAATTATTGAAGGACTGAAGTTTGAACTACATTGTTTCAGAGGTCAAAACCATACTGAAGGAACAACGAAAGGTTAAGGATCTCTGGTGCAATTTTCAATAAATCTCTTAGAGCTGAGATCTTCGTTGCCTGCTTATATACATATTATTTTCTTCGAACAAAGGAGCTTGCTGCAAATCTCACAAGTTCTGTTAAAGTATCTCCGAGCATCAGATTGCTATTTGGTTTGTTTTGCAGAGATATTTTCCAAATTTGAAGATGAAAAGGAGAAACTATTTTCTCGCTATGAACAACAGAGTGAGTTTAAGAAATAGCCCCTCTTCTTATCACCCAGAGCCTGTTTCATTCTTTTTAGCTGTCCAAAACTGATTTCACTCTTTTAACAGGGAAGAAGGAAAAGGCAACTCTATCTGAACTTGAGAAATCTTGTGCAGAGAAGTTAGCTAATGCTGAAGAATCTCTGAGAAAGAAGAAACAGGTATAAGTCTTGCGTAAATATTTTACTCCCACTTGCTTCTCCATTGATATATCTTTGATCTCCCATCTCAGAATAACGCACTCACAGATTTCCATTAACATGTGTATATTCGCTTGCTCTCATTGCACATGTATACAGGGTTCAACTACATACTAAACGTTAAATGTTTTTGCATAAGATTCAATGGTTTAAAAGTCCTTGTTGGGCAACAACTAAACTGAAGATCCACTTAATTGTTTCTCAAATTTCGAAATGTATCATCGGTCTTGAATCTTCCAATTCGAAGATCCATATAGATAGCCACCAATCTACACTATTTGAAACCAAATTCCATAGTCTTTATAATTCTCTAGAGTACAAAACTTATGAAAATCTTGCATTCGACTATTCTATATTTTGATACATTCGAAACATAAGGCAGTGACCTTCTTTTAAGATAACTTGTTTTCTTAGGTAGATTAAATGCTTTGAACAACAATGAACGATGCTTGAGTTTTCATTTGATTATAGCATAATATCTAAATGGCACATATACATCTGATATTCCTGCACATAATTTTATCAATCCAGATTTATCATAAAATAATGCAATATTTTGCATCTAAATGATACAGGATGACAAAACATTCAGCTTCCTAAGGAAATCCCTCGGCTCGATTCTGGAGTGTGCCTCTGATGATGACTTTGGGCCTGATGAGTAATAAATCTATTATTTTTGCAGATCACTACAACCGTATATCTAGACATACACGTACTCGGTAATTACCTTCTAACCATTTTTGGATCTTACAAGTAGTAATATCACACAATGTGAATTCCTTCATCTCATGTTTTACTGATAAAAAGTCTCAATTTAAATGGAAAAAAAATATATGATAAAATTCTACTCCACTGATCCAAACTCGTTTTAAATTGAAATTTGTTTTCCTATTCTGTTATTATCCTAAAGGAATAGTATAGCAGCCATTTTTTATTTTCTCATGTTTTGCTGATAAATAGTCTCAAAATAAAAAATTTTAAAGGAAGTTGCTGCTAAAATTCTGTTAAACTGTTGCTTGCTTGTTTCAGAATGAAATTTCTTTTCTTTTCTTTTCTTTTATTTTTTTTTTTTTAGAATGAAATTTCATTTCACCCCCAAGGAATAGTATAGAAGCCATTTTTACTGTGGAAGCACAATGTGTAAGCTGTTTAATTTTGCACGAAAATGCTCAGTTGCCCATTCGATTTTCTGAAAAACTCTTGTTAGTTCACCAACAATTCAAAAATCTACAAATTAATCGTTCTTATATTAATATTAATTATAAAATTATAAAAATTAGGAATAAGTTATGAGTTTATTAAGTAATTCTAGTATTTTTCACATTAATCAATACCAAATCAATCATTAATTACATGTTTTTAACTTTCTGAAACCATATGTTTAATAAAAATTTAAATAATTACAATATATATATTTATTTTACTTTTATATATTTTTTGTTTCATGTTGTTGAAATTAGAGGGCAGCGAAAATTTACAAACTAGATAGCCAAAGTATTCAGGAACCGAAAACCGGATCGGAATCATCGGATAGCTTGTTTTACTGGCTTTCTTAGATCGTTATTGTCTTGATGATTCTTGATCTTCCACGAATCTCCTGGTTGCTGATCGGATACGCAAATCGAATCGAATATGAAGAGGGCTACCAGATTTGTGGTTGCTGATCGGATACGCAAATCGGATCGGATACGAAGAAGGCTATCAGAGTCTCTTTTATATCCACACCCACACTCAAAAATCCCGGAAAGTAAATCCTATATCCACACTCCAAAACTCCGAGAACGGAAATCCAGAGAGAACGTAGAGAGAATAAGGGAAGAAGTCCAAAGATAGAGAGAATAAGGGAAGAAGTCCAAAGAGAACGTAGAGAGAATAAAGGAAAAAGAGAGCTTCTTGTGTATCGTATAGAAGAAGTCTTTATTTCTTCTTGTGTATCGTATGTTGTATTCAACGTATAAGGAAAGAAGTACTATTTATAGATTATTAAGACACGTTAGGATATTTTCTTTCTCACGTAGAGATAAGAGAATATCGATTAAGATATGGATTAAGATATGTTTCTTAAAAACATATCCTAAAGATAAATCCTATCATTAACGAAAAAGAATAAATTATAATTCACATCTTATATGGATTGAGTTAAAATAGAACCGGTCAATGTGGGCACACCATATGGCCAAACTATTACTATTTTTTTTTTTTTCTGAATTCTTTGTTTTTTATTTTTCCTGAGCTCCTAAGTTTTAAATCTTGCCGGATTTAATTCGAATGCTATAATTATTAAAAGACAATTGTTTTAAAAGAAAATTATAAATTATTTTTGTGTGATACAATGCTATTTGAGAATTGTTATTAAAAGAAAATTGTCTGCAGTAAAATTGCGAGTTATAATTATAAAATTTTAAATTAGAGCTTTTGATTTGGAACCATAAAATTACCTTCGTTTTTTTTTTAAGCTACAATTGGAGCTACAGACTATTCTAACGGCCAATATACTACAAACAATTGTAGCCGGAAGCAATTTCCATGTAACTGCAACTGAAATTAGGAGGGATGAATAGTCCCTAAATCTATTGTACTTCCTTTTTCCTTCAAACATTCTAGGTTTTTCTCGAACGAAAATGCTACTTATAGGCTCCTCCTCGCAGGGCACACGGATGTCAATAGATACGGATATCTAAAATTTTATCTGAATTTTAATTCGAACGAAATGAATTTATCTAATATTAAAGGATATGCATATACAAAATAAAAACCCGATGAATTTGAATTCGTATATGGGTTTTGACTGTATCTGATCCGAATCCGAATCTGACCCGAATTTGAATTAATTTTATGTTATATAATATATGTGTATATAAATATTTGATATTATATTTAAATTTATATTTTAAAATTTTAGATTTAATGTAATATATTTTAAAATATTGTAAAGAGGTAAAGAGAAATAATTGTTTCCGATTTGAATTTTCGAGTTCGGATTTAAATTTTCGAGTTCGGATTTGGGTTCGAGTTTAGAATTTTTTGTTTTGGATTTGGATATGAATTTTATGAATTTTTAAAATTCGTCGGATTCGAATTCGGTTTCAAGTTTTGGGTATGTAGTTGGTTGGAGTTTGAATTTTTAAAAATTCGCCCCGAATATGAGCAGTTGACATCCCTACCGAGCACGTTTGTTTTTCTAAAGATAAAGTTTAGATTGCAATAAAATTTTCCGTGAAATAAAATTCAAGCGAAAATTTTTAGTTTTTGCTGTTTGTTTGTATAATTATGAAACTAAATTTTCTCCCATTTTACTATTTATTTGATAAAAAATAAATAACGTCGAAAAATTAAAAGTACAAGAGATGAATTATTATTATTATTATTATTATTATTATTATTATTTTAGTTCTTGGGATGGACTGTAGTTGATTATGTTATTTGGGAGAATTTGAGTTTCAAACTAAAAATAAAATTATAATAAATCAAACAATAAAGGTGAGTATTTATAGTTAAAAATTATTACATTCTTTTCATTTTCAGTAAAACAAATACATCTTTAGAAGTGTAAATTAGATACACCAATATCCAAAAATTGATAAATTTTTTTTTGAGTGTTTAATTAAATTAATATTAATAATAACAAAACAAGCAAAAAAATATAAATAGAAATTGTAACTTATATATAAATAAAAAATGTAACTTAAACATTCCATTAAGGGTGTGTATTTTATACCGGTATTTTTATCAATCATGTCAAGATGACTGACGGAGATATTTTACCTATAAGATGGGTGAGGTGTAAAATATATATTTTTTTGATTGTATAAATAGTATTGCTCAATATAAATGACATCTATAGTTGACAGTAGAAAAATCTCACCTATTAGATGAGTGGTCGTAAGATATACACTTTCTTTTTTTTTAGCGTACGGATTGTATTACTCAATATAGTTGCATTCGGCTACAATTATTGTGTAATTATAACTGTGTAGATCCGAATATAATCTTTGTTTTGTTGAACAATTGTTGCAATTGAAATTACGCTTATCATGTTCCTAGCCTATAGCGGAAGTTTTCGGACGACAACCACAACCTACCCACTAGGTCTATCAGAGTCAAGACAGGAAAAACTGTAAAATAAGCGAGTAACAAAACATAATAAAATAAATAAAAATAAATTACAATAATACGCTATCATGTCTCTACACCAAAACTCAAAACATCTCTATCCAAGCCCGATCACAATAGAAAGCCCAACAAATGCTAAAAAAAACTCACCAATCAAACTAGCACAGCAAACACAACACTAGCCGACTCAACGGTACACTGGACCCAATCCTGAACTGAACGTCGCAATAGCCCGATCAAGCCTGCCCTACTCACTGTCCGGACTACATGGTCGTTGGTGCATCTGGCAGCAGACACCGTCAATCTCTCCCTACATATTTACTGCAGCACAGTCACTAGTAGACGCCAGTTTACCTCTTCCACCCTGCCATCATCAATATGTCTTTCTTTTTGATATTACATGGATAAATCCACCGAAGCTCAATGTGGCATGCAGGTTATGATCAAACAATGATCCCTCATATCACCGTCAATACAAAATAGAAATCACAAGGTCTACTCTAGAACCCCTATATTGATAGTGTCACACATCTCGAACACAAAGCTCCAGACAAGTACTCTCTCTCACACTAGTCCACGACCCACGAAACCTCAAGACAGATGCAACCTCTATGTCAGTATGGCGTGGCACAAATATCACTACCTCAGTACTATCCATCTCTAATAACCAGCAACACAAAACAAAAGGTCAACTCGAGTCGACAACATGAATCCCTTGACAATTAGATAAATCCAATTATGCTATAAATGGCACCTAACCCGGTATCCGTACAACCAGAAAACCCACGTAAGCTGCTTAGCAAAAAAAATAATAATATATCCTAACTCAGACCTAACCATCTCAAAACAGATATAACATAACTACCAATCATTCACATGCATTTTCTACGTCTACTAAACAATAACAAAAGCAGTAAAAATCTTTATATCTAGAAAGCAGGTATTCCGCCATTCTCGGCGACACAAAACTCATTTTGATCACAAATCTTGGCAGAGCATGGTCGGCGGAAAGACTACACGCTCAATGGTGATCACCACACGTGAATAGCTCCACCCCGAAAAATTCGGCAGCACCCCACTTCAGCCGCATTGAAAACCCCGGTTCTAACAATCCAATAAAAAAGTACAAAACTCAAGTTCAAAACACTAACGAGCCAAACCTATAAATAATATAAAATAAACCAAAACCTACTCCAAAATCGACACGTCGTCAAATCCCACGCGCGTGCGCTTGTGCTTGAGTCATCAGATCAAACCGAGCAATCCACATCACTCCCCACACGCTCACGACCTCCCTCTCCCTCTCCCTCGCTCTCTGCTTCTCTCTCTAGAACCCGCGACGCGAGCAGGAGAAAGAAAGAGAAGAAGAGAAAGTCCCTACGTTAAATACCCTAAAAAATAGGATTCCGGAGCTCGAAACTCACTTTTGGGCGCTCGGCCCAAGCAACAATAGGGTGCACAGAGAATTTAGGCCGCTACATGGCCCCTTTCGGGCGCTCGAAGTGCTTGAAACCGCAGCGTGCACCACATGCGCGTCACATCACGCGTCACGTCGCGGACCACCTGCGTGCCCAACTAGGCGGTGCCAGTTGGTTGCCAACCCAGCCGCCCAGCGTCAAGCGTGTCGCTGACGCTCCGCTTCCTCACACGCCCGCAGCCCGCGCCAGGCCGCGTCGTGTCCAGTCCTCGATCGTTGGAGCCGCCACATGTCGCACCTAACGCACACTGCCGCTCTTCCATTCAGGCAGCTACAAGGCGGATCTGGATGCTCGGATCCGCACCCAAAAACTCAAAAAATCCTCTAGGGCTTCGTTTTTCGTGCCGATTAGACCGACTAATTATACTGTAACTTTGCTATTTGTGAAAGTTCAATATTTCACAATGCCTAAATTAACTATAGTTCTAATTATAACCGTTAGAAAAATTAATTTTAAATAAGAGGTAAGACTTATATTACTAATCACCTTTCTAATGAAAAATATTTTTTCTACACTGGGATAATCTCACCTTCTCATAGTTGAAGTAATAAATTTTGAATATACAATTTCCAACCATATGTAACAAAAAATAAGTTATTTATAATTGTAATTTTTTTTTACTATATTAAACCAAACAAGATACATATAACTAACTAAAATTGAATTGCATTTTTTTTTGAACTATATATTACATTTGTAATATGTAATTACATTTAACCATATGACACCTAAATATCTTCCTACATAAACGCGGAGCTCGGGCACAATTCCCAATATAAGCTCAAATGAGGAATCAAACTCCGGACCCCCACGGTCGCATCTAACCGTTGGACCGCCCAACAGTTTGAAGGATTCCAAATAAATGGTGCAGTGTATTCCTTACCCACACATCTCAACAGAAACAGCTTCTGGAAAAAGCACTAAAAGCGAGTTTGCTTTTCATGGTTACACAGGCCATTTTTTAACCTGACAAAATACACTCCCAAGAAAAAGTGATAACAAAGCAAGTAGGTAAAACTTTTATATAATCATATGTGTAATATCTCAAATAATCTGTTAAACACTTAACAGTACGCGATTTAATCATCGTATCATTAATAATTACAAAAGCATGATGCGAACTACTTTTCCAGGGATGAATGATCAATTCATATGTAACAGTTTCCAGTATCATTCTCTTATTTCGAGAACTTCCTTCTGTAGAAACAATGTGATATTTACTGCAGAAGTCCGCTTCTCTTCCCCCAGCCAATGGCCAAGATATACAGGACTATACAGCCGACGATAGTGCCGATTGTCGTCTCCCAAAACTTAAACTGGTTAGGGCTATTATAGAGCTCGATGCCGATGTTCATGCCGAACAGGCCTACGACGACCACTCCAGCAGTGAGCACGACAGTCGCGGTGGTGAGCATGACCCCCATTTGAAGAAGCTGGTTCTGCTTCTCGTCGAGCATTATGTTGATGTAATCTTCGGTGTCATCCACGTAGTCCCTTAACTACATTGCGACAAACGGAATTAGATAGTCGAATGTAAAATTTTTTGGCAATGATACAAAACCCACATTGCCAGGACACCCCAGAACATTTAACACAATCGTAAAGCAAGGATTCAAGTGCCCACTGTGTCGTACTGCGCCAGCAAGGGATCAGTACAATATGATTCTGGTACCAAAAGAAATTAACTAGTAATTATATTAATAGAGTACAAAAAGTTTATTAAAAAATATATTTAAAACAATAAAAAAATACTGGTGTCAAAGAAAATAAAATTTTCATGCCAAAGTGTGTAGGTAGATAGGTATTGCATCAACAGCAATACCATACTGGAAAGTGCTCAACACATCTTCGTGCCTCGAAGATAAAATCCTTGAAGCAAAGTGATAAAACTTGTAGTTTAATCCCTTACAAGGGTGACGTAAATGTCAAAATTTCATATGGCAACATGAAAATCATACTATTTATATGCAGTATTTCATAAAATGTTTAGGGGAGAATACCGGGAATTGATTTTTATTATTTTATGGCAGGATAAATAACAAAATTCCATAGAATGGCAAACTTAAGAATGAAAGGTTTTCCTGGATTGATTAATATGGCACTAGTTCTACAAACTCCGAATGTAGAAACAATGATTTGGCTTCTATGCTACATAGTATATACATTTTAATCTAATAAATTTCAACATAAATGCTGCTTTTGTAATGTGAAGGATGCAAGAAATGCACTACTTTTTCACAAGACAAGCTCGAGAATTATGAGTTCAAGCAGTAAGATAAGCAAAAGCATTGCTCAGATTGTGGCATTTCAGTCAAAAAAGTGGCACCGACTATTTGACTATTATTCATGAATATTCAAGAGAAAAAAAGGTCTCTTTTTTCCCCACTGAATCTTGAATTGCTCATTTTATTTTATCCCTTTGCAAAACAACAGCAGCAATTCCAGTAACTTAACCTAACAAAATTACTTATCCTGAAGCTTAAAGACAAATGATTCAATTAAAAGCAGATGAAATCATACAAAGTACCCGAGTATTGATGCAAAAGAAGAAAAGATACATACATGGGATAGTTTGTTTAATGTGCCATCAATCTGCACGAAATAAGCCTCAAGAAGCATTTCCAACTCCTCAATGTTAGGTTTATAACCAGCTAAGCTTCCGCGGCTGGTGCCTGTCTCACTTCTCACATCTCCTTCACTGAATATATGAACAAAGCAATGCAATAATATTAGAAAGCATTACCGGAATTCCTACAGACATTAAGAATAAGAAGCAAAATAAATTTTAAACAAAGCTTATGTAAAAAAATCTAATCCACTCCGGCTGTAATAATCTCAAAATTGAAGGAGATAATTATGAACAATGAACATCAGAGTTGTAATTCAAATGTTCTATAATTGTTTCCTTTCTCTGAAAAACTACATTTCGCTTACTCTTCCTCGTCCAAATGAAATGAATTGTCATCAACTTCCTCTCTCAATGATGATTCACCAAGTCTTTGAATTAAAAGCTTCTCTGTCAAGTACATTTCAGCCATGTCCATGTCATCATCCAATAAATGTTCAAGCTCATCCCTTACCTATAAAAAAGTAAGCCAAATATAATATGTACATTTTAGAAAATTAAGTAATTGAGCTTCTCCTAGAAAGAAAAAACAAAAAAGTTAGCACCATTACGGAGAAAACTACTTTAATTTCAAGTGAAACTAATTGAATATTGTGTGGATTTCCAAAAACGTGAATTGCATTACAGCTCTGAGTTCTTACCTTTTGCACACGACCTGATATTGCCACCAAGCGGCTCTTAATTTGTCTAACACGCTCAAGGTTAAGTGTGCTGATTTTTGAAGTCAACTCATCTAAAGCTGGATAGGCTTCTTGCTCCAACGTCAGTGTCTAGCAAAAAGAATTAATAGCAAAGGATTAACTTTTTTGCAAGAAGGCAAATGAGATTAGTAGGATGGAAGCTGCATGATGTCATTACAAGAATAAGCAATAAAGATAAAAGTTCTGTGGAATTAAAATGCTGGACAACCACAACTATAGGTTAAGTAAATAATACAAATTCAAGAATAAGTGCAAAAAAAAAAAAAAGAAACATCTTCCGAAGCATAAAACCAATTTGTGGAAATTATCAAGCTTCATTTGTGATTTCTGATATTAGAAGTTACACTAATAATTGAATGCAAGAACTTAAAACAGCTTCATATATGCCAAGATTAACCCTGAAAGATCGATAACTTGCAACGCATACTAGAGCAACAAATATCCTCATTGTCAGAATATTTGCACTTCCAGCAGGGGAAGCAAACGAGTTTGAAAAGTATTTCTAATTTACTCGATGAAGTAATTCAAGAATAGGCAAAATAATATTAGACGTCCATTCAGTTTACAGAAGAAAATAATCATGTGTATTAATAGAAGTGTAGAAAATGCAATCCGCACATCAATCACATACCTCAGCTTCAAGGCACCTGCAAGCAGACTCAAGGCAGACTTCGAGTACCCTGAACTCAAAGGGCAATACGTTCTTGCTCCCATCTTTGTGAATTCCGATTGTGGGGGTATTGTTACCTTCTGGAGTTTCTATTGTTAATGGTACATTCTTCTTAGTGACCTTGGCTACCTGACTGGTTGCTCCATTGGAACCAGGAAATGAAGGCCAGCACGATATAGCCTTTTCCATATCTCTCCCATCCACATCTCCTGGCTCTATGGTCTTCAAGACATAGAAGTGATTACAATCATATTGTTAGAAGTCAAAGTCTCGGAATTCAATCTAGATTAAAAGGGAACTTTTGTACTGCTATTTTCAGAGGCAAGTCCATACACAACATGCACAGTACACACGGCACAGCCCACTATTTGAAACCTGGCAAAACCCAGCCAGTAAGGAGGCATACAACCATTATAATAGTGGTTGACATCATCTAATCCACGGATGCAATCTAGATGTTAGACTAAAAAGGGTTAAAAATATAAATTACATCCTTGAACCTCTATCTGAAAAGAAGACAACTAGTAAAACAATGTCATTTGTAGTTGAATGGTGTTGTAATCTTACAAATGAACTAATGAAAGATCTCGCCATCCATTCTCCTATCTGCTTTAAGGTATCTTTATCTTTTACGACCCGATATCTTTGAAAAGTTGATAACCCATATTGAGTCGGAACTGTGAAAAATTTAAATGAATCACATTTGATTAATGCTCAGTAGCTGACACGTTAATTTAGTAATTAAGTGTATCTAATCTATGCAATCAACCACTCTCAACCAACCCAAACCAATCTCACGGAACAATTCAGAATAACCAACTCAAATATATTAGTACAGCATTTGTAGCATAAACAAGCCTACTTTTTTTTTGTATTAGAAGGACATTTATATTCCTTTCTTCTAGTAGGCCATCAAATTAAGTCAGACCAACCATTTACATCATCTTTTCCGACATTTGGATCTGTCAAAATTGCTTAGCAAGAAAAGAAAGATACCTTAAAAAAACCACCCCTACTATTATTGCCTGTTTGGTCTTGCTTCTAGAATAACTTATCTACTTTATAAAGAAAAAGCTTATACAAACCGAGGCTTTTGTTGCAGCAGAAAGCTAAAATGAACTTTTGGCACAAGAGCATAAGATCCAATTTGAAGTTTCTGTTATGCCAATGAGAGGCTGCTGGATATTTAAGGTAAAAGTGTTGTTTAGAACAACTCTACACAATCAAAAGCCCCACACCACACCAAACAGGTGTTAGCCCCCATTTCATTCTTTTTCTTTTGTTCCCTCGAAAGGTAGTAGGCCCTTAATTTACGCGTTTCGTGCCTCAGATAACACCCAAACTAAATCAAATAAAATTTCTAATTTCCACGTTTCATGCTCCACTGCCTCAGATAACACCCGAACTTAATCATATATAATTCCAGTAGTATTCAGTGAAATAAACAAATCAAAATATATATATATATATATATATTGTGCACAAATAATATCTATTCAGTACCAACATCAATCATTTTTAAGTTAACAACAAATAAAATCACACCGCACTCCAATCAACATCTATTTCATACAAATTACCCACAACGTATTCCAATCAACGTCTTCTATTTCATACAAATTACCCAAAACAGCACCAGAGAATCGATTAGTATAATAACCAAAACAGCGAAATAGAATCCATATGAGATCGAAAGAGGGACACGAAGAGCACGCACCTGCGGAGGAGTGCAGCAAGAGGCAGAGACGCGGGATTGGAGATCGCGGATGAGGGGGGCGACGAGGGGGTCTTTGGAGTTTGGGATGAGGACCTCGGCGGCGGTGATGATGGCCTTGATGTGCTCGAGGTTGATGACGATCGCCCTCTCCCTCCCGAGGATCGTGGAGGGGTATGAGAGGAGGGGATCGAGAACCCTAAGATCCCGCGCGGGGAGCCCCGTGCGGCTCATGATCGAGTGCTTCCCCACCTCCTCGAGCCGCGATAGGCCGGAGTCGGAGACGACGAGCCACTCCCGGCTCCCGCCGCCCTTCCTCCTCGCGGCGGCACCTGGCTGTGGCGCCGCCGCCGCCGCCGCCGCCGCGCGGTGGTGGTGGTGGGGGAGGTCGTCGTCGGGCGCCCCCTTCGGGAGGCTCATCTCGTCTCCTCTCCTCGCCCCCGATCGAGATTGATCGGGGGTCGGGATGGGCTTCTAGGGTTAGGGTTAGGGTTTCTTCGAGATCGGAAGGGAAAGTGAGAGAGAGAGAGTATTGTTAAGTTGCCGAATCAAAGACGTGATGTGGCGGAGTCATCTTTTTCTGCATTGCTTTGCGTATTCATTAACTTCCCCTCATAAGTACCCAAACAATAGTAAATTTTATGCTTAAAAATAAGGCTTAATTAAGCTATTTGGCTGCATGTAGTTACTGTAGTGCACTGATTTTTATTAAATTAGTAAAGTACGAGTAAGATTTTTATTAAATTAGTAAAGTACGAGTAAATCACTTTAGACACGTTTAAAAATATAATTAAAATAGTTTGGAGCAAATTTGGTTCGATTCGGATCAAGTTTATATCAAAATTGAGTCGGAAAAAAAGTAAAAAATCAAAGTCTAGAACTTCAGAGCTCATTTGGGCGTCGAAAGAAAGTTTGGATGACTAGCCGTACTAGAGGCCATGAGAGGGCGTCCGGGAGAAAGAAGCGGGCTCTCAACTCGAGAATTGAAAAAATTGTGCAAAAAATCTTTCGGATGGTCGAAATGCCCTGCGGGCTCTCGGTCCGTACTTACGGATTCTCAATTCGAGAGCACTGCAAATTGTGCGCGTGATGTTTCGAACGCTCGAAATGTAATGGTCTGGACTTTTGAAAATTGCGGAGTTCTGGTGAAAACTTACTTGAAGGAGTATTCCTATAGTCCTGATGAAATTTCAAGCTAGTTGGAACGTTTTCGCCACGGGTTTGGCGCAAAAACAAAAATAAAGAAAGACTGGACTTTGATCAATAAACTGAAAATAGTCAAGAGACAACTATAGACAAGTCTAAGTTGGGTTCTGAGAGTTTCGGGACAATTAGAAAAGCGTTGGAGTCCCAAGAAACAAAAGTGGGAATTTTTCGACGAAAAAAATCTAGGCCTTGAAGGGTTCAGGTTCCGGACCCTAAGGCCAAGATCCGGATCTTGGCAGTGAAGTTTGGACCTTACGGGCAAGGTCCGGACCTTCGTTGTGAACCAAGAAAAGGGACCTTTGGGGTCCGAACCTTGTAGGGAGAGTCCGAATCTTGCATGACAGAAATGTCTAGTAAGGATATTTTTGTAATTTGGGGAGTGGGGGTCTTTAAAGGGGACCTTTCTCCCCCTTCTTTGCACGCACACACGCACGCATGCACGCACCGAGAAAGAGAGAAAGAGATAAAGAGAGAGGGGGGAGAGAGAGAGACGAGAGAAAACGAGAGGACCCCTTCTTCCTCTCGTTCTTTCTCCCTCTTTCTCTCAAACTCGACTACTCAGAGGAGTTCAACTTCGGGAGTTGCGTGGTGGTGTTGGATCAAGCTTTCGACGCTAGTGTCACGCCCCGGGGTCGAAACTGCGACCCGACTCGCCAACAGATCGGCCACCCATAAAGGAAACCCTGCATATGCGAAGCGTCCAACCTGCAAAAGATACTACCACGGCTAAACAGATATCAGAGCGGGAAAAATAAACTGCTGTAATATAAAAATCCAAGGCACTGTACAACTGGAATAAATACAAGGTCCATCTCTCAAATAAAAGAATACTAAATCTGATATACAGGAATAGTACAAATAGAAGATCCTCCTATATAATATTTATGAATCCAAAAAGGAAGATAACTAAAAACAAGAAATACAACGGTGTACAGTAAATCTCACAGTCCGGGATGGTACATCTACCTCATCAAAATGAACTACCCTGGTAGGGATCTATCTCGTGACTCCATGTTCTCGGTCCGTCAAGCCAGCTAGAACAGGAACGGAAGGGTAAAACTCTGCAAAAACTGTAACCGACAGAGTGTGTGAGAACTATACCGACACGTAGTTCTTAGTGGGTACCGTCTCCAAGACCAACGATCTGCCCACTAAGTCTACTAGAGGCATAAGATAACAGAAATACTGAAAAGAATAAAAAGCTGGAAATAACTTTACAGCTATATGTCTCTATCTACTATGCTCAAAGGGTGATACAGATGAAAATGATGCATCGACTCTATCCCAGTATACTGAATCAATCCAATCATACTGACTGCCATATAGGGTCCAGTCAAACCTGCGCCTACCTACAACCACATACCCGCACTCGGTTAGGAATTACGTAGGCGGTCCCACTCGGACAGCGTCGACAAGCTGCAAAAGATAAGTAACAGGCCTAGCTCCGGAGCGACACTCGAAGGGAGCGACCCCACCGAGGAAAGTATCCGCGCATCTCTGTCGAGCTCAATATGGCTCATGTAGGCTATAGTCCAAAACCACGATCAATCAGATCGACAATAGCCAACTCACAACACCTCACAACACTACTCACTGGCTGGAGGTATTCAACAGCCAAGACCACCGTCAACCCAACGGCTCCCAAAATAGGACATCAACTCAACATGCTAAAACTCACTAGCTGGAGATACTCTACAGCCGACGACAACGAAGGGTCCGAAAACCCCGAAAGACTAGAACCTACAACCCAAATCAAACAAGAACAGGCTCTAGGCATAGTCTCTCGTTGATCTCGACCCAAAGAAGAAAACAGCCCTTAGAACCCAGATCACTCGGACCCTCTCGGGTGAGAAAGTTTACAGGAAAATGTGATATTTATTACTGAAAACTGTTTTTACTCGAACCCACTCGGGGTGAGAACTAAAAGGAATTCCTTTTTGTAAAACCATCTTGATTTAAGAAAATCTATTTTAATGAATTTTAGCTCTTTTATTCCCAAACCCCGAAGGGCTCATGTGTGATGACCCGGATCCACACGGTAGTTTTGCAGTGTGTTCAGTGGCTTCTGGAGACCTATGATGTGTGATAGAGATGATTGCATGCAAATCAGACCTCAGAATTGGACCCAGCGCGGAATTTGGATTAAGAATACCTGTCCGGATGCCTTCGACAAATTTTAGAAGTGGAATTTGGCAAAACGGACATCGGATTTAGACTCAGAGCGCGAAAACGATGAAAAACGGCTATTTACTTGTATTTTTCGGAGCCCGGATGCCCAAAAACGAATTTCGAGGAATGTGTTATTGTTCCGGCAGGCTAGGCCAGCACCGGCGGCGGCGGGCAGACAGTGGAGCACGGCGGCGCGGTCGCGGGCAGGCGCGCGGGCAGGCGCGGGTTGGCCGGTCCATGGGACTTGGCGTGCACCGGGACCAACGGACGCGGCGAGTGGGACACGTGGCATGCGGGGAGTGGCCGGTCAACGCACATGAGGTAGCGCGCAATTGGCGCCGGGCGCGGCGCATGGTGGACCGCGCCAGGCCACGTGTCGCCCACCCATTGGCGGGCGCAGTGACCTTGTCACGCCCCGGGGTCGAAACTGCGATCCGGGCTCGTCAACAGATCCGCCGTCCATACGGGAAGCCCCGTATAGACGTAGCGACTAACCTGCAAAAGAATCATCTACACTAACAGATATCAGAGCTGAAAAAGTAAAAGCTGAAATAAAAGATAAAATAATACAACTACAGCTCTAAATATACAGACCAACCTCACTAAAATACAGAAGTCTCTCAGAACAGCAGTAAAAGAAAGGTACAACTCGATACCTCACTACAAAAGTCACTCGACATAACATACTCAAAAGTAGTAAAGGGGTACAACTACTCTCACTTTGAGGATGACAGGGAGGGATCTATCTCGCGACTCCCTTACCTCGGTCTGAAGGAGCTGGATCAGCAACTGGAGCAGCAGGAACCGGAGCAGAAGTCCCTGGGGAAAAGACACCACGATGGGTGTGAGAACTACATCCCACAGTAGTTCTCAGTGGGTGCCGCCAACAAGCTCGACGGTCTGCCCACTAAGTCTACTAGAGGCATAAAGTAACATATGCAGTGCTGTAAGGAAAACTGAAAAAGTAAAGTCTACAGCTACTATGCCCCTATCTAGATGCTCAAGGGTGGAACAGAAAGAACATGATGCCATAACTAACCCTCAACTCAGATCACCCAATCTAAACTGACTGCCACAACGGGTCCAGTAAAACCTGCGCCTACCTACTGCCGTTACATCCCGGAGGACCGGACTTATGTAGGACGTCCGTGACTGCCAAAACTGGCTCACCCAGAGGGACGGTGTCCGTGACTGCCAAAACTGGCTCAGCCAGAGGGACAAATGCATCGACAAGCCGCGATAGAAGTATCAGGCCCAACTCCGGAGTGGCACTCGAGGGGCGCGACCCCACCGAGCAAAGTATCCACGCATCTCTATCGAGCTCAAATGTGGCTCATGCAGGCTATGGTCCAAATCCTCGATCAACAAGATCGGCTATAGCCAACAAATCACTGTCTCACTCACAGGCTGGAATCTACATAGCTGAGACTCACTGTCACTCTGACAGCTCCCAAGAACCCAGATCTACAACCACTATCACTCTCCCAAAGAAAACTGATCTACAGACTGCTATCAACTCCACTCGGTCCCCAGACACGAGTGTAAATGCATCCCACAACCACCCGACCCCCCCCCCCCCCCCCCCCCCCCCCCCCAGCCCACAACCCGTGCGAGAAAAGCTAAGTCCAGAATGACAAGTATACAAGTGATGTGGGAAATGTCTAGAGCAATAAAAGAAACCTAGCCCAAGTTGAAGTTTTCTACAGTCTGGCTGAACATGCTGCATACGGCGGGGGTGCTAGGTCAAGTTCCATAATAATAATAATTAACAAGATGTAGGAATCACAAGATCATCAAACTAATACCAAGAGTAATAACATTCAGTTTCAACATGCTATTAAGTCCAATCACTAACATGCATGATCCTACATAAATAGAATTAGCACGCAGTCCATAGATCCTGAAAGCAAAGTCACCCACCTGAAAGTGCTAACTGTCCGGAGTCGTACAGTTGAGAATGCCCAGAAACAGATAAATCAGTACATCCACCAAGCCAACAGTACAGTAGCAGTGATCAACACATCCTGGGTACAAAATACAACCCAAAGTTACACTTAATTTCCACAAAGTTCCAAGTTTCAAAATTCTGCGATGAACAGTCCTCTTAAAGTGAAATTTCCACCTACTGAAAGTACCCAGAAAATTCCAATAAAAATATCACAGCGATGGTCGCGTCGATACCTTCGAAACGGGTACCTGCATGTCCAAAACCGAGCCCCGTAGGCCGAGTTACAAATTCCACAGTACCGGCGCGCAAACAATCACAACCACACAACTGTAAACTCTTGCACAGATAAAAAGGGAATAGTATACCTCCGTGAAGGTCTCAGAAAAATCCAAGAAAAATATGATGATAATCCTTGCGACGAGTAGATGAAAAAAGTGTATAGGTTCGTCTCGATCCGACGCTCGAGCGCGGAGAATAAAATCCGGCAAGGTGCTGCTGTCAAGAGAGAAATCATGTAGCAATGGGGGTTAAAAAAATGTACTAGGAACCCCTAGTAGAGCTCGGATCTGAAGAAGGTGGTCAATACGAAAAACATAGGCCTACCTCTTGAGAATCCAACGCCATGAAAATCATCCAAAAATACTGTCGGGGTAGCTCTGTAGACCTCCCAGACTGAAGTGCGACGAAAACGGGCCTCCAACAGTAAATCGTCGCACTGCGCTTTGCTGCCGAAGTCGTCGAGTTCGCGCGCTCCGAAAAATCCGAAACTCCGTCAGTAGATGCACAAGAAGATAAGAAAGATTTTTGCTTAAGGGTGCAAAGGCAAAAGAAGTCGGGAAAAGCCCCAACAAGGAGAAGAAAGGGCCTATTTATAGGCCCTCCCACGAAAAGCCCACAAAAAAGAGGTCATTGGGCTTTTCGGGCCCAATTTCCGGGCGCCCGGATAAATCGGGCGGCTACAGTGTTGGGCCCGGCCCAACACTGTGCACGTCCGGTTTATCCTGGAGCCGCCACGTGTCCCATGGCTCTCCCCCACGCCCGGCGCACGCGCGCCCGTGAATCGCGGAGCGCCGCGTGTCCCGACAGCGGGGCATGGGCCGGTTGCGCCCGGCCAACCGCGGGGCGCCACGTGGCGCCCCCACGTCGCGTGCTACCTGCCCCAACTGCCCCGACCTGCTCCCCCGGCGCGTGGACCGCGCGAGCGTGAGCCGGCCACTCGCAGGTCGCCACGTGGCGCGCCCTGGTCCATGCGCCAGGCCGCAAGTCCCCGTGAACCGCGCACACAGCACCCGCCAATCGCGAGCCGCCACGTGTCCCACGCACCGGCCCATGCACCAGCGCCAAGTTCCGTGGACCGCGCCGCGTGCGCCGGCCAATCCGGTGGTGCCACGTGGCACCAGGCCGGTCCACGGCCTCCCCCATGCACCAAAATGCGCGAAAATCTTCCGGAAGCCCTTTTTGGGCATCCGGACTCAGAATCAAACAAGCAAATAGCCGTTTTCAAGCATTTTTCCATGCTGAATCCATTTCCAACCTTTGTTTCACCTAATTCCTTTCAGAAATTTTGGCAAACCTAGCCGAAGGCCAACACAGCTAATGATAACTCACAGGGTCCATCTGTGGCATCCCATTTATGCACCATGGGCCAGATACACCAACACTAGGTGTTCTAACAGTGGATTCATCGGAAGAACGTTGCATGGGAACCAGGGCCAATACAGACCTTGTGATGATCCGGACTCCCGCAGGAACTGTGCAACATTAAACAGTGACTGTAGGGAGCTTATTCGGTGAAACAGAGCTTGTAGAATCGAAATTGGACATTTAAAATAGACTCTTCGCGAAAATCGGAGCAAATGGAATTTTCCGGGAGCTTTCGGCAAAATTTCGGATGAGAATTTGGCGAAATGGACGTCGTATTTGGACTCAGCGCGCGAAAACGATCGAAACGGTATATTTACTTTAATTTTTCGGCGCAAAATTACTGTTCACGCCGGAACAGTAACTCCGGCCGCCGGAATTACTGTTCCGGCGAGCGGCGAGCGGCGGCGGGCGGCGGCGCACGGCGGCGGGCAGCGGCCCAGCGGCGGCACAGCTGCAGAGGGCGGCGGCGCGCGGCGCGGGCAGCGCGGGCAGGCGCGGGCAGGGGGCGCTGGTGCGCGGTCCACGGCATGGCGTGCACCGGGTGCACCGAAGTCTTCCCTTGCCACGTGGCGCTTCCCCATTGGCCGGCCGGCTTCTAGAAGCACGTGGGAAGGTGACACGTGGCGCTCCCCTATTGGCCGACATCTTCCGGAAGACCCGGCGCGGGGACCGGGCCCGTGCACCACGTGGACACGTGGCAGCTTCTGAGTGGCCCTTGCACAGGCTGTTTCCTGTTTTGTGGACACGTGGCGCGTTTTGGTTGGCCCGTTTCGGTGTTTCCTGTTCGGATCCGATCCTGTGTGGAGCCTCAGCCCATTATAAATAGCAATCCCCACCCCTCCTCATTCCCACCTCGGTTTGCGTGCCGTAGAGAGAGAATCTGAGGTTGGCCCCTTTAGGAAAAATATTCCTCTCTCTCTCCTCTCTCTCTCCTCCAGATTTTAGAATTTTTGGAGTTACAGTTAGTGAGTTATCTGCGACGCGGCACACTGCGACGGTTTTCTTTTTAGGCCCATTTCCCGTCGCAGTTCGGTCGAAAATTCCCTGTGTGCTAACCAGGAGGAATTTTTGCGGCAGCGCATTCCTAAGAGGTAAGGCTTCGATTTCCGTGTTGATCACTTTGCTCCATTTCGTACTTTTGGCACGATTCCCGAGGTCTCTTTGACCCCCCTTTTTGCTGTGGAAATTTCTGGACAGCCTCGACTTCTCCGATTTTTATCTTGGCGTAGGAGCATCAGATCGAGACGTTTAAAGAGTCGATTTTGATCTACTCTTCGCGAGGAACGCAACCGTAATTTTTCTGGATTTTTCTGAGCACTATACAGAGGTGAAAAACTCCTCTCTTTTCGTGCTATTTGAAAAACAGCAAAAGCTGTATTTTTATGAATAATATAGTTACACCCTGTGCAATGTGTGTTGCTGTAGGGCACCGTTTTCGGCAGACAGCAGTTCTAGGGGAAAGTGGACAGCCAGGAGACTATCTGGGTGTGATTTGAGCTGTTCGAGGTGGGCGGTTGTTGCTTACCTCATTTTTGACAAGCTCACTGGGATTACTGGAACTCCCCTAAAATTTAATATGACAATTGATGAGAACCACTGGGACAAACTAATATGATAATTGATAAGAACTATTGGGACAACTAACAGGACAACTAACAGGACTACTAACAGGACAACTAACAGGATAATTGATGAGAACCGCTGGGACGAACTCTCCTAAAATTTAATATAACCCCACAAATTATATGATGACTTATATTGGGACACTGTGATTGGGACAAAGGCTATAATCTCGCATGCAATAACTTTTATAACAATCAATCTTTTTAAAAGAAATATTTGACACTTTTCTACAGCTTTTAAATAATGGCATGCTTTCTTGCTCATCTAGTTAGCCACTATTTATTGCTACACTATCATCTTGGGATTTGTACATGTTTCATTGTTGTCCTGTGCATCCAGAGGTTTGTTGCTCAAGTGTGAGCAGGGGTTTGGGATAGTGTAGTCGAGATTGCATTAGATTGTGGATTTGTGGGGTATTGCGGTAACCGCGGACAGTAGGCGGTCGACCAGATGTTTACCCTTGCATCAGATTGGGGTTGAGTCTGGTTTATTGCATCAGCTGGGGATTGGGTTTCTGTAGTGGATGGAGTTTCCCACTTTGATCATAGTTATGATCCAGTCCTGCTATATTGAGATATGTGCTACAGAGATACTTGAGATACTGATGACAGAGATGCTTTACTCGTGTGGGTCGCTCCCCTCGAGTGCCACTCCGGAGGTGGGCTTTTTCAGACCCAGCCGTGTGTGCCGGTCTGATACTTATGTTGGGATGCGAGCCGTGCGAGCCGATCCCGCGGTTTCGAGCCGTGCGTGCAGATTCCGCTGAGCAGGCAGTACCAGTTGTTACTGGTGTCTAGATTGGATTTATTTGGACAGATACCATTTCTGATACATGCATACAGTTTTGACAGCATAGTAGTGATAGTTTTCCTGTTTCAGCATCTTATGTATTTTACCACTTCTCCCTTTTGCCTCTAGTAGTCCTAGTGGGTGCGTCAGAGTTGAGGTTTTACCCACTAGGGGAGGCTGCTGGTTTATCTGGTAGTTCTCACCCTCCATTGTTATTTTCTGTTTCTTTCTTCTCCTTTATTTTGCAGAGTCATCTGCAGGAGCTGCTAGGCCTTCGGCAGCGGATCGAGATAAGGGGATCGCCGAATAGATAGATCTCCTGTGAGATTGAGAGCTGTAAATAGACGTTGTACCCTTCACTCAGACTGTGGTATTCTCCTTTTATTTTGGTCTGGCTTCTGCCAGCAGGTTGTACTATTTGGTGAGCTGAGAGATTATTGTACTTATTACTGCTTTATTTGTAGTTCCAGTCTGAAATACTATGTGGTTATTCTACTTCAGCTCTGTATTATGCTCTTTTATTGTTCATATTATATCGGAGCAGGTTACCAGCGCTTCGTGTACTCGGGAAATCCCGTGTGCACGGCGGATCTGTTGGCGAGCCCGGGTTCCGGGGCGTGACAGACCTGGCTGGCCCGGCGCGGACCGCGGCGCGTGCACCCCGCTGTGGACCTCGCCGCCACGCGGCGCGTCGTGATTGGCGGGCGCAGCGACCCGGCAGGCCCGGCGTGGACCGCGGCGCGTGCACCCCGCCGTGATTGGCGGGCGCAGGTGCGCGGGGCGCGGCGCGGGACACGTGGCGCGCCTGGGTGAATCCGGGCGCGCACAGTGCTGGGCTGGGCCGGATTCGGGCGTCCGAATCCTGCGCCCGAATCCGAATCCCTATTATGTGGGCTTGGGCTATAAATAGCCCATTTGGGCTTCATTTTTGGGCTTTTCTTCCGAGCTTTCTGAGCCCATCTTGGACAGGGAGGTTCTTTATCGAGTTTTTCTTTGATTTTCGGCTTCCCGGGAATTTTTGGAAGGCGTTTCATCAGCTTCCTACTCAACATCGCGAGCTTCGACGTGTCTTTGTTATCGATCTTCTCCGTCGACGTTTCTTCCGCGAGCTCCCCTGGACTGACGGGAGGGAGTTTTGGGCTGATTTTTGTGGCATCGGTTTCACGAGAGGTAGATCTTCGTTTTTCGTGTTTACCGCTACTCTCAGTTTTGGGTTTTTATTGGGGTATTCGGAGCATCTTTGAACCCATTTCTTGTTGTTGGTTTTCCTGGATAGTGGAGCTTGCTCGATTTTTATCTCTGTGCTCGGTTATCGGATTTCGGCCTGTGAGGACTCGATCAACATTTACGCTTCGCGAGGATCGCAGCTGTATTTTTATTGGAATTTTTGGAGCTCATCTCACAGATGATATTTCATCTTCTTTCGGACTGATTTTGCCGCAGAATTGTAACCTTGGGAATTTTTGCTTACCACGGTGTTTGGACTGTATCTTTGTGCCCGGGAGGAATTTTCAGGTGTTTTTTTGCTCGTTGGAATCATGGGAACTTGAGGATTATCCATGTTCAGTTTGGACCTTGGATCGACGCGCGCTTTCAGGTGGGTTGCTTCGTCTCCAAAACCGGTGGACGGTTCTCTAATTTTATGGAATAGTAAGTATGCATGATTGTGAGATGTGTTAGGAAGCATGTTAGAAAGATAGATGTTGTTTTTCTTGTGTTGTTATTGAGATCATATCGGTTAATGCTTCCTCTTTGTGTTAATAAATGCTAGTATTGGAACTTGGACCTAGCACCCCGCCATATGTTTGCATGTGTAAACCAGACTAGTAGAGAATCCTCACTTGGGCTAGGTTCATTTATGCTTTAGACATCCACACTTTACATTCTATTTCTGGACATAGTGTTTTCCTCGCCCGGGTAGTGGGCCGAGTGGTCGGGATTTATTTTAGTGTAGGATGCATGTTACACTCGTGCTTGGGGGCCGAGTGGAGTCTAGTAGATGTAGCTAGTCTTGTATCTGTGGCGGAGCCGTTTGGGTAAACGGTAGTCCCGGGTTGTCGAGTTTCTCTGATTTATTTGTTGTCACTATGTTCGTGACAGTAGTGTACTAGTGATAGCAGGACCTTGAACCCAGAATCTTTTTGGACACACATGATTTTAGTCAACCAATATTTTTCTTCCAAATATCGAAGGGTCGCCGGAGTCTGTTCTTGTCTGATTGGGCAAAGGCGTTAGCCTTTCGGGGTTTGGGAATAAAACTTGTTTTCTAATTGATTTTTCTAAAAGTGCTAAAAATCATTAAAATGGGTTTTCTCAAATCAAGATGGTTTTATAAAAAGGAACTACTTTTAGTCCTCACCCCGAGGGGGTTCGAATGAAAATGGTTTTCAGTAATAAATATCACATTTTCCTGTAAACTTTCTCACCCGAGCGGGGTTCGAGTGATCTGGATTCTAAGTGATGTTCCTTATTTGGATTGAGAACAACGAGAGGCTATGCTAGAGCCTGTTCTTGTTTGATTTGGGTTGTAGGTACTAGTCTTTCGGGGTGTTCGAACCCTTCTTTGTCGTCGGCTGTGAAGTATCTCCAGTCCAGTGGGTTTTAGCACGTTGAGTTTGATGTCCTGATGTGGGAGCCGTCGGGTTGACGGTGGTCCCGGCTGTCGAGTATTTCCAGCTAGTGAGTTAGAGATGTGATTTGGGCACTGTCGATCTTGTTGATCATGGATTTGGATTATAGCCTGCATGAGCCATATTGAGCTCGACAGATATGCGCGAATATTTTCTTCGGTGGGGTCGTGCCCCTCGAGTGCCGCTCCGGAGCTGGGCCTGTTACTTTGCTATCACGACTTGTCGACACAGCCCGTGTGGGACGCCCTACGTAAGTCCAGTCCTCCGTGGATATAATGGCAGTAGGTGGGCGCAGGTTTGACTGGACCCTATGTGGCAGTCACTGTGATTGGGTTGATTGAGTATATTGGGTTAGAGTCGATGCATCATTTTCATCTGTATCACCCATTGAGCATTGTAGATAGAGGCATGATAGCTGTAGATTTCTTTCCAGCTTATCTTTACATTATTACAGTTTTTCTGTTATCTTATGCCTCTAGTAGACTTAGTGGGCAGAACGTTAGTCTTGGTGACGGTACCCACTCAGAACTACGTGACGGTGTAGTTCTCACACCCTCTGTTGGTGATAGATTTTCCAGAGGCATCTACCCCTGTTCCTACTCCTGTTGCTGCACCAGCTGATCGAGGTAAGGGAGTCGCGAGCTAGTTCCCTACCCGTCTTTGGAGTATAGCTGTGCCCCTTTTTGGAGCTTTGTAGTACAGTCTGCTGGATTATTGTAGATAGTTGCTGTTGAGAGTTTTATTTTCGAGAGACTTATGTTGTGGGGTTCAGACTTGTACTATTTGGAGATGTATTTTCATATTTCAGTAGTTTATTTTTCAGCTCTGATATCTGTATAGCTGTAGTATTATCTTTTGCAGGTTAGACGCTTCGTCTATACGGGGCTTCCCGTATGGGCGGCCGATATGTTGGCGGGTCCGGGTCGCAGTTTCGAGCCCGGGGCGTGACATAATGCCTTCGCCCAATCAGACAAGAACAGACTCCGACGGCCCTTCGATATTTGGAAGAAAAATATTGATTTACTGAAATCATGTGTGTCTAAAAAGATTCTGGATTCAAGGTCCTGCTATCACCGGTACACTACTACCACGAACACAGTGACGACAAATAGATCGGAGAAAACCCTACGATCCGGGACCACTGTTTACCCAAACGGCTCCCGACACTAGTACAGGACTAGCCACAGCTACCAGACTCCACTCGGCCTCCAAGCACGAGTGCAACATGCATCCTACACTAAAAGAAATCATGACCACTCGGCCCACTACCCGGGCGAGGAAAACACTATGTCCAGAGAATAAGGATGTAAAGTGTGGATGTCTAAAGCATAAAAGAACCTAGCCCAAGTGAAGGTTCTCTACTAGTCTGGTTTACACATGCAATATATGACAGGGTGTGCTAGGTCAAAGTTCCAATAAAATAATTGTTAAGAGCACTGATTAAACTACTAACTCTATCATAAGCATGATTCAACTTAGCATATAGGCTCTCAATCATAAGCATGGTTTATCTCAATATGAAGCTCTCTATCATAACTTAGAACATTACTCATGCTTAAATTCCAATCATACAAATTTTACATTTAACATGCATGCTTACTAACAAATAGAGTTAGAGAACAGTCCGCCGATTTCGGAGACCAAATCAACCCACCTAGAACTAGATGCTCCGCAGCCCGATGAAGCTAAAATTTGACGTGTAGAATCCTCGGCCTCTCATGAGTCCAACGGCATGAAAATCATCTAAATCTGCCACCCGGATTGGGCGTAATCACCGAAACAATGCATACTGCGCAGTTCAATTCCAGAATTTTGGCAAGTATAACAATGCTAAATAAAATGCACCCATAGCATTAAATATCTTAAATTGAAGCTCCTAGCCGCAAACATAAAGTGTCCTCAATCATAAGAACATCTCTCAGTTCTCAAAAATCCATCACAAATCCCCTTTAATAAACAAAATAAGAAAGTATTACACGCTGTCCCAAAATATTGACATAAGCATAGCTTGCATTTCCAAGCTTAAATAGAGGCCTTTCCACAGTGAATTATCCACACCTCACAAAAGAGAACTTGCTCACCTTGAAGTTAAGAAGATGTCCCAACTTGAAATTCTGAAAAATACCTAATATTCTCAAACTTATCCTCAAACCAAGGCTCAATGCTCAAAGGAGCATTAAAATCTGCACTGTTGTAATTCCTAAAACAGAGCTGAGAAGATCAATAATGTTACCTCATAAAATGTACTCAAAATCTAAGAGAGGTGCCATTGGATTTCTTGTCGAGAGTAGATAGAGATCGAGCTAAATAACTCCCAAATTCGAGCTCGTATGAAAGAGAAAACTCAAAATTAGTCAAGGGTGTCCAAGCACAAAATCTGTGTGTGATGGTTCCAGAAAAGCTAAAAATACTCCAAGAAATCTCATGATCCACGAAAAATATTGAATATCAAAACTATAGATTTACCTCTTGTGGAGATCCCTTCCAAAAATTAGCTAAAATCTTCAGGAATTGAGCTCTAGGGAGTTTCTGCACCGAAACGTGACGGAGAAAACTCAAAATGCTTCAATGGTGGTTCCTCGATATGCATATACTAGGGGTGAAGAAGAAGCTCCCCCAAAGTCCATCAATGGTGGTGGAGATGAAGAAGAAGGGGAGGAAGAAGCTCAGCAAAAATCTTTCCAAAAAATGGTTGAGTCAAAAAGAGTGAAGTGGTGGAAGAATGGGCTTATTTATAGCCCAAAATATTCGAAAAAATCCCCAGAATTCGGGCTCTCGATACACATTCGGGCACTCTGTGATGACCCGAATCTCCGCAGAGCACTTACAGTGTGATCAGCAACTTCTGGAGGCTCTTTGCATCTGTTGGAGGTGTTTGTGCGCGTATCGGACTCAAGAAATGGGCTCGGCGCGAAATTTGGGTTAAGAACACTTATTTGGAGGCCTTTGACAAATTGTAGAAGTAGAATTGGGCGAAACGGACATCGGATTTGGACTCAGCGCGCGAAAATGATGAAAATGGACTATTTACTTGCATTTTTCGGAGCCCGGATGCCCGTGCACGGATTTCTAGGCAGTGTGGTACTGTTCCGGCCGCTGGGGCAGCGCCGGCGGTGGCGGGTAGCGGCGGAGCGCGGCGGCACGGCGGCGGGCAGCAATGCGGGCAGAGGCGCGGACCGCGCCGTCCACGAGGCGAGGCGTGTACCAGGGTTGGACGCGTGGCGGCTTCCGGTTGGCCGGCGCAGCAGGCGCGATCCACGGGGTCGTGCGGACGGGTGCATGGACCGGGCGGGGCCACGTGGCGGTCGCTGGTTGGCCGGTCCATGTGCGCTCGGTCCACGCGAGGAGCGGAGCAGGTGCCTCGGGCTGCGTGCGTGACGTGGGCGCCGGCAGCGCGGCGTGCGCGCACGTAGGCGCGCCGACCGAGGCGCTGATGCGGGCGCGGGGGCTCAGCCACGTGTCGCGAGCGGGTTGGCTGTAACACCCCCAGAATTTGGATTAGTCCTCTATATAAATGATATAATAGGACTAAATCTCTAACCCGGCTATAGCATTTTGGATAGTAGCAAGATTCAAGAGGAACATGAGAGTTAAGCGTGCTAGAGCTAGAGTAGTTCTAGGATGGGTGACCCCCTGGGAAGTGGGGCGTCACAGTTGGTATCAGAGCCATTCACCAGCCGGAAATGTGAGATGAGTCTCGGCTGAACCAGGGTTATATAGCGGGTAGAGCGAGGCTCCCCGGCTAATGACCATTGTGAGTGGAGTGTAGATCCTCACAAGGTCGGCTAAGGCTAGCGAGACGAGTCTCACATCGCCTGGTGCTTGTGAGTGTGCTTGAGCCTGACGTGGACGTCAGGCTTAAAGGGGGGAAGAATGTAACACCCCCGGAATTTGGATTAGTCCTCTATATAAATGATATAATAGGACTAAATCTCTAACCCGGCTATAGCATTTTGGATGGTAGCAAGATCCAAGAGGAACATGAGAGTTAAGCGTGCTAGAGCTAGAGTAGTTCTAGGATGGGTGACCCCCTGGGAAGTGGGGCGTCACATTGGCCCAGCCCGCTGTTTGCTGTTCGGGGCCACGTGTCGCAACCAGGTTGATTCGGGTGCTGATGGTTCGGGGTACGTTTTGGAGGACTGTAGCAGCCCGAATCCTTCCGGGCGCCCGAAAGTGGGGACTTGGATGGAATTATTTGAAATGTTCAGTTGAGGCTATATAAACTCCCCTTTGGCTGCATTTTTGGGCCCTTTCCCGAGCTCCCCTACGACAGAGCCTTTAAGCACTATTGTTCCTCTTCTTGTGCTCTATCTTGTGAGGGATTTACAAAATTTTTGGAGGCCGCAGCATCAGCGTTTTCTGCGACGCGGCGCACTTCGACGCTTCTTCGATTTTGACTTCTACCGTCGCATTTCAATCTGCGAGGCCCCCTGGATCACCCTGATGGAATTTCGAGCCGGTTTTTGTGGCAGCGCGTTCATGAGAGGTACGTCTTCGATTTCTGTATTGATCATTTCATCTCATTTTGAGTTTTTGGCATAGTTCCCTAGGCAAACTTTGACCCCTTGTACTGCTATGAGTTTTGGGACAGCGGTGGAGTATTGTTGGATTTTCTCGGTCTACGAGCATCGGAATGAGGCGTTTAAGGACTCGATCGATATCTATGCTTTGAGAGGAACGAACTCGTATTTTTATCAGAATTTTTGGAGGATTCTTCGAAGGTGATATTTAAGCTTCTTTCGGACTGGTTTCCTGCAGAATTTTGATAGTGGATAGTTTGACTTGCCGCAGTGTTTCATTTATATCTTGGCCTACAGGTGTCAGAACGAGGAGTGTAAAAACTCGATTTGTATCTACTCATTGCGAGGATCGCAGCCGTAATTTTTCCAGATTTTTCTAAGGGCAGAAGGCAGGTGAAAAAGGCCTTTCTTTGTGCTGTTTTGGAAAAACAGCAAGAGTGTGTTGTGGTGCTATCTAATTGTGGGTTGTGTTGTTGTTTTGAGCAGAGGCTTGTGCGACTGAGTACCGAAGGTGCAGTTCGGCGGATTTTGATAGCGTGTGACTCGCACTTCACCGACTTCGACTTTGCCTGCGGAAAGCGTTTCAGGTGGGTTGCCTTGTCCCCGGAACCGGTGGACGGTTCTCTAATTCTATTTGATAGAATGCATGCACGTTTAGGGTACATTGTTGTGATTGAGAGGTAAGCTTAGTAATGTTGATTGTCTAAGAGAATTGCAAGATTAATATTCATGTTATATTATGAGGACTTGCATGATTCGGATATCCATGTTGGTGATTAGGGAAAGCTTACCTAAGAGATTGTTACCCTCTGTGATTTATAGCATGCATGATTAAGGTACAACTAATAGAATTGAGATGTAAGCGTGGAAAGTGGCCTGGATCATGTGGATTAATGCTTATTTGATTTTTGTACATGCTTTAGAGGATTTGAGATCTAGCATTCTTGATGGGTATGTTCATGTTATACTAGATAAGATAGAGTTCATGCTCGATTACCCTTTGGCATATATATGCGGATATTACTCTGAGGAGTTATTATGGATTATGGATCATGGATTATGGACAGGTGTAGTTTATTAGTGATTCTGGCATGTGCTTATACTTATGTGGAGCTGCTATTTGTTATTATCTTATATCTTCCTTGAGGACAAATGTATGCTTGTATGGACATCTAGATAGGCCATCTTTAATCGCTACACTATCATGTTGGAACTTAACTTAGGAGAAACCATGTTTGCTTCTTTTCCCCTTATTCATTAGTCAGGCGTTTCTTATTGCTCAAGTTGAGCAGGGGTTTGGGATAGTGTAGTCGAGACTTCGAGTCTGGGGCAGGTTGGACTTGATTGTGGGTTGTGTGTGTTGCGGCGACCGCGGATATTGGGCGGTTGACCGGATATGTCCTTGTGCATCAGATTGGGTATCGGGTTTCCCTTTAGTGGATGGAGTTTTCCACTTATTGTTTACCCTTGTATCAGTTTGGGTATCAGGTTTTCCTTTAGTGGATGGAGTTTCCCACTTATTGTTTACCCTTGTATCAGTTTGGGGATCGGGTTTCCTTTTAGTGGATGGGTTTTCCCACTTTGATCAAAGTCGTGATCCAGTCCTGCTATATTATGATGCTTATGATACCTGTGACAGTGATACTTTACTCGTATGGGTCGCTCCCCTCGAGTGCCACTCCGAATGTAGGCCTATGACCGAGCCATGTGTGCCTGTCTGATACTTATTTTGGGATGCGAGCCATATGTGCCGATCCCGCGGATTCGAGCCATGTGTGCAGATTCCGCTACTGAGTTCTTGAGATACTAAGTTCGTGAGATTGATGACAGAGCAGGCAGTACCGGATTTTATACCGGTTCATTTGATTGGGTTTATTCAGGCATGTACTTTTATTGTTGCACTCATGCCTGGGGGCCGAGTGGAGTCTAGTAGCTGTGATTAGACCAGTGCTAGTGTTGTTGGGAGCCGTTTGGGTTGACGGTGATCCCGTGTCGTTGAGAGTACTTCGACCATTGTGCGAGATGTTGAGGATCTTGAGTCTATCCGTTCTGAGAGAGAGCGTGGATTTTGACTATAGCCTGCATGTGCCACTATTTAATAGCGAGTTAGTCCGTATGGACACCCTACATAATTCTTGCCCGGCAGTGGGAGGTGGTTGTAGGTGGGCGCAGGCTTGACTGGACCAGATGTGGCAGTCAGCTCGATTGGGTCGATTGTGCACCTCGTGTGCGAGTGGTTACATACCTTTCATTGGTTTTTCCCTTTTTGAGCATTTAGATAGAGGCATGGTAGCTGTAGAGTACCTCCAGCTTTCTTGTTCAGTTTTTACTGCATTGTTATCTTATGCCTCTAGTAGACTTCGTGGGCAGATCGTCGGACTTGGCGGTGGTACCCACTGAGAACTCCCTTTTGGTGTAGTTCTCACACCCATTGGGGGTTTTTTCCCCCCTCATCTTTCTTTTCTCTCCTTTGTTTTGCAGAGTCTTAGCGGGTGTTGCTGATTCTGCGGTTGCTGTGCGAGGCGAGGGAGTCGCGAGCTAGATCCCTACCCGTCTGTGGAGAGTAGCGGTACCCCTACCCTGGAGATCCTGAGTACAGTCAGTAGATTATTCATTTTTCCGCTTTTGAGAGATTATTGTATTGTGAGGATCTGACTTGTACCGAGAGTCTGTACACTGATGTATTATTTCAGGTTACCTCCCTATTGAGTTTTGGTTTATTGTATTTGAGGATATTGTATGATTATCACTTATGGGAGATGGATATTGTATCATTATTTTCAGTTGTACAGATGGTTGGTTTTAGTTTTACATCACTTTTATTTTATAGCTCTGATATCTGTTTAGCTATAGTACCTTTTCTTGCAGGTAGGACGCTTCGCCTATGCGGAGTTTTGCATAGGTGGCGGATCTGTTGGTGAGCCCGGGTCGCAATTTCGACCCCGGGGTGTGACACACTCGAAACTGCTGAAGGTCCCGCTGCGAGGAGCGCCCGAAATGCACCTGGCCGTCCGATGCGCCACGTGTCGCCCATCCAAGCGAGCGCCCGTGTAGTGTCCACGGTTTTCGTTCGGTATCACTTTCAGTATTCACGGTATTTTTCTGCATATTTTCGTTATATCTTTTGGGTCGGGTTTGTATTTCATTGTGTAGGGCTCGAAAAATAGAGAACGGTTGTACGATCGGTTCTAAATTCCGGTAAGCGGAGCTCCCGATGCGATTTTTCTAAGATGATGTAAAAGAGGTGTTTAGAACACTTATTTCGGCTTTTGGGTGCTTGAAATTCGTGCCAATGTACTATGAGATTTCCGAAGGATTTGGAATGCAAATCGACGGAGAAACGGTTTGTTACAAAAAGATTTGGTTTGTTACAAAAAGGTTCAATTTGTTACAAAAAGATTCGGTTTGTTGCAAAAAGATTCGATTTGTTAAAAAGTGGTTATTATTGTTTCGAACTCTCCTATAAATAGAGGAACCGGAGATCGGTTTCTAATTTACATACTTAAGAGAGAGAGAGAAAGAGACAAGGAAGAACCCTAGTTTCGAAAATTGTAACAAAAGAGACCATCATCTTCTTCCTCAAAGGCTTAGTCGGAGATCGGGATCAGGAATTGGCATCGTGGTGGGCTACAGAGGAGGGAGCACCGACCTTACGGGAGACCGGAGAGCGGAGGACGGAACCGAGCATCGTATCGTCACCTTCGCCGACTAAAAGGTACGTTTTGGTGGTTTTCGTTATCTCTTGTAGAGTTTTGGTAGTGTATTCAAGATTCTTGTCGGGTTCTTTAAGGTCTTGGGTGTATCGGATGTCATGTGCAAAGTGGTGTCAACACCGTCGAGGTGGATGGGAGGCCGCCGCCGCCATCGATGTAGACGGGAGGCCGCCGCCACCGTCATCATGGTTGGGAAGCCGCCGCCGCCATTGTAAGGAAAACGGGAGGCTGCCGTCGTAGACCAAGAGGAAACACACCACATGGCACACGATGCGCAAGGCGGAATCGCACGAGGCACTGTCGCTTGGGCGCCGCCCGCGTGCGGCGCACCGCCCGCAAGCGGGGCGAGGCCTATGCGGGGCGCCGCCCGCATGGGGGCGCGGCCCATGCGGGGCGTGCCAATGCGGGGCGCCGCCCGCATGGTGGCGCAGCCCTTGCGGGGTGCCACCGCATGTGGCCAACTGCTTGCGGGGCGCCGTCCCCAAGGGGTAGGGCCCGGTCAAGCTGCGGTCTAGTGCTGTCGATCCGCAATTTGTCGTGGCTTTGCCGTTTCACCGTGATTTGAGTTGAGCGTCGTTCCGATGAGCGATGTTTTTATCGGTTTCACCATCGGAACTCCGGTTTGAACCCCGACTTGTGTATTTTTGTTACGATGATGTTTTTACCAACGGTTTTTGGTGTAGTTTTTGTCCAGGCAACGTTGAGGTGTTTTGGGAGTTTTGTGCATCGTTTTCTTCGTCGTTTGAGGTGGGTAATCTAACTAAGATAGGAGATGTTGTTGGACCATGGTGTCCGGCCCTCCTCTCCCTTTATATTATAATTTTTGGCATAACTATTTTAAAAATAGGAAGGACAGGGTGTTGCATGTTTTGGCAAAATTGACACATATCATAAGAGGACAAGGCAAGACGCTTTACTTTATCGGGTACAATTACCACGATCTAGTCTACAGTTACAGGTTTTGAGACCCATGGCGCTATCACGTACACCAGCAGTTTGGCCACCGTAAGGGTGTACTTTTTCGGAGAAGTTGTCTAAGGACCTGTGAACTTTACGCGAGGATTGCGTGGGGACCTTCCGAGGTGTTAAGGGAAGGGTTAAAAGAGCACCAAAGGATTGAGCAAGGTTGGTAATTCCTTAGGTCTACGGACTAATGGATGATATGAATGAAATGGATATTTCGGTTTACGGTTTGTTGTCCTATTTACTTTTTGTACTTATTACAGTATGTTATGATTATATTGTTGGTTATTTTCCTTCCTATATATTTGGTCACTGACCCCCACCATATGACAGGATCCAGCGGGGACGGAGGAGAGGCGTCGGCTCACGAGTGACATTGCATTTTCGTCATTTCGGTGACCCATTTTTACTCCTCTTTTGTTCTTACACTATGTGGATATTGATGGCATGACCTATGAATAGTTTGTGATGTGGATGATGTGATGTGAACAATTGGAACATTGGAACACCATGATAACTTTGGGATGATAAATTTTGATCTTTCATTCGTATCTTGTGATGATTGAATGTGTATGTGGGGATTTTTGAAAAGCTAAAACGTTTGCGAAAATGGATTTTCAAAACAGAGTGTTGGGTAGGCACTATTTTAAACGCTTATGGCTTTATCCCTTTCAAATTGGAGTATGCCGAGTGGGCAAATTTTCTTTGAATGATGTACAAATTTATTTGATCCCTTATGTGAGCATGTGTATGTTAAACTATTGGTGATTGGTGATTTGTATGTTGTGTGACGCCGTGCATATACAAGGGAGACTCTGTCTGTTTATTTTAGTAACCTTATATATGTGGCGGGTCTGGGCACGTGTCGGGGAGTAAAGGTTCTTAAAAAAAAATTGGGTCATTTTTCGCTTTCTAATTACCCCCGAGGCGTGACAAATTAAGATGGTATCAGAGCGTAAGGGCACCAATCACGTAGCTTGCATATCATTGAGTTTCATTATTGACTAACCATCCATGGTATCTTACTTCGTGCAAATATCTAGTATAATTAATAAGATCCCCCGGTTACATGAGTAGGTGGTTTTAAGTTATGTTTTAATTGTTATGCCTTACTTATATGTGTGTTTTGATTGATTTACCGGTTATTGGATATTGTTAGTTGCTAATCCCTTGCGACGTGTGTACAGAGTATGGCACGCACCCGATCTTCGGGTGAAGGTAGAGGAGAGGAGGGAGTGAGGCCAACCGCCGCCGAGGCTACTGCAGCTAGGGGGGACCAGTTGCTCCGGCAACAGGTTCGGGATTTATCGGGGCAACTTGCGGCGCTCACTGATGTTGTACAGCAGATAGCCCGCGAGACGGCAACATTGGTTACTGCTACACTGACTCCTGCTCCAGGACCGGTTCCGTCTGAGGCGCTGCCAACGACAGGCGGTGAGGATACTCTTCCGGCAGACACTACGACAGCAAGGGCATCGACAGTACTAGCAGCGGCACCCCCGGATGTCCCTTCTCCGGTTGCTCAGGGATCAAGGCCGGGAGCTACAATCGGAGATCCGGTGAGGGGTACGGGCACCACACCTTCCCCCACTCAGTCCGCGGTTGTGGCTGGCAGGGACCCGGCGGTGCAGCCGGAGCGGGCTAGGGTGAGGGCGAGCTTGGCAAAATTCTGAAAGTACAAGCCACCCGTTTTTTAGGGTGAGACCACTGATCCATGGGTAGTGGAGAAGTGGGTGGACACTATCGAGAAGCTATTTGAGGATCTCATCATGGAGGAAGACGAGCGGGTTCCTTTAGCGGTTCACTTTTTGGAGGGCACAACCCGAATTTGGTGGAAGACTGTGCGACTTACTAGCGGCACTTCCTTTCCTTCATGGTCCACTTTTAGGGAGATGTTATTTAGAGCCTTCTTCTCGGATAGCGTTAAACAGAAGCTTGAGGATGATTTGAAGACAATCAAGTAGGGTAGCCGGTCAGTCATGGAATATCAAAGGGAGTTCATAAGACTGGCTAACTGCGTTCCCTTTGTGATTCAGGACGAGTCTCACAAGGCTCGTCTCTTTGTTGATGGATTGAGATGAGACATTTTTAGACTTATTCAGTCAGCAGATTTGCACACCTTTCAGCAGGTGGTCGACCGGGCCACATTGGTTGAGCGGGGAGCGGTTTTGGCTCGCGCTCGGAGTGATGGATCGAACCACAACAAGGATAAGAAGCGGTCCCAAGCGCAATCTGGTGGTGGCCGACCACCCAAGTACCCGAGGACACAGCAGGGGGCCAGGGGCCCATCTACTTCTGGACAGAGGACGGGGGATAAGCCATGTGTTATTTGTGGAGGAGCGCATCCAGTGACAGCCTGTTCACAGCGGTAGGATCATTGTTTCAAGTGTGGGAAATAAGGGCATTTCAGATCAGGGTGGCCATTGGGCCAGGAGTCTTCTTCTCCGGCAGCATCGACACCACCACCGCAGCGACAGGGCCGTGGGAGGCCTTCCACAGGGCAGGCAGGACGCCCTCAGAGCCCTCGACGGGAGGAGAGGGTACCACAGCCGCAGGTACAGCAGCCACAGGCAGGAGGGAGGATCTACTCCATGGCACCTCCAGGTACGGAGCCACCGGTGGATGTGGTTGCAGGTATGACTACTATTTTCGGTATTCGTGCTACGACACTTTTCGATACCGGTGCATCTCATTCATATATTTCTCGTACCTTTGCTCATTCTCATGCTTTGGATGAAAGGGCCCTTCCTTGTGTGTTCTCTATGTTGACTCCAGGGCCTTCTTTGGAGGCCAATACTCTCGTACCTTCGGGCCAGGTGGTTTTGGGTGATCGGGTGTATTCGATTGATCTTGTGGTTATCCCGATTCGAGAGTTTGATGTGGTCTTGGGTATGGATTGGTTGACTCGTCACTTTGCGGTTATTGATTGTGAGAGAAGGGAGGTGCGGTCGAAAGAACCTGGACACCCCGGACTTATTTTCCAGGCGTGCAAGAGCACGTACTTTGCAACTATCATCTAGCTTCTCAGGCAAGGAATTTGATACAAGGTGGTTGTTCAGCATATTTGGCTTCAATGGATTTGATTACACAACCTACACTGTCAGTTTTGGATATACTTGTGGTGAGCGAGTTTCAAGATGTCTTTCCAGAGGAGTTACCCGGGATGCCACCTGAGAGGGAGATTGAGTTTACTATTGAATTGATTCCCTGCACTCAACCTATATCGAAGACACCGTACCGTATGCCATTTGCAGAATTAAAGGAGCTCAAGGCACAGTTGGAGGATTTATTGGCTAAGGGTTTTGTAGACCAAGTGTTTCGCCTTGGGGAGCTCCGGTTCTATTTGTAAGGAAAAAGGATGGCAGTTTGAGGTTGTGCATAGATTATCGAAAATTGAATAAAGTCACTATAAAGAACAAGTATCCCCTACCCCGAATTGATGATTTATTTGATCAATTGCAATGTGCTACAATTTTCTCAAAAATAGATTTGCAATCTGGATATCATCAACTTAGGGTAAAGGGAATGGATGTTCCTAAAACTGCATTCAGAACCCGGTATGGACATTATGAATTCACTATCATGCCTTTGGGACTTACAAATACACCGGCAGCATTCATGAAGATGATGAACAGAGTGTTCAGACCTTATTTGGATCAGTTTGTGGTGATTTTTATTGATGACATCTTAATTTACTCGCGTACTGATAAGGAGCATCTGGATCACTTGTCACACCCCGAAACTGCTACCAATTTGGCATGGTTCGGGCGCGCTGAACAGACGCCGAACAGACAGAACCTCCCCTGTCCGCCCAAGGCTAAGCGACAAGATCATGTACAAGAATCACCCAGGAATTAATTCTAGATATACACAATCACAACGAGAGCACAACCAGTGCTAACAAGAACATAAGAGCAAGGTACGAGTATATAAAAGTAAACATACAAGTAACAAAAGAGAGAAACTCTATCTATTACAACCATTCCATTCGAGTATATGAATAATACATATATCACATCCAAAACGTCCTCACCCTATACAACATCTACTCTCAAAATGTAAAGACAAGGTGACAAGAGCTATAGATGTAGGGAGGCTGCTATCAACGCCTCTAGGGCGCCAAGCCCTTACCGCGATCCTCGCCGGGAGTACCTGTACTCGGCCCTGTAATAATAGTGGGGTGAGAACTATGGTCCATAGTTCCCAGTGGGTTCAACCACCGACTCCACCGGTCTTCCCACTAGGTCCAAGAGGGCAAAAGCAGATAGATAGATAGATAGATAGATAGATATATCTGAAAACTGTAAATGCAGTAAATAACTACACTACTATGCCCAACACGGAAAAACATGTATGCATGCTCAGGGGAGAGATATCCAAATATATCACTATGTCCAAGAAGTACTATTTCATACTTGTTCGCTAACTCATTTTCAAGAAGTGTGGTTTTTAACACTTCATCTCAAATCTCACGGCACACCCGAAGGTTGCCCACGGCTCACTATCACGACGAGGGAGACTATGTCTCAACCTACCAATCGAACGCGTCTACGGGACCCTACCGTCCCTCGGGGTGGCGTGCCCCGTGACCAACTCCGGAGTAGGCGGCCGTAGAGGAGCGACCTCCACCAGCCAAAAACAGACTATGAGCATGATCCAATCCTCTCCACACGAGGATACCCTATCTATAAGGCTAATGGCAACTGAGATCCCTATAGATAATACACAACCTATGTCTCACATGTGTCACGGTAGGTTTACCTACACTACCTTTCATATGCCACTCGTTCATTTATTGTGTGGTGTTCACAATTTCTACATATATGCCACTCGTCATCAATTGTTGACTCACAAGTCCAACACCCAATCCGCACTATAGGATTCCTCGGTATCGACCCAATCTTTCCCAATCCAACATATTAGCATAACATTTGCTAAATATCTATATCAACCGGAAAGTATAAAGATGGCAATACATACTATCCTACAATGCAATGGTGCGATATGCAATAGTGTAAGTGGCTAAGACATAGAGAGAAGCCCAGCGGCTTCGGTAAAAGCACCCCCCACCTCGGGTCCTTGGCTCGGCTCGGCTCTCCAAAAGAAAAATCTACGGGAGCACCGGTCTCGATCACAAGGGTCGCCTCAAGTCGGATGTCCTAAACAAGTCCAAAACGGCCTATTAATAACCTCCAAGCACTATGCTTAGTGTTTTCACGTGCGCGCAAAAGCGCCGACGAAAGACGACGAACTTCCACGATTTGTGGTCTGGATCGTCAAGGGTTTACCCAAAACCCCTCCATGATGGAAGGATTCCATTTAAATCCCCCACCAAAATTACTAATGTCATTATTTCTCTTTTTGCCTCAAAAGTCCTAGAGCACGTATTTCGGCTCTAACTTTTCGGCCGTTCGACGGAATGTCGATCCGTCTTCGCCAACACGTTTCTTTACATAGTAATTGAGTTTCCATGGGTTCAAATGAGATCAATCCCATGAAAATCCAAAAACTCCTCTTTTAACCTTAGGTTTCATTTACACATTCATCACGATTTCTCTACGATTTTCGCCGATTTCTTCGACAAGAATTCTTCTAAGATCATATAGATTATAGATCAAAAAAGATATGGAAAAAATCAAATTTATCTTCCGCGAAACTCACCTCAAAAAGCCGTGATTTCGAGCTTTTCTTGGTTCAAGAGCTTGCCCTCGCTCGCCTTAGGCTTCCCGCAAATCGCTCCACGATTTAGTGCACATTGGAGCAAGAAAATTTAGAGAGAGTGAGTGGAGAAGGTGAGAGAGAGAGCTCTCCATGGAGGTGCTTGCGTGCGGGTGGAGAGTGCTGCGTGCGGGTGGAGAAGATGATGAAAAAGGTAAAGGTAGCCTTTTTGCATAAAGGCCCCCCCTACAATAGTGGTAATTCACTATTTAGTCCAATTTGATCTGATACTTGCCTGCGGAGTCCTTCTGAGTGTCCGTTTGCGCTCAAATTTGACGGGCAGGCTCATCTCAACTTAATTTATCACGAGATATTTTAAATTTTCAGTTTGGGCCATTTCTGGGTCACCAAAAGTCTCGCTGTACTTAAAATTGCTGTCAGGTACCTTTCTCACTGCTCGGGTATCCGATTGATGCGAAACTTTTATTGTAACCTTAAAACATAATTACGAAGCTCCCGTAATTTTCTCAGAATTTTTCGACACTGTTGGCGGAGCCCGTTTTCACTATCCGGCATCCGATCAACGCGAAACTTTTTCTGTGGCCTTAAAACATATTTACGAGGCTCCCGTAATTTTCTCAGAATTTTCTGACACTATGCATTTTCTGCTAATTTATCTGCCCCGTCTCTCACAGAAAATATTAAATCTTCTGTTTTCGCTCCGATTTCGGCGCAGGTCATTTCCAACCTATATTATGCTTCTATGAGTCCAATAAAAATAGTATCTTACACTATTTTTATTTATTTTTATTTATATAATAATTTTTCCGACTTACTATATCCTACCGTAACTTCTATATGGTATTTAAAAGTTGAACTTGCACATTTTACCTATGGTTAATTAGGATTTCTTTGAATTAATTGGGCATATTCTACTTAATGTCTAACTTCTACTTTTAGAAGTTCGGTATCCTACATTCTTCCCCCCTTAAGCAATTTCGTCCGCGAAATTTAAATTTAACGCAATTCAACCGAATCGAAATTCATACCTCTAATTCATCTCCTCGAAGAGATGAGGATGGTGCGCCCTCATCGTTTCCTCAAGTTCCCACGTGGCCTCGCGATCATCGTGATTGCTCCACCGGACCCTGACATAAGGAATCTCGCGGTTTCTCAATTTGCGCACCTCCCGAGCAATAATCGCCACCGGGAACTCCTCATAGCTCAAGTCATCCTGAAGCTCCGGCGGCTCATATAGCATCGCATGCTCCGGATCGGGTACATATTTGCGGAGATTGGAGACGTGGAAGACGTTATGTACATCCGCCAACTTCGGCGGTAATGCAAGCCGATACGCCACCGCTCCCACACGCTCCAATATCTCATAGGGGCCGATATAGCGGGAACTTAGTTTTCCCCGCACTCCAAATCGCTTCACGCCCCTCATGGGCGAAACCTTCAAGAAGACGCGGTCGCCCACCGCGAATTCCAAATCCCGCCGACGCTTGTCCGCGTAGCTTTGTTGCCGAGATTGCGCCGTAAGCAATCTTTTGCGAGCAAGGCGGACCTTCTCCTCCGCCTCCCGCAAAATGTCCGGCCCGAACTCCGTGCGCTCGCCCACATCACTCCAATAGATAGGGGATCGACACTTCCGTCCATAAAGAGCCTCGAACGGTGCCATCTCTAAACTAGCGTGATAACTGTTGTTGTAGGCGAACTCGGCCATCGGCAAGTACTTGCACCAACCGCCCTTGTAATCGATGACGCACGCCCGCAAAATGTCCTCCAAGGTCTGAATGGTTCTCTCTGTCTGACCATCAGTCTGAGGGTGAAAAGCGGTGCTAAAATCGAGCCGTGTGCCAAGGGCCTCCTGCAGATTCCTCTAGAAATGCGAGGTGAACTTGGGGTCTCGGTCCGATACAATCGACTTCGGCACCCCGTGCAGCCTCACCACCTCGTCAAGATATACCTGTGCCAACTTCTCTCCCGCCCAGGTGGTGTGGACCGGCAAGAAATGTGCCGACTTGGTGAGACGATCCACAATCACCCAGATCGAGTCGTGGCCTCCCGTTGAGCGAGGCAACCCGACGATGAAGTCCATAGAGATGTCCTCCCACTTCCAAACGGGAATAGGCAAGCTTTGGAGTTTCCCCGCCGGGAGTCGACGCTCCGCCTTTATCTGTTGACATGTAAGGCACTTTGCCACGAAGCGCCCAATGTCCGCCTTCATCCCCGGCCACCAATAGAGCATCTTCAACTCGTGGTACATCTTGGTGCCACCAGGGTGCTCGGCATAAGGTGACTGATGCGCCTCTCGCAATATCAGTTCGCGGAGCTCCTCATTTTCCGGCACACACCAACGGTTCCGAAACCGAAGTGTGCCATCGGCGTGTACATGGAAATCGCCGCCTTTGCCCTCCTCGATGTCACGCCGCACCTTTTGGAGACTTGAGTCGGAAGGCTGCACATTCTTGATCCTCTCCAACAAGGTCGGCTGAATAATAAGCGCCATCATCAGGGCCGGCACCTCGGGAGCGACTACCTCAAGGTTCATCCGCTCCATGTCCAAACATAACGGCATTTGATTCGTGACGTCCATAGCGAGGTTCCTCGCCGTCTTTCTACTTAGTGCATCGGCGACCACGTTTGCTTTGCCGGGGTGGTAAAGGATATCGACATCATAATCTTTCAGCAGCTCCAACCACCGCCGTTGCCGCAAATTGAGCTCCTTCTGGGTGAATAAGTACTTGAGGCTTTTGTGGTCGGTGTAGATCTCGCAATGTGCACCATACAAGTAGTGCCTCCACAACTTCAGCGCGAAGATCACTGCCGCCAACTCCAAATCGTGAATGGGATAGTTCTTTTCGTGGTCCTTCAACTGGCGGGATGCATAAGTGATCACTTTTCCGCCCTGCATCAGGACACACCCCAGACCCAGATAGGATGCGTCGCTATACACCACGAAGTCCTCGCCCTGCACCGGTAAGGCGAGAATAGGAGCCGACGTCAACCTTTTCTTCAATTCAATGAAACCCCGGTCGCATTCGTCGCTCCAAACGAACTTGACGCCCTTTTGCGTCAGCCGAGTAAGTGGAGTCACAATCCTCGAGAAACCCTCCACGAACCGTCGATAATACCCGGCCAAGCCCACAAAACTGCGGACTTCCGTGACATTCGTCGGGCGCGGCCAATCCCTAACCGCCTCAATTTTCTTCGGGTCAACTGAAATCCCCCCCCTCAGAAATAATATGCCCGAGGAAAGCCACCTCGCGGAGCCAAAACTCGCACTTCTTCAGTCTTGCAAATAGCTTCTCCTCCCGAAGGATTTGAAGCACTATCCGCAAATGCTCCGCGTGCTCCCCGTCGCTCCGCGAATAGCCAAAATGTCGTCAATGAAGACCACGACAAATCGGTCCAAGTACTCCCTGAACACACGGTTCATCAGATCCATGAACGCCGCCGGGGCGTTAGTAAGCCCGAAAGGCATGACCGTGTATTCGTAGTGACCATAGCGTGTGCGAAACGCCGTTTTCTGAACATCCTCCGGCTTGATTTTCAACTGGTGGTAGCCGGACTGGAGATCAATTTTGGAGTACACCAGCGACCCTTGCAATTGGTCAAACAAGTCGTCGATTCTGGGTAACGGGTACTTGTTTTTTTTGGTAACCTTGTTCAACTCCCGATAATCCACACAGAGTCGAAAAGAACCATCCTTCTTGCGCACAAATAATACCGGGGCTCCCCACGGCGATACACTTGGCCGAATGAACCCTTTGTCGAGAAGATCCTGCAACTGATCCCTCAACTCCTTCAATTCTGCCGGCGCCATACGATACGGGGCCTTCGAGATCGCCGCCGTCCCGGGAATCAAGTCTATGATGAACTCGATCGCCCGATCCGGCGGCATCCCCGGTAACTCCGCGGGAAACACATCAGGAAACTCCCGCACCACCAATAACTCCTCCATGATCGGAGTCGCACGGTCCACCTCCACAACGGTCGCCAAAAATGCCGGGCAACCGCTATGGACCAACTTCCTCGCTCTCGTCGCCGACACCGTTGCAACAAAGCACGAGCTTTGATGAGCTCGATAGATAACCTCCTCCTGTCCCGGCTCCCGAAAAGTGACCAACTTCCTCCTGCAGTCGATCACAGCGTGATACTTCGAGAGCCAGTCCATGCCCAAGATGACGTCGAACGCCTCCAACTTCTTGAGCTCGAGCAACCGGACGGGCATAATCCAGTCGCCCACTTGCACCGGGCAGGATAAGCACCCCGTGTAAGTAATAGATGACGACTCCGGGCCTTCGACTCGCCACTTGCCCGTTGCCTCCAAGATAATACCATGAGTGCGTGCAAATGATCCGCTAATGAATGAATGCGTAGCACCTGTATCAAAAATGGCCCTGGAGCGAACTCCATGTATTAGAACCATACCTGCCACGACACTGGGCTCCTCGATGTCGACAGGATCCTGGGCCTGGGCCTGAACGGCGAATACCAGCCCGCTCGGCGCCGATCGCGTCATCTCCTGCTGCCTAGGAACCATCGCGCGCCCCGCAGAGACGGGAACAAAAGGAGCGCCTCCATAATGAACAGGGGTTGCCAGAGTCGATGCAGCTGAGGGGGCACGCGAACCCCTCGCTGGGCACTCTCGGCTCATGTGCCCCTCCTGCCCGCAGCTATAGCATCTGCCCTCACGCTGCCTGCACTGCTGCACCCGGTGGTCCCTGCTACCGCAGATAATGCAAGGCCGTGGTCCCTGCCTCCACTGCTGCGATCTCGGTTGCTTCGGGGGCCTCCTGGAGCTAGACTGTGCCCCCGAACCACCGCCCTGGCGCTTCTTGCCCTTGTCCTTGGACTCCGCCGCCATCTCGCGCTCCTCGCGCACATGGGCATCCCCGTGTTCTGCCCACAGTGCTCGATCAAGAACCTCGGCGTAGGTCGTGAGCTTGAATAGCTGCACGGCCCGGTAGATCCAGGGCTTAAGCCACCGCAGAAACCAATCGGCCCGGTCCGCATCGTCGCGAACAACATCGGGAACACAGTCGATGATGTGGGTGAACTCCTGCTCGTACTCCATCACCGAGCTATTTCCCTGCCGCAGCTTGCGGAACTTTTCCTTCATCACCCGCTTATCGGCGTCGGGAAAGTAGTGCCCGTACACCGTCCTCTTGAACTCCCCCCACAACATCGGAGGAAGATGCGCGGGTCGATCACGCTTCACCCGCCTCCACCATACTAACGCCGGTTCTCCAAAACTATGCGTGGCCAAGGGCACCTTGTCCCTTTCCAGGACAGGGAGATCTCCAAAGATAGTCTCCATAGCGCCAAACCACAACTCCACTACCGCCGGCTCCACCTTCCCTCCCTCGAAGGTCCGAGGTTTGAACTTTAGGAACCACATCAGAACTGCCAATGCGCGCTCCCGCTCCGCCGTTTCTGCCGTCGTATCGGGTGTAGTAGAACCCGATGCCGCCAGAGGCGCACTCCTCGGAAGGGGGCACGCCGACAGTGGAATGGCCCCCATGCCCTCACTCTCAACCGCTCCCGGCGCGCGAGTCGAGGGTGCAGGCGGATCACGGCTCTCAGCCGCCGTCGCGGCCGCCAACGCTGCCTGCTGCTCCAACAGTGACTGGAGCTGCTCCAATCGAGCCTCCTGGCGCTGCATCGCGCCTACCAAAGCAGCGACCTACTCTCGCAGCCCCTGCACCTCGCCAGATCCCGACTGCTCGGGCGCCGCTGGAGGCGGCACCGGAGAGGACCTACGAGTGTGGCGTCTCCCTGACATTCTTTCCTGGAAACAAGAACTTAGTCAGTTAGTTTAACCCGATAGCTCCTTAGCATTTACGAAACTAGACAACTCAATAATAAATCGGGCGGAAGCATACAAGCATACTAGTCCTAGACCCTTAGCATCATGCCGTCGGCCGCCGACATAACACTTCGTGTCACCGAACAAGCACACTTGAATCCGTCTCTATTCTCAATTAAAGACATATAATCTTCTTTGACCCAATCAATTTCACTTCCGCCAACGTCAAGGGTTCACGTTTCACTCACGTCCCTACAACCTTAGGGTTTACCAGCCTAGGGTTTCCTAAGTCATCCTAGACTCTCTCTCTTTACTTGCTCTTATCTTGCTCTGATACCACTTTATCTGTCACACCCTGAAACTGCTACCAATTTGGCATGGTTCGGCCGCGCTGAACAGACGCTGAACGGACAGAACCTCCCCTGTCCGCCCAAGGCTAAGCGACAAGATCATGTACAAGAATCACCCAGGAATTAATTCTAGATATACACAATCACAACGAGAGCACAACCAGTGCTAACAAGAACATAAGAGCAAGGTACGAGTATATAAAAGTAAACATACAAGTAACAAAAGAGAGAAACTCTATCTATTACAACCATTCCATTCGAGTATATGAATAATACATAGATCACATCCAAAACGTCCTCACCCTATACAACATCTACTCTCAAAATGTAAAGACAAGGTGACAAGAGCTATAGATGTAGGGAGGCTGCTATCAACGCCTCTAGGGCGCCAAGCCCTTACCGCGATCCTCGCCGGGAGTACCTGTACTCGGCCCTGTAATAATAGTGGGGTGAGAACTATGGTCCATAGTTCCCAGTGGGTTCGGCCACCGACTCCACCGGTCTTCCCACTAGGTCCAAGAGGGCAAAAGCAGATAGATAGATAGATAGATAGATATATCTGAAAACTGTAAATGCAGTAAATAACTACACTACTATGCCCAACACGGAAAAAACATGTATGCATGCTCAGGGGAGAGATATCCAAATATATCACTATGTCCAAGAAGTACTATTTCATACTTGTTCGCTAACTCATTTTCAAGAAGTGTGGTTTTTAACACTTCATCTCAAATCTCACGGCACACCCGAAGGTTGCCCACGGCTCACTATCACGACGAGGGAGACTATGTCTCAACCTACCAATCGAACGCGTCTGCGGGACCCTACCGTCCCTCGGGGTGGCGTGCCCCGTGACCAACTCCGGAGTAGGCGGCCGTAGAGGAGCGACCTCCACCAGCCAAAAACAGACTATGAGCATGATCCAATCCTCTCCACACGAGGATACCCTATCTATAAGGCTAATGGCAACTGAGATCCCTATAGATAATACACAACCTATGTCTCACATGTGTCACGGTAGGTTTACCTACACTACCTTTCATATGCCACTCGTTCATTTATTGTGTGGTGTTCACAATTTCTACATATATGCCACTCGTCATCAATTGTTGACTCACAAGTCCAACACCCAATCCGCACTATAGGATTCCTCGGTATCGACCCAATCTTTCCCAATCCAACATATTAGCATAACATTTGCTAAATATCTATATCAACCGGAAAGTATAAAGATGGCAATACATACTATCCTACAATGCAATGGTGCGATATGCAATAGTGTAAGTGGCTAAGACATAGAGAGAAGCCCAGCGGCTTCGGTAAAAGCACCACCCACCTCGGGTCCTTGGCTCGGCTCGGCTCTCCAAAAGAAAAATCTACGGGAGCACCGGTCTCGATCACAAGGGTTTGCCTCAAGTCGGATGTCCTAAACAAGTCCAAAACGGCCTATTAATAACCTCCAAGCACTATGCTTAGTGTTTTCACGTGCGCGCAAAAGCGCCGACGAAAGACGACGAACTTCCACGATTTGTGGTCTGGATCGTCAAGGGTTTACCCAAAACCCCTCCATGATGGAAGGATTCCATTTAAATCCCCCACCAAAATTACTAATGTCATTATTTCTCTTTTGCCTCAAA
>CM055074.1:7251492-7693458 GCA_029204045.2 Tillandsia leiboldiana | reverse complement strand
CCCCGCAGAGACGGGACAAAAGGAGCGCCTCCATAATGAACAGGGGTTGCCAGAGTCGATGCATCTGAGGGGGCACTCGAACCCCTCGCTGGGCACATCTCGGCTCATGTGCCCTCCTGCCGCAGCTTAGCATCTGCCCTCTACGCTGCCTTCACTGCTGCACCCGGTGGTCCCTGCTACCGCAGATAATGCAAGGCCGTGGTCCCTAAGCCTTCCCACTGCTGCGATCTCGGTTGCTTCGGGGGCCTCCTGAGCTAGACTGTTCCCCCGAACCACCGCCCTGGCGCTTCTTGCCTTGGTCCTTGGACTCCGCCGCCATCTCGCGCTCCTCGCGCACATGGCATATGCCCCGTGTTCTGCCCACGTGCGCGATCAAGAACCTCGGCGTAGGGTCGTTGAGCTTGAATAGCTGCACGGCCCGGTAGATCCAGGCTTAAGCCACCGCAGAAACCATCGGCCGGTCCGCATCGTCGCGAACAACATCGGGGAACACAGTCGATGATGTGGGTGAACTCCTGCTCGGACTCCATCACCGAGCTATTTCCCTGCCGCAGCTTGCGGAACTTTTCCTTCATCACCCGCTTATCGGCGTCGGGAAAGTAGTGCCCGTACACCGTCCTCTTGAACTCCCCCCACAACATCGGAGGAAGATGCGCGGTCGATCACGCTTCACCCGCCTCCACCATACTAAGCCGGTTCTCCAAAACTATGCGTGGCCAAGGGCACCTTGTCCCTTTCCAGGACAGGGAGATCTCCAAAGATAGTCTCCATAGCGCCAAAAACCCACAACTCCACTACCGCCGGCTCCACCTTCCCTCCCTCGAAGGTCCGAGGTTTGAACTTTAGGAAACCACATCAGAACTGCCAATGCGCGCTCCCGCTCCGCCGTTTCTATGCCGTAGTATCGGGTGTAGTAGAACCCGATGCCGCCAGAGGCGCACTCCTCGGAAGGGGGCACGCCGACAGTGGAATGGCCCCCATGCCCTCACTCTCAACCGCCTCCCGGCGCGCGAGTCGAGGGTGCAGGCGGATCACGGCTCTCAGCCGCCGTCGCGGCCGCCAACGCTGCCTGCTGCTCCAACAGTGACTGGAGCTCTGCTCCAATCGAGCCTCCTGGCGCTGCATCGCGCCTACCAAAGCAGCGACCTACTCCTCGCAGCCCCTGCACCTCGCCAGATCCCGACTGCTCGGGCGCCGCTGGAGGCGGCAACCGGAGAGGACCTACGAGTGTGGCGTCTCCCCCTGACATTCTTTCCTGGAAACAAGAACTTAGTCAGTTAGTTTAACCCGATAGCTCCTTAGCATTTACGAAACTAGACAACTCAATAATAAATCGGGCGGAAGCATACAAGCATACTAGTCCTAGACCCTGAGCATCATGCCGTCGGCCGCCGACATAACACTTCGTGTCCACCGAACAAGCACACTTGAATCCGTCTCTATTCTCAATTAAAGACATATAATCTTCTTTGACCCAATCAATTTCACTTCCGCCAACGTCAAGGGTTCACGTTTCACTCACGTCCCTACAACCTTAGGAGTTTACCAGCCTAGGGTTTCCTAAGTCATCCTAGACTCTCTCTCTTTACTTGCTCTTATCTTGCTCTGATACCACTTTATCTGTCACACCCCTGAAACTGCTACCAATTTGGCATGGTTCGGCCGCGCTGAACAGACGCTGAACGGACAGAACCTCCCCTGTCCGCCCAAGGCTAAGCGACAAGATCATGTACAAGAATCACCCAGGAATTAATTCTAGATATACACAATCACAACGAGAGCACAACCAGTGCTAACAAGAACATAAGAGCAAGGTACGAGTATATAAAAGTAAACATACAAGTAACAAAAGAGAGAAACTCTATCTATTACAACCATTCCATTCGAGTATATGAATAATACATAGATCACATCCAAAACGTCCTCACCCTATACAACATCTACTCTCAAAATGTAAAGACAAGGTGACAAGAGCTATAGATGTAGGGAGGCTGCTATCAACGCCTCTAGGGCGCCAAGCCCTTACCGCGATCCTCGCCGGGAGTACCTGTACTCGGCCCTGTAATAATAGTGGGGTGAGAACTATGGTCCATAGTTCCCAGTGGGTTCGGCCACCGACTCCACCGGTCTTCCCACTAGGTCCAAGAGGGCAAAAGCAGATAGATAGATAGATAGATAGATATATCTGAAAACTGTAAATGCAGTAAATAACTACACTACTATGCCCAACACGGAAAAACATGTATGCATGCTCAGGGGAGAGATATCCAAATATATCACTATGTCCAAGAAGTACTATTTCATACTTGTTCGCTAACTCATTTTCAAGAAGTGTGGTTTTTTAACACTTCATCTCAAATCTCACGGCACACCCGAAGGTTGCCCACGGCTCACTATCACGACGAGGGAGACTATGTCTCAACCTACCAATCGAACGCGTCTGCGGGACCCTACCGTCCCTCGGGGTGGCGTGCCCCGTGACCAACTCCGGAGTAGGCGGCCGTAGAGGAGCGACCTCCACCAGCCAAAAACAGACTATGAGCATGATCAATCCTCTCCACACGAGGATACCCTATCTATAAGGCTAATGGCAACTGAGATCCCTATAGATAATACACAACCTATGTCTCACATGTGTCACGGTAGGTTTACCTACACTACCTTTCATATGGCCACTCGTTCATTTATTGTGTGGTGTTCACAATTTCTACATATATGCCACTCGTCATCAATTGTTGACTCACAAGTCCAACACCCAATCCGCACTATAGGATTCCTCGGTATCGACCCAATCTTTCCCAATCCAACATATTAGCATAACATTTGCTAAATATCTATATCAACCGGAAAGTATAAAGATGGCAATACATACTATCCTACAATGCAATGGTGCGATATGCAATAGTGTAAGTGGCTAAGACATAGAGAGAAGCCCAGCGGCTTCGGTAAAAGCACCACCCACCTCGGGTCCTTGGCTCGGCTCGGCTCTCCAAAAGAAAAATCTACGGGAGCACCGGTCTCGATCACAAGGGTTGCCTCAAGTCGGATGTCCTAAACAAGTCCAAAACGGCCTATTAATAACCTCCAAGCACTATGCTTAGTGTTTTCACGTGCGCGCAAAAGCGCCGACGAAAGACGACGAACTTCCACGATTTGTGGTCTGGATCGTCAAGGGTTTACCCAAAACCCCTCCATGATGGAAGGATTCCATTTAAATCCCCCACCAAAATTACTAATGTCATTATTTCTCTTTTTGCCTCAAAAGTCCTAGAGCGCGTATTTCGGCTCTAACTTTTCGGCCGTTCGACGGAATGTCGATCCGTCTTCGCCAACACGTTTCTTTACATAGTAATTGAGTTTCCATGGGTTCAAATGAGATCAATCCCATGAAAATCCAAAAACTCCTCTTTTAACCTTAGGTTTCATTTACACATTCATCACGATTTCTCCACGATTTTCGCCGATTTCTTCGACAAGAATTCTTCTAAGGTCATATAGATTATAGATCAAAAAAGATATGGAAAAAATTAAATTTATCTTCCGCGAAACTCACCTCAAAAAGCCGTGATTTCGAGCTTTTCTTGGTTCAAGAGCTTGCCCTCGCTCGCCTTAGGCTTCCCGCAAATCGCTCCGCGATTTAGTGTACATTGGAGCAAGAAAATTTAGAGAGAGAGAGTGAGTGGAGAAGGTGAGAGAGAGAGCTCTCCATGGAGGTGCTTGCGTGCGGGTGGAGAGTGCTGCGTGCGGGTGGAGAAGATGATGAAAAAGGTAAAGGTAGCCTTTTTGCATAAAGGCCCCCCCCTACAATAGTGGTAATTCACTATTTAGTCCAATTTGATCTGATACTTGCCTGCGGAGTCCTTCTGAGTGTCCGTTTGCGCTCAAATTTGACGGGCAGGCTCATCTCAACTTAATTTATCACGAGATATTTTAAATTTTCAGTTTGGGCCATTTCTGGGTCACCAAAAGTCTCGCTGTACTTAAAATCGCTGTCAGGTACCTTTCTCACTGCTCGGGTATCCGATTGATGCGAAACTTTTATTGTAACCTTAAAACATAATTATGAAGCTCCCGTAATTTTCTCAGAATTTTTCGACACTGTTGGCGGAGCCCGTTCTCACTATCCGGCATCCAATCAACGCGAAACTTTTTCTGTGGCCTTAAAACATATTTACGAGGCTCCCGTAATTTTCTCAGAATTTTCCGACACTGTGCATTTTCTGCTAATTTATCTGCCCCGTCTCTCACAGAAAATATTAAATCTTCTGTTTTCGCTCCGATTTCGGCGCAGGTCATTTCCAACCTATATTATGCTTCTATGAGTCCAATAAAAATAGTATCTTACACTATTTTTATTTATTTTTATTTATATAATAATTTTTCCGACTTACTATATCCTACCGTAACTTCTATATGGTATTTAAAAGTTGAACTTGCATATTTTACCTATGGTTAATTAGGATTTCTTTGAATTAATTGGGCATATTCTACTTAATGTCTAACTTCTACTTTTAGAAGTTCGGTATCCTACATCACTTGAGCATTGTGTTACAGACTTTGAGAGAGCAGGGGTTTTATGCAAAACTCAAGAAGTGTGAGTTTCGGCTACGGGAGGTTGCCTTCTTGGGACATATCATTACTGCCTCGGGAATTACTGTAGACCCAAAGAAGGTAGCTTTGGTTTTGGATTGGCCGACACCTACACGGTTACAGAGATTCGCAGTTTTCTGGGTTTGGCCGAGTACTATCGGCGATTTATAGAAGGTTTCTCTAAAATTGCACTACCTTTAAACCGGTTAACTCGGAAGGGCAAACAGTTTGTTTGGACGCCTCAGTGTCAGGAGAGTTTTGAGGAATTGAATAGTATATTGACACGGGCACCGGTCTTAGCCTTGCCTAGACCGGGAGAGGTTTTGTGGTTTATTGTGATGCGTCACGAGTTGGATTAGGTTGTGTGTTGATGCAATAGGATCGAGTGATAGCGTATGCATCAAGGCAACTCAAGGATTATGAGAGAAATTATCCCACCCATAACCTGGAATTGGCCGCGGTAATCTTCGCTTTGAAATTGTGGAGGCATTACTTGTATGGAGCACATTCTGAGCTATATACGGATCATCAAAGTTTGAAGTACTTGTTTACTCAAAAGGAATTGAACCTCAGACAGAGACGTTGGCTGGAGCTCTTAAAAGACTACGATTTGTCTATACACTATCACTCGGGAAAGGCAAACGTAGTAGCGGATGCTTTAAGTAGAAAGACCCCCACCGAGGGTTTGGTAGTGGAAACGGTTACGCAACAAAAGGTTTAATTGCAGAGTTGCACAGATTGGGATTGGAGGTTGTATCTCAGGGCACAGTTGCAAGACTTTTTACAATGGAGGTTAAACCGACCTTATTGGATCGCATTTGCGAGGGACAGAAGGCGGATGTGGAGTGTCAGCGTATTCGTGGTCGGATGGGATCGGGTTTGGATGGTGACTTTACCTTTGGGGAGGATGACTCGATTCGATTTCGAGGACGGTTGTGCGTTCCGGATCGGCCGGAATTAAAGGATGAGATCTTGACCGAAGCACATCGGACGCCTTATACTGTTCACCCCGACAGGACTAAGATGTACAAGAATCTGAAACAGACCTTCTGGTGGCCGAAGATGAAGGAAGATGTGACTCGTTTTGTTGCACGTTGTTTGGTTTGTCAGCAGGTTAAGGCTGAGCACCAATGGCCTGCGGGGAAGTTACATCCGCTTCCAATTCCGCAATGCAAATGGGAATGGATTATCATGGATTTCGTCACGGGGCTTCCACGATCGCAACTTGGTCATGATGCGATTTGGGTCGTTGTTGATCGATTGACAAAGTTGTCACATTTCCTGCCTATCCATACTACTTGGTCACGGGAGTGCCTAACTCAGTTGTACATCGACGAGATTATGAGACTACATGGGGTATTGATTATGATTACGTCGGACAGAGATACGCGCTTCGTGTCAAACTTTTGAAGAAGTCTTCAACAAGCAATAGAAACTAAGCTCAGTTTTAGTACGACATTTCACCCCCAAAGTGATGGACAGTCGGAGTGAGTGATTCAGGTTGTAGAGGATATACTCCGAGCTAGTGTTTTGGATTTTGGAGGGGGATGACACCGTTACTGGCCATTGGTGGAATTTGCATACAATAACAGCTTTCAAGCAAGTATTCAGATGGCACCGTATGAGGCGCTGTCACGCCTCGGGGTCGAAACTGCGACCCGAACCCGCCAACAGATCCGCCGCCCATACGGAAAACCCCGTATAGACGAAGCATCTAACCTGCAAAAAGAATGATACTATAGCTATACAGATATCAGAGCTGAAAAGTAAACTACTGAAATAAATATATACAACTCCTCAAATAGTACATGCCAGGTCCTCACAAAACATAAGTCTCTCCAAAAACTAAAACTCACAAAAGTAAAATGTACATGATACAATCCCAAAATAACTGACAGTACTAGTACATCACCAAAAGGGGTACAACTACTCTCTCTGGAAGAAGACTGGTAGGGATCTAGCTCGCGACTCCTTTACCTCGGTCAGCAGGATCAGCAATAGGAGCAGCAGGAACAGGAGAAGAGGTCCCTGGGGAAAAATCACCACAACGGGTGTGAGAACTACATCCCACAGTAGTTCTCAGTGGGTACCGCCCCCAAGCCCGACGGTCTGCCCATTAAGTCTACTAGAGGCATAAAGTAACAAATACAATACTGAAAGGAAAAGGGCTGGAAAATAACTCTACAACTACTATGCCTCTATCTAAATGCTCAAGGAGTGATACAGATGGAAACATGATGCATCTACTAACTCTCAAAATACAGTCACCCAATCTACACTGACTGCCACATGGGGTCCAGTCAAACCTGCGCCCACCTACGGCCGTTACATCCAAGGAGGACCGGACTTACGTAGGGCGTCCGTGACTGCCAAAACTGGCCCAGCCAGAGGGACTGCGTCGACAAGTCGCGATAGCAAAGTAACAGACCCAACTCCGGAGTGGCACTCGAGGGGCGCGACCCCACCGAGGAAAGTATCTGCGCATCTCTATCGAGCTCAAAATGGCTCATGCAGGCTATAGTCCAATCCACGATCAACAAGATCGACAGTACCTAAATCACCTATTTAACTCACTAACAGGAACCACTCGAACAGTCGGAACCGCTGTCAACCCAACGGCTCCCTAAATAGGACATCAACTCAACATGCAAACTCACTAGCTGGGTATACTCCATAGCCAACACAATGAAGGGTCCGGGAACCCCGAAATGCTAGAACCTACAACCCAAATCAAACAAGAACAGGCTCTAGGCATAGCCTCTCGTTGTTCTCGACCCAAAGAAAAGGCAGCCCTTAGAACCTAGACCACTCGAATCCTCTCGAGTGGGGAAGTTTACAGAAAAAATGTGACATTTATTACTGAAAACCATTTTTCACTCAAACCCATGCGGGGTGAGGACTAAAAGTAGTTCCTTTTTGAAAAACCATCTTGATTTGAGGAAAACCTATTTTTAATGATTTTTAGTTCTTTTAGGAAAAATGGTTGGAAAACAAGTTTTATTCCCAAACCCCGAAGGGCTAATGCCTTCGTCCAATCAGATAAGAACAGACTCCGGCGACCCTTCGATGTTTGGAAGAAAAATATTGGTTGACTAAAATCATGTGTGTCCAAAAAAGGTTCTGGGTTTAAGGTCCTGCTATCACTGGTATACTACTGCCACTAACACAGTGGCGACAAGCAAAATGAAGAACTCGACAACCCGGGACCACCGTTTATCCAAACGGCTCCCGCCACAGATATAAGACCAGCTACATCTACCAGACTCCACTCTGCCCCCAAGCACGAGTGTAACATGCATTCCATACTAAGAGAAATCCCGACCACTCAGCCCACTACCCGGGCGAGGAAAACACTATGTCCAGGGATAGGGAGTAAAGTGTGGATGTCTAAAACATAAAATAAACCTAGCCCAAGTGAGAGTTTTCTACTAGTCTGGTTACACATGCAACATATGACAGGGTACTAGGTCAAGTTTCAATAGTGGTATTTAAGTTAACACGGATAGGAAGCATACATCAACATGATCATGATAACAACGCGAGAACATCCTCTCTATATCTAACATGCTTCCTAACACATCTAACAATCATGAATGATTTACTACACAATAGAATTAATGAATAGTCCAACAATTTTGGAGACGAAGCAACCCACCTGAAGCGCGCGTCAAACCAAGATCCAAATGGCTGAAACTGAACGGGAATAATCCTCAGATTCCCACAATTTCAACGAGTCCAAAAATACCAGAAAACTCCTCCTGGGTACAAAGATACGGTCCAAACATCGCGATAAGCATCATTTCCCACAATGACAACACTGCTGTTAAATCAGTCCAGAAAATTCTAAAATACCACCTGCGAGATGATCTCCAAAAATTCAAATAAAAATACGGTGGCGATCCTCGCGAAGAGTAGATGTCGATCGAGTCCTCACATGTCGAAATCCGATACCCGAGCGCAGAGATAAAAATCTGACAAGCCTCCGCTGTCCAGAAAAACCACCAGCAGGAAAGGGGTTCAAAAATGTTCCAAAAACCCCAGTAAAAACCCAAAACTGAGAGGAGCGAAAAGCACGAAAAACGAAGATCTGCCTCTCGTGAAACCGATGCCGTGAAAATCGGCCAAAAACTCCATCCCGTCAGTCCTGGGGAGCTCGCGGAAGAAGCGTCGACAAAAAAAACTCGGTATCCAAGGCGCGTTAAAGCTCGCGATGTCGAGAAGAACGCAGATGGGACGACTCCCAAAAATTTTCGGGATCCCAAATATCGAAGAAGACTCGCAGACGACGCTCCCTGTCGAAAATGGGCCGAAGAGCTCAGAGAAAAAGCCCACAAACGAAACCCCAAATGGCTATTTATAGCCCAAGCCCACCAAGGAAGGGGTTCGGATTTGGGCGCCGGATTCGGGCGCCCGAATCTGGCCCAAGCCCGTTACTGTGCGCGCCCGAATCCCTCTCGGCGCGCCACATGTCCCGTCGAAGTCCACTGGTCCCGGTGCATGCCCAAGTTTCGTGAACCGGCCTGCCCGCGCCTCGCACGCGCCTGCCCGCGCTGCCCGCGCCTTCCCGCCGCCTGCCTGTGCTGCCAGTGCTGCCTGCCGGCCGCCGGAACAGTAACCATGCCTCGAAATTCGTGTTTTGGCATCCGGGCTCCGAAAAATACATGTAAATAGTCCATTTTCATTGTTTTCGCGCGCTGAGTCCAAATCCGATATCCTTTTTGCCAAATTCCACTTCTAAAATTTGTCGAAGGCATCCGGACAGGTTTTCTTAATCCAAATTTCGCGCTGGGACCAATTCTGACGTCCGATTTGTGCGCAACCATCTCCAACACACATCGTAGGCCTCCAGAAGCCACAATTCACTCCGTAAGACCTTCGCGGAGATTCGGGTCATCACAGGCGCTGTATGGGCGCAAGTGTCGATCACCTTTGTGTTGGGACGACTTGATGGAACGAAAACATCTTGGACCGGACTTGGTGGAGGAAACGGAAGCAAAGGTCCGTTTAATTAGGCAGCGGTTGCTAACCGCACAAAGTTGACAAAAGAGTTATACGGACTGGAGGTGACGGAACTTGGAGTTCCATGTCGGGGAGCATGTGTTGCTCAAGGTATCACCATCCTAAGGAATCCGGTGGTTCGATTTGCATGGCAAGCTGAGCCCACGATTCGTGGGACCGTATGAAATCCTTGAGCGGATTGGTCCGATGGCTTACCGTTTGCCTTACTACCTAGTCTTGAGAGGGTACATGATGTATTTCATGTATCGATGTTTCAGAAGTATGTGCCTGACCCTTCACATGTGATCGATGTCTCTTCGGTGGAGCTATAAGAGGATTTGAGTTTTGAAGAAACACCGGTGCGAATTTTGGCAAGAGAAGAGAAGAAATTGCGCAAAAGGTCAATACCTTATGTGAAAGTCCAATGGAGTAACCATGAAGAAATAGAAGCCACGTGAGAATTGGAATCAATGATGAGAGAACGTTATCCGGATTTATTTCCTATGGAGTTGAGTTAAGTTTCGGAGACGAAACTTCTTTAAAGGAGGGAGTGATGTAGTGTCCACGGTTTTCGTTCGGTATCACTTTCGTATTCATGGTATTTTTCTGCATATTTTTGTTATGTCTTTTGGGTCGGGTTTGTATTTCATTGTGTAGGGCTCGAAAAATAGAGAACGGTGGTGCGATCGGCTCTAAATTCTGGTAAGCGGAACTTCCGATGTGATTTTTTCTAAGTTGATGTAAAAGAGGTGTTTAGAACACTTATTTCGACTTTTGGGTGCTTGAAAATCCGTGCCAATGTACGATGAGATTTTCGAAGGATTTGGAACGCAAATCGAGGGAGAAACGGTTTGTTACAAAAAGATTTGATTTGTTACAAAAAGGTTCAATTTGTTACAAAAAGATTTGGTTTGTTACAAAAAGATTTGGTTTGTTACAAAAAGGTTCAATTTGTTACAAAAAGATTCAGTTTGTTGCAAAAAGATTTGATTTGTTAAAAAGTGGTTATTATTGTTTCGAACTCTCTTATAAATAGAGGAACCGGAGATCGGTTTCTAATTTACACACTTAAGAGAGAGAGAAAGAGAGAGAGAGAGAGAGAGAGAGAGAGAGAGAGAGACAAGAAAGAGCCCTAGTTTCGAAAATTGTAACAAAAGAGGCCATCGTATTCTTCCTCGAAGGCTTCGTCGGAGATCGGGTCGGGAATCGGCATCGTGGTGGGGCTGTGGATGAGGGAGCACCGACCTTATGGGAGACCGGAGAGCGGATGACGGAGCCGAGCATCGTACCGTCACCTTCGCAGACTAAAAGGTACATTTTGGTGGTTTTCGTTATCTCTTGTAGAGTTTTTGTGACGCCTCAACTGTTACGGATTTTGAGTTGGCGTAGTTTCGTGAAAGTTTCAAGTCTTGAAGATTGAAGGTGAAGAAAGTTGGATCATTTAACTCAATCTCAAGAAAGAAGAATTCAAAAGGATCAGGTATGTTTAACTAAAGATTTTGTGTGATCCGAATACTTCTCGTAGTGTAGAAACACTTGGAAGAATTTTTAACTGCATAAAAATCAAAAAACTGGTGTTCGGACATGTTCAGGATCCGGATCAGAGCCAGCGATCCGGATCCCGAAGGTTGTTGTTTCATACATTACTTCAATCCGGATCGCAGCATCTCACGATCCGGATCCCGAACGTTGAGTTTTCTGAAATGTATGAACGATCCGGATCAGGCATTCCGATCCGGATCCCGAACGTTTGTTTTCTGGAAACCGTCTTTATTGCTACTGCAATCCGGATCGCTCAAATCCGATCCGGATCGCCGTCCGTAAAATTTCCAGAAATGTTAGGTTTTTGATTCTTATCTCCTTCCTAGGGTTTCTAACCTATAAATAGACCCTATGACTCTTTTTCTAGGGTTAATCCAAAAAGAATCGAAATAGCCGTCATATTCTTGTATCATCTTATACGGCTCTAGATCCACACATAGAGAAGAAAGGAAATCATTAGAGAATACTCTATGTTTCTTCATCTATATTGATTAGTTTGATTCTAGGTTTTCATACTCACATCTTGAGTTGAATCAAACTAATGAATACTTAAATGGTATTTCCGATCTATCTTTGATCTAAGTATTCGGCGGATCATCACCACCAAAAACAACGATTTACCCCAAAAATCGGCGCGTGGATTCGCGTGTCCTTGTGGATTCAAGGTTCAACCGCTCTCGTGGATTCGGAGCGAGGCACGTTCGTGGATTCGAAGGGTGCTATTGGGTGAAGACCGTGGACTCGGTCGGACGTCGTGGATTCGACGTTGGACGCCGTGGATTCGGCGTTGGGCGCAGATCGTGGATTCGAGAAGCGTCGCGGAGCGAGCGAAGAAGATCCTCTAGGAGCGTATGGAAAAGGTTGAGTCGTAAGTGTGTACGGTAAATCACCTTGTACGTGTTTTAATTCTAGTGGATTTCTGCCGTGTTATCGGTCCCGTGGTTTTTTACTCCGGTGATGGAGTTTTCCACGTAAAAATCTTGCGAGTTATTTTTTATTTCCGCATTGGGTTTTTATCGCAACGATTTTTGAGTGTTTATACGTTTACACCTATTCACCCCCCTCTAGGTATTTTTTTCCCTATTTAGATCCTTATTACATATAACCCAACAAGTGGTATCAGAGCGGGAATAGGGTTGTAAACAATGGTTGAAGGTGGAAACATCAACCGACCCCCGTTCTTCGATGGAACAAATTATGCGTACTGAAAAGTGCGGATGAAAGCCTTTTTAATTTCCATCGACGAACGGGTGTGGCAATCAATTGAATTAGGATGGTCTAATCCAACTGAATTTATTGGTGATGTTCACACCTTAAAACCTAGGTCGAAATGGACCAAGGAAGAGTTAGATTCATCTTCTTACAATGGCAAGAGAATTAATGCTATTTTTAATGCCTTATCTCAAACTGAGTTCTCTCGCGTCTCAGCATGTGAGACTGCGAAAGAAATCTGGGATGTTCTTCAGGTTACACATGAGGGAACTAATCTCGTGAAGATTCAGAAACTGCAAATGCTTACGAGCAAGTTTAACTCTATCTTGATGGCAGAAAATGAATCTTTCACGGACTACTATACACGATTGCAAGACATCGTAAACTCATGTGCTAACCTGGGAGAGAAGATTCCAGAATTTAAGATTGTAAGAAAGATCTTAAGAACTCTTCCTGAACGATTTCGCCCAAAGGTTACTGCCATTGAAACTATTAAACACCCGGACGAAATACGTGTAGAAGAATTAGTTGGTGCATTACAAACTTATGAAATGACATTTACTACTAACAATTCTTCTGGAAAGGCATCCACTTCTAAGTCTTCAGGTTATGCGTTGAAAACAACTAAGGAAGAAGACGCGGATACATCCTCCTCAGACGATGACGAGAACCCTTCTATGGAGGATTTCGAGAAGCAGCTCGCTCTCTTGACAAGGAAGTTTCGCCGCAACTTTCGAAGGGGTAATTCAAGCAAATCTCCATCATTCGGAAAGTCGATCAAAGGCAAGGGTACTTCAAGTTACAAGTCAAGAAAGCAAGAGAACTTCTCAAAGGATAAGAAAAGTTCAGAGGGACAACTACAATGCTTCAAATGTCGAGGCTACGGCCACATTGCAACGGAGTGTCCCAACAAGTATCCGGCAAAGAAGAAGACGATGCAAGTCGTCACTTGGGATGACAACTCAACGTCAAATGAGTCGTCTTCAAGTGATGAAGAAAAGAGCTCCACGGCATTCCACGCGTCCATATCTTCACCCTTCATGTGCTTTATGGCAAGTACATCCGAGTCGTTGTCCAACTCCACTGTTGAAAAGAATGCAACGGACAATGAATCGGATGATTCGGAAGGTGAAGGTTTTGCTCTAGCCTACCACAGACTTTTGAGGGATTCAAAGAAAGTGGCTAAGCAAAACAAGAGTTTGAGAGGGAGAGTGCATGATCTCGAAGAAGAAGCAAAAAGAGCAACTTCTCTCTCAAACGCTCTTGAAGTGGAAAGGGAAAATCTGATAAAAGTAAATATTTCCCTTCAAGAGTCCAATGAGCGTTTTGAGAAGGAACATAGAAATCTGGTGGATAAAGCGAATCACTTCTCAAAGCTCTACAACGAGGCTCGACAGGATAACCTGGAAATGACAAAGACCATTTTCCAACTCAAGGATGACTTACAGCGATTCTCTTCAGGAATGAGTAAGTTGGATAGACTTCTTGGTCTTGGTCAATCAAATCGGTTCGGCCTCGGATACACTCAAACTGGAAACAGTCCAAGTTCGAGTGGGACAATTTTTGTGCCTCAGTCGGTATCTCCTCCTCCGACACCGGAATTCAAGACAAACAACGACAACAAACCTACTTCATCCTCTTTGGGGTCGTCAAGATCTAAGGTATGTTTTCGTTGTGGTGTTTCAGGGCACATAAGAAGATATTGCAAGACGGGAGTCAAATGCTCACCTCAAACATCTCTTGCAATGACTACCACAAAGGTGATTCCTCGGAAATCAATTCCAAATCAATTGAAAGAAAAGAACCCTGGTAGTTTACCGCGCAAGACGACTTCATCAAGGAGCAGCAATAGTTTTAACAAGACGCTTTCACCTAGGCATATAACTTCACGACCATTACCGACGCACTCCAAAAAGGCTTGGGTGCGCAAAGGTGAAATCTTTCCTTGTCTTGTTACCAATGTTTCCTTGCATGCATATGATAGTTCGTCTTGGTATCTGGATAGCGGTTGTTCGCGTCACATGACCGGTGACAAAAATAGTTTTCAAAATCTTGAGAAAATCTCCGGAGGACTTGTTGTTTTCGGAGACGGTCGATCTTCCAAAATTGTTGGAAAAGGGACGGTAGCTATTCCAGATGGCCCGATTTTGAAAAACGTTTTATTTGTTGATGGCCTTAAGACTAATCTCATAAGCATAAGTCAACTTTGCGACAATGGTTTTTCAGTTAACTTTTCATCTGTTGAATGCGTTGTAACTGATAAGGACCATGTCTTCTTTTTAAAAGGGGTTGGATCTGAAAACAATTGCTATGTTGTTCCTAATAAAATTTCAGAAAAATGTAACCTAGTTTCTTTGAATAATGAAACACTTTGGCATGAAAGGCTAGGTCACATAAATTTTAAGGAACTTGTTAAAATTTCAAACAAGGACGTGGTCAAGGGGGTTCCAAAACTTTTATTTAAACAAAGCATTGTGTGTGGTGGTTGCCAAAAGGGAAAACAGTCCAGAACTGCACACAAGAACTTGAACCACGTTGGTACAAAACGGCCTTTGGAACTTTTACACATGGATTTAATGGGGCCGACCCGTCAACCATCTTTGGGAGGTAAATGGTATATTTTCTTATTGGTTGATGATTTCTCTCGGTATTCTTGGGTAGCATTTTTAAAAGAGAAAGCTGATACTTTTGATTCTTTTCACGAGATTTGCCTTCGTATTATGATTGAAAAGAATGAAAAGATCATTCGTGTTAGAAGTGATAGAGGTGGAGAATTCATTAATTCTAAATTCATTGATTTTTGTACTTCAAACGGTATTAAGCATGAATTCTCTGCACCCTATACACCTCAACAGAATGGTGTTGTTGAGCGCAAAAACAGGGTTGTTCAAGAGATGGCGCGTGTGATGCTTCATAGCCGGAATTTACCGCTACATTTTTGGGCTAAAGCTGTGAACACCGCTGTCTATGTCATTAATCGAGTGTTTTTGCGCCCGGGAACGTTAAATACACCATATGAACTATGGTGTGGTAGAAAACCCAACATCAAATATTTTCGCATCTTCGGGGGTCGGTGTTACATTTTACGTGACCGTGAAAATCTTGGAAAGTTTGACTCACGAAGTGTCGAAGGGATTTTCTTGGGGTATTCTACTAATAGTAGAGCATATCGAGTATTTAACTTGGAATCTAAGACGATCGTAGAATCTATAAATGTTAAAGTAGATGAAGCTTTTTACTTTGCATCTGAAAAATCTACCCTCGATATCTCTCTAGATGATGATTCTCCTGCCGTTGCATCTTCTCATAATAATACTTCCAATATTAATGATGCATCTAATGGTTCTTCAAGTTTATCTAATGTGCAGGAATCATCTCATATATCTCCGAGTACTCCGTTTCAACAAACGCTACGAATCTCCAAGGATCATCCGGAATCGAATATTATTGGAGATCCACAAGAAGGAGTTAGAACTCGGAGGCAGTTGGTTTGTGGATTCGCTTGCTACGTATCTCTAATCGAACCAAAGAACATAGATGAAGCTCTTCAGGATGACTACTGGATTAACGCAATGCAGGAAGAGCTCCATCAATTTGAGCGAAACAAAGTCTGGGAATTAACGAAGCCTCCAAAGCAACATAATGTGATAGGTACCAAATGGATCTTCAAGAACAAGAAAAATGAGGATGGTACTATCATCAGGAACAAGGCACGATTAGTTGCTCAAGGCTACTCTCAAGTAGAAGGTATAGACTTTGACGAAACATTCGCCCCTGTAGCTAGACTCGAGTCCATTCGTATACTGTTTGCTATTGCTTGTCATTTTAAAATCAAATTATTTCAAATGGACGTTAAGAGCGCATTTCTAAATGGGTTTTTAAATGAGGAAGTTTATGTGGCTCAACCGAAAGGTTTTGTAGACCATAAACAACCTAACCATGTTTTTCGTTTGAAAAAGGCTCTTTACGGTCTGAAACAAGCACCGCGAGCATGGTACGAAAGGTTGACAAAGCACCTTTTGGAGAAGGGCTACACTCGAGGGGGAGCTGATAGGACTCTCTTTGTGAAGCATTATCAAAACAATTTCATTGTAGCACAAATCTATGTCGATGACATTGTATTTGGCGCAACAAGAGATAATGATGCTTCTAAATTCGCGGAGACCATGGAAAGCGAATTTGAGATGTCCATGATGGGCGAATTGACTTATTTCCTTGTATTGCAAATTAAACAAAATGATGAAGGTATTCACTTGAGTCAATCCAAGTATGCAATGGAGTTGGTTAAAAAGTTTGATCTTGAAAATTTGAAGGATTTTCTGACTCCAATGGGAACTAGCCACAAGGGACTTGGAAGTGAATCACAAAGTGAGAATGTAGACGAGAAACTGTATCGAAGTATGATTGGAAGTCTACTTTACCTCACGGCTAGTCGCCCGGATATATCTTTTGGTGTTGGGATCTGCGCGAGATATCAATCTGCACCAAAGGAGGTTCACCTGAAAGCGGTGAAATGGATCATCCGGTATATCAAAGGATCAATTAATTTCGGAATTTGGTATCCTATGGGAACAAGTTTGGATATTGTTGGATACTCAGATGCCGATTGGGCAGGATCAGTGGATGATCGGAAAAGCACGAGTGGTGCATGCTTCTATCTTGGCCATTGCCTTGTTGCATGGCACAGTAAAAAGCAGAATTGCATAGCACTCTCGACTGCCGAAGCGGAATACATTTCAGCGGGTAGTTGTTCAACCCAACTCATTTGGATGAAAAGTGTGTTGAGTGACTTCCGGATTTCAGCATCTTCGGTAACAATTCTTTGTGACAACACAAGTGCAATTAACATTTCCAAAAACCCTGTGTTGCACTCTAGAACAAAATATATTGAACTTAGATATCATTTTCTTAGAGAGCTAGTTGAATCAAATACTCTTCAACTTTCATATATTCCAACTGAGGATCAATTAGCTGACATTCTAACAAAACCTTTGGATCAAAAACGTTTTATTCATTTGCGAAAAGCAATTGGAATGCTTTTCTTGAAATAAACTTCTTTTTGAAACCTTTGCTTAGGATAGGTTTTGTTTTTGTTTTGTTTTGTTCTTTATCTATGTTTGTACATAGGACATTAATTGAGCATAGATCATAATTGACTTTAATTGCATCTTTTCGCACATTTAGAAATTTATTATGCTTTTGCCATCATAATATTTCACTGTTGCAATGATCATTTATGTTAATTAAATCATCTTCTGAGTGATCAAAGTCAATTTCTCTCTCTCAATGATCTCTTGGTATAGTCATTATCTTATTTGACTGCTTAGTCGAGTATGAAATCGAGATCAATTTTTGGTTGAATACTTTATATCTTAAATAATTGATAGCCAATTGAGGGGGAGTCAAAGAAAAGTAAAATGCTCAAAAGATGTGGAAAGAGTTACATCCCAATGAGGAGTGTGAAAACTACCACCACATGGAGGAAAGAGCTACCACCTCGGTCGTCCGAGTATTGTGTGCAGCTACCACATGTATACGAAGCATGGTTGTTCAAATTTTGATTAAGTAAAATGCTTGTTGAAATACTTGACTCCGTCAAATTTCAAGGTTGGTATAAGGTGGGTTTTTAAAGAAAGATGCTCAAAGAGCCACTCTCTTCAACAGATTGTCTAGATACATTATCTACTATATTTGGGATTTCAAACATCTATTGATCTTTGTATTTCATTTTCTTTACTGAATTGATGATTTGATAAAGGCATTACTCATAAGATCAAGTTAGATGTAATTGAAGGTGTTCAACTTTAAGGGATTTAATTTTTGTAAATTCTCGTTTTATTTTTGGATATTATTGATAGATTTGGCATAATCTAATTTTTGTTGTATGAAACGATAATTTTTGTTTAAAGTTGATACACATTTGTGCTTACAATCTTTTTCTGGTTTTTCTTGAATTTCTCTGAAATTTTCTAAAGAAAAAGTTGGAGCCGATCCGGATCGGGCAAGATGATCCGGATCCCGAACACAGGTATTCTTCTGCGGGCTGACGATCCGGATTGGACCTGCCGATCCGGATCCCGAACGCAGTTTCTCACTGCGGGTAGCCGATCCGGATCGCAAGCATGGTTTGATCCGGATCGCGGCTAGGTTTTTATAAAGAACAAAAGGGTTTTGATTTCTTTTACTCCAATCTTTTGTTCCAAAGTTTCCAGAGCTTCTCTCTCTAGATTTCACCCTTCTTGGAAGCTTTCAAACTCAAGTTCTTTAACTCCAAGTAAGTTTTATTGATCAAAATCTCGGTTTTTCACCGTTTTTCTCTATTCCTCCTCAAACGTGATGAATTTCTTGGATCATTTTTGTTTGTGGATGGTTTTTGATCAAATTTCTTTTGAAATAAGAACTCTGGGTAGATTAGTTTTGATTATATGCTAGGTATTCTCCTGATTAACGGTTTTTTAGGCTTCGATTTCTAAAATTTCGGTTTTAGGGCATATAATAAGGATTTTCGAAAATCATGCAATTGATCTATTTTTAAAAGTCCTTTTGCAAAACTAATTTGATTCTTAGTCTCTCTACATGATTATGATTGTTTGGGTACAATTTTTCAAATCTTTGAAAATTAATAATTTTTTCGTGTTCTTGAGTTGTTGCACACAGGATTTCAATCTTCTTAAGGCACTTGGATCAATGGGATTCTCATGGATCATTCTTTTATTGGTCTCTATGGTGCACACTCGGGCCACAAACAAATTAAAGAGAGCTAAGAAAACACAACAAAAGGGTGAGTTTCATGTGATCAGCGACACAGAAGTAGATTGTCAAGAGATAGACTGGACTGAATTAACAGATGATGATGAATCAATGCCCGATGCATCGAAAGAAAAAGCACCCATGGACAAAGGTAAAGCACCTATGACTGCACCAACCATCTCGGTGAAAAGGAAACGACTTGCTCGACGGTTTGGACGAGCACGAGGTTTCATGTCTAACGAACCGATTATTCCGGATTCTCCACCTCGTGAGGAACAAGTGTTCGTTAATGCGGATCGTCTAAGGGCATTTGAGAATCGTGAATGCATTGGTGAGAGGCATGTTAATATTGAGGCTCTACGAGATCACTCCCCTGAGTTTGGCATTCTGATTGAACAAGCAAATCTTATTCAAGTTTGTCGATTTCCAGAAGTGCTTGGATACTGTCTGCATCTTGTAAGGGCCTTCTATACAAATGCACGGCACCTTCGAGAAATTGAAAACGGTCCAATGGAATTTTACACGAATATCCAAGGCACAAGATTCAAAATTACTCCACAATTGATTGGCGAGGTTTTGGGAATGCCTGCCAGCAAGACAGGAGTTAATTACCTGAAGGGAAAGGTTTTGACAAACACTTTGTGGCAAATGGTTATAAAGGGAATTTGTTTGGAAGGAACGCAATCAACGGAGAAATCGATCAGATCCAAAGAACTTCGTCTTGAGTACCGGTTTCTAAACCTTATCACGTGTTACAATATCCTTCCAAATTTGCAGACGAAAGTCTTGAGATGGGATCGAACGCTATTTTTGTATCTCTTAGGACATCCGTCTGAGGCAATGGGATTGAATATCAACATTCCATACATTATTTGGAATAGAATGACAAGATATGTTGAGCACCCTCATCCCACTGAAAGAATTCCATTTCCACTGATTATAATGAGGATCTTGAAGAAATTTCAGGTTGATATTACTTCACCGACTTATCATCAATGTTTGGGTATGATCGATGAGTCCACCGTTGTGAAGTCCCTTCACAAATTGCCCCATGTCACTCCAGTCCCTCCATGCGGAACGAAACCTAGTAGCGGCACTTCCGCGTCACCATCACAACCAGCACCCACACCAGCGGATGAAGCATCAGTCTCATCCATCTACAAAGAACAACAACGATTGTCTTTTGAGCAGGAACAGATTTCAAAGGCACAGACGAGAATTTCCAATGAGCTGGAGCTCATCACGGCAGCTCATATTACCATAACTAAGAAGGTCAATTCAATGAACAAGCTGGTGAAAAAGATGTTCTCAAAGATGGGCTGCACGAGCTCTGAAGACTCCGAATCTGATGACTAATTCTTTCTTTTTATTTTTTTTCTTGTGCAGATTTCTAACCTTTTCTTGTGCAGGTTTTTCAGTTCTTTTTAGGACTTACTCTTAGTTCTAGTTCTTAAATTTCGGAACATTTTCGTTGGAATTTTTAACTCTCCTTAAATTTTTGTAATTTTGGTTTTGTTTGTGACAAAAAGGGGGAGAGAGTTTAGAGAACAATGAACAATGATGATGATGTGAAAATTTTGTATACATCAAGGTACAATGATGACTGAGAACTTGAACAATGCTGATGTGAAAATTTTGTATACATCAAGGTAAGTATCACTTCAACCTCAACTTTGGTTTTTATCTTGTGATTTGTATGCATGTCTCTACTAACTATTCGACTAACTATTTGGGCATGTAATATGACTAACAAGTTGATGTTGGACTAACACTTTGTGACATTTGGTTTTTGATTGCATAGAAGATATGTTGGTTTTTGACTATGATTCTCTTACATATATGAATTCTCAAATGTCGTGATGATCAGATAAACTCTATCTCTGTACTAGGTTTTGAATGCTAAATATTCTTGAGGTATCTAACGATCTCTTTTTGTCAAGAATGATTTCTTTGTGCAGAGAGTACAGATGTCTAAGTCTAGAGTCTGTTTTAGGAGTTTATCTCATGTTTTTAAATTTTTGGATCTCCATTGTAAATTTTTGTTGTATGGTGATAGCAACAAAAATATCTTTTTGAATTTTCTTTAGTGGATCTGTGTTTTGTCACGAAACCGCCAAAGGGGGAGATTGTTACGGATTTTGAGTTGGCGTAGTTTCGTGAAAGTTTCAAGTCTTGAAGATTGAAGGTGAAGAAAGTTGGATCATTTAACTCAATCTCAAGAAAGAAGAATTCAAAAGGATCAGGTATGTTTAACTAAAGATTTTGTGTGATCCGAATACTTCTCGTAGTGTAGAAACACTTGGAAGAATTTTTAACTGCATAAAAATTAAAAAACTGGTGTTCGGACATGTTCAGGATCCGGATCAGAGCCAGCGATCCGGATCCCGAAGGTTGTTGTTTCATACATTACTTCAATCCGGATCGCAGTATCTCACGATCCGGATCCCGAACGTTGAGTTTTCTGAAATGTATGAACGATCCGGATCAGGCATTCCGATCCGGATCCCGAACGTTTGTTTTCTGGAAACCGTCTTTATTGCTACTGCAATCCGGATCGCTCAAATCCGATCCGGATCGCCGTCCGTAAAATTTCCAGAAATCTTAGGTTTTTGATTCTTATCTCCTTCCTAGGGTTTCTAACCTATAAATAGACCCTATGACTCTTTTTCTAGGGTTAATCCAAAAAGAATCGAAATAGCCGTCATATTCTTGTATCATCTTATACGGCTCTAGATCCACACATAGAGAAGAAAGGAAATCATTAGAGAATACTCTATGTTTCGTCATCTATATTGATTAGTTTGATTCTAGGTTTTCATACTCACATCTTGAGTTGAATCAAACTAATGAATACTTAGATGGTATTTCCGATCTATCTTTGATCTAAGTATTCGGCGGATCATCACCACCAAAAACAACGATTTACCCCAAAAATCGGCGCGTGGATTCGCGTGTCCTTGTGGATTCAAGGTTCAACCGCTCTCGTGGATTCGGAGCGAGGCACGTTCGTGGATTCGAAGGGTGCTATTGGGTGAAGACCGTGGACTCGGTCGGACGTCGTGGATTCGACGTTGGACGCCGTGGATTCGGCGTTGGGCGCAGATCGTGGATTCGAGAAGCGTCGCGGAGCGAGCGGAGAAGATCCTCTAGGAGCGTATGGAAAAGGTTGAGTCGTAAGTGTGTACGGTAAATCACCTTGTACGTGTTTTAATTCTAGTGGATTTCTGCCGTGTTATCGGTCCCGTGGTTTTTTACTCCGGTGATGGAGTTTTCCACGTAAAAATCTTGCGAGTTATTTTTTATTTCCGCATTGGGTTTTTATCGCAACGATTTTTGAGTGTTTATACATTTACACCTATTCACCCCCCTCTAGGTGTTTTTTCCCCTATTTAGATCCTTATTACATATAACCCAACATCAACTTCCCAGGGGGTCACCCATTCTAAGACTACTCTAGCTCTAGCACGCTTAACTCTCTTAACCTCTTGGGTCTTGCTACCACCCAAAATACTATAGCCGGGTTAAGAAATTTAGTCCTATTATATTATTTATATATAGGATTAATCCAAATTTCGAGGGTGTCACGGTTTTGGTAGTGTATTCAAGATTCTTGTCGGGTTCTTTAAGGTCTTGGGTGTATCGGATGTCATGTGCAAAGTGGTGTCAACACCGTCGAGGTGGATGGGAGGCCGCCGCCGCCGTCGATGTAGACGGGAGGCCGCCGCCACCGTCATCATGGTTGGGAAGCCGTCGCCGCCATTGTAAGAAAAATGGGAGGCTGCCGCTGTAGACCAAGAGGAAACACACCGCATGGCACACGACGCGCAAGGCGGAATCGCACGAGGCACTGTCGCCGGGGCGCCGCCCGCGTGCGGGGCATCGCCCGCATACGGGGCGAGGCCTATGCGGGGCGCGGCCAATGCGGGGCGTCACCCGCATGGGGGCGTGCCCATGCGGGGCGCCGCCCGTATGGGGACGCGGTCTTTGCAGGGAGCCACCGCATGTGGCCAACCCCTTGCGGGGTGCCGCCCGCAAGGGGCAGGGCCCGGTCAAGCGGGAGACTCACGTCGTCGATCCGCAATTTACCGTTGCTTCGCCGTTTCGCCGTGATTTTAGTTGAGCGTCGTTCCGATGAGCGATGTTTTTACCGGTTTCACCATCGAAACTCCAGTTTGAACCCCGACTCATGTATTTTCGTTACGATAATGTTTTTACCAATGGTTTTTGGTGTAGTTTTTGTCTGGGCAACGTTGAGGTGTTTTGGGAGTTTTGTGCATCGTTTTCATCGCCGTTTGAGGTGGGTAATCTAACTAAGGTAGGGGATGTTGTTGGACCATGGTGTCTGGCCCTTCTCTCCCTTTATATTGTAATTTTTGGCATAACTATTTTAAAAATAGGAAGGACAGGGTGTTGCATGTTTTGGCAAAATTGACACATATCATAAGAAGACAAGGCAATACACTTGACTTTATCGGGTACAACTACCACGATCTAGTCTACAGTTACAGGTTTTGAGGCTCATGGCGCTATCACGTACACCAGCAGTTTGGCCACTCCAAGGGTGTACTTTTTCGGAGAAGTTGGTCTAAGGACCCGTGAACTCTACGTGGGGATTGCGTAAGGGCCCTCCAAGGTGTTAATGGGATGGTTAGAAGAGCACCAAAGGATTGAGCAAGGTTGGTAATTTCTTAGGTCTACGGACTAAGGGATAATATGAATAGAATGGATATTCCGGTTTACAGTTTGTTGTCCTATTTACTTTTTGTACTTATTACAACATGTTATGATTATGTTGTTGGTTATTTTCCTTCCTATATATTTGGTCACCGACCCCCACTATGTGACAGGATCCAGCGGGGACGGAGGAGAGGCGTCGGCTCACGAGTGGCATTGCATTTTCGTCATTTCGGTGACCCCTTTTTACTCCTCTTTTGTTCTTACATTATGTGGATATTGATGGCATGACCTATGAAAGAGAAATGTTTAAGAGTCCAAGAGACTCACTAGTTATCCTTGTGGCGAGGCCTAGGATAAGAGATCAATTAATGAAAGAGATAAAGTTAAAAAAAAAAGCTAAAAATGGCTAAAGAGCAAAAAAAGAATGCAAATGGTGCCTCTGACTATGAGATCCTTCCAAGGGGAATCGGATGTGGTACTCCTTCAGGGGGCTGATTAAATAAAGACAAGTGTAAAAGTGGAAGTAAAAAGCTAGAAGCTTAAATGAATGAAAGAAAAGGATTGGCTTAATAAGCAAGATAAGCCAAAAGGCTTAAAAGAAAGAGAAATAAATTGCCAGTGGCAATGTGAGCTATAAGCTCGAATAAGAAAGAAAAGCAAGTGCTTAAGAGCTAAGAGAAAGGCAAATGCATAAAGTGCAAAGAGTCTAAGAACTAAAGAAAAGAAAAGAAAAGAAAAGAAAAGAAAAAAAAAAAGAAAAAGATAAAACGGGCGTACCTTCGGGGGTGAAGCGTAGCTCTTGTCGGAGTTAAGGGTAGTATCCCTCTCTCGAGCAGTGACCTGTATGGCACATTTCCCCCATAGGACGAGGTAGCACTTGCGGGTGCTATCGGCAACCTTAGAAATCTTGTCTTGTGGTAGCATGACTACCCGGCTGGGGTCCGTTGGGCAAGAATTTCCGAGGGTCTAGCAACTTGAACTAAAACACCAGAATGTGAAAGAATAAAGAGAAAATAGTGTAGACAAGGTGGCCGGGTTAGCTTAATCCCTTTTTACAGCGGCATAGTGGCCGAGTTTGTGGATAGTAGCCTGGTATAGCTGGACATAGTAGTATTGGGTCGATGAGTATACACAGATAGTGTAGTGACCTTTTATATGCATATCAGCATGTTAAATCAAGATTTATAGTTTTCCTAGCATTCTACTATTATTGCTTTCATTGAAACCAAACGGTGTAGGACACTTTTTCTCGGTGGTTGAACCCACTGGAAACTTTAAGTAGTTCTCACACCCTTGGGTGACCATTTTTCCAGGTTTAGATGCAGTCAACGAGGCATGCGACAGGGGCAAAAGCCCAGCAGCATAGAGACCTAGAGGGTCTAGCAGATTTATATTTTCTTGAGTGGACTATGTATAGTGAGGAAAAGATGTAAAAATTTGTAATATTATTTAGTTGCAAGTTGAGAGATGAAAAATGTAATAAAGTTATATTATAGTTCACTCTTGTATGCTTTCATTTCTGCTTAACCTATTTGTTTATTGAATGAAAGTTTTAAATTAGTAGTGATTTTTACTCTGATATTGTATCTAATCATACACATTGTTTTGATTTGAGATAGCGCTTACCGTTCCTTTCGGGTAGTGAGAGGTCGTACCCGATTGGCGGGTTTGTTGGCATGCCCGAACTGTACAAATTAGCGGTCTCGGGGTGTGACAACCACGGCATCAGATGCTTGGATATCTTGCTGGGAGAGAGCTTGTGCATGACCCTGTGTTTGAGGCCTTCCACCTCATGATTGACTGGTAGGAGAAACACGTTCGCGACCAGTTGGAGCAATCGATGTCTCTTGAGGCTTACGCCTGACATTTGAGTCAGTGCTGGACAGAGGGCACTGAGCTATCCGGTGGTTCAGGTCACCACATCTGAAGCAACCTTCAGTGACATGTCTACGGTCAGCATCCTTATGCGATCCGCCACAAACTGAGCATTTCGATTTCTGGTCCCGATTTGGTGGTCCATGAGGAGCAGACGTACTATGTGGCTTCCTATAATCATTAGGTCTATCCGACCCTTTTGTATTCCGTTCTCCTTTTCTGAATGAGTCTCTGTTCCTCTTCTTCTGATTTGCATTTTGCTCCTCTCGAGTTTGCCTCCAAACTAAATCTAAGGATTTCGCTCTGGACACGACCTCCTCATATGTCTCCAAGTGCAGCGGTGCTAAGCCAGTCCGAATATGTCCGTTCAGTCCTTCCTCGAATCTCTTGGCTTGCGACTTATCATCACCCACCAATTTCGGAGCGAATTGGGATAGTCGGTCAAACTCGGCCTCGTATTTCTCTACAGACATCGAACTTTGCTTCAGGTCCAGAAATTGCCTCTCAAGCTGGTGGAGCTTGCTCCTCGAAAAAATATTTCACATAGAACGCCGTTCGAAAATCCTTCCAAAAAAGAGCTGTCAAATCGTTACCGCGGGTTCTTAATTCACTTTCCCGCTAATTTTTTGTTCTGCCCTGAAGCATGAATGTCCCGAATCTAACCTCTCATCAGTGCACTGCATAGCCATAAATGCCTTTTCCATCTCTTTAATCCAAGTTTCCGCTTCGTCTGGATTGGTAGTCCCTAAAAAAGGTGGGGAGCAGATTTCTTAAACTCGTTAATGCTCCTTTCTTGAAATTTGAAACTCGACTCAGGGGTACTAGTGGATGGATTCTGCTGTAAATTTTGTTGCTGAATCTGAACCAATCCCACAAGAACTTGTATCAATGTGGCGACCAGGGGATCCATCGTGGTTCTCGGCTGTAAGTGAGTTGTTGGAGCATTCAATCGGCTGAGGTAAGGGAGCGGAATGGATTCGAATAGCAGTTTGCAGCACCGATGGAACATAATGGTTTGAGGCGGAACCGTTGTTGCGGATGTCGCATTCAGAAGCGAAGCAAGTGTGGCGTTCAAATCTGCATCTCCGGGTCCGACAATAGGTGGGTTTCTAGATTGCTCATTATTGGTGTGCGTACGGTGAGTCTAATGCACCATCTAACTCACTTTCCCACCAATTATTTGTTCTGCCCTGAAGCATGAATGTCCCGAATCTAACCTTCTCATCAGTGCACTGCATAGCCATAAATGCCTTTTTCATCTCTTTAATCCAGGTTTTCGCTTCGTCTAGATTGGTAGTCCCTAAAAAAGGTGGGGGAGCAAATTTCTTAAACTCGTTAATGCTCCTTTCTCGAAATTTGGAACTCGACTCAGGGGTACTAATGGATGGATTCTGCTGTAAATTTTGTTGTTGAGTCTGAACCAATCCCACAACAACTTGTATCAATGTGGCGATCAGGGGATCCATCGTTGTGCTCGGCTATAAGTGAGTTGCTGGAGCATTCGATCAGCTAAGGTAAGGGAGCGGAATGGATTGGAATAGCAGTTTGCGGCACCGACAGAACATAATGGTTTGAGGCGGAACCGTTGTCGCGAATGTTGCATTCAAAAGCGAAGCAAGTGTGGCATTCAAATCTGCATCTCCGGGTCCGACAATAAGTGGGTTTCTGGATTGCTCATTATTGGTGTGCGTATGGCGAGTCTAACGCACCATCTTAACAAAGAAAAGATCATAAGGTATATAAATAAAGAATATTAATAAAAATAAAATAAAAGCAAAGAAAAGATCATAAGGCCTTATATAAATAAAGAATATTAATAAAAAATAAAATAAAAAATGAAATAGAGTCAAACATAAGTCTATATCTACCCATCCTCAGTCTAACATATTTAGACCGCTCCCACATATCTACACCTTAATAGTAAAATCGCTCTCATATATCTACACCTTAATAGTCTTAGAAAATCTTAAACTTATGGCTCCGATACCATATGTAACGACCCGACCCACTAGCAATAATAACTCATTGACCCCAATCTATATTTCTAAATGATTAAGCCCAATTATTATTACTAGTGTTCATTATTTTTTATAAATCTAATCACAATCTTATTTCCATCCGATGTGAGATTATTGGGGTGTCACAAATCAGCTTAGTTCGGAACTTTATTAGTTAATTTATAAATTATTCGTAAATTATTCAGAATCCAAATTAAACATGTTGTACACAATTTTTTTCAAAATTTTTTAAAAATTAATAATTTTCTTTAGAATAATAATATTATTCATACATAATTTAGGATCCCGAATTTTGGGACCAAAAAAAAAATGTCACGTACTTTTTGGAATGCAAAAGTACTAGCCCTCTTTGCCCTAAAGAAAAATGCTTTACTCTTTCAAAAAAAAAAAAAAAAAAAAAAAAAAAAAAAAAAACTATCATAGGGCCATAGGCTCACCACCGCACCGCACCCCACCCCACCCGACCCGCACCTTCTCTTCTCTGTTCTCTGTGCTCGCTTCGCACGCCCTCTCACGCCCGCCTCCTCCCAACCCGCTTACCAGGCCGCATCCGCTCGATCGGATCGGAACCCCCGTGCCGCCTGTGATCGCCATCGGATCGGAAGTTTGGAACCCCCGGGCCGCGTGCGCTCGCCAAGTCGCCATCGGATCCCCTCCCGGGCCGCGCGCCGCTCGTCATCTTCCTCGCCACCACCAGTTCGTGAGTTGTGATTTTGTAAATTTGTGTATAAATTCATAGTTTTGGTGACTTGTGAGTGAAATTAATATTTGCTCTCAATTAATCTAATAATTTTTCTCTTTTATCTACCTACTAGTTTCTTTCTAATCTTTCAACCATTGGCCAATTTTTTTGCTCTTGGTAAGGAGTCTCTTAGAATTGTGTTTTCATTATTATTTTTTTCCAAATTTTCCTGAATGTGTATTTTCTTTATTTCTAAAGTAGGTTGATTAAATTATTCTCCCTCTACATAATGCTTTGTGGCTTGTTTCTCACTAAAAATATTTTTGTTGCTGGCAAATAAAAGAAGAACCTATGAAAGCATACAAAGCCAACCATCTACTTATAAAACTAAAGTACAAGAAGGATATGCTTTAGATATCTGTGTCTAGTGAAATGAAGGTAATTGAATGCGTAGTTACAGAAATTTCAAGAGTTACATTGTCATTACTTATTTTATTCGTTGCGTCCCCTATTGTTATTTGATACTTATTAGTAGGTGGTAGAGTGTGATGAGAACCAAATGTTGCATCAAATTTGAATGCTTAAGTTAATAGCCGAATTTTTTATTCCGAATTTTTGTTTGGTGAGAGTATAATTCCCGTATAAATCGTGTATCCGAATAATTGACGAATCCGTTTTTTAAACCGAATTTTTCAACGAATTTAAAAAGTATAATACGAATTTTATTCGTGTTGTATCCGTACCGAAGTTTTGCCGAATCCAAATTAAGTAACTATGGTCCGGAGGTAGTGGTGGCTTAGATCTATTTGTAGCTCTTTTTTTCTTTTTTTTTTTGCTTAATTAGATCTCCGTATTTTTCCATTTAAGACGAGGAAAATGTTTTGGGACTAGGTTGAAGTATTGGGATAGTACAGTGATGATCCATACATTTTAATTCATCTGTGTTTTTGTCATTGTAAGCTTTAGATATTATATGAAAGGAATCGGAAAGATTTTGAGAAGCATTGCTCAATGTGAGGATTACTGTGAAAAAAGAGCATGTGGAACATCTTTAGGGAGTTGAGTAATTATGTGAGCTTGAATTAGTAAAATAACAATAACTATTATAATAGGATTCAGAAGGAACTACGAATTCCGTATTTAGTTTTGATTCATACATTTCTATGCCGCATTTTATTTTTCAACTGCTACATCTCACTTAGTTTTTCAATCCATGTATAATATCTCACCCTAGTCTTTGAAATACTAGTGAATTTTTAGGTACTATTAACATGAGTTAGCTATTTATTGGCTTATCCTGTGTTTTAATAATTGCTTTGCTCACCCTGCAGTTATGGATCAGTGGATATCTCAAATTGAACAATGGGTTCGCCAACAGCCTGTTGAGCAGATTTATGTTGCTGCCGCTGTTCTGGCATTAACAGTTGTACTCTTTGTCCTTTGTAAGTTTGTTCTGTTCTATATTATGTCTTCATTTTGTGGGTTAATAATTAATTGTCTTGAAAAACAATTTAGTATCAACAGACAGCCTTTTCAGTATAATTTATATTAATTATAGAATTTCTTGGTGAGATCAGCGTAACATGTTCATAGAGTATTTAAGCTAAAATTAGTTTATTCTGAATTATGAAGTATTTTCTAAAATTAATAAGGAGACATAATGATGTTATAGCCCTCCCCAACCAAATAGAGAAAACCTAGTACAGTGTAGTCAGAGTAATATAAATGATGGTATTCAGATTCCCATAGATTGACGCAAAATTGGCAGTAGCTTTTTGAGAACATGCTTCTAAATTTTTCCTGCAAAATGTTTTGAGAAGGGATATTTCTTTTAGTGTGTTGTTGAATGTAGCATGTTTCTAGATCTTGTTAGGGTTTTACATATACAGGATCTTGTTAGCTTATATCAGGGATGTGAAATTATTGAACAGTCTCTAACCATTGATCTGTGACATTCCTTTATCAGTCTCGTTGCTGAAGACCTCGAAATCTAACACCATAGTGCTTGCTGGCTTAAGTGGCAGTGGAAAAACTATTCTTTTCTACCAGGTATTCATCTATGTTCTATCAGATACCTGTCTTAAAATCATCTTGGTTTTATGAGGCAAGTACTAATATATTGACGCTACACCTTGCTGATTACTACATTAATAACTAAGAATGTCAAACCTTGCTGCATGCTAAACGTATTATTGCTTGGAATTGAGAATTTTTGTACATGCGTTGTTATTTCGGGCATCTGAGCATGGGTGTATGATATTAAACCTGGTAATTCAAATTTCAAGTATTAGCACTTGTAGAAACATGAACATGACAGGTACTCTCGTTTCTAGTATGTATGTTACATTAGCATTAGCAAGAAGTGCAAGCACACTCTTAATGATTTTTTGTGGTGTTTAGATCAATGTTTGAAAAACACCTGAGGTGCGCACCTCGACGCCTAGGCGCGAGGCACAAGCCTCTGCACCACTCTCGTTTCTAGTATGTATGTTACATTAGCATTAGCAAGAAGTGCAAGCACACTCTTAATGATTTTTTGTGGTGTTTAGATCAATGTTTGAAAAACACCTGAGGTGCGCACCTCGACGCCTAGGCGCGAGGCACAAGCCTCTGCACCTTAGGACATGAGGCACGCGCCTTGTGATATTTAAATTTAATGGGCTTAGGGTTTGGGCTTTCGGATCTTGAGCTTTTTCAATATATATTCTAAAATGTTAAGGAATTGAAAAAAATCTCTAATTTGAATCCTTTTATCTCTTTTTTTCTTAATCGTTCTCTTTTCCTCCAACAGCAACAAGACAATAAGAGCTTTTAAGTTGAAAGTTGAATCATAATTTTTTTTCTTTTTAGTTTGAGAATATTTATGCATGTGATTTTTTTATTTTTTTATGGTTATTTTGAAATTTTTTGTAATGTACAATATCAATTTAAACTAGACTTGTTAAGAGTGTCTTATTTTTATTAGAAGTGCGCCTTACCTTCTTGAGGCGCCCCCCTCGTGGTGTGCCTCACGCCTAGGCTCCAAAATGCTTTTGCGCTTTTTTGCGCCTCGCACCTTTTCAAACACTGGTTTAGATGGACAATCAGTTTGCTTGTTAGTTAATTTGCTTAATAACTTTATGCACTTTTTTGTATGCTAGCTTCGTGATGGATCTCCACATCAAGGTACTGTAACTTCAATGGAACCAAATGATGGTACTTTCTTGCTGCATTCTGAACTAGGAAAGGTAAGATTATCTGATATAATACAATTTGACGTATGCTGAGAAAATGATACTACTATATCTAATGCTACCTCTCAGGTCTTTATTTCACCAACGGTTTTTGAAAATACTATTAGCTATACACTGATATTTGAACTATCATTCTTCTTTGCAGAAGGGCAAAATTAAACCTGTACATTTAGTTGATGTTCCTGGCCATTCAAGGCTCAAGCCCAAGCTTGATGAATTCTTGCCTAATGCCGCTGGTCTCATATTTGTTGTGGATGCTCTAGATTTCTTGCCAAACTGTCGGCCTGCTGCAGAGTAATTTAATTCCCGTTTTTCTAATTAAAAATTTGTACTTTGCTGATCTTAGAGTAGATGTTTGTACTGCCCTATTGCACGATGGCTTCTTAGCTTTCTATCTGACACAGTATGATCAGTTTGTGTATATGCTATTATGCTTGTATATTAACTTAGATAATGACTCATTGCTCTTGTTTAACTCTCTTTCATATGTGGAAGGTACTTGTACGATATTTTGACCAAGTCAAGTGTAGTGAAGAGGAGAATCCCTGTCCTTATTCTATGTAACAAGACGGACAAAGTGACAGCACACTCTAAGGAGTTCATCAGGAAGCAATTGGAGAAAGAAATGTACGACTGGGTTTTTATCATTTGTTCTATATTACCATCTAATATATTGCACAACACAGCACTAAATTAATATTGCGGTTATAACCACTTATTTAGACAACACAACACTAAATTAATATTGCAGTTATAACCACTTATTTAGGTTCATGGTATGTATACCGGCAATTTGTTGTTTGCATTGTTTTGCAGAGACAAGCTTCGCACATCAAGGAATGCAATATCTACTGCCGATATTAGCGACGAATTCATGCTCGGGGTTCCTGGAGAACCTTTCACCTTCGAACAGTGCCGAAACAAGGTGACAGTAGCTGAGGCATCAGGCCTCACTGGTGAGGTATCACAGGTCGAGCAATTCATCAGAGAGCATGTCAAGCCTTGAAAAATGTTTGGGCCCCCTTTCCAAAGGGAGCGTTTATGTACTCGATGCTTTTAAGCAGATTATTACTTCCGCTTTTGAAATTTCTTGATTGATTGAGATTCCTTGAGTAGTAGTGTTGAGTAGTTATGCCAGTCTTTGGACGTCTAAGCAGTTTATCATGCTTTGCTGCCTAATTGTGTTACGAGCTTATTTTTTTTGTTTTTAATCTTTTTAGTTAGAGAAAGAGGCAAGCTAATCGATGGAGTGTACTAACAAATTGAGAAGTGTAGAACCTATTTAGTTCTGAAGTGACTCAAGATGAATTGTTATGGTAGATGCATTCAAATGTAATGTAATCTTCTGATTTCGAGTGTCTGCATTCAATTGTCATTCATAACTGGTGTAAGATTCTGGAGCATGCAATAATTGGTTTTCTATTATATTATCCACAGTAGATCGAAGGTGCTGCTCTTGCTCTTGCTCAATTGCTGTAACTCATGCTCTCACTCATCTGCCACTATGCAGTTCTTGATGGTTTGTCATTCCTTGCTATCTATAATTGTGTGTTAACTCAATATAACTGTTTTATAATTTGCATTTTACTTTTAAGGTTCCACTTACAAGCTATTTAGTTCTTGGATTGGCTTAATAGTTTACGGATGAAGGCATCATAGTTCCATCAAAGGCTATAACATAAGCATTCTCTCACAGTAGCATTCCCAATTTGAGTCAGGTAATTGAATATTAACCACATGTAGTGCTAAAGATGTATATCATATTCTTTTTTGTACGTGGTCTCTAATAAAATAGTGCCTAATCTCAATATTTTTAGTTTTGGAATGTTGAATGCAATTCTTAGAAAGGGTAATGGCACTAGTATTGTCACATTTGATTGGAGCATGTTTTAAAGTTATTCCAAAATCTTCAAGAGTTTGCTTCATCCATAAGATTTGAGCACAACAGCTTCCGCGGTTGAAAGTTTTGTTTTTTCGAAGACCAAGAGACTAAGGAGTGACTAAGAAATCAACAAGAGACTAAGGAGTGACTAAGAAATCAACAAGAGATTAAGGAGTGACTAAGAAACTGACAAGTTTCGCTCGTACTTTTTTGATCAATTTTACATCCGGCAAAATTGGCATCTGAAAATACAATTGAGGTCGAAACTAGTCCCTTTGCGGTACCATAGTCCTAAGTTTAAAGTTTTCTTGACATGTCTAGGAATTCTTTTTACAACTACTAGGTGTGACTCTTTGGGTTGAGCTTGAAATTGAGCACACAAATAAACACTAAATATGATATCTGGTCTACTTACAGTAAAGTAAAGTAAGCTACCAATCATATCTCAGTATAGCTTTATATCCACATCTTTGTCTGGTCTACTTGCAGTAAAATAAAGTAAGCTACCAATCATATCTCATTATAGCTTTATATCCACATCTTTGTCTGGTAGTAAAATAAAGTAAGCTACCAATCATATCTCATTATAGCTTTATATCCACATCTTTGTCTTTCTCATCTTTGTCGAGCTTTGTCGAAAATACATGTAGGAGTATTCATTTTTTTTTGAATTTTTCAAACCAATCTTTTGATTAGATCTTTTGCATACTTAGCTTGGTTGATGAATATTCCATTCTTCATTTATTTGATTAGGAGTCTGTTGGGTGCCGAAAGTTTAACTGAACGCTCGTGGACCGTTGACTGGCTTCGGTCAGCGATCGGCTGCGGTATGACCCCTTGATGTGATTGCGCCGCGTGCCAAACGATTAGGCCAAGGAAGGATACACTTGATCAGATTCTTCCTAATCGAACTCTTAATGAAGTTCGGCTTGGAGGAGCCGAATTAAGACGACTGGATATTGATCAACACGACTGAATCAACCGGTTCACTTTGTATTGCTTGAGAAAAGGTTACAAAGGAAGGATTATACGTACGACCACTTCTAGGAAAAGCAGTAAGGAAAGCTGTAAATGCTAGTAGGAAAATCTATCTAGGAAAGCAGTAGGGAAGGCGGCAAACTTAGTTTAGAAAAATTGTAAATATAGGTGTGAAAGATATTGAAAAGCAGGGATGGTCACTGGCTAACGAGACTGCAAAATCCCTTTTCCTTCGATGGTTCGTTTATTTATACTTGTCCGAACCACGTATACAGCTGTGTATATTATAATTTATGGGGAATCATCGTGTATCTCTCAACCACTTACTTCTGAGTTGATTCTCTTCGGCTGGACAATGGTTCTTTTTTGTCTATATTCATCCCCAAGATTAACGCACTGAGGTGTGATCATCGACGCTCATTATTGCAAGGCGCTACTTACCAATCTCGAGTTAGTTGCGTGATCCGCGCCCGAAATCTCGTGCCTACCTTCTTCAGGATCTTTCCTTTTGTGTTCGCATATGCTCCTTTTCTGCTTGAGCAGCCGATTCCGGATTCTAATTTTGTCTTTTGTCGTTGTTCAGCTGAGACAACCGATGATTTACAACCAACCGGAGTTGGTCTTGGTCAGGACGCGAGCATCTTTCGTCGGCTCCTTCTATCGATATCTTTCGCCGATGGTTTGCGCTACGCGTCGTCTTCTGACTTGATCGCAACTCATTCTACGTGGCGACAATTTTGACCTCAACAGAGTCCAAGAAAGAATGAGAGTTTCCCCATCATGCTCATTTCAAACTCTTCTTGCATCAATTTAGAAAGTTCTTTACAAAAAGATTCGTTAGTAGCATCGAAAATAATATCATCAATATAAATTTGTACAGTAAGAAAATCTTTATCTTTAGCTCTAATAAATAATATAGTGTCCACGGTTCCTCTCAAAAAATCATTTGAATTAAGAAAAGTGCTGAGCCGTGCATACCAAGCTCTAGGAGCTTGTTTCAAACCATAAAGAGCTTTTGAAAGTTGAAAAATATGACTTGAAAAATTGTGATTTTCAAAATCAGGTGGTTTCTCAACATACACCTCTTCGAAAATGTATCCATTTAGAAAAACACTTTTAACATCCATTTGAAATAACTTGAAATTCTTATAAGAAACAAATGCTAAAGGTATTCGAATTGCTTCTAGTCGAGCAACTGGTGCAAAAGTTTTATCAAAATGGATGCCTTCAATTTGGTTGAAACCCTATGCCACTAATCTAGCTTTGTTTCGAACCACAACAAATCCATTTAGTGCCAATAACGGGATGATTACGTAGTATTTCCACAAGCGTCCACACTTGGTTCCTCTCAAATTGGTTGAGCTCATCTTGCATCGCAATAAGCCAATATTCGTCATTACCAGCTTCAGTAAATTTTTTCAGTTCAATTTGAGTGATAAAAACCAAGTGGTCACAAAGTGGTCTAATGGAGGATCTTGTGTTGACTTTTTGACTTGGATCCCCAATGATAAGATCTTTAGGGTGGTATGAAGTAAATTTTCACACTTTAGAGAGAGGAGTAGGTTCACCATATTTGGATGTAAACTTCTCAACTTTCTTAAATTTCTCAACATCTTAAGGTCTACAGTTTAAATTTATTTTTTCTAAGTCCATAAAATCATCTTCATAAGAAACATCCTTTCCTTTAGACTCTTCAAAGATAATATGCATACTTTTCTCTATTACCAAAGTTCGTCGATTGTAGACTCGATATGCTTTGCTAATAAAGGAATATCCTAAGAAAATTCCTTCATCAGATTTAGCATCAAACTTTCTCAACTTGTCTTTTGTGTTTAAAATGAAACATTTATAACCAAAATTTTTGAAATAGCTAATGTTAGAAATTCTTCCATGCCATAACTCAAAAGGAGTTTTCTCAAGAATTGGTCGTATTAGAACACGATTCATGATGTAGCAAGCGTATTTACGGCTTCGGTAACTCCCCCTCAATTAATATAGATCTAACCATCTCTTGGAGAGATCTATTCTTGCATTCAACAACCCCATTTTGTTGAGGTGTGCGCGAGAAGAAAATTGATGTTTGATTCCCAATTCATTACAAAATTTCTCAAAGTTATGGTTTACGAATTCACCACCATGATCACTTCTAATCTTGAAAATCATGTACCATTTTTCATTTTTAACACGGAAGACAATCGTTAAAGGATTTAAAAATGTCATGCTTGTATCTTAAAAATAAAGTCCAAGTAAATCTTGAGTAATCGTCAACAATTAAAAAAACATAATTATTTCCACTAAGGTTAGTGATATCAATAGGTCCAAAAAGATCCATATGGATTAAATTCAGGGGCCTATACGTGGAAACAATATTTTTAGATTTAAAAGAAGATTTTACATGTTTTGCTTGAGCACAAGTATTACAAACTTCGTCTTTGACATAATCTAGTTTTGGTAAACCTTTAACAAGTTTTCTTTTAAAAAAATTTAAAAGATAGTCCATACTAACATGAGCTAGTGGCCCATGCCAAAACCAAGATTCGTAGTTTGAATCGAAAAGCATTTTTCACTATGTTGAGAAAGTTTGCATAAATCAACGGTGTAGACATTTTTGGATCTAAAACCCATAAAAACGACCTCATTGGTAGTAGGATCAATAATGTCACAATGAAATGCTTCGAACTTGACATAATAGCTTTTGTCGCATAATTGACTAATGCTCAATAAATTATGCTTCAGACTATTAACTAAAGGAGCATTGAAAATGTTAACCTTTCCATTACCAATTGTGCCGATTTCAATGATCTTTCCTTTAGTATTGTCTCCAAAGGTGACGAATTCTCCATCTTTATTTTCAAATGATTTGAATTTGGTTTGATCCCGAGTCATGTCTTGAGCATCCGCTATCCAAGTACCATTTGTCACTTGCACCTTCTGATTTGAGACACACCTACAAAACGAAATTAAATTTTTGGTACCCAAGTAAGATTAGGTCCCTTAGAGTAAGATGAACCTTTCACAACCCAAATTTGGTTAAGTTCAGTATTCTTCTTATATTTACAAAAAGTTATATGATGTCCATTAGTATTGCAATAAGAGCAATATAAAATTGGGTCTTGATTTGAGTTTCTAAAAAAAGCTTTTCTTTTTCCTTTTGGTTTTTTTTTTTTTTTTTGAGAGAGAAATTCTTTTTCCTTTTGTTAATTTGGCTTTACTTGGGTTAGGAACATATCCTATACCAGATTTCTTTAGACTTACAATTTGACTTCCAAGCATCATATTTAGATTCTTGGTTCCTCCAACAAATTTCTTAAGTGTTCTCTCATATTCATTTAAGCTCATCTTTAGTTGTTGGTTTTCAACTTGAAGTTTTTCAAGTTGTTTGTTAAATTGCCTAAAATTTTGAACTTCAATTTTCTTCTTTAGTTCTTTATTCTCAAGAAGGAGATTACTACCAGTCTCATTGTCTTGTTTAAGCTCTTTCTTGAATGAGAAAATTTCTTTCTTTAAGGTGTCACTTTCAATACTAAAGAAGGATTTGAAGTTGAAGATTTTAAATTATTTACTTCCATTTCTAATGAGGCATTTTGCTTCTTAAGATATTTAGAACCTAGACTTTGTAGATCATTATATAAAGAAAAGAAGGTTTCTAAAAGTTTATCGTAACTTAAATCATTTACCTCATCTTCAAGTGCCATGAGATATAGATATGAGTTTTGTTCCTCAAGGCAATTTTGGGCTTCTTCATTTTCTGACTCCTCATTGCTAGAGTCTTTGGGGGCGTCCCAATTTAGAGCATTCAAGGCTTTCTTTTTTTTTTATCTTTGTTGAAAGCCTTGTTTGGGAGTGGGCATTCAGTTTTCAAATGTTCTAGTTTGTTGCAATTGTAGCAAATAATTTCCTTTTTGAATCCTTCACCTTTGAACCCATCTCTTTCGGGGTCTTCTCAAATTGCGTTTCTTAATTAGCCAGTCGAGCCTTTTTGAAATCATAGCAATTTCTTCGCTTTTCTTTGTCATCTTCACTGTCGGAAGCTATAACTCCCTTGAGTGCAAGACTTTTTATTTTCTCGGGAGCTTCTTCGTTGTCATATGCTTTGAGGCGTTGTTCATGTGCCATTAGTGATCCGACAAGTTCATCAATCTTTACGTTTTCTAAGTCATGTGCTTCTTGGATAGCGGTGAACTTAGATAGCCAACTCCTTGGTAGTACAAGAAGAAGTTTTCGTGCCAAGTCTGATTGAGAAAAATCTTTACCTAAGGCTTTCAAGCTATTTATAATATTAGTGAATCTTATGAACATATTATAAATAACGTAAAGATTCACGGAATGGATTCACTTTCCTCTATTTTGAAGAGTTCATAACATGGCATAAGCATACTTATTTTAGATTCCTTTACCTTAGAAGTTCCTTCATGAGTAACCTCTAATTTATCCCAAATTTTTTTAGTTGTTGTGCATGTGAAAATTCGGTGAAACTCTTATCTACTAAAAAGTGCAAAGGAATGAATTAATAGTTTTAGCATTTAATTGATTTTTTTTTTTGGCTTTATTCCATTTCGCTTTTAATTTTGATGGAGTAACATAACCACTTTCGACTATGTCCCAAATATCGAAATCTAGAGATTGAAAGAATATCTTCATTCTAATTTTTCAAAAAGGATAATCGGTTCCATCAAAAAATAGTGGCCGAACAATTGATTGCCTTTCGATATTCCTTCCCATGGATGCCATTTTCACTTAGATGTTAATCTAAATAATGTAAGACCTCACTCTGATGCCAATTGAAGAACGAAATGACAATCTAAAATGGGGGGTGAATTAAGTTTCTAAAATAAAATTATAATTAATCAAGAAAATTAAAAATCTCAAATCAAATGAAATAAGCTAGAGTAAGAGAAATGCAAACTTAAAAAGCGCACGATCGATTTGTTTCGAGGTTCGACACTTTGCTTACGTCCTCGCCAACTTCTCAACATAAGAGAACATTGGATTACCACTAGATGATACTTTTGCGGGCAAGTATTAAGCCTTTACACCATCTCTTTCTTCTTTTATCTCTTACACAAATTGTATCCACTACAAATTTCACTCAAGCTTAAGGAGAGAGTAGAGCTAAAGGAAGTATTACACTTAAATTTACAAGCTTAGAAGCTCACCGGGGTGATCACAAAATCCCTCAACATCTCTCTACTTATAACCACGAAAATCAAATGAAGAAGACTTCAATCGAATGCATAGTCCATAATTTCTGCGTCCATTAATTCATAGCATGCGCTAATTAAATGTGTGTAATCCTGAGACAACACAGTTGAAGACATCCGGATTCATCGCTGCAACCCAAATCTCATCAGCATCCCAATCTTGCTTCACATTCACACACAATAGTCCGAAAGAGGAAAGGAGGGATATGAATAAAAATAGATTTCGGATGCCCTAAATGGGTTTTGGGTGCTCGAAACTCGATTAGGGCGCCCAAAACTTAATTAGGGCGCCCAAATCTTGTTTAGGAAACCTAGATTGTGTTTAGGAGGTCCAGATCTAGCTTAGGGTGCCCAGATCCTATTTAGGGCACCCAAATCATACATTTGGCAGAGATTCACAAAATTTATTTTTGAAATAATTTTTGATGCCTTATATATTTATAAATAAAGTTTTATTATCATTTTATTAGCACAAATTTAATCATAAGAAAATTTGGTTCAAATGTGCTTTTAATCCATAAAAATGTTTAATTTTTAGCTCAAAATTTTCCAACTCTAATCAGGAGTGGTTGTCAAACAATTTAGTGTATGGAGAGAAGAAAATTGATCTTTTGACCTTGGAAGTAAAGGTAGCTTCAAGAGGTGAAGCTTGGTGATCGCAAAATACCTATCTTGAGTTCCTTTCCAAGATTTGAATTTTCTGATCATAAAACTCAAAATGAAAGGATTAGTCTTATTATTTGTCATCATCAAAATCTAATTGTGGATTACCACCACTAGGCCAACACCGACTAGACGGAGGTCATGAAATTGCTCATTAAATCCCACAGTCTGTTATATATCAAATTTATTCGACTCAAATTTCTAATACTGGAAACTCTTTTCGTTATTTACTCTGCCCTGTCAAGGTTTTCTAAACTCGGTCTCATAAATCACATAGGACTAACTCTCTCATCTACTAAGGGCGATAGATTCTATATAGGTGCACACTCTATTCCTACAACGAACCTATTGCAACTAACATGCATCGTAAGGACCCAAATGGCTAGGGACCAAGTGTATATACAGTCAAACTACAGTAATTCCATTGTGAATAGCCGAAGCACCGCAGGTCAAAGGACTAGTCACACTACTGCAACATCGAATAAGTCACTGACAAGTTAGTAGACATCCAAGTGACTTCTTGTGTTGGTCTGTCTGCCGCCACGAACGAACCGACCCGCGATGGGCGGTCACTCATGACACAGGTCGAGTTTGTTTAAATTTTGTATTTGAAATCAGGTTTGTAGGCTCATGGCTTCCAGCAGACTCAAGAATCTGCTGTTAATTACCCCACACTTGCAGTGTTAAGGGTCCCTCGATTAAGAGACCAAAAATAAATACTGATATGAAAAGGATCAAAGCGTGAATGGATAAAATTTATTAATATAATTTACTGTATGCATGGCTTAAGCAGGGGCATACCCCCACTGTACATAAGTGTTTGGTTTATGAACCTGTCAGTCTATTAAGTTGCTCAATTTAATGACCTGGCAGTCAATTAAAGTTGAGTTTGATTTGATTTGCTCAGTTTAACCACTTAGCGGTCAAGTTGGGTTGAGTTTGTTTTAATTTGCTCAGTTTAACGACTTCGTGGTCAAGTTGGGTTGGGTTTGATTTGATTTGCTCAGTTTAACGACTTGGCGGTCAAGTTGGGTTGAGTTTGATTTGATTTGCTCAGTTTAACGACTTGGCGGTCAAGTTGGGTTGTGTTTGATTTGATTTGCTCAGTTTAATGACTTGGCGGTCAATTTGGGTTGTTTGGGTTGAACCGACTTCAGTTCAAGTTGAATCCTTTACGATTTGATTTAAATAGAACCGCCTTGTCATTCGGGTTGACTCAAACCTCATATGGTTCGGTATGGGTTCAACTGGGTTGTGGTTCGGATTGACTCGGACCTCCTGTGGCTCCGTTTGAGTTGAACCGACAAGCTGAATGCTTTATGGTTTGGTTTAAGCCAAACTGGTTTGTGGTTCGATTTGGTTCGAACCTCATGCAGTTCAGTTTAAGTTGAATCTGCTTAAGTTGTGTATCCTTCATGGCTCGATTTAGGTCAAACCGGTTTGTAATTTGGTTTGGTTTTGCTCGGTTCTCCTGTGATTCCGTTCAAGTTGAACCGACTTGTAATTTGGTTCGGCTCGGCTTTGGCCTCTTGTGGTTCTGTTTGGGATGAACCGATTTTAATTCACATTGAATCCTTTATAGTTTGGTTCACTATTTATCTCGATCATATTCGAATTATGTCCATAGGGTTCAGTTAGCAATCCTGTTTAAATCGAATTGAGTCGAACCGGGCCTATCACGGAGATAGCAATTTGATCAAGTCAAGCCGTGCCTATCACGAAGATGGCGATTTCATCGAGTCAAGCCGTGCCTATCACGAAGATGGCGATTGGCTCGACCGGTGCCTATCACGAAGATGGCGGTTTGGTCGAGTCGAGCCGTGTCTATCATGAAGATGGCGGTTGGCTCAATCGGTGCCTATCACGAAGATGGTGGTTTGATCGAGTCGAGCCGTGCCTATCACGAAGATGGCAGTTGGCTCGATCGGTGCCTATCACGAATATGGCGATTTGATTGAGTCGAGCCATGCCTATCACGAAGATGGTGGTTGGCTCGACCGGTGCCTATCACGAAGATGGCGGTTTGATCGAGTCGAGTCGTGCCTATCATGAAGATGGCGGTTGGCTCGATCGGTGCCTATCACAAAGATGGCAGTTTGATCGAGTAGAGCCGTGCCTATCACGAAGATGGCGGTTTGATCGAGTCGAGCCGTGCCTATCACGAAGATGGCGATTGGCTCGATCGGTGCCTATCACGAAGATGGCAATTTATTTTTGTAATTTTTATTTTTATTTTATTATTATTCTTTTTTTTTGGAGTAGGGATTTGTGTGTCGAGCCTATCACGAAGATAGCCGCACAATCAAATCGGTTGGAGAACCGTCGTCATGTCGTTCGGCGCACGTCTCGAGGAGACGGGTATTTAGCGAATATGCACGCACAACATAGTAACGATCCAATGCCGGATTTGATCGGTCGAGCCTATCACGAAGATGGCCGCACAATCAAATCGGCAAAAAAGTCGCCACTATATCGTTTGTGCGAATACCCGCCCGCCGTCATCTTGGTGGTGGGATAGTCTTGTGGCCGCCATTATTGCCACCGTCGAAGAAGGAATAAGAGGCCATGAGACCTCCTCGCACATCGTCGTTGTCGTCGTCGCCATCATGGCCGCCGTCGAAGAAGGAAGAAGAGGCCATGAGACCTCCTCGCACATCGTCGTCGTCGTCGTTGGCATCATAGCCGCCGTCGCCGTCACCATCGTCGTTACCGTCGTGCATTCACTTATTTTTGTTTTATTTCTTCTTCTTTTTTTTCTTTTTCTTTTTTTTTTTAAACCTCTCCATTTTTTTTGAATCCAATGGTCCAATTTATAGTGATTTTAGGACCTCTTCGTTTTGGGAAACAATTCAAAAAATTTCAAAATATAAGGTAACGATATATTTTTATTTTTTTCCCTTTTTTCTTTCTTTTCTTTTTCTTTTTCAATTTTGAATTTCAAATTCTATATCTCATTCCCTTTCTTTTTTTTCATTTCTTTCCTTTCTTGACTATGGGTCATCAAGGGCAAGTATCAATCAATTAACATTTAATTGATTTTTTTTCATTCATTTCCATATTTCTTTTCTTTCCTTTTTCTTTTTCAATTTTGAATTTCAAATTTTTTTTTTGTCTCAACAAATTTGTTGAGACAAAAAAAATTCGATCGTGCTGAAAATTGGCGTGCACGATTCTCTGCCTCTTACGAATCCAACGTACTAAAAATCGCCCCGAGATCATTGTCGGATTGAGCGCAATCATCAAATCAATATCGCTGCGCAGATTTCTCAGAAAAATTCCAGCAAACAACCTCTTTGAAGATAGAAATAAACTATGGATATTATACCTCAAATTTAGGCTTAAACCAGAATTTATAGGTCCTCCTCTGTTGAAGGATTAACACCAAAGTCTCAAAAACCCATTTTAAGGTTCGCTTAATTATCCAATTAGTAAAAGGGTCCAATGCTGTCAAAAAATCACATTCAAATTTCAGCATGATCACAAGAAAATGTGGAGACCAATCCACCTGGAATTTTAAACTGAAAACAAAAGGAGAAATGCTCACCTTGATCCTAAGAAAATGTCCAAACTTTAAAATTTCGAAAATAACCAAAAATTATATCAAAATCTGCATCCCCAAAGCCCAAATATCAAAACAGCACTCAAATAGAATTCTGCTGTAAACCTCATCACAGGGGCTGAAAGATCGATAAAGTTACCTGGGCAAACGAACTCCAATTTCAGCAAGCAAGGTGTCAATGGATTCCTCTTTGAGAGTATATGCAAATCATGCCAAATAATTCCAAAATCCATGCACAAATTAAAGAGAAATTTCATAAATACCTATCCAAACAACAAATCTGTGCACAAAGGCTCCAGAGATAGTAAATAAACTCCCAGAAAATTCCAAATCTGGGTGAAGTGGTAAATACCAAAGTTGTAGGTCTACCTCTCGTGAAGATGCCAAACCAAAAATCAGATGAAAATTCTAAAGGATGAGTCCTGTAGAGGCTCTGCATCGAAACACGATGGAGTTGGCTGAAAATCAGCAACAATGGTGATGTCCTTCAACTTGAGGAAGAAGATGGTGAGGAAGCCTCCTTGGATCCCTCTTTGTTGATGGAAGTGAAGAAGAGGAGTGTAAGAAGCTCTGGTAAAAGCCCCTCCAAAAAAGGTAAGTCCAAAAGAGCCAAAGTGGAGAAGAAATGACCTATTTATAGACCAAAGCTAAAGAAACAACTCAGCTCAAATAACAACATTTAGGTGCCCGAATCTCCCCAGGCCCAGCCCCCGGTGAGCGCCCGGACGCGTGGCGGCGATCCAGGCAGCGTCCGAGTCTCCATCGGACGGCCCAGATCGCGCCACGTCGCGCGCACGGGGTGGGTGGCGCCCGCCAATCGACTGGTGACACGTGTCCCCCGCCCTCGGGACCCCGCGCGTCGCTGTCCCCGCGTGTGCGCCATGCCTATCAGCGCGCGCCGCGTATCTCCTGTCGGCTCGTCCCTGCGCGACGCGTGGATCATTGCACATTCCGTGGTTCCGGTGCACGCGCCTTGGGCCGTGGACCGATCCGCCGGCAAATTCAATCCAATAAGCCCAAATAGCCTATTTTAGCTATTTTCGCACACTGAGTCCGTTTTTCGCGTCCGTTTGATGCGTAACGCACTCGATACACCAAAAAAAGGTATTTTCATGCCGCCGACTACACGGTCAAGTAACACGGGGATTCGGGTCACTACACCTGAACCTCGCTCCGCTCTGTCTATCCAGTCTCCCGCTGCTCGGGCTCCTCAGCTGGTGCAGGATGTGCCCTCGTCGATACATGGCGTCTCGAAGGCATCGCAATCCACTGCACAAAACCTGAACATCAGAATACTACAAAACTCGATCCAATCCAGCGAAAGTCTAAGACATCGTCCCACTTCTGTAGCCTTATGTTGTCTGCAGCGAACATAATAGCCCCACAGAAGAAGGGTATGTCAAATCTCTCTCTCGACTCTCCCAGAGAGTTAATAAACCAAATCACAGACTTTCGCAAAATCACGTCTCTCTCGTCCTATCATCCTATGGTCAGCCAATAGCCTAGAGTTTTCTGAGTCCCAAATGATCTATTCCCTAAGCTCTGATACCAACTTAATCTGTCACGCCTCGGGTGTAAATCAGAACCCGAGTTCGAAAACAGATCCGCCGTATACGCAGTATTTCTCACGTATACGAAGTGATACAACAACTCAAGCAACAAAAGGATGTATACAGGAGTGAGTAAAGCCATTAAAAGTAGTATAGAGAGAGGAAATAAATCACTGACTAACTGTATAAAAAAAATAAACAATTCCCAACCAAAAATCCACCTCAACAAAAATCTCCAACAACACCATTATGAACATAAGAACAACTCCAAATACAAACTCCATATAAATACAACTCTAAATAAATACAACTCTCAACAAACAACTCCAAGTACACCTCTACGAGCAACTCCAACATAAACACCCACTACAACACCATATACATCTCCAAATAAATATACAACTCCAAAAGTAAATAAATATATAAAGCTGGCTCCAGCCAGACCCAAATATATATAGCAGTCTGAAAGTCTATAAAAAAACTGAAAAAAGAAAACTATGGGACAACCTCTACCCAAATCGTGAGGGTGGAGCTCTATCTAGTCTGCGACTCCCTTGCCACGCTCTGCCTGTGCCACTGCTCCTGAGAAAGTCACTGGGGAGCAATAACGGGTGTGAGAACTACTAAACAAGTAGTCCTCAGTGGGTAAATCATCGAACCTCCTATCTACCCACCGAGTCTACCAAAAAGGCAAAATAGGAGATGATAATAATAAGTATGAAAGTACTAGCTGAAATAAAAGCTACACTACTATGTCCAATGCCAAATGGATAATGTCAAGTGCATGTATCATTGAGAGAAACTACCGGCAACAGCGAAAAGTTCAAAAATCTCGAAAGGCTAGTGCCTTCACCCAAATCAAACAAGAATAGGTTCTAGCACCTTCTCCATTTCTGGAGTAGCCTTTCGAAATTGTCGAACTATTCGCGTAATGGTAGATCATCCCCATCCTCGTGTATCAATGACGTCCTCAAATGTATGATGTCAAATATATGTATGTATGCATCACTGAAAGACAATTGCCGAGATATAACCCAATCAGATGGACCTGTATAAAACCCGGTCTCGGACCTGTATAAAATCCGGTCCTGCCTGCACAAGTATCCAGTATCACATACCTGTATAAAACCCGGTCTCGCCTACTCCAGAGTGGCACTCGAGGGGTGCGACCCAACTCGAGTAAATAAATAACCCATGTCAACCATATCAGTACAACAGGCGAAAGTCATCACTATGCTCAAGGTGGAAACTCTCTGTCCACTAATACAATTTTGGCCCCAAACTAATGCATAACACTAATCGACCAAACCGCCCACGATCCACGGTTGCCGAACAACTCCCGAGTCGATAATCCAATGCTATCCCACCGGACTCGATAACATAACTATACTATTTCCGACTCTGCTCAGTACCCTGAGCATAATAAGCATAATATAAAAAGAAGAAATGGTTTTCTCCTAAGTTTTAATCCACATGAATAGTATGGCAATATGTAAATGAGTGTGGCCAATGTAATGTCCAAGCAAGCATGAAATAGTTCTCATACAAGATACATGTAGTTCACCTTCATAAGTATCAAGTTGAAGCATGATTTAACTAAGTATAGATAATAAACATCATAACCACACAATGTTGAATTTATGGTTGAGTCGACTTGTAGGTCGCAAATTCGATATACTCAATAACCACCTGTTAACTCAATGATCTAGAATCCGATCTGTCTGATTTTTTAAGACCACAATCCTATAGTCAATACCTTTCCAACAAACCTGAGAACTCCCCAATATTCCTATCGGATTAAAAGTTATAGCAAAAACATTACCGGTTGCGCAGAATTTTCGAAATTCGAACAAGTAGAAAATGAACTCAAAATCTGCTATATATGTCTCATTAACCATTAATACAACAGCCCAAACTTGATTCCCAAGTTCTCAATCAACTTATAAACATCATGAGATCCTCAAAAAGCTAATTTTAAATCCTTTAATTCAACTCTTAACCAAATTATACCAATGTTGTGCAAGAATTATGCATATAACTACAAGCTAAAATTCAACTTGCTATAACTTTCCATTGGAACATAATTACAAGTTGAAACCAAAAGAGGAATTGTTCATCATACTTCTGAGATTGCATTCAACTGTTTGGATTAACCATAATACCATAATTAATCATGAAATTAGATCCATCCCTCAATTAACAACAAAAGATGTTCCAACTAAGCATGTAGATTTCAGCAACACAAGGTCTGAGAAGAATACTAAAGATGGTACATCATTTATCTTCAAAATTTTGAGATTAAGGTGTCAAAATGTTTCTATTGAAGTCTAGAAGATCACCCAACTTTGAAATTCTCCATTCATAAAGGGAAGAAAGAGAAATCCCATAATTACTCCAAGCTGTCCAAAACTGAAAACTGTACACAGGGGCTCAAAGATGGGCATACAAACCTAGTCAAATGCAAGAATTGGCCTTCCTCTTCGATATCAAAGTTGTAGAGCTTTAAGCCCTGAAGATTTTTCGGCAAAAATTAGCTCGAAACTCCAACCCTACTGTCTAGAGGAGGGAAAACACTAAGTATTGTTCAAAACTTCAAGTTGTACACAAATGTTCCAAAGATGACTTAATTTACCTGACTTGGAGTCCAAATTGGAGTTTCTTGAAAATATGTAATTGTACAGTTGTGAATGCTGAAAATTTTCCTCCAAGAAATAGCTCAAAACTCCTCTTGTATTGCCCACGGGAGGAAAAACACTAAGCACTGCCCAAAATTTCATGCTGTGAACAAGAGTCTCAAAGATCTCAAAAATTACCTAGTATAGAGTCCAAACTAGGATTCCCTTCAAGTGCCAAAGTTGTAGAGCTCGAAGTGCTGAATTTTTTTTCGCAAAAATCATCTCAAAATTCCACTCCTACAGCTCTGGGGACCCTTTGGAAGAAAAGGTGACTGAGTGGCCAACCCAAGTAGCAAGCTTCAAGCTTCAACAATGGTGTCTTTGGATGGAGGAAGAAGATGATGTAGCCCTCAAGAACTCCTCCCCTCAGCTGGAATTGATGAAGAACAACCAAAAGATTCACTTCAAGTCAATAGGTCCCATTTATAGCTCTAAACCTAAGCTAAAAGTGTTCCTAAAGGTCAAATTACCCTCCAAAACATCACCCAATTCCCCTATCGGATTCGGGCCCGGATGAAGAAAATAGCCCAACCCGCTAAAGCATGGGCCACGGATGCGCGACATGCGTCGCGCTAGCGCGACGCGCCGTTGTATCCCACCCCGTGCCATGTGGTGTTTCGCTGGCGTGCGTTGACGCGCGCTGGCGCACGCCTGTGCGCAACCCTCGTGCGGCCCCGTCCTGGACCCGGTGCACTGGGACAGTCCGGACCCTGATTTAGAGCGTCCATACCCTCTCTCCAAAATACACAAAAATAGTGTATTTTTACCAGTTTTTTCACGCTGGATCCGTTTTTCGTGTCTGTTTTGCACGCCGACGACTCCGATACACCAAAAAGGTGTTGTCAAGCCAGTAATCCACAAGCAAATCGCTCCACAGTGATCCAAGTTTTCACATCTCCCCCTCTCTCTCTCTTTCTCTCTCTCTCTCTCTCTCTCTCTCTCTCTCTGAGAGACTCTTAGCCTTCCCCTTTGTCACCCCTAAGCCTCTTCTCCTTTTCTTCTCTAAGCCTTGCCTCCCTCTCTCTCTCTCAGACTCCTAGCTATCCCCTCTGTCCAGACAAACTCTTCTCTCTCTCACACACACACACACACACACTCTCTCTCTCTCTCCTCTAGCCGTCCCTACCATCTCCTCTATACCCCTCCTATACTTACTCTCTCTCTCTCCCCCATCTCTTTCTTTCTCTCTCCTCCTTCTCCGTCTATGATGCCTACCTTTTTCCCTCGCCTCCCACTTGCCCCCTCCTTACGATTGCATCATTCAAGATCGGGATTCTCTCTGTTTCTCCTTCGTCCTCCGGTTCCCTTACCAATCAATCCGATGACGCAGGTTGGGTTTCACCTCGGGTTGGGTTTCGCCTCCCACTTGCCCCATCTCTACGAGTGCATCCTCTCAGATTAGGCTGTCGGGATCCTCTCTGTGCCTCCTTCGCCCTCCGATTGCCTTGCCGATCAATCCGATGGTTCTCTGTGTTTCGAATGTTTCTTATTATGTCTAGCTAGGGAGGTAGCTTTGCAAGGTGTGATTGCTCTAGCTCTCTCTCTCTCTCTCTGGCGGTTCTTTCTTTTTTTTTTCCTCGGCCGCCTTAAGCTCAAGGTAGCGATGCGACAACTATCCAATCTATGAGATATACTCTCATTTATATATTACAGATTAAACAACCATCCATTCTATAAGATATGCTCTCATTTACAGGTTAATTACACATATATATTTATCTACAATTTTTTGCACTCTTATCTCTTAGATACTTTACATGAGATTATACACACACACACACACACACACACACACACACACACACACACACACACACACACACACACACACAATTGATATTTGATATGATATTTTCAGATATAATTAATTTTTAAAAAAATTTAACAGATTTTGTAAGATTATTATGTCAGATTTGTTATGATGACTGCTATCTTTTGCTCTCCCTAAGATTACTATAAATACTGATGCCTTTAATGCAGTACGCCATTGTATGTTTGGAATTTGAATTAAAGAAGGTAATGCTCAATTCGATCCTGAAAGGAAACTATATTTCTCTTATCCCTCATTCCATTAATTCACAAAATCAATTAGAGTGGGAGTGCCAAAGAACATATATAAATAGATTTTTCTTATCCCTCATTCCATTAATTACAAGAATTGTTCTAATTTTCTTCCTAAGATTTTGAATTAAAAAAAGGTAATGTTCAATTTACTATTCCTGAAAGGAAACTATATTTCTCTTATCCCTCATTCCATTGATTCACAGAATCAATTAGTGTGGGAGTGCCAAAGAATAGATATAGATAGATTTCTCTTATCCCTCATTCCATTAATTGCAAGAACTATTCTAGGTCCCTTGGTCCATTAATGCAATCATATTACTATTTTTGCCAAAATTTAATCTCTGATTGTTGTACTATTTGTGTTGTACTATTTCCTAGGTGTACTGTTGCCTATGTGTGTATTAAACTCCAGTTTTATTGACTACTTATAAGGTATGATTCTTTTGGATGCCTTCTTTATTATGTTGTTTTCCATGCTCTCTTCCTTTTTTTTTTCCTACTTTTTTTTGTTAACCTTTGATCAGTCTTTTATTGCTTCCTCCTCTCCCTTTCCGGGCTTTTTACTTAGACTAATTTTCTTTCCCCACGAGTTTTGGGTTTACTGTAATTTTTTAGAGTTGCGGTTTCCCGTAGAGTTTTGGGATTACTTTAATTTTTTGAGAGGTGTGGCGATGATGCTAGACAAGATTGGTGGTGGTTTGGATGGCTCATTGACGGGCAACCACTCACTTAGGATTGGTGGTGGTTTGGATGGCCCGTTGACAGGCAACCACCCGCTATCGTTCGTTCCGTTGCCTTAGCTTCTACTTGTTGCATTTTGCTGCCATACATGCTTCTGATTTTTCAGTGTTGTTGAGGGCTTTAATAACACCTCTCTTTTTTGTCCCACTTTAAAATTGTTGTTAGTATTATTTTGGACTATCCATGTATACTCCTTGCCTTTTTAATCATTCCTTTGATGACTCTCCCTATCTCTTTCCCGAATCTTTTGCCTTCCACTTTTTGTCCTATACTGCTGCGCTTTCTTGCAGCTGCTGCTATGACAGCCATAGAACTTTCCTTCGTTCGGTTGCTTCGCGAAGTGTGCGAGCAGGTGCACATGGATGTGCCGCACTGTGTTGTGTCACTTGACATAGAAGGAAAATTTCCGGCCTACATAGATGTTTGGGATAATTGCCTGTGTACCCCTGAAATATGAAGAAATATCTGATTTACCCCTCTTATTTTTTTCTTTCCAATATACCCTTCATACGTTCCACCGTTATTAAAAATACCCCTACCGTTTCCCTTTGTTAAGTTAACTAGGGTTAAACTAGAGTTAAATAATAATCGGAGTTGAAAACTATCAGATATACCTATTTTGTCCGGGTTTAGGGTTTAGGGTTTAGGGTTTAGGATTTTTTAGGGTTTTAGGGTTTAGGGTTTAGGGTTTAGGGTTTAGGGTTTTTTAGGATTCTAGGATTTTGCATTTTTTAGGGTTCTAGGGTTTAGGGTTTAGGGTTTTTTAGGGTTTTAGGGTTTAGGGTTTAGGGTTTTAGGGTTTAGGATTTAGGGTTTTAGGGTTTAGAGTATATTTGAAAGGGCAAAATAGTAATTACACACAGATAACGGCAGTTCCAAACGGTACACTAACAGAGTTTAACTTCAGGGGTATTTTGGAAAGAAGTTGGAACGTAAGAATAGTAGTTTTAATATTAGCCTTCTAAGAGGGGTAAATCTGAAAACATGAAAATTTTTAGGGGTATGTAGGAAATTACCCCTAGATGTTTATATTACGCGAAATGAATCAATAGTTGAACTTATTCGCTGTTGGAGTACTCCAACTTCCACGACTACTGCTGCTGAAGAAGAGGCTTCTCGCATTGCTGTTAAGAGGCTGGTTCAGGAATTGGACTTACATGTTAAAGATGTGAACTACGATGATTACTTATTTTATAAAAACCTGTATGGCCATCTTACTTTTTTGATATTTGTTAATTATGGACTTTAAATCGTTGTTGTAAGCTTAACCAGATATTTCTGTTCTTTATAAACTTTATTAAATTAAATGTAATACATTATGCATAACTATTTCTAAATTGGGTTATTCGTAATTTCTTTGTTAAATTAGATGTAATACATTATGCCTAACTATTTCTAAGTTAGACTATTTGTAATTTATTTACCCGCACTTTTATTTTTAATCGGGACTATTCGTAATTTTTTTTGTTAAATTAGATGTAATGTATTATGCCTAATTATTTCTAAGTTGGACTATTCGTAATTTATTTACTTGCAACTAGTATTTTTAATTTTATTGTGTTTATAATTGCATGTAGCCAAACACATCCCATAGACTTCACAAAATTGTGCCGGTTCAACCGTTAGATCCGAATCAAATTTGATAACGTATAATTCAATACAAAAATTGTACCGAACACTCTAACCCCACACACTCACACTACAAGAACCCCTCAAAGACTCTCTCTCTCTCTCTCTCTCTCTCTCTCCTCTCCCATGGATTCCTCCGCCATGGCGCGATCCCTCCTCTCCGCCTCTCCTCTCGCTCGTCCTCCTCATAGCGATCTCGTCTCCCTCCCCCTCTCCGCGAATCGAGCTCGGAATCGGATCTTCATGTCCCTCCCAAACCCTAAATCCCTCGCCTCGTCGAAGTCTCCGAGGAGTCTCATTGCTCGTTGCGCCGTGGAAACCACCGGGGTCGCGGAATCGGAGGTCCCGATCGAGAAGAGTAAGCATTTCGTTTGAATCGCCTCCGCATTTCTCTTCCTAAAGGTAAAAATGTATGAAACGTACCTGAACTATGACTCATTTTGATGTGGCTACCCAATCATTTAAAAAAGTTTGATTTTGCTACTTAATTTTTAAACTAATTTGATATGATCCAGTGCGTAGGTTATTTTAATGAGCTTGATTAGAGTATCTCATGTAATATGCATAACTGTATTTCATTTCATTAGAGCAAGCGTTGTGCTCAAATTTTGTAATGGAAGAGCCGCCAAATGGTTCTAATCGAATGAATTAAAAAATTAGGCACCAAAATCAAAACTTTTGACGGATGGGTAGTTATATCAAAATGGATCATAGTCTAGGTAAGTTTTGTACATTTTTATCCTTTTTCCAGCAATACTATTCATACACCCCAAAAGGAGTGTATAATGCACATCTCACCCATCCAAGGGTGGGGTATACTCTACTTGTCAATTCAAAGTGATCAGTAGTATTCACCTCGTTCCAGAATGGATGGGGTGTAAGATGTGCATTCTTTTTGGAGTGTATAAGAAGCATTTTCCTTTCTAAATGGTGAAAAATATCCGCAGAACCCCTCAACTTGAGGTCATTTTGATATAGTCAGCATTTTGGTTAAATCTTAAGAGTGATTCTGGTAAATTTAACTGTTTTGAATGCATTCTTCTTAACACTTGGCTTCCGATGGCTAACGGAACTGTTAATTTTAATGAATCTCTGTTCGTTTTGGAGAAATAACTCAAATTAAAAATATTAACATTTGATGGGTGTTGACCAAAAAAAGGTTAAAATGTATAGACACCCCCCGAACTTTAATCCGTTTTGAAATTGACCCCGTGAACTTCTTTTTTTTTTTTTTGATTTACACCCCCTCTACTTAATTAGCGTTTGATTTAGTTCCTTCCATCAGCAATTTTGAAAATTCTGTTAGAATCAAACGCCCACAAGAGATGCACGCGACCTCCTTTTTTACTAGAGAATTTCTTGATCACATGCATCTCTTGTGGACGCTCGTCTTGATTCTAACAGAATTCCCAAAATTGCTGTTGGCGGGAGCTAAATCAAACGGTTATTAAGTAGAGAGGGGGTAAATCAAATAAGAAAAAAGTTTAGGGGGGTCAATTTCAAAACGGGTGAAGTTTTGACGGTGCCTATATATTTTAACCAAAAAAATAAATCGTTGGAGGATCTAATTTTGAGGTGGCCTGAAGAAGAGGGGTTTCCATACATTTTTATGCTTTGTAAATTGAGCCGAGTTCCTTTTTTATGATCTGTTCTTTTGGTTCTATGTTTGTTTCAAAGAGTTCCCGGCATTTCCAACTGTCATGGACATCAATCAAATCCGTGAGATCCTCCCCCATAGGTGAACTGCATAATTTTACTGCACTTTGTATGATTTATGTTTAATATTGTTACGTAATGTGTTAATTTACTGCATGATTGAAATTGTTGGGTATAAATATATCATGTTTCTTTGGAATTGGTAGGTTTCCATTTCTTCTGGTGGATAGGGTGATCGAGTGCAACCCCGGAGTTTCAGCTGTAGGAATAAAGAATGTGACAATAAATGATAACTTCTTTCCCGGGCACTTCCCGGAGCGCCCAATAATGCCTGGTGTTCTCATGATCGAGGTAATAATATATGCTATATTTTATTTTCTTTCTCAACTATTGAGATTGTTTTTCTTTTCATTGAATAAAGTGTTTTAGTTAGGTGATGTTTCATGAGTGTCGAGAGTGTTGATTGTGAATTAGGAAAACTGCACCCGAATCTCCATTCAACAACAGTTTTACACTATATGCCGCATATTTTTCATATCGCTTAGTTAAAACATGATTAGCTTGCTATAGATATCATTATGGGAGAAGTTGATCGTTGAAATGGTGTTGTTTCATTTATGTTGTCTTTTGGTTTGTTTGCACACGAAGATCTTCTCTTCGCATGCTCGTATGAATATTAAGTGACTAGCAGTTTTGTGAATCACCTGAAAATTTTGCTGGTGCCCTACTCGAATAAGAGCAAAATAAAGATCTCATCTGGTTGCATAGGAATGTGCAGTCTTGTGCTTGGATGCACTGTGTTTATTCATTTGTTACGTTATATCTTCCTTTCTGGATAATACTTATATAAAATTTTATTTATGTGTATTTGTTTCTGCGTATTAGTAGTTTAGTACCTTCTGGCTTTGCATAATATCACCCAGAGTAGTTAGTAGCTTTTTTCAGAAACGGTTCTTCTTGTTGAATGCTATTTTGCATAGTCCCTCTAAGAGTGCTTGAATAGATTCTTAATTTGTGAAACTGAAAAGCACCTCTATACCTTTGAGAACATGGATTTGGATGTATAACCATGCAATCTCTGCATATGTCTTAGTTTTTCCATTGGAACCAGTAAGGATAGCTACCGGGCTTTAGGTTTATAGTGCCTTTTCTGTTGGTAATCTTGGAGTGTAGTAAAAATTATAAACACGAATTCCAATTCTTGAATTTTGACTTTTTTCAGGTGGAGGAGCAATTAGTAGTTTTGTTGTACCCTTTTCACTGCTCATTTTGGTTATTATTGTTAATGAACATCAATTATAGTGAACATCCGATATCTTCAAGCACCTAAAAAGATCCTAAAAGAATTATTCAGCTCAAATTAGATCATTGGCCACAATCAAGGTATATAACAATAAATTAGATAAATATTCTAGGATTTGGCCTATGAAAAAGAAGAGTTGAGGAGAAAGGAAAAATATGTATTAAATAGGACGAACAAACAACGAGATTTGTGTTTAGGTGCAATATGGAGCATCTTTTATTTTGAGAGAGGAATCTAGGTATAGTAACCTTATTGTCTGAGAAAAGTAGGTCGCAAAACTCGACGGGCAAACTAAGCTGAATTAGATTGCTCCGCCTGTCCACCAAGATAGAAAGTGGAGAGTTAAGGAGGACATAGCAGCATGCCAAATGATGTTTTTGCAGTACAACTCAACTTCGAACTCCTAATTCTAATTTCTCTATGCCCTTGATCCGGTATTGACTATGTTGTATCTGATTTTTGTCAGAAATATGAGAAGGAGCACACTCTTTATTCATGTCCCGTCTCATTTCCTGAGAAGACAAGATATTTTCTTGGTTGAATACCTTACCATTGATGTGCCTGAAGTTGAAATTTTGCTTATGAACATTGAACAATGGGTATATATTTACAAATTTGGAATTTTTTGCATGTATGCTCATAATAAAGTCCGGTTGAATCAGTTTTGTCAACCATAACTATGGTTAGTACTTAGTAAATACCTTGTCAAAGAAGTACTTTTCAAATATGCATGTGTTGGAAGTTTATTGATTCCAGTAGATTCTATATGCAAAGGCATGGACAGTGCGTTAATCACTTGGCATGTAAATGGCAGAAACTTTACATCTGAAAATAACCCACGTGGATTTGTCGAAGAGTTTATTGAAGCAAATCTCAACTTCTGTGGGGTATTTTTCACGCTGCTACTATTTACGTTAGTGTATACTGTTCATCCTGTATACTGTTCATGCAGTGTAGGCTGCGATTCCTAAATTGCCCTTTTCTGCTTTTTTAAAGTTCTCTCATTTTCGCAATTATAGACGAAAAACATTCTTATGTGGACTATTGCCTAGCGAAAATCTCTAGTGCAACTGATGTATTGCATGATCTAGGGTCATTCTGAATCTGGTGAAGAAGATTATGACCCAAAGTTGCTAAAACAAACAAAGTGAGGCATAGTTGTGAAACCTCAAATAGAATCGACTTGCTTTATCTGATAAAAACCGTTTTAAGTTATAACTGAGAGCGAACATGAGCAAAGACCTCTACACTCTGCTTACTAGCTTTTTTGATTTTATGATTCCAACAGGCCATGGCCCAGGTCGGGGGCCTAGTGATGCTGCAGCCCGAAGTGGGCGGGTCCCGAGACAACTTCTTCTTCGCGGGCATTGACAAAGTTCGCTTCCGGAAGCCCGTGATTGCCGGCGACATCTTAGTCATGAGGATGACTCTGGTTAAGCTGCAGAAGAGATTCGGAATCGCAAAGATGGAAGGGAAAGCATATGTCGGTGGCGAGCTCGTATGCGAAGGCGAGTTCCTTATGGCCACCGGAACTGAATAATCCGTGATCAAAGCAGAATGATCCAGGTTCGTCTCTTTCTAATTATTATGAATTATATAAGGGAGAGTCTATTTCTCTTTTTGTTCAGGCCCCAATTTTCACGCCATCACATTTCTCAAAATAATATGGTCATTAAACTGTAGACTTTCTTTTAAAATTATAATTGCCAGATTTGGAACTTATCAGAATCTTTAATCCAAGTTTTATTATTCCATGATCTACCTTCTATGTGCTAAGTAAGTTGTTTTCAACTTTGTTATATTGTGGCCTTTGTCTAAGTAAACTCCATAAGCCAAGTACCACAGCATTTTGTTTCCAGTATTGAAGTTTAAGAGTGTTGGTTTCACTGAAAAGTGGAGAGGGGTGAAGTGGTTTTCGGATGTAAATGCCCACTTCCATTGCCGGATTGATTGTAACTTTATCTTCGATCGAAACTCAAACTCTCCAAAATATCTTCGATCGAAACTCAACCTTGACTTCACTTTGAGTGAAACAAAAGGCCAGACTGAACTACTTGTCAACAAGGGAAAAAAGAAAAAAAAAAAAAAAACAGTGGGAAACAAAAAGAATTAAAAGAACTGGAAATCAAGGTTCACTTTATATTAAGAATGCTATGCATATCTCTGTTACAAGATTAAATAATCAAATACATCTGTTACACCATATATTTTCTTGAGGGTAAATAAATAATTGAATCATGAAATGGAAAATAAAACTAGTCACCCAAATTTGCCATCTAATTATAAAGTAAATTCTAGTTGGATTTAGATAAATCCTCAATCTAAACAAACCCCCCCAAAATAAAAAAAAAAATTGACTAAAATGATAATTTTTTATACCCAAAGCCAGGAGCAGATAAGGCTTGAGATGAGTAGAACAATCCATGTAGAAATGATTGATGAAGATCTGCTTGTGCCACTGCAAATGAGCCTGTTGTTATGGTATGTGCACACTGTTTGATTCCTGAAACAAGAATTCTTAGATACCAAATAGTGGAGAACATACACATAACTTACTAATCACAAATTATTTAGATAGTTAAGAAATAGTTGTAGCTTAAAAAGGAATAAAAGTTTTTTGGAGTTTTTTACACTCCTTTGGATTAACTTCAGAAAGTGCTTTTCTATTTACCTCAATCTCAAAAAGAAAAAAAAGCAACTTCTGATCAGGAAAACATGAAGAAGAAGAGTTTACAAAGAACTACTACTTTTTTAGTGATGCAATAAATGATTAGGCCCTACAGGAAAAATTTAAAATCAAACAAGGACTGAAGAAGAAAAATGTTATTATTGAAACAAATGAATGAGATATTGCTGCATTATTCTTCCCACCTTTCTGTTTTATACCCAAATAATAGGTTCCAAAATGGACAACAACACATAACTGAGAATATCATTGTTTACAATTCCCACTAGTGATATGATAGGATAAGGTTCAACACTAATGCTAAACTTGGATGGAGAGAAAAGAAAATAAATGAAAGAAAGGAGTTTTTGTTTGTTGTTGTTGAGATTAAGGGGAAAAAAAAGGGAGAGAAAATAGCTTTCTCCTCTTTTTTTTTTTTTTTTTTTTTTTTTTTCTTTTTTTTTTTGGTTTCTCTCCATTTTTCTTGCTTTCTCTCAAGTTTAGATTCAAAAGATAAAAAATGATTTTCTCTCCTTTTTTTTTTTCACTCCTTTTTCCCTCCATCCAAATGGAGTGTAAGTGACATAAAATTGACTAGAGGATCAAGGTTAGAACAAAATACAGAGATTACCAATTGAATTGTATATATCAAAAGATTAAGAATTAAACTAAAAACGTACCCAAAGGGTGAGTATTATGTACGTAAAAAAAAAAAAAAAAAAAAAAAAAAAAAAAAATTGAATTTGGTATTGATAAATAAATTTACTAAAGTCGATCACTTCGCTGGCGGAATTTGATTAAATTTAATAAACCTGATTTGAACAAGAATGACCATGTTAATAATACTTGGTACACCAAAAAAAAAAACCTGCTTGCATATATATAGGTTGTAATACTTTTTTAATCCTTATATTAAGGCATGTATGGTTAAAATGATAGTGGGTTCTTAGGGTGTAGTCGCTGGTTGGAGAAATAGTATGATCAAAGGCGTAGATCGAACGGTGAAAAAGTTGGTAACACCAAATATTTGGTGCTATCGATAGTATAATAGCCGATCTCTCTCTCTCTCTCTCTATATATATATATATATATTTATTTATTTATTTATTTGATCTAAAATACTTTTCAATGGCGAGTGAGTCAACGATCAGTATCGTTAAACATGATTTAGACTACTGAAAGTATCTAGAAATTTTTCATAATTTTTTTATATTATTTTTTTATGTATTAAGTGGATGCAAAAATAAACGGCTTAAAAATAAATATCCTTCAAAAAAATGATAATAGAATTGTTGTAATCGAGATTAAGCGTATAAATCTTATTTTAAATAGTTTTAAAAAAAATTTAACTAAAATTTAATTGATGTAGATTTCTTTACACCGTTAAACGAGCAAACGTCTTATATCTATTATTAAACTTAAAAATTTTGTAATTCTTTGATTATTATGCCAATTATGTTAAAAAGATTTAAAATTTTATTTTTAAATACTTCTACTGGTCTCAATCATGTTTAATGGTACCGATCATCGATTTAGAGACTTCATCATCGAAAATACTTTAAAAACAACCGAGCATGTTTACTACTGGTAGTATTATAGCTATCTCTCTCTTTCTCTCTCTCTCTCTCTATATATATATATATATATATATATATATATATATATATATATAGAGAGAGAGAGAGAGAGAGAGAGAGAGAGCTAGCTCTAGATTAATACTATCCATAGCACGGAGGTCTCCATGCTATCAAATTGTTTTCAATAATACAATTTTCGAATCGATAATCGATTTCGTTAGACTTAATCTATATTATTGAAAATATTTAAAAATTAAATTTTGTGATTTTGTGATATCATTTATATATCAAATGAATAGTTTAAAAATAAACGGTTGAAAATAAAAATTTTATAAAAATTAGTGATAAAAAATTTAAATTTCAAATAAAAAAATTTGACCGTACTCTTTATGTTAAGTAGAATTTTTTATTAAAGTTTCACATAATTTAAATTATTTTAAATCGTTAAACTTACAAATGTATCACATCGGTCATTAAAAGTGTCACCTTTGAAACGCTTTGATCACTTGATAAATAATATTAAAAAAATATAAAATTTGGTTTGTAAATATTGTCAATAGTATAGATCAAGTCTAACGAAACCGATCGCCAATTCGAAAGCCGTATTATTAAAAACAACTTGATAACACGAAAATCTTCGTACTATCGATATTATAATAGCCGGAATATATATATATATATATATATATATATATATATATATATATATATATATATATATATATATATATATATATATATATATCTATATGCAAGTTTACTGATGAATATCGAATTGCCATGTGGCATATATATGGGACAATTTTTTATATACTCCTAAAAATTTTTGTCTTCAGATTTACCCCTTTAAGAAGACTAATATTAAAACTATCCTTCTTACGTTTCAATTTCTTTCTAAAATATCTCTGAAGTTAAACTCTGTTGAGCTACCGTTATCTGTGTGAAATTACTATTTTGTCCTTTCAAATATACCCTTCTACCATAACCAACTTTTCTTATGTACCCTTAAAATATTTTGATAGATAGGGGCAAAATAGGTATATCTGATAGTTTTCAACTCTGATTATTATTTAACTCTAGTTTAACCCTAGTTAACTTAACAAAGGAAAACGGTAGGGGTATTTTTAATAACGGTGGAACGTATGAGGAGTATATTGGAAAAAAAAAAATAAGAGGAGTAAATCAGATATTTCTTCAGATTTCAGGGATACACAGACAATTATCCCATATATATATATATATATATATATATATATATATATATATATATATATATATATATATATATATATATATAACGATATTTAGTGTTTTCATGAATTAAAGTGAAGACATAGAAAGCAAGAAGACACAACGAGAAAAGATAAAAAATTTTGGAGCCTAAAATAAGAAATGGAAAAAATATGGAAGATCAACTGTGCAATTTTAAAACAAAAAAAATGTTAAATTACACTTTTTGTTTTTGGGCAATCAAAATCGTGGCATCTTGGTTTGAAATTTTGATTTATTATAATTTTTGGCTCAAATTTTATAAACTATTTTAATAAAATTATATAGTCTGAATTAGCGAGTAAATATTAATACGACACTAATGTAATAGTGATGTAATTGTATCATAATTGATAGAATCATAATAATTAAACGACTATTTAATCAGCTACATATTAATATTAAGTCAACTAAATTAGTAGGTTGCGAGAGTTAATCACAATAAATTTAAAAATATAAATTAAAATTATAATAAATTAAAATTTAAGGATCAAAATATTATGTGTATCAGAGAACCCAAATTAAAATTTAGCAGCAAAAAAAAAAAAAAAACAAAAAAAAACAAAACAAAAGAAAAAAAAATGTGCTGAACTTAACTAAATTATGAACCATTTTTAATTTAATACTTAATTTTTTTAAAATTTTAATTTTATAATTAAAATTTTTAAGTTGCTAGATTTTATTTGGACAATAAAATTTAAAATTTAAAATTTAATCTAATTACTTACTTTCTTAAATTTATAATTAGGAGAATGAATAAAATGGCATATGCTAATTAAATATGTAAATTAAGATAAACGGACAAAATATTTAAATTGATTTTAAAATTTAAAAGTTATTGGCTGATTGAAAATGAGATAAATGAGAATATTAATGTTTGGTTTTCCGATGGGATGGGATGGGATGGGCATTCAAATAAAAATATGGGTATATATAAATATACATTTTTTTTTGTTAGGAGTGTATATTTTGCCTTGCATCTTATTTTGAATTTGAAATAAATTTGGCTAGTCATTCGATGTGACGAATAAAATAATACTCATCTTAAAATGAGGGTGTAGAAATACACCCCTAAAGAGGTGTACATCGATCTAGCATCCCTCTATAAATATTAAGATGGTGGAGCTGACCTGGTGCCGCAGAAGGTGATGATGTAGTCGGCGCCGACGCAGGTGAGGATGCTGGAGGGGTCGTCGTAGGCGTAGCTGTATGCCGTCGGGCAGGCCTCCTTGAACTTCCTGGAGTAGAACGTGGGCTGGCAAGTCGCGGCGTTACCGAACACGCCCCTGCAGCAGTACTGGTCGGTGTCGAAGACGTCGCACGCGCTCCGGCACGCCACCGTCCGCCCCCCCTCCCTCACGGCGAGCTCCGAGGGGCAGTCTTCCCTCAGGTCCCTGTCGCAGCCGGCGGCCGTGCAGTTCCCGCCGACCTGGGAGTTGACGGGCTTAACCGTCATCGGCAGGTTGAAGCCGTCGACGAGGCTGACGTCGTAGAAGTCGAGCGCTGCGAGGGTGAACTCCGCCAGCGTTGCCGGGGGTTCGCCCGAGGCGGCGCACTTGAGCGACGACCCGCAGGCGCCCGTCCGGCACGACCCGTTCCCCGCGCTGTTGAAGTCGCAGCCCGTCCGCCCCCAGATCCTGCCCGACCACCCGACCGGGGCCGTTAAGACGACCGACTGCCCCGGCTTCAGAGGGAATCCGCCGCCGTTGAAGTTCTCGCCAGGCGTCGCCGCCGGCCAGATCGTCGTCTTGCAGTCGTTTATTATCGTGAAGATTCTCGTCCCCTCCGACCGCTTTGCACCTGCATGCGCCCGGTTAATTAAGGTCGACCCAATCACCATTTATTATTATTATTGTTATATTATAAGGATAAGTAAATTTTATTCCTAACCGCGGGTTATTAGTAAATTTACGAAGAGCAATGCTACATGTACACCCCAAAGGGGTGTACATCATACACCTCCACCAATTTAATGGTGGCGATATTTTTTACGGGTCACATCAAGTGATCCATCATCACACCCCCACCCTTAGATGGGTAGGGTGTATGATGTACACCCCGAAAGGGATGTACACATAGCATTTTCCATTTACGAATATCCATACTAGTTATTTTTATTCCAAAAAATTTAATAGGAAACTGAACGAATAATATCCATTAAATAATGAATAATTTGGGCTACTATACCCTCCTTCTATTATTAGCTAGTATTTAAAAATTTTACAAATTAAATTTTATAACTTTTTAATATTATTATTTATTTTACTAGCAAAAAATTATAAAATTAATCATTTTTAATGATCAATATATTATACTTATTATTAGTTTAACTGTCTAGCGAAATCGAAATTAGTTGAATTTTTTTTTTAAAAAAAAATGATTCATTATCTGAATAAAAATAAATTACGAAAGACTATACTCATAAGAGTATAGTATCTCTACTTACTCTCTCTCTCTCTCTCTCTTTATATATATAGTCCGACTATTATGCTTGTACAAGTATCAAGCAACTTATGCTTGTAAGTTTATATCGTTAGATATACCCCTTTGACTAATTTTATTTCTTATATCATTATATCCCACCAATCCCTAGTTTAACCCAAGAGGCCCATTATTATTCTAACCATAAATTTTTTCAGCCAAGGGCTAAAAATATATAAGCGCCAATAACTTTGTACTTTTAAAAATATAAAAACTCTACCATATATATATATATATATATATATATATATATATATATATATATATATATATATATATATATATATATATATATATATATATATATATATATAATTAAATGCAACAAATTATTAAATATTTGACCTTAAATGAAGGGATGTGCGGTTAGAATAATAATGGTTATCTCGGTTTAGTGGTAGTTGGTAGAATAGTATGAAATAAAATGGTAGATATAATAATAAAAAATTTAATAGCACCAAGTGCTTGGTGCTGTCGTAGCCAGACTATATATATAGAGAGAGAGAGAGAGAAAGAGAGAGAGAGAGTTGAGCTAGAATGTTATCGGTAGCAAATATGTTTTATTGTCATCCATTTATTTTTGATGATAGAGAATCCAAATCGACGATCACCGTTGTATATAATCTAGACCACTATAAGTATGTAGAAATTAATTTTAAAATTTTATGCATATCATTGACCTAATGATCAAAAAGTTATAAAATTTATGCTTTTAATGGTAGATATAAATCTTTTACTTATTTAACGGTGTAAAGAAATATAAAGGAATTAAATTTTAGTTAGAAAATTTTTTAAACTATTTAAAAAAAATTGTACTCTCAATTTTGATTACAAGACTTCTATCATCATTTTTTGAATGATATTTATTCTCAGCTGTTCATTTTTATGTTCATTTGATGGATAAGAAAAGAATATTTCGAAAGTTCCATCATCGAAAACAAATAGATGGCAATAGAGTCCGTTTGCTATCGATAATACTCCAGTCTATATATATATATATATATATATATATATATATATATATATATATATATATATATATATATATATATATATATATATATATATATATATATATATATATATAGAATTAGGCTAGAATACTATTGATAGCACCAAGTCATTAGTGCTACCAATTTTTTAGCCCTTGGATTGAAAGATGTGCGGTTAGGATGATAGTGACCCCATAGGGTTTAGTGGGTGGTTGGTTAAATAATAAAAATATTAGAGAACTACTATAATCCCAACCGCACATTCTTTCATCCAAGGACTGAAAACTTAGTAGCACTAATTGCTTGGTTCTATCGATAGTATTCCAGCGGAACTCATATATATAGTCCAGCTACTATGCTTGTACAAGTACCAAACAATTGGTGCTTGTAAGTTTTCTACCGTTAGATCTCTTTAAATAATTTTATCCCTTAGATTATTCTATTCCACCAATCATTCACTTAATCCAAGAGGCCTACTATCATCCTAACCACACATCTTTTCATCTAAGGGCTAAAAACTTATAAGCACCAATAACTTAATATTTTTAAAAATATAGAAGCTCAATTTTATATATATATATATATATATATATATATATATATATATATATATATATATATATATATATATATATATAGTAAAGCTTATATGCTTTTAAAAGCGCAAGCCTATCTATGTTTGTGAATTTTTTACCATTTAATTTGTATTGGAATTTATGATTTTGTAAAGTCAACTAAAGAGATAAAGATAAAGTAAAAAGCACCAATCTCAATATAAATTCAATAGTAAAAAATTCAAAGCATGAATGGGTTTGTGCTTTTAAAAGCATATAAGCTCTACTCTCTCTCTCTCTCTCTCTCTCTCTCTATATATATATATATATATATATATATATATATATATATATATATATATATATATATATATATATATATATTATTAGGATTTGATTAGATTTCTAGTTGAATTCTAGTTAGATTAAGCTTAATATTTAAATATGTTGGAGATAAGATTTAAATATTAATATAAATCTATTTAGACAAGGTTTTGGATAGTTTTTTATGTAAGCTATAAATATAGCCTATGTGCTATATTTGACGGTGGTATTCATATCCACAGTGACGGTAGTACCCATGGAGGTGGTGGGGGCTAGAATTTAGCCACACCCATATGGTGGTGATAACACCCATGGAGGTGGTGGGGCCTAGAATTTAGCCACATCCATATAGTGATGATTACACCCAAGGAGGTGGTGGGGGTTAGGATTTAGCCACACCCATAATCTTCTGGATTTATAGAAAATGAGAATAGGGTGAGAGAGATTCAGGATGAGGGCTCGGGTTGAAGCTACTCTATTGCAGAAGATGAGTCGGTGTAATCGATGTAATTCTTCTCTTGGTTAATGAATCTTATTTCACCCGCATATTTTCTGTTTTGGTTTTCTTCTCTTTGTGGTTGTGTTGGTTCCAGTTTTGTTGAGGGGACGGATTTTTGGTAAAAAAAAATTAATTTAACGTTTTCACTACGGAATCCCAACATTGGGCGGTACCGACGTGGATTGCGGTATCGGAGCAGATTGCGGATTCACGGAATCTGGTATCGGGGCGATTACCGGATTCCCCAACAATTAGTATCAGAGCTAAAAGTTGTCGATCCTCATGAGAGATCGACATCAGAGTACTAAATTACCAATCATCACGAGAGGCGATCACAATTTGATCTCGTTAGGCGTGTTGGACTCGAAGGTATGTGATTTTTCGACTTCACATGGAGCTAAGTGAGTCCAAAAGTGAGATCAGATCGTATAGAGATGCAGTCACACAAGGTGGAATGGAGGAGAGCTCGATGTAGCGATTGAAGACTACAAATCAAACCAAGGTGGAGATTGTTAGGAGTCGATTAGATTTGTAGCTGAATTCTAGTTAGATTAAAATTAATATTTAAATACGTTGAAGATAAGATTTAAATATTAATAGAAATCTATTTAGACAAGATTTTGGATAGTTTTTGATGTAATCTATAAATATAGCATATGTGCTATATTTGACGGTGGTATTCATATCCACGGTGGTGGTAATACCCATGGAGGTGGTGGGGGCCCACACCCATATAGTGGTATCTACAACTATATGGTCGTGATAACACCCATGGAGGTGGTGGGGGCTAGAATTTAGCCACACCCATATAGTAATGGTTACACCCAAGAAAGCGGTGGGGGATAGGATTTAGTCACACCCATAATCTTCTAGATTTATAAAAAATGAGAGAAGGGTGAGAGAGATTCAGGGTGAGGGCTCGGTTTGAAGCTACTCTATTACAGAAGATGAGTCGGTGTAATCGGTGTATCTTCTCTTGGTTAATGAATCTTATTTCACGCGCATATTTTCTATTTTGGTTTTCTTCTTTTTGTGGTTGTGTTGGTTCCAGTTTTGTTGAGGGGACATATTTTTGGTAAAAAATCCGATTTGATGTTTTCGCTGCGGAATCCCAACTTTAGGAGGTACCGGCGTGGATTGTGGTGCCGTAGCGAGTTGCGGATTCAGAGAATCTGGTACTGAGACGAACACCGAATTTTTCCAATATATATATATATATATATATATATATATATATATATATATATATATATATATATATATATATATATATATATATATATATATATATATATATATATATATATATATATATATATATATATACTATGCTTGTACAAGCACCAAGTAATTGGTGCTTATAAAATTTCTACCGTTAGATCTATCATTTTGACTAATTTCATTTCTTAGATCATTCTATTCTACCAACCATTCACTTAACCTAAGTGGTCCACTATCATCCTAACCACACATCCTTTCATCCAATGGCTAAAATCTCACATGCACTAATAATTATACTTTTACAAACATAAAAACTCAATTTTATATATATATAATTTTAAAAGAAAACATAACATAATTTGCGGGTAATCACATACCATATATATTCGACTGCCCAGCCCGCAAGCGGGTATGGATAAGAATATTGATTATCTAAAAATTTACAGATAAATTTTATTCAGATCCTAATGATTCGCAGGTATGATAAATCTGTCTGCGGATCGCCCAACGCACCGGTGCCGGGTCTAGTTAGGCATTGTGTTTGTTTTTTATTTTTATAAATAAAATTTTTGTATATTAAAAAGTGTAAACAGTTTTTTTTTACTTGACAATAAAATATAAAAAGATTAAACTTTTTAAAAAATAAATTATCATGAATTATTTTGCCGGATCTATTGTAAAGTAATGAACTATAATGACAAAAATATAAAATCATTCCTTCAACATATTAAATTATATAAAATTAATATTTAGAAAATATAATAAAATGATAATAATATCAAACAAAGCCTTAATTTGAGTTTGCGTAATTTAGCGGATCTTTACCATTAACCCTGTTTGGTACTGAAGGCTATTTATGGCTATAAGCAAATTGAAGTTAAGAGTAAAAGTATATAAAATATATATATAATTTTTTTTTTTTTCATTTTCGTAAGAAATGCATTGTAATGTATTTACCACGTATAGCCTTTGCCATTCTACGATTTAAAAATGTTTGTGTTTCATCTTTAAAAGGGCATAATGTTGAATATTGTAGCAAATAATAATTTTTTTTTTTTAAATCTTTACAAAGCTCCTCGAGGGAACTAAAAAATATGTTATTATTTTATAATTTGCATTTTAATTTTATCACCCCGTTGTTTACTAAAAAAATATTATTTTGTTATCCTTTTTAACATTTTTCAAGATAAAACGAAAGTACCACTATCAATACTCACATATAGAATAATAATTCTAAATAAAAGTGTATAAAATTTGCAAATTTTACTGTTCAATTTTTCAAAATTTTAATTTTAGTATTCAAATTAAAATAATTTGATAATTTTTTAGAAATAAATTTTAAACTAATTATTTACTTAAATAAATTTATAGTTACGTAAACTGTATAAATTACACTAACTCAATTCATAAAGATAATCAACGCAATTAAATTTTAAAGTAAAAAAATCGATCGACATATAGTAAAATCAAAATTTGTAAAAGTTAGATAGTGAAATGTAAATAGGTGATATAAATATAAATATTTGGAGGGAGTTGGACTCTGATATTATGTTATGTTATTATTCGAAAAATCAATCTTATAAGAAATAATTCATTACTAGTCATTAATTACACTCCCGACCTCTAAAGGAGCCCATTATCTTAAGATATTTTAGAAGGAGAAAAAAAGAAAGAAAAAAAAAAGAAAAGAAACCAATGTATGTATATCTACTTAAATATCCTTTTAAAAGAAAAATTATGATCTTAAATTGTCTAATAATTAAGAAAATGGCAAAGTGGCCAAGAAGGAGAAAAGATGAAGTACCTGTAGAGATGCATATGAGGAAAGCTATCAGTAAGATTACTCTTGGTGCTCTATCCATATTCCCTCTCTCTCTCTCTCTCTCTCTCTCTCTCTCTCTCTCTCTCTCTCTCTCTCTCTCTCTCTCTCTCTCTCTCTCTCTCTCTCTCTCTCTCTCTGTGTGTCTTCACAGTTTAAGGAAGTTAAACGAGTTGATGAGATATAAACATACAAAGGATCACATTTTTAATTAGAAACAACAAAAAAGATGTTGAGGGGATGTAGGTAATAGGGAGAGAATACGTGATGCATGAGAGTTGGGAAAGAGATGCTCTACCTTGCTTGAGGAGAATGTGACTGGAGTGTGTATGCATGTGGATGAGATTCCTTTCTTTTCTCTTTCATTCTCTCTCTCTCTGATCTCTTTTCTTTTTCTTTTTCTTTTTCTTTTTCTTTTTTTCTCAGTTTCATTCTGATTCAGGAATGTTCTTTTCAGTCTCTGATCCAGTTTCCAAACTTCAAGTTTCATGAGCTTGTTTTATGCTCTAATTAGTATTCAAAGTACAATGGATTCTTAATTTGTGTGAAATTTATGGATAGCCCATATTGTAATTTAATTACTCTCTGTATTTATTATTATTATTATTATTATTATTATTATTATTATTATTATTATTATTGCTAGAAATTTATAAGTAAAAGGAAAATAAGGTTATAATGTATAGGCACCCCTGAATTTTAACTTGTTTTTATTTGATTTACACCCTCAACTTACAAGCGGTTTGATTTAGATTTTTTCTTTAGCAACTTTAAAAATTTTATTAGAGGGATAACAAATTACTTTACTAAAGATATAGAAAAATAATTCTCGACAAAAAAAAAAAAAATTATTTATTATTATCCGATCTGTTAATAATAATAACTTATTGAGTATAAAACAACAATCCAAAATACTTCATTTTAGTTAAAAAATATATTTTTTTTGGCGTCCGTAGCTTTGCGTGATCTATATAGTACTGTGATAGTGAGAAGCATCAAGATTGATTTTTTTTTTTTTTTTTTTTTGCCTATGTAGTTTTTCCTATAAAAAATTTCTGCAGCATTATTAACGAGTTAAACGTCTGATTTTGTTTAAGGTTTGGAGCCTGCAACTACAAAAATCAGGCGAAATAGATCTTAAATTTGGTCGACATCACGGATTCAGAGGGTGAGAAACCACCCCCATCATATAATTATAGTTCTTGCTGATTCCACGAGCTAATTTATGTTGGCCGAAAGAAAAAAAAAAAAAAAAAAAAAAAAAAAAAAAAATCTTAATTTGGACAAGTTTTGTCACTCTTAGCAATTGACTTAAGTAAGATAAAATCTAATAAAAGTTTCCACATATTATATTGAAGATGTAAAAACTAAAAAAAAGTTTAAATTATATCAGTCATATATTTTACGTGACGTGGCCCAACCCACTATAATTTTTACTTAGATTTTATTCATGCTATCATAATATATATATATATATTTCTTTTAAAATAAAATATTTGATTGGTTGAATTTATCTTACGTAATGTGACTGCTACAAAAATATATTTAAATAATTACTTGTCATTTTTTATTTGCACAGCTGAAATAAATGTTAATTATATAGTCACATTTGAATTTAACATTAAAAAAAAAAAAAGAATACAACTGCCCAACAGACAGAAGATCAAAGAATAAACAAAAATAAATAAAATGCAAAGTAAAAAAAAAAAAAAAATCCAAAATATTTCACATAGCACAACATTTTGATGTGAAATTATGGCGTCTTTCAATAATTTTCTCCCCATTTCTCTTTGTTCTCTCTTGGCTCAATAGCATTGGCACGACTTGGCGATCGAGACCGGACTACTCAGCTCGGTCGGGTCCAACACGACCGAGCACTGGACTCCGACATCAAACTTGGGCTTAACCAATCGGTTCAGGATGTAGGATGGTGATCGAACTGCAAAGTTGAGGTCCAACGGAACAGGTGCGACGCTGCTGGGCTTGCCCGGCAAGCTTGTCGTCGGGCTCGGCCGTCCCCGTCAAGGGGCACCTTGTTGCTCATAAGTAGGAGTGTCAATGAGCCAAACACAAGTGAGCTGGGATCGACTCGAACACAAACTGACTTATTTAAATATTGATTTGAAAAAATCGGCTCGTGTTCGGTTTGTTTATTAACGAGCCAAACACAATTCGGCTCGCGAACAACAAGTTAGATTTGTATTCCCACTATTAGGTGTAAAATTAAAAAAAAATTAAAATTTTAATCTAATAATTAAAATTTATAAAAAAATTAATGGTCTAAAATCTAAATAGTAAATTTTATAGAAATATTTTTCATATATATATATATATATATATATATATATATATATATATATATATATATATATATATATATATATATATATATATATATATCATTCTCTGCAGCAGAGATTAATATAGAGAAGTGCTCATTTTTTAAAAAAAAAAGAAAAAAAAATTTGTTTGAGAGTTTTTTATTTGTTATTATTATTATTATTTATTTTTATTATAGGGTGGTGAAAAAAATTTCGTCAATTTTTTTTACGGTCATGCTCGTAAAAAGAAAAATTTCGGTCATATCTTAGGATGATGTCTTTCATTAATCCGTACGAAAGACGGACATATATCTTAAAGCTGTACCTCGCACGCTTTCAAATCAATTTTATTTCAATTTCTTTTTTTTATAATTTTTTAAATTTTTATAATGCTTAACTGTAAGTATTATTATTTAATTTAATTATAAAATTATTAGAAAGCTAATTACAATCAGATTTAGTACGATTAATTTTTTAACTAATATTTTATATTTGACGTATATAATGTAGGATATATGTGTAAGTACATAACATATAGGGGTATAATTAGAAAGGAAAATGCTACTTGTACACCCCATTTGGGGGTGTACATCGCACACCCCACCCATCCAATGGGTGGGGTGTGGTGAGGGGTCACTTCACAAATTGTGAAGTGACCTCCCCACCCTTAGATGGGTGGGTGTAAGATGTACACCCCCTTTGGGGGTGTACATGTAGCGTTGCTCAATTAGAAAAGCCTCTTGCCCTACACACACACACACACACACACACACTCTCTCTCTCTCTCTCTCTCTCTCTCTCTGATATGTGGCTGTCTTTTGTATATATGTTGAGTCATGTTACCAGCAGGAGAACAATCATGGGTACTTATGAGCAATACTAATCATATATTTTATTTAGGATATATAATATATATTTTACTTATTTAAAAATAAAAAAAAAATTTATTAGTCATATTAATACGAGTAATAAAAATTATTCTATTCTAAAATGAATAAAGTATAAGTTATATATGTGATGATCCAGATCTCCACGGAGATTTTGCAGCGTGTTCAGCGATTTTTGGAGGCCTATGTTGTGTGATGGTGTTGGTTGCACGCAAATCGGACCCAAAATTTTGACCCGGCGCGAAAAATGAATCAAGAATACCTATTCGGATGACTTCGCCGAAAAATGAAAGTGGTTTCATACAAAACGGAGATCAGATTTAGATTCAGCGAGGAAAAACGATGAAAATTAACTATTTGGATGTATTTTTCTGAGTTCGAACGTACGAAAACGGGCAACCAAAAGTTTCTGAAATTTTCGGATGCGTGGGGGGAGCCGTGGACCGGCGGGCCACGTGGCGGCTTTCCATTGGCGCGCTGTGGATGCGTGGCGGCACTTGATTGGCGGGCGCATCGGGTGCGGTCCACGTGGGCGGCGCAGGCAGGTGCGCGGGCAGCCAGGCAGGCGTGGGCAACGTGCGGAAAAGGCCGCCACGTGTCGCGCCCCCGTTGGCTAGCGCGATCGCCTGTCGGAAGCCGACACGTGGCGGCGATCCCGCGGCTGAGCGGTTTGGCGCGGCCGTCGGATGCGCGCCGCGTGGCAGGCCCACTGCACGCCCACAGGCCAGCCCATTACTGTAGCTAGGGGTAGCAGCAGTCCCCTATTTTCTTCTCTAATGGCTTTTTAGTGAGCTTTCTTCCTCCATTTTTACTCCTTTGGCTTGAGATTTTTCAGAGCGACTTTTACCGGTGGTTCATCTACTTTTCCACTACAACACTGGATTTTGGGAGATTTTTGGAGGCCATTTTGATCACCTTCTTCATCAACTTGGAGGGCATCACCATTGTCACACCCACAACCCACTTCGTCGCGTTTCGGTGTAAAAATCCCACAGAGCTAACTAGGTGGAGTTTTGACCAAATTTTTGGTTTTGCATTTTCACAAGAGGTAGGCCTACAACTTTGGTATTCAACTATCCCCTTAAATCATGAGATTTTACAGAGTTTTTAAGATATTTTTGGAACCATTTGTTTCAACCTGGGATAATGGACAGCCATCAGTGTTTTGGCTTCTTTGGACAGTAGGATGGGAGATTTGGGATGATTTTTGTGGGAAAATTTTCAAGACTCGAAGATCTACAACATTGGTATGTATCATTCCCCATAGATCTGAGTTTCTATTGGGGTTTAATTATCATCTTTGGAACTCTTGCGTTCTGGTTTAAGCATTAGACCGTTAAGAATGAGTTTTGGATAGTCTAAAGTAATTATGGGTTTTCTTCTTCATCCGAGCATGGATTTTGGAGTTCTTTAGCTCAATTCACATCTACTCTCGACAAGGAATCCAATGGTTCCTCTCTTGCTGGATTTTGAGCATGTTTGACCAGGTAACATTATCGATCTTCTCAACTTTGTTTTAAGGGTTACAGCAGATTTCAGATTTAGTATTATTTTGATACTTGGACTTTGGGAATGCAGCAATTGATGTAATTCTTGGTTAAATTCGGGATTTTAAACTTTGGGCATCTTATTAAGATCAAGGTGAAGATTTCTCCTTTTGGTTTCAGCTTAAAATTCCTATTGGATTGTTCACTTTAATTTTTGTAAGTTTATATTGGAAATTGGTATAAATTTCGGACAGCAATGTGATGTTTGCTTCATTTGAATTTTAAGGGGAGTTAATGGTGGATTTTTTAGGACTTGGAGATGTTTATATGAAAGAGGACATCTTTGTTTTACTGTTGGGAACTTCATCTTGAGGTATTTGGGGCTGCACTTGCATCTTATTTAGCTTAGTCTTACTTGCTGAAATTCTGGAATATAATCGCGCATCATGCATTGTTTCAGTGATTGCGCCCAATCCATGTAGCGGATTTGGATGATTTTTGTGGCATCGGATTTCTGAGAGGATAAAGATTACTCACGCCAAAATTCAGCTTGATCGGGCAACGGATCGACAAGTTTCAGGCGGATTGTTGTTTTGTCTCCGAAACCGACGGACGGTTCTCTAATTCTATATGCTAGTAAGCATGCATGTTTAGTGTACCAAATATGTGGATGAGATGTTAGCTTGGTAAATTATACTAGTATGAGAAATTACAAGATAAAAATATCCATGTATGCCTAATGAAAACTTGCAAGATTTAGATATCCATGTTATGGTTAATGAAAGCTTACCTATGGGAAGTGTTACCCTATGTGATTGATAGCATGCATAATTTAATGTACAACCTATAGGATTGAGATGTAAGCATGTGGTCTAGATTATATGGATTGATGCTTACTTGATAAATTGTACATGCTTTGGTGGATTTGAGATCTCGCATTTAGTAAAGTGGTTATGTTCACCTTATGCTAGTTGAGAGCATGTTTAGGAAGATGATGTTCACATTGGTTGTTATTGGAGATTATGTGGGATACAATGCCTTTTACTTATATTTGAGTTAGTATCTTGTATGATAAAATCAGTTGATGGATTATCACTCTTATAAATGATATTATGGAACTTGACCTAGCACCCCGTCATATTTTGCATGTTTAAACCAAACTAGTAGAGTACCTTCACTTGGGCTAGGTTTATTTATGCTTTAGACACTCCCACACTTTTATTCGCTTTTCCTAGACAAAGTTTCCTCGCCCAGGTAGTGGGCCGAGGGGTCGGAATATTGTAGGATGTATGTTGCACTCGTGCCTGGGGGCTGAGTGGAGTCTGGTAGCTGAGGTTGGACTAGTGCTAGTGTTGGGAGCCGTTTGGGTTGACGGTGGTCCCGGGTCGTGGAGTGTTGTCCGACCAGTTTTGTTAGCCTTGAGTTGTGGGTCGATCCCGGCTGTGGAGTATCACCAGCCCGTGAGTATAGTGTGGCGAGTTGGGTGTCTCGTTTTGGGAGCCGTTTGGGTTAGAGGTGGTCCCGTCTGTTGAGTACCTCCGGCTAGTGGGTTAGTGCAGCGAGTTGGTTGAGTTCGCTAGTGTCTTGATATTTATGAGGGTTTCATTAGTTGAGTCATTGAGAGTACTCCGACCTTTGTGTGAGATGCTTGGGGATCTTGAGTCTATCCGTTCTGAAAGAGAGCGTGGATTTTGATTATAGCCTGCATGTGCCACTGTTACTATATTTTATACTGCGCCGGTTTGGCTGGACCAGTTTTGGCAGCCACTCTCTACGTAATTCCAGTCCTCCGTGGATGTAATGGTAGTAGGTGAGTGCCGGTTTGGTTGGGCCAGTTTTGGCAACCACTCTCTACATAATTCTAGTCCTCCGTGGATATAATAGTAGTAGGTGAGAGCAGGTTTGGCTGGGCCAGTTTTGGCAGCCACGACCTACGTAAGTCCAGTCCTCCGTGGATGTAATGGCAGTAGGTAGGCGCAGGTTTGACTGGACCCTATGTGACAGTCAGTTCGATTAGGTCAATTGAGCACCTCGTACTCGAGTGGTTGCATGTCTTTTCATCGGTATCACCTATTGGGCATTTAGATAGAGGCATGATAGTTGTAGAGTCATTTCCAGCTTTTCATATTCAATTTTTACTGCACCGTTATCTTATGCCTCTAGTAGACTTAGTGGGCAGACCATTGTTTTCGGAGACGGTATCCACTGAGAACTACGTGTTGGTGTAGTTCTCACACCCTCTGTCGGTGACAGTTTTGTAGAGGCACCTTCACTCGATCCTACCCCTGCTGTTGCTGCTTCTTCTGATCCTAGTGAGGGAGTCGCGAGCTAGATCGCTACCTGTCCTTGGAGAGTAGCTGTACCCTCCTGTTCTTGGAGGATTTTAGTACAGTCAGTTGGATTTGTATATTTTACTCTTTTGAGAGTTGTCTTTATTTTTGAGAGACCGATGTATTGTGAGGATATGACTTGTACTGTGAGTCTGTACACTGATATATTATTATTATTTTAGTTTACCTCCCTTTTTGGACACTTAGATGTTATATCAGATGATGATGTATGCTGATTATTTTTGGGAGATGGATCTTGTATTTTATTCCAGTTGTACAGTGGTTTGGATTTTACTTTTACAGCAGTTTATCTTCCAGCTCTGATATCTGTTTAGTTGTAGTACTATCATTTTACAGGTTAGATGCTTCGCCTATGCGGGGTTTCTCATATGGATGGGGGATCTATTGGCGAGCCCGGTTCGCAGTTTCGACCCGGGGCGTGACAATATACCCTAGCTAAAATTTTATGTACTTAATTTTTTGGATAATTTATGATGCTGCCCTCCTACTCTAAACAATATCTATACATATATAATTTGATAGTTGAGGAGGGCAGACCTGTGTCACCCTACTCAACCTTATAGTATTTTAATTTTAATATTTTTTTAAAAATATAAATATTATTGTATTTTTATAATTTTTTTAGGATGGTATTTTAATTTTTTTTTTTGATATAAATGTTATTGTACTTTTATTATTTAGAGAGAACAAAAAATTTTATTATTATTTTTTAGATTTTATTTTATCTATATATTTTGTAAAATATTTTTTAATATTTTAATTAATAGTTTATTTTGTTTATGTGTTTATTTTATAAAATATTTTTTAAGAATTTAATAAAAAATTTATTTTCTTTTTTTTGAGTGTTTTTTAAAATTTTTCTTCAACATTTATTTAACAAATTATATTTTAAGAGTTTAATTATAAAATTTTTATACATTTATTTTGTAAAATATTTTTGACCCTCATGGCAACTAATAAAATTTACAATTTTTTTATAGAATCTATACAATGCAAAAGAGAGAGATTTTGTAATTTTTGCATAAAATCTTTTTTTTTCTTTTTTTGCATAAAATATTTCAAAATATTTTATGTAAAAACATTTATTTTATATAATATTTTATAATAAAATATTTTTTATTAGTCTTTCTAATAAAATTTTAAAGAATATTTCTCTTTTTTTTTTTTAATAAAATCTTATAAAATCTCATGAAATTTTTTTAATATCTGCAGCGAAGCGTGAGTACTTCACTAGTATATATTAAGTCACATTTTATCCTTTCTCATAGAAGTTATTGGGTGGACTAGCCCACCATAATATAAATAAAAATGACTTTTTTTAAGAAATAACTACAAGCTCACATATAAAATAGAACTAAAGTAAAGTAAAGTTAGTGCCAGATAAAAAAAAAAAAAAAAATTAGTGTTTAAAATATAAAATGGAATAAGAAAAATAATAGATAATTATAAATATAAAATAATAATATTATTTCTCTTATTATATTTGAATTTAAATTTTTAAATTTTATATTTAAATTTTTAAATTTCAAATTTTATCTTTCAAATTTTAAATTTCAAATTTAAAAATTTAAAATTTAAAATTTAAATAATAATTTTTAATTTTTAATGTTTTAAATTTTAAATTTTAGGAAAAGAGTATCTGCTAGAGGAACAGCCTTGGGACAGGGAGGGGGAGCCTTGAACAACAAACCGATTTCGTGTTGTGTGAAAAATATTTCTCCATTTACAATTTATTTTATAATTCAGCGATTGTGATTAATACCTTTTATTACGAATTGTAAGATCACGTTGCATGTGGAAATTTCTTGCACGTGAAGTAGGAAGTAAAAAATAAAGCACTCTCACAAGTCTAAAATGTACTTAAAAAAATAATGTTTTAATTAATAGTTTAAAGAGCCATGAATATTTCTAAAATGTCTCAAAATTTACTCTAAAATGTAGTTAACGGGTGTCTTCATGCAACAACTTGTTTGCGCATTGACTTTCAAATATAATGGTTTTAAATTTTAAAAAACAAATTAATCATCAAGTAACTACCAAAATATGCATGGATGATGAGTCATAGGTAACTTTTTTGAGTATACGCAGCACAATTGCAACTCTTAAAAGTTATTTAAGTTGGGTGAAATGCACTAATAATCTAAGCATTCCTCCTTTTTCTTTTTTTCCTTTAATGGAGAGTGGAAACTCCAACTATTTTGATTTGTTCAACTTCAACATGACTAGAGATAAACAAGCTCTTTAATAGACCAAAACATTGTTCATGACACTTCCTCTTTAGTTATCTTGTACAAATACTGAGATGAAATTACATCATGCTGTCACTAAAATCCAGTAAATAGAATTGCATTAAGTGGTCTCAGATATATTTCAATTCAAAACTTTGAACCTCAAACGGCTTCGCCTATCATTGGAACAACAAAACTGTTTAGTGACAAAACAGGAGTTAAAAAACCCTACAATTCAAAGAGAGAAAAGCCCAGGCGGAGATTGCGGTGAGCCGCTCTCGAGCAAGACGCTGCGACTGCAATACGATCTAGAAGTGCTCGAAGAAGATTGAAGACACCTCGCATCGCCACTGTGCAGAATCATCAGCTCATTTCGGCTACTAAACCTCTCCCTACTGCTCCGACCCCCAACATAACAATTTTCTGCAATTTCATCTTCCAGCCCGTTGTGCCCTTGATCCACTGCTTCAGATAGCATGCCCCGAACCTGCTTGATGGACGGCCGCGATCGTCCCTCTCTTTGCGTGCACCATTGGATGATTCCTACGATCAAATGTAGCTGCTTGAAGTCGAAAGAGTCTCTTATTGAAGGATCGACTAACTCAGGCAGAGACGAGTCGGATAGTATGAATTTCTGAGACCACTCGACCAGGTTTTTGTTATCTTGGATTGCTTTACGGCCGGTCACAAGCTCAAGAAGTAGGACGCCGTAGCTGTATACGTCGCTCTTTTCGGTCAACTCTTGAGTAACAACGTATTCAGGGTCCATATATCCTGCAATGGATCGATGTACCAAGTTCACATTTACCATAATACAATACAGTTCCATTAATAAGCCAAAAGGGATGTGAATCCAACATTGTTGATACCTTAGCAGTTCGCAGATAAAATGCTAACTGATAAGATCTTGAATCCGGTGATTAAATTAGAGATGCCTAAATGTGCGTGCGTGTGTGTGTATATATATACTCACACAGATTGCAAAAGTATACCATATCCTTATTTAAAAGATTTATCTTAAGACTTTCTAATAACTGAGTATCAGTATCAAGTCATGTTAGTTATCATCATAACCTGAAATTTGTGATGGGCATTGTTTCTAGTACTTCAATAAATATACATTGTGAGACTTCAGTATTCGCACCAAAACCATGATTAGGGAGTCAGAGAGAATGGTCACAGTTGTCGAGACAGCTCTAGCTCGCGAGTTTCCAGAATGGATATGGATGGAGCTCAAGCTAGCTTGGTTTTTTTTTCAGCAAGCTGATCATGAACTCAAATGTTTCCCAGCTTGAATTCAGCTTGAGCCGAGCTGAGCTCACATCAGCCCGCTTGAGCTCGGGTCATTTAGACCGCTAATCATGATTAGTAATTATTAATGGACATTTTGTCTTATTAACTTATCTTCACTTCCAAAAAAATGTTTTTTTGTACAGAGAAAAAAGACGATAAGCTTCAATCCATTACCCATTATGTGTTTCATCTATCTGTAGAAAGGGATAGAGGAAGATAGTTCATGTATATAAAGCTTACTTACCTAGGGTGGAAAGAGAGATACTTACCGGGAGTTCCTCGGATATCTGTGTTCACCGGTTCAAAGCTAATTGCACCAATCCTTGATGCATGTGCGAGACCAAAGTCAGCGACCTGCATGGAAGTTTCGGGACATGCGACATTGAGTGAACAATTATTGGAAGTAATAAAACCAAATGGCTGCTTCTATTATACCTTAGCGATAAAATTCTCATCTAAAAGAATATTGCTCGACTTAATGTCCCTGTGGCAGAGGGGTGGATCGCAGTAGAAATGAAGGTACTCCTGCATTCAAAAAAATCAGATATCATTTCAGCGTATTAAAAAATCAAGAAACTAATGCATCAGACAACTCAAGTAGATTCAATAGCTCTAAAGATGACGAGAGAAAGGGAAAGAGCGTAAAGAGACCATTGATATAAAGATCTCTAGCCTACATATTAATCCTTGGTCTTCAATAATAAAATTATGTGACATTACTAAGTGCTTGTTTGGATTCCTTGTTTACGCAAGCGGCATATGGCAACTGGTTGATAAAAAAGTGTACAGAAGATGTATACAACCTCCACAATACATTCCTAACCATTTTTCTTGCAATATGACAAATCACGTTGTAGGTGGAATGCACTTTCTGAAAAATCATGATTAAGAGGACCTTCGATTGAATTAAAGTCAACCTCCAAAATACACTCCTAATCATTTGTCTTGCAATATGACAAATCACGTTGTACTGCCTGAAAATCATGATTAGAGGACCTTCGATTGAATTCAAATCAAGCTCCTAAGTTGCAGTCATAAAAGAAAAACCTCATAGGGCAGAAGTTATCATCAAAAAGCTTGTTCCAAACAGGCCCTTTAAATGATATTAGAAGTTACTTAGATATCCAACATAATAGTTCTTCATGCTATTCTTTCACTTTAAATAGCACAACTTTACCAGAGCGTTGGCCACATCAATGGCGATTTGTAATCTCGTCTCCCACCTCAATGGACTTCTCCCAGGTGCTACAAGAGTGTGTAACAGGATCATTAATAACAAACAATCAAGGAACACGCCTTAGAGGAAAAAGGTGCAAGTAATTAAGGGAAGGCATACAATGGAGATGATCCTTTAGGCTTCCATTTTCCATGTACTCGTAGACAAGGAACCTGGACAAAGGAAACTAAAATTACAATGCAGTAAACTTGGAATAGTTTTGCGAACGATATAAAAAAAATTGCCCAGCTGGAGCTTATGCAGAAGTGTTGCACGAGTAAAGCTACTCAAAACAACATTAATAACTTCCTCTTTTTTTTTTCTTTCCATCAATATCCTCCTAACAGATTCCAGAAGCAAAAGCTTGAGTCGAAGTTCTGCTTTTGGTGCTCCAAAGCTCAGTTTTTCTTGCCACCAAAGCAGAAGCCTAGTTAGAAGTTACTGCTTCTTGGACTAGAGAAGTTGTTAGAAGCCAAGCCAAAAAAGCACTAGAGGGGGAAAGAATGACCTCTCGTTTCTCTCAACACAGAAGCCCTTGAGGGAGACAAGATGCCGATGGTGCAACCTAGCTAGAAGCTCCATTTCTCGACAAAACTCTTCCTCGCCTTGCTTTGAGACCTTGTTCATCCGTTTCACAGCAGCTATAGAACCATCACTAAACTGAGCCTTATAGACAGTCCCAAAACCACCTTTTCCAATTTCGGTGCTGAAATTATCTGCCGCTTTCTTTGTTTCTTTGTAGCTATACCTCTGAAACATTGCTGATGAACCTGAAGAATGATTATTAATATAACTGACGATAATGAAATTGTATACATAATGCCATGTAACGACCAGCTTAGTTGCAACCTTAATACTAATACCAAATTAAGCATCCTAACCTACATTAAAACAACCATTAGCTGTTGAAAATAATCACTAGTATCATGGCCTAGTAAGTTTTGCATGCTTCTTTTTAAAAAGTTAAATTTGGGTATACTTCATCATAATGCGTCTTCAGTGGCTCATCATGCTGTAGTTACTGCTAGATATCACCAGCAAAACCCATATAAGGATAGATAAACAACTAGAAGAAAAATAAAGATGTCCAAACACAAAGCCCAAAAAAAAAAATGAATGAATCCTATTTTAAGAACTACTTTCCTCTTTTGTCGAGTCTAAGTTGTTCCTGCCGTACACAGAACTACCTTAAGTTCTGAAACCAAGTAAAAATTAATCATTGACTACACTCAGATGATATGGATACTATTATGTTTACCTGTGCTAGTGAAGTAGCTTTTTCTTCAGACAAAAAGAAAAAAAAACAAGAAAAAAAGAAGAATAGACATTGTACTTCATGCATTAATTCTTAAGAATGCAACAATAGAACTTCACACCAATACAATAGATAAATTCGATGGCATAACAGGAGGAAGACAGATATTGACCTTCTTGACATCTCCGAACTTGAGTTTGAAGGATCCCATTCCATGAAGTTTCATTAGGAGAATCCACCCTCTTTAGTTCCCTGCTCTTTTTGTGAATAAGAACTACTAAGATTAGTAACAGGACAAGAGCGACTAATATAATCCCAATTCCGACTCCTGGAATCAGTGTGAGCCGGTAAGCATGGAAATGTCGCTTGGCAAGTACTCCAGCAATGTTCTTTGTTGGAGAGTTATCAGAAATGAGGTTAGGAGAAGATGCAGGGGAGATTGGTTTTGATGGTGACTCTGAAAATTAACCACTTCAAGTCAAATTCAGAATAGATAGCTTACAAATGTTCCCTTGCAAAATTATCTATGACACACATATCCCTCCAAAGTATGAGCTTTCGTATATGCACTTCAAAACCAACTTGACCCACCCCAAGAATTGGCCGACTCCCCAGCTTAACATAAGGATATTTTTGTGAAAAACTGCAGTCGAAAGGATTTATAATAATTTGCAATTCACAGGGTAAATATGTAAATAGATGATTTTGCAGGGAGATTTATATGTAAAAGGCCCCCACTTTAAAAGATGTGAAGGAAAACACTCTTACACATAAAATGATCAGACCTGTGAGAGTGCTAAGTCCTTGAACACCAAAGAAGCAAGTTGCCATGTCATCAATCGACAAATTTTCTCCTTGATTGGCAAGAGTAACAAAAACTGCATCACGACAAATACTTAATGAAAGATTATCATCTGCTCCGATTAGTCGACGAAGGTAAAGAATCCCAGAATTTAAGCATGCTTTGCAACTAATATCCGATGAAAGTGACATGTTGCAACTGCTTATAACATCACTAAAATATGGAGATTGCATCATTTCCAATACAGTGCCGCGCCCATTGCACTGATAGGAAACTCGAATTTTTGCCCCCAATCCACAAAATGCAGTAGCATTAGGGGATATGCCGTAAAATTGGAAGGTTTCTGATATGGAATTAAGGCAGAGCTCAGAGAAAGCGGGCGGAACTCCAAGTTTTCCTGTCGAATTTGCATAATGAGCAATGGAAATGGCAACATAGGCATTGATATAGCGGCAACATTTTCCTCGCTCATTTTGATCAGAACAAGTGGAAGCAGCCAAACTGAAGTTCGACCAACTAAAATCCAGGGGGCAATCTGGAAAAAAAAAAAATCCAAAAAAAAGGGGTCAATTGTTCCCTAAAATTAAGTTAGGTATCACGCAAAGAATAGAGATTATAAAAAACACATGAATGGCAAAAATATTGTTAGAATTCTCGATTAATTGATTGCCATAGAAGGAAAGAATATTTGATTGGCATCACCAAAGAAATCAAGAAAGATTACAGAATATTAGAGAATATGGTTGTTTTTTAATTGCTTCCTGTATATAAATTCTCATTGATTGTATTTCCATATTTAATTTCCATTGATTGTATTTCCATACTTTCGTTAATATGTACCAAGATGAACAATATTGTTCAAGGAATTAATTTGAACTTTACAATATCTCTCCTCAAATTTCTTCAACTTTCAATTTTTTTTATCTTTGAATGAAATTCACATGGTATCAGAGCAGAGTTTATCCTTTGCATTTAGCTATTGTACTTTGTCTTTGTAAACAATAGCATATTCAGTGCAGATTCTGCACATGTTGACTGTTGTGTTCTCGAAGGCCTTAGGAAATGGCGTCGACTCCACCTAGCGGAAGTAGTGCTGTAACGGTGCGAGAAGTTCAAGGTGCGCCCGAAAATCCATGCTTGCAAATCACACCCTTCAAATTAAATGGGAACAATTTCTTACCATGGTCGCAATCAGCTACACTTTTTTTGAGTGAAAAATTCAAGCTCAGCTACGTGAATGGTAGAATTCAAGAACCCCCCATTGATGATACAAAATATGATGAATGGAAATCAAATAATGATTTAGTTATGTCGTGGTTATTTAATTCCATGGAATCTCATGTCGGAGATGGTCTTCTTTTTCTTAGAACTGCTCATGGAGTTTGGAAAGCATTGATTGAAATATACTCTGAAAAAAATAATATTGCTCGTGCTTATCAGTTAAGACAAGAAATCGCTCTTTTTCGCAAAGGAGATAAAACCTTTAACGAATATCTTGGGACCCTTCGTGGTATGTGGCAAGAGCTAAGCCATTATGCTCCAATTTCCACGAATCCCAAAGTTATTCAGAAAAGGATTGAACAAGATAAAATTTTTGAAATGCTCGCTGGCCTTGACTCTGATTATGAAGCAATTCGAAGTTAGATCCTTATGCAATCTGAGCTACCTTCTCTCAATGATGTTTGTGCACTTCTCCAAAGAGAAGAAAAGAGGAGATGTTATGAAGCCAACTGAGCAATCTACTATGGAGCACTCAGCTTTTTTTTCTAACACCGCCACTAATAGAGGTCGTGGAGATCGTGGACGCGGCCGTGGTAGAGGACGTGGATTTGGTGTTCGCCCACGATATTCTCATTGTAACAAATTGGGCCATGTGAAAGAGAGATGTTGGGAATTATATGGTCATCCTACAGAGCTACCAGCGGCCAACATTGCAAGTGCTTCAAAGGAATTAAACGTTCCGATGTCATTGGAGAAATAAGCTGAATTTCTAGATGCATACACAAAGCAAAGGTCATCCTTTGCACATGTTTCGCTTCCCTCAGAGATAGGTAAATCTGCCTCAGCACATCTAGTAGATTCATCTCCGGCAACATGAATTGTTGACACTGGTGCAACAGACCATATGACAGGAACCTCTAATAATCTTTCTTCTATGCAACCAGCTATTGATAAGCATTTTGTAACCTTAGCCGATGGTTCACATGCTCCAATTCATGGAATTGGATGCGTTGACACATCTCCTTCTATCAACTTATCATCTGTTTTATTTGTTCCCTCTTTTCCCTCAAACTTGCCGTCTGGTAGCAAGTTAACAAAATCTCACAACTGTTCGGTAACTTTTTATCCTCATCATTGTGCTTTTCGAAACTTGACAACGAGGAAGACGATTGGTGAGGAGCGCGAAAAACATGGACCTTACTAGATCAAAGTGCTTATGCTCTAATTAGTCATAGTGAAGATAATCAGGAAGAGATATGGCACTCTTGATTAGGTCACCCATCTGATCGCATTCTTCGTGTTATTTTTCCTACCCTAAAACTTTTATTTAATAATTGTGGAACTTGCTTTCGTTCTAAGCAACATCGTTTGCCCTATCATAGAAGTCAAAGTAAATGTGATTCTCCTTTTCATTTAATTAACTCTGATGTTTGGGGTTATGCACCTGTTGACTCATATTCTGGTCATAAATATTTTATTAGTTTTATTGACGACTATTCACGTATGCTTTGGGTGTACCTGTTGGAATCGAAAAGTAAAGCTTTTGATGCTTTCAAAACTTTTCATAAAATAGTTATAACTCAGTTTGATGAAATTAAGATTCTTAGATCTGATAATAGAACTGAGTATGTGAACAAAACTTTTAGTAGTTATTTATGTGAAAATAGTATTTTGCATCAAACGGCATGTCCAGCTAGTTCACAATAAAATGGCATCACTGACCGCAAAAATCGACATACTTTGGAAATAGCTAGATCTTTACTTTTTCAAATGAATGTTCCAAAAAAATTTTGGTCTGGTGCTGTTTTGACAGCATGTTACATTATAAATAGATTGCCAACTATTGTGCTTAAAGATATTTCTCCAATTGAATGTTTAACTAATAAAAAACCATCAATTGCTCATCTTCGTGTTTTTGGGTGCTCATGTTTTGTTCACGTCTCTAAACAGCATAGAGATAAGCTTGATCATAAATCTATCAAATGCATTTTTCTTGGTTATTCTGCAACTCAAAAAGGTTTTAAGTGTTATGATCCCAAAAAAAGAAAAACTCATATTTCTCGTGACGTACACTTTTTTGAGTCCATTCCTTATTATGCAGACAAACAAGATAGTTCCTTGAATTTTGCTACATCTCAAGAAGAGTCGTTAAATCATTCCCAATACTTTCCTCTATATTTTGATTTAAAGACATCTAACAATCATTCTGCTACTCCTCATTTCGAAGATCATGATCCTTCTAGATTATTATTATCTCATATTGGCAATCAAAGCAAAGATGCTAATCAAGCAAGTCAGAGCTCACCAAAATCACCTCCTCACCGGCCGGCATCCTTGGAGTTGGGCTCTGATAGCAATTCCAATTCAGGTAGTCAAATTCCTTTAGTACCTGAACATTATTCTTTACCTATTGCTTTACGTAAGGAAAAACAAAATGCACCTAAAGTTACCTATCCTATTAAAGATTATATTTCCTATCATACTTATTCTAACAAATTCAAATCCTTTGTTGCATCTATTGATGGCAATAATGAGCCTGCTAGTTATGCCGAGGCAATTACTCAACCTGAGTGGAGAAAAGCAATGAAAGAGGAGCTAAATGCTCCTGGAAAAAAATCATACATGGGACTTAGCCTTGCTCCCTAATGGTAAAAGACCTGTTGGTTGCCGATGGGTTTATAAAATTAAGTATCATCCAGATTGGCATATTGGGCGCTACAAAGCACGTCTTGTAGCCAAAGAATTCTCTCAAATATATGGTGTTGACTATAAAGAAACTTTTGCACCTATAGCGAAAATGAGTGTGGTTAGAGTGCTTCTTTCAGTCGATGTTAATTTAGATTGGCCACTTTACCAATTAGACGTGAAAAATGCCTTCTTATATGGAGAACTACAAGAAGTTTACATGCCAATACATCCTGGACATCCAAGAGGCGTGACTTAGTTTGCCGATTGAGAAAATCAATTTACGAATCAAAGCAATCTCCAAGAGCATGGTTTGAAAAATTAAGTTTAGCTATAACGAGTATTGGCTTTGTAAGAAATTATGTTGACTACTCAATGTTTGTTAAGAAGGAAGGGACGAGCATAGCCATTATGCTTATCTACGCGGATGATATTATTCTCACAGGTGATAATCAACAGGTAATAGGTGATGTTAAGAAATGGTTAAAAATTATGTTTGATATCAAGGACCTTGGTGAATTGAGATACTTTCTTGGCATCGAAGTCGCAAGATCGAAAAAGGAAATTTTTCTTTCTCAAAGGAAGTACACTTTAGACTTACTAAAAAAAACAGGTAAACTTGCTTCTAAACCCTTAGGGACTCCTGTTGATATTCATCCTGACTTCAAAAAGGGTGAGTTGATTGACAATGTTGGATTGTATCAGAGGCTTGTTGGACGTTTGATCTATCTAACAATCACAAAATCCGATATCTCTTATGTTGTTATTCTTGTTAGTCAATTTATGCACTCTCCACGAACATCTCACATGAATGTTGTGAATAGAATTCTACGTTATTTAAAATCTAATTCAGGAAAAGGTATTTTGATGCGAAAGAATGGCAACTTAAATATTGTGGGTTATTCAAATGCTGATTGGGCAGGTTGCCCGATTGATAGGCATTCTACTACAGGTTATTGCACTCTACTTGGTGATAACTTGGTAATCTGGAAAAGTAAAAAACAGAATGTCGTGTATTGTTCAAGTGCAGAAGTGGAATATAGAGCCATTGCATCAACAGCTTGTGAGTTGGTATGGTTGAAAGCCTTACTGAAGGACATAGGATTCAATCTTGATAGTCCTATTCAAATGGAATGCGATAACCAGGCTGCTATACATATTTCTACAAATTCTGTTTTTCACGAAAGAACAAAGCATATCGAGATAGACTGCCATTTCGTACGCGAAAAGGTACAAGCAAAAGTAATTTCTACTCCGTATGTTGCTCCTGAAGATCAATTGGTTGATATGTTTACTAAAGCTATTGGGAAAAATTGGTTGCAGAATTTGTTGAACAAATTGGGCGTGATAAATATCGACGCACCAACTTGAAGGGGAGTGTTAGAATTCTTGATTAATTGATCTCCATACAAGGAAAGAATATTTGATTGACATCACCAAAGAAATCAACCAACTTGAAGGGGAGTGTTAGAATTCTTGATTAATTGATCTCCATACAAGGAAAGAATATTTGATTGACATCACCAAAGAAATCAACGAAGATTAAAGAATATTAGAGAATATGGTTGTTTTTTAATTGCTTCCTATATATGAATTCTCATTGATTGTATTTCCATATTTAATTTTCATTGATTGTATTACCATACTTTCGTTAAGTGTATATTATGTACCAAGATGAACAAAATTGTTCAAGGAATTAATTTGAACTTTACAATATCTCTCCTCAAATTTCTTCTACTTTTAATTCTTTCATCTTTGAATGAAGTTCACAAATATGAAACCTTGATATGAAAAACACACTAGTCCAAGACTCGAGAGAGCTTCAAGCTCAAAACAAATGATAGGAACATAAACTACAGTTTTCCAAACGAGAAAGATTTTAAGGTTCATAATGATACAAACTGCATTAGAATGCTTTAGTTTTTACTGATAAGAACTGATGATTTCTTAACAGAGGAAGAACCTAAGATCAAAAGTTATTACAAGTATGCATTTTATCAACTGATAGTGGCTTGGTTAGACCTACACGTCGAATCCTTAGGCTCTAGAATATGCATGAGGAACCTTAAAAAAAAAAAACAAAAAAAACCTCGGGCTTTATGATATGACGTTAAATGAAACAAATCACTATTTCAACGACATAGATGTTCCCGAATTAACATTAAAACGAAACTACCCAATTCAATAAAGTGTCAAGCTATTCAACCAAGGGATCCAATTTGTCCAAACGATCACCACTAAGAACTTACTTCTTGAGCCGCATTCACCACCAATTATGTCGCCAATAGAACGATTAGCCATAATCCCATACGAACATCGCGACGCACTTTAACCCACGAATAGGATCACAATTCAATAATGTTGATTATAAATTAATGATCAAAACACAATTCTCTACTAACTTAAGCTAGCTATCAAAGATAAGGATTATTTCACACATTATCGAAGCAGAAGTTTCTAAGTAGGAATTTTTACAGGCTCGTACAAAAATATTAGGGCATCGTTCTAACGTAAGCTTAGATTAGCAATTATTTCCCAATTAACAGCACATTCACGACCATTTTTTTTTTTTTTTTTTTTTTTTTTTTTTTTGGTGAAACCAGCCAATAAAATAGCATCTGCGCAGACACCGGTTACTGATCAACCCTAATACCAAACACAAAAATAACCAATAAAAGCCCAAATGGGAGCGAACCCACTTCATAAATGTAGCATCCTCTCGTGAGAAAAGAAGCCTATAATAGGGTTTGTAGGAGAAAAGGCACCTCCTTTCTAGTTCCCATAAGCTTAAAACGCGTGAGTATAAAGATCAAAGAGAGAGAGAGAGACAGAGAGAGAGATTTTTACCTCCGGAGATCGCGAGAACGGGATGAGAGTGGAGAAAGGAGAGGGAGAAGAGCAATACGAAGAGGAGAAGACGAGGCATGAGAGAGGTAGAGAAAGAGAGAGAGAGAGAGATAAGAGAGAGGGAAAGGAGGCGACGAAGACAGGGAGAAGGGAGAGAGAGAGAGAGAGGGAGAGAGAGAGAGAGTGAGAATAGAGTGTGAGCGGTATACTTACCGCTCTCTCGTTTGAGGTAATTGTTTAGCTGGAATTTGTCCACCACGTCAGCTGTGAACCCCTCAAATAATCTACCGTTCATCTCACTAGTTCTTTGAATCCTCACCGTTCAGGGAGCAAAAAAATAATAAATAAAAAAAAATTGGGAAGGTGATTTCAACGGAGTTGGTTCACAGATGATATGGTGGACCAGTTTGAAATAATAATTTCCTTATTTTCAATAAATATTTTTTCTTTCTTCTCTAGGAACGTATCGAAGAGGACAAAATAAGGGAATTATTTTTATTTATTATATAAACAAAATAAATTTTAAATAAATTTATATTATTTTAAAAATATTTTTAATGTAAATTATAGAGTATTTTTTGAAAATGACTTTCTAAAAATTTGTATTTTTGAAAATGATCCTACAAAATTTGTATTTACAAAAATGATCATATACCTACCAACTGTGCGCCACGTGTGCCCGCCACGTTAGCAGGGGAGGCTGATTGGAATTAAGTTGAGCACGCACTCTCGAAATGCGTGTTTGAGCACGCACTCTCGAAATGCGTGTTTGAGCACGCACTCTCCAAATGTGTGTTTGAACACGCACTCTCCAAATGTGTGTTTGAACACGCACTCTCCAAATGCGTGTTTAAACATGCATTTGGCGAATTGTTTTTAAACAAAAATTTGAATGTATATTTAAATTAAAAAATTTAAATAATTTTATATTTTAAATTTTAAATTCAAAATTAAAAATAAAAAATAAACTTTTGAATTTTAAATTTTTAATTTTTAATTTTCAAATTTCAAATTTTAAAATTCAAAATTTTATAATAATGATTTTAAATTTTAAACATTAAAATTTATTATTTTAAACTAATAAATTTTAATTTCACAATTTTAAATTTTAAAATTTAAATTTAGATTTATTTTTAAATTTTCAAATTTTTAGTTTGAAAATTTTAAATTTTAAATTTCAAATTTTTAACTTTTAAAATATAAAATTATTATTTTTTATTTTTTAAAATTTTAAATTGAAAGAAATTTTATGGAATTGTACAATATGAATCCAAATAATTTAAAATTTGAAATCTTGAAAATTTTTTAAAGTCACATAATTCTATTATATATAATATAATTTTTTTTTATGCTATGCTACTTGTTAGTTACGAATTTCTAGAATTTATAAAGTTGTAGATGTCTAGAACTTATTATTAATCAAAATTTTCTAGCATTAGTCTTTATTCCAAACAAGGTATCTTCCTTATTTTATTAAACCCAAGCCAAGAAACATGACACAAATATTTATTCACTGTTTTAATTATATATAGTATAGGTATTATCAAATAATTATTTTAAAATTTTCGCCTATGTAAAACAGCAAAATGCAGAATAAAATTAATATTATACATGATATAGAAAAATAATTAAGTAATCATTTAGAATTGAAACTCATCTAATTCAACATTACATACATAAATAAGTCAATAAAATATTTTTTATTATATATAATATAAATTTTTTAAAATTGTAAACAGAACCTAAGATATAAAATGATATGCAAGTGCATACTTTCTAATTCAATCGGATAAATATTTGCAGTGTTAGAACCATACCGCCACCAAACATTGCCGTGCATGTAATTTTTTTATTTTTTTAATTGATGCTGAATTGAAATAAATATAAAAAAAAAATGCTACTTGTACACTCCCATTTGGGGTGTACATCACACATCCCACCCATCCCACCCATCCAATGGGTGGGGTGTGGTGAGGAATTACTTTACAATTTATGAAGTGACCCCCCCCCCCCCCCCCCCCACCCTTAGATGGGTGGGTGTAAGATGTACTGTCACGCCCCGGGGTCGAAACTGCGACCCGGGCTCGCCAACAGATCCGCCACCTATGCCAAACCCGCATAGGCGAAGCGTCCTACCTGCAAAAAGAACTACAGCTAACAGATATCAGAGCTAAAAGATAAAACTGCTGTAGAATAAAATCAACCACTGTACAACTGAAGATAAAACAACAAGGTCCATCTCCCAAAAATGATAATCATACATTAACCTCGAGTACAAAACTCATAGCTCAACAAGGAGATATCTCAAATAAAACATCAGTGTACAAGCTCTCAATACATCATATCCTCACTACATCAGTCTCTCAAAAGAGGAAATAAATACCAATCTACCGACTATACTGAAGATCTCCTCCAAAGGGGGTACCGCTACTCTCCAAAGATGGGTCTGGATCTAGCTCGCTACTTCCCTCACCACGCACAGCAACCACAGAACGGCAACACCCGCCAAGACTCTGCAAAACAAAGAGGAGAAAGGACAAAATGGGGAAAACCCCCAACGGGCGTGAGAACTACGCAATAAGGGAGTTCTCAGTGGGTATTGCCACTAGGCCCGACGATCTGCCCACCAAGACTACTAGAGGCAAAAGATAACCGATGCAGTAAAACTGAAAGAAGAAGCTGGAAACACTCTACAGCTACCATGCCTCTATCCAAATGCTCAAATGGGGAAACTCTGATGAAGATATGCAACACTCGCACACGAGGTGCTCAATCGACCCAATCGAGCTGACTGCCACATCGGGTCCAGTCAAACCTGCGCCCACCTACAACCACCTCCCGCTGACGGGCAGGAATTACGTAGGGCGTCCAAACGGACTAACTCGCTATCGAGTAGTGGCTCATGCAGGCTATAGTCAAATCCATGCCATCTCTCTCTCAGAACGGAAAGACTCAAGATGCTCAACCTCTCACACAATGGTCAAAGAACTCACAACGACCACGGGACCACCGTCAAACCCCGAACGGTTCCCAACAATACTAGCACTGGTCTAACACAGCTACTAGACTCCACTCGGTCCCCCAGGCACGAGTGTAACAAAAAGTATCTGCCTGAATAAACCCAATCGATAGACCAGTAATCACTGGTACTGCCTGCTCTGCTGTCGAACTCAAGAACCCCGCCTGGTGCCCGGCGCTCACACCGTGGAAAGCCTACTCCGGAGTGGCACTCGAGGGGAGCGACCCACACGAGTAAAGTATCACTGTATCAAGCATCACTGTATCGAGTATCTCTGTAACCACTGTCTCATAATAGCAGGACTGGATCAAGACTATGATCAAAGTGGGAAACTCCGTCCACTAACAAAACCCCGATCTGATGCAATAGTACTCAAAAAGTGAAAAACACCATCCACTAGAACAAATCTGATACCCAATCTGATGCAATAGTCAACATCCGGTCAACCGCCCCAAAGTCCGCGGCCACCGCAATAACCCACAACCCACAATTGGGTAAAATAATCAAGATCCGGTCAACCGCCTACTGTCCGCGGTTGCCGCAATAACCCACAACCCAACATCAAGCACACCCTGTCTCTGACCCGAAGGTCCCAGCTACACTATCCCAAACCTCTGCTCGAACCCGAGCAACATGACTCAAAAGTCTAAATAAAAAGGAGAAAGAAAGCAATCATGGTTTCTCCTAAGTCAAATTCCAATATGTAGTGCAGCAGAAAAAGATGGCCTAACTATATGTCCATACACATATGTCCATACAAGCATGCATTTGTCCTCAAGAAGAATAAAGAAAATAAACCTCATGCCAAAATTATCAATGACCATACCTGTCCATAATTCTCAATCCAGAATGGCTCCTCAGAGTAGAACCTGCACATAACTACATAATCCTATCCCAATGCATAAACCATCCTCATAAAAGGTTATGTGCTAATATGGCATGATAATTAATCATATAGGGTATCCTTGCCTTAGATAAGCTTCCACTAATCATCAACATGACTATTTGATTAATACCATTGTCATACTGTGAATAATTCACTTGCAATTTTCATAAAATCCTCATTGTTAAACTTACCGATCAATCCCAGTTATTGTACCATTCACCTGCATGCAATGCTAACATATGAAAATTTAGAGAACCGTCCACCGGTTCCGGGAATAAGGCACCCACCTGAAAAGCTGACTGTCCAAAGCCCAACAGCTGAAAACACCAAATAACTCTAATCCCTTGCTCCAATAAGTTCAGCACACCCGTAACTCTCATGGCACAATACAAAGTCCACTAATTACACTAGGCTCCCAATTATAGCACTTAAGACCACATACAACCTCGAATTCTGAACTGTTAAATTATCACCTGCAGATAGTGCCCAGAAAATTCCAATAAAAATATCACAGCAATCCTTGCGTCGATAGCTTCGAAACGGTACCTTGCACGCCCAAATCGGAGTTCGGTAAGTCAAGATAAAAAATTCGGCAAGGGGGTACACTCATACAAAAATCTGTGTTAAAACTGTACACTGTTCACTGAGAAAACAGTAATTTTCACCTCTGATGAAATCTCAGAAAAATCCAAGAAAAATACGAACGCGTTCCTTGCGATCAGTAGATGAAAAAGTTGTACAAGCTCGTTTCCGGCTGACGCTCGTACGCAAAGATATGGCCAAAATACCCCGCTGCTGTCAAGGAAGTCCACACAGAAAATGGGGTTACAGTTTCCCTCGGGATCCGTGCCAAAACCTCGAACGGGAAAGTGCGACCAAAACGAAAGATGGAGTCCTACCTCTTAGGAGTCTGCCGGCGCAAGAATCACAGCAAAATGATCTCGGGGTAGCCCAGGGGAGCTAAAACACTGTCGCTGCGCCGAAGAAGAACACTAGAAAGCAACATCGCGCCGCACCGTAAAATGGGGAACCTCGGGATGCGTGCTCCCAAAAATCCCAAAACTCTGCAGGAAGATCAAGGACTTGAAGATGAAAATCTTCCAAGAAGGGAGCTCGGGGAGATCTTGCAAGGGCTGAGAGAAAAAGAGCAGAAAAGAGGGCTCGGGCTGCCTATTTATAGGCTGAAGAAAACAATTGGGAAAATTCCCATCCTGTCCCAACTTCTGGGCGCCCGGTCTGGTCCGCCCGAATTCGGGCGCGCACAGTGCGGCCCGGCCCGCCAAGTTTCGGGCGCGCACAGTGTGGCCCGGTCCACCACACAGCCCAGTCCACTACTCCCCCGGGCTCCACTGCACCCGGTGCACCTGCGCCCGCAAATGGCGACGCGACACGTGGCCCGGCAACCCGTGCACCGCGCACGTCGCGCCGTGGACCGCGCACGTCGCGGCTGACCCGGGCCCGTACGGCCACCTGCCCCGCCGTACGGCCACCTGCCCCGGTCAACAACTCCACCGATTGCGTGGACCGGGAGCACAACACCGGACCAACTACCTCACGCCACGTGTCCACCCGGTCTACCGTGCACCACCGGCCTGCTCCGTGAACCCAGACCACAACACCGACCAGTGAGAACCTGCCACGTGTCCCTTCCTCGGGTGCACGACGGCCGCGTGGACCGCGCACCTGACCGCGCCCCCGCGCGCCTGCCCGCGCCCCTGTGCGCCTGCCCGCGGCCGCGCGCCGCCTGCCCGAGCGCCTTCCGCCGCTGCCCGCCGCCGCCAGCCGCCGCCGGCGATCGCCGGAAACACTGTTCCGGCGATGAACAGTAAAATTACTGTAGCAAGCTCCGAAAAATACAAGTAAATAGCCCATCTTGACCGTTTTCGCGCGCTGATTCCAAATCCGGCGTCCATTTTGCCAAATTCCAATCCTATAATTTGCCGGAGGCTCCCGAAAAGGTATTTTTAATTCGAATTCCGCGCCGAGCCTAAATTTGATATCCACTCCTCGCGTAAACTGTTCTAAACATCCGATGGGGTCCCCCGATTACCTACGAGATCCATTTTAAGCCCCGAGTCCATCTCTTGTGTCCAAACTGGCGCGCGAACACCGCCGACATGCCACGTAGGCTTCCAGAAGCTGCTGGTCACACTGTAGAAGCCCTGCAAAGATCCGGGTCACCACATATACACCTCCTTTGGGAGTGTACATATAGCATTGCTCAAATATAAAAGGAATTGGTCTAATCATTGCAGGATAAAAGAAAAAGTTGAGGATTAAAATAAAATATGAAAAAAAAAAAAAAAAAAAACTGGGCACCAATGGTACAATTTATTCAACCCTACAATTACTTGGAGAGAAAATCCTACATTCACTTCCAAAAAGTGAGGATAAATATTACACTCTCCTAAAGCCTATAATTTAAACAATTATTTTAAAATTTTAATATTTAAAAATAATAAAATAATTGTTAAATATTAGTTCTTAAATGGAAAGATATAAGATTTATAGAAAATACTACATATACACTCTAAAAAAGAGTGTAAATATTATATTCTCCATCCTATGATTCATAAAATTTTAAATAATTTTTAGTAAAAATATAAAAAGGTGTTGATGTAACAAGTAATGGAATAATGATTTTCAGATGAAGTGTGGTGATTCGAAAACTTGGTCGGTGAAATGACATCTTTTTTGAGTGTCGGGACGAGTCGGTGACATTTGAGCGTAAAATGAATGCGAAAACGGACTCGGTACGTAGATTTGGAATAGAATTAAAGTTCTATAGTTTTCGGACGCCCTAATCAAGGAATCGGGCGCCCTAAAATGTGTAGAGCTGCAGGTATACGGGAGGTCATTTCGAGCTCAAGATCTTGGCACCTTAAAGTTACTGTAGCATCCCGAAACTGATGGTTGGGTCGCATGCGTATCGAAGTCTCGTGACACATGTCGAGTGGTAGATGGACTTTTGGGTGCAAGATTCGAGCGCCCAGAAACTTTCGGGCGCAGTCACAAAAGCTTAGTATGGGCCAACAGGTTTTGGACTGAGGTTTTGGACGCCTGAATTGGGTTTCGGGTGCTCAAAACTGTGTTTTGACTATATATATAGCAGTTTTTTATTTTGTACCTTGGGCTTAACTTATCTGACCAAATCACCTATAAATAGAGCCTATGTATCCTGGTAAATTCTTTTCCTTTTCCAATCTTAGAAATTCTCATTTTTGGCTGAGTCTCAAGCTCTATTTGCATTTTCTTCCACCATTCACTTGGAAGCTCTCCAATTGGAAGCTCTCCAACTGCAGCTGGCAGTAGTGACCACTTGAAGAGTTCCTCTTCCTCTAAGCTCTTTGTTACACCACCAGATCAAAAAGCGAACTATTTTTTTATATAAATCAGAGTTTAAAACTTTTTCTCAGGACATAAGTAGATCCGACATGTGCATAAGATTTTTCTATTCAAACGGACAGAGTCTCCCTATACATGTATGGCTGGACATTATACATTATACATCCAGAGTGGTATATAATTACACAAGCGATATATAAATCAAACATGCAAGCAAGACTCACACTAAATTAAGATCAAGCGATGGTAAATCCTTTTCCTTTTCCAATCTTAGAAATTCTCATTTTTGGCTGAGTCTCAAACTCTATTTGCATTTTCTTCCACCATTGCTCACTTGGAAGCTCTCCAACTGCAGCCGGCAGTAGTGACCACTTGAAGAGTTCCTCTTCCTCGAAGCTCTTTGTTACACCACGAGATCAAAAAGCGAACTACTTTTTTATATACATGTAGGTCTGCTGGCATAATCCAGGACTCGATTTGCATCGGGCAGGACCAACAACACTCCTCCACGTGCAAAGTGTGATCGGGAATCTGAACCTCTCGTGCACGTGGTAGAAGTCCTACCTTTAACCCATGTAATGATGCAAATGATCTACTGATAAAAGAATGCGATGCTCCAGTATCAAATAATGTACGAGTCCTAATGCCAGAAAGTAGGGTGATACCTGCCACCATGTGATCTGCGGCTGAAGAGTCCTCTACCTGCGCCGCATACACCCGCCCACTTTGAGCTGGAGGGCGGTACTCCGTGGGATGGGAAGAAGATGGCCTGCTTGCTGGAGCATATGGCCGCTGAGCCGTCGACCGCTGTTGAGATGAAGATGGAGCAGATGCTGAAGAAGGAGCCGTCGATGGCGCAAAAGGGCAAGTAGCTCGGACGTGGCCAGACTGTCCACATCTATAGCAGCGACCCCACCGCTGGTCGCAGGTGTTGGAAAAGTGCTGACCTCCACAGAAAATACAATTGCTGGGGGCCCGTGGTTGTCGTGACTGCTGTTGTTGCTGAGGCTGTCGCTGCGACCCACGCTGCGACGGCTGGGATCTCTGCTGCTGCTGCTGCCGCTGCTGGGGCCTCTGGGGTCCACCAGGCCCTCGCCGCTCCGACCGTCCTTGGCCGGAAAACTGAGGCGGTGGCGGTCGGGGCGGCCTCCAGGAACTGGCCTGTCTCCCGTCGTCCTGCGCTGGTTGCTTTCTGTCTGCGCCTTGAGCGACCAGGCCCCCACGTCTGGCGACGACGTGGTCTCCTCTCTCAACCCACTGGGCATGCTCTGCTGCCTCCTCCAAGGTTTGTAGTCTCTGGGCATGCACCAGAGTATAGATCTCTGGGCGCAGGCCCGACTCAAAGAGCTCTACCTGGTGCGGTCCGTCCCTGGCGACGTAAGGTACGCAGTTGAGTAACCGCGTGAACTCCTGAAAGTAGTCCAATGCTGTCCGTTCGCCTTGCTGAAGATTCTTCAGATCATCTTCCAGCTTTTTCTTCATACTCGTGGAAAAGTACGTATCCAGAATCATCCTCTTGAACTCTGACCAGGGTAGCTGTCGAGTGATCTGGAACTCCAGAGGCTCCACCCGACGCCACCATGCATCAGCGTCCCCGTCTAAGCAGTGTACAGCCATATGTACCCTGTACTTCTGGTCAATGAAGAAGTCCCGAAATAACTTCTCCATTGACGAAAGCCAAGTCCCGATCTCCCACGGCTGGGTATTCCGCCCTGAAAACCTGGGCGGTCCCCGTTTACAGAATTGAGTAAGTTTGTCAGCAATCTCCTGCTCTTCCGCAGGAGTCAAAGGCCGGATTGCTCCCTGAGCAACAGGGGATGCCGCGGTCACCGGTCCAACTGGGGAAGCCACAGCAGGGGAGGGTGGTACGGGAGAACTCTCAGGGGGTGCAACAACAGGCTGCGCCCTCTGTTCTAACATCTGCGTCAGCCGACCCATGGCCTCCTCCTGACGCTGCACGGCCTCTGCCATCTGGGCCATCTGAGCCTGAAGCTCCTGCACCTCACTCTGCTGGCCCTGCTCGGACTCCTCCGGCTCGGGCTCAGGGGATTCAGGCTGAGAACGCGTCAACATTCTACGTCGCGGAGGCATCCTATCACAAGAAACCACACTCAGTATCATATCCCCACACGACCCAATCTAGCGAAAGTCAAAGACATCCCCATATTTCTGTGACTTTATGTTGTCTGCAGCCAACATAACGGTTCACCAGAAATTAGGCATGTCGATCTCTCTTCTCTCACTGGAAGAGTCAAACAATAAATCAACGACTTTCGCAAATATCACGTCTCTCGTACCCTATCATCCTAGGGTCTGCCAAAAGCCTAGGGTTTTCTAAGTCCCTATCCCTAAGCTCTGATACCAACTTAATCTGTCACGCCCCGGAACCCGAGCTCGCCAACAGATCCGCCGTGTACACGGGATTTCCCGAGTACACGAAGCGCTGGTAACCTGCTCCGATATAATATGAACAATAAAGGAGCATAATACAGAGCTGAAATAGAAGAATCACATAGTATCTCATACTGGAACTAAAAATAAACTGTAATATGTACAATAATCTCCCAGCTCACCAAAATAATACAACCAGCCGGCGAAAGCCAGACTCAAAATAAAAGGAGAATATCATAGTCTGAGTGAAGGGTACAACGTCTATCTACAGCTCTCAGTCTCCCAGGAGATCTATCTACTCAGCGATCCCCTTACCTTTATCAGCCGCTGATAGCCTAGCAGCTCCCGCAGACGACTCTGCAAAATAAAGAAGAAGAAAGAAACAGAAAAGAATAATGGGGGTGAGAACTACCAGATAAACCAGTAGCCTCCCCTAGTGGGCAAAACCTCAACTCTGATGCACCCACTAGGATTACTAGAGGCCAGAAAGGAAAAAGTGGTAAAGCTGTAAGCAGAACTGCTGAATAAAGGGGAAACCACCACTAGCATGCCTCTAAATGCAGTGCCAAAAGGAATGACTGTATGTATGCATCAGTATCTAACATGCCTGCCTGAATAAACCCAATCTTATGCCACCAGTAAAACTGGTACTGCCTGCTGCGCCTTGCCTGCCCAAATCGGGTATGCTGGCCAATGCATAACACCGATAGGGAATGAGAGTCTCAAGGACTCAAGCCTGCCTGTAACACACTCCGGAGTGGCACTCGAGGGGAGCGACCCACACGAGTAAAAGTACCTCAGTAATAAGTATCATAAGTGTCGTAAACAGCAGGACTGGATCATGACTATGATCAAAGTGGGAAAAGCCATCCACTAAGAAACCCTGATCTGATGCTATAGTACTCAATAAGTGGGAAAAACCATCCACTAGAGAAAAGCCCGATCCCCTGCTGATGCCAAAAATAGACCAGACTCAACCCCATTCTGATGCAAGGATAAATACCCGGCCGACCGCCTACAGTCCGCGGACACCGCAACTCCCCACAAGTTTATAATCTAACATAACCTTGGCTATACTATCCCAAACCTCTGCTCATACTCGAGCGACAAGCAACTGAAAGCAAAAGAGAGTAATAAAACATGTCAAGTCTTAATATGATAGTGTAGCAATAAATAGTGGCCCTACCTGATGTCCGGGCATGCATGCAACTGTCTTTATTTTAAAAGTTGTAAAATAGTGTCAAAGATTTAAAAAGATTGATTTACTGAATACAAGTCATTTGCATGCGAGATTATAGCCTTTGTCTCAATCACAGTGTCCCAATATAAGTCATCATATCATCTGTGGAATTATATTAAATTTTAGGAGAGTTTGTCCCAGCGGTTCTCATCAATTGTCCTGTTAGTAGTCCTGTTAGTAGTCCTGTTAGTAGTCCTGTTAGTAGTCCCAATAGTTCTCATCAATTTAGTTTGTCCCAATTGTTCTCATCAATTGTCATATTAAATTTTTAGGGGAGTTCCAGTAATCCCAGTGAGCTTGTCAAAAATGAGGTAAGCAACAACCGCCCACCTCGAACAGCTCAAATTACACCTCAGGTAGTCTCCTGGTTGTCCACAGTCCCCTAGAACTGCTGTATGCCGAAAACGGTGCCCTACAGCAACACACATTGCACAGGGTGTAACTATAGTATTCATAAAAATACAGCTTTTGCTGTTTTTCAAATGGCACGAAAAGAGAGGAGTTTTTCACCTCTGTATAGTGCTCAGAAAAATCCAGAAAAATTACGGTTGCGTTCCTCGCGAAGAGTAGATCAAAATCGACTCTTTAAACGTCTCGATCTGATGCTCCTACGCCAAGATAAAAATCGGAGAAGTTGACGCTGTCCAGAAATTTCCACAGCAAAAAGGGGGGTCAAAGAGACCTCGGGAAACGTGCCAAAAGTACGAAATGGAGCAAAATGATCAACATGGAAATCGAAGCCTTACCTCTTAGGAACGCGCTGTCGCGAAAATCGTCCAAAAATTCCTCCTGGTTAGCCCACAGGGAATTTTCGACGGAACTGCGACGGGAAATGGGCCGAAAAAGAAAACCGTCGTAGTGCGCCGCGTCGCAGATAACTCACTAACTGTAACTCCAAAAATTCTAAAATTCTGAGGAGAGAGAGAGGAGAGAGAGAGGAAGAATTTTTGTAGAGGGCACTTTCTCTGGTTCTCTCTCTAAAGGCTCGAAAACCGAGGTGCAAAGAGAGGGGGGTGGGGGACCTCTTATATAGTGGGCCAAAGGGAATATTCCCACACGGGATCCGGATCCGAACAGGAAACACCGAAATGGGCCAACCAGAAATCGCCACGTGTCCACAAAACAGCAAACAGCCTGTGCAGGCCCAATGAAAAATCGCCACGTGGCCACGTGGTGCACGTGGCCGGTCCGCGCTCCGGGTCTTCCGGAAGATGTCGGCCAATAGGGGAGCGCCACGTGTCACCTTCCCACGTGCTTCTAGAAGTCGGCCGGCCAATGGGAAGCTGCCACGTGGCAGAAGGAGTCTTCGGTGCACCCGGTGCACGCCAGGCCCATGGACCGCGCACCCGAGCCCCCCGCCCGCGCCTGCGCCGCCGCCCTCTGCCGCTGTGCCGCCGCTGCGCCGCCGCCCGCCGCCGTGCGCCGCCGCCCGCCGCCGCTTGCCGGTCGCCGGAACAGTAATTCCGGCGGCCGGAGTTACTGTTCCGGCGTGAACAGTAATTTTGTGCCGAAAAAATAAAGTAAATATACCGTTTCGATCGTTTTCGCGCGCTGAGTCCAAATACGACGTCCATTTCGCCAAATTCTCATCCGAAATTTTGCCGAAAGCTCCCGGAAAATTCCATTTGCTCCGATTTTCACGCAGAGTCTAAATTAAATGTCCAATTTTGATTCTACAAGCTCTGCTTCACCGAATAAGCTCCCTACAGTCACTGTTTAATGTTGCACAGTTCCTGCGGGAGTCCGGATCATCACATCCTCCCCCACTAAAAAGAGTTTCGTCCTCGAAACGAGACTAAACAATAATCCTCAGTCCGATGTCTCGAATAAGTAGGGGTGAGCATCCCTCATCTCCGACTCGAGCTCCCATGTAGCCTCGCGCTCGTCATGATTGCTCCATTGGATCTTCACATAGGGAATGGCCCGACTGCGTAATTCTTTCACCTCTCGATCCAGAACTCGCAGTGGGCGTTCTTCATACCTCAAATCCTCGCTGATCTCAAGCGATGTGAAGTCGATGACGTGCGATGGGTCGAAGATATACTTCCTCAAAGTAGAAACATGAAATACATCATGGACACCAGCAAGCCTTGGAGGAAGTGCGAGTCGGTAGGCAACTGGCCCGATACGCCCCAATACCTCAAAGGGTCCAATATATCGGGGGCTAAGTTTCCCACGAATGCCGAACCTCCTGATTCCTTTGGACGGCGAGACTTTCAGGAATACATGATCTCCAACCTGAAATTCTAAGTCTCGTCGCCGAACATCGGCATAGCTCCTCTGTCGGCTTTGGGCGGTCTGAAGATGCTTTCGAATCACCCGGACCTTCTCTTCTGCCTCTATCAAGACATCTGGTCCCAAGGTCCGCCTCTCGCCTACGTCACTCCAATAAAGTGGTGATCGACACTTGCGTCCATACAATGCTTCAAACGGAGCCATCTGAATGCTCGCTTGAAAGCTATTGTTGTACGCGAATTCAGCCAAAGATAAATGTCGAATCCACCCTCCGCCGAAATCCAGGACGCAAGCCCTCAACATGTCCTCCAGGATTTGTATCGTCCGCTCCGATTGCCCATCAGTCTGCGGATGAAAAGCTGTACTGAACCTGAGTTCAGTCCCCAAGGCTGTTTGCAAACTCTTCCAGAAATGCGAAACAAACCTCGGGTCTCTATCTGATACTATGGAGGCTGGTACTCCATGTAATCTTACTATCTCATCTAGATATAACTGGGCTAGTCGCTCGAGTGGCCACGTAGTCTGCATGGGCAGAAAGTGCGCCGACTTGGTAAGTCGATCTACAACTACCCAGATAGCATCAGCTCCTCCCTGTGCCCTAGGTAGTCCGACCACGAAATCCATCGTAATGTGGTCCCATTTCCACTCGGGAATTGGGAGACTTTGTAACTTGCCAGCTGGCACTCGATGCTCAGCTTTCACCTGCTGACAAGTTAAACACTGAGCCACAAATCTCCCAATATCCCTCTTCATGCCTTTCCACCAGAAGTGTGCCTTGAGGTCTTTATACATCTTAGTCCCACCAGGATGTAGGGTATAAGGTGTATAATGGGCCTCTCGCAATATCTGTTCTCTAATCTCCACATCTATTGGCACACATGCTCGGTTTCTGTACCTTAGTACTCCCGAGGCATCTACCGAAAAGTCCCCAGACTGATCACTCGGAATATGATCTCTAATCCTGGCCAAGTGGGGGTCCTCACTCTGTTTCTCTTTGATCCTGTCCAGCAGAGTGGGCTGCACGACTAAAGATGTCAGTCTAGCAGAGACCCCAGGGGACACAACCTCTATGTCGAGCCGTCTCATCTCCTCTAATAGCGGCGCCTGGTCTGTGATCAACATAGACAAACTTTGCACCGCTCTCCTACTCAAGGCGTCAGCGACCACATTAGCCTTACCTGGGTGGTAGAGAATATCTACATCATAATCCTTTAATAGCTCTAACCACCTACGTTGCCTCAAATTCAGCTCCTTTTGCGTGAACAGGTACTTTAGGCTCTTGTGGTCGGTGTAGATTTCACAATGCTCCCCATATAGGTAATGGCGCCAAAGCTTCAGTGCAAATACCACAGCCGCAAGTTCCAAGTCATGGGTAGGGTAATTCTTCTCATAATCCTTGAGTTGCCTTGATGCATAAGCAATTACCCTCCCTTCCTGCATCAACACACAACCAAGTCCGCTGTGTGATGCATCACTGTAGATCACATATCCTTTTCCCATAACAGGGAGGGAAAGGATAGGGGCGGTCATTAGTCTATTCTTCAGCTCCTCAAAGCTCTTTTGACAGTCCTCACTCCAGATAAACTTCACTCCTTTACGCGTCAAGCGAGTGAGGGGTGTGGAGAGCTTCGCAAAGCCTTCCACAAACCGACGGTAATACCCAGCTAAACCCATAAAGCTACGTACCTCAGAAACCGTCGTCGGTCGGGGCCAATCACGGACTGCCTCAATCTTCGCTGGGTCCACTGCCACACCTGCGGCGGAAATCACATGGCCTAAGAAGACTACCTCTCGAAGCCAAAACTCGCATTTTGCTAGCTTGGCAAACAACTTCTTCTCTCGCAGAAGTTGCAGCACAATCCTTAAGTGCTCCTCATGCTCAGCATCACTTCGGGAGTAGACCAAGATATCATCAATGAACACCACCACGAACCGGTCCAAATAAGGTCGGAAGATCCGGTTCATCAAATCCATGAATGCGGCAGGGGCATTAGTTAGCCCAAAAGGCATAACTGTGAATTCATAATGCCCGTACCGTGATCTGAATGCCGTCTTCGGAATATCCTCGGCCTTCACCTTTAACTGGTGGTAACCGGACTGCAAATCTATCTTAGAGAAGACACAAGACCCTTGCAGCTGATCAAAAAGATCATCGATGCGCGGCAAAGGGTACTTGTTTTTGATGGTCACTTTATTTAATTCCCTATAGTCTACACATAATCGAAGTGACCCATCCTTCTTTTTCACGAATAGCACCGGCGCTCCCCAAGGCGACACACTCGGCCTAATAAAGCCCTTGTCCATCAAATCCTGGAGTTGCGCCTTAAGCTCTCGCAGCTCAGCCGGTGCCATCCGGTAAGGAGCCTTTGAGATTGGCGCAGTTCCCGGAACTACGTCAATCACAAACTCAATCTCCCTATCTAGCGGCATGCTTGTCAGCTCAGATGGAAAAACATCCGGGAACTCGCGGGCAATAGGGATATCCCCGAGTCCCGGCGCCGCCGTAGGCCCTTCAACAACACTAGCCAAAAAGGCTACACATCCTCGATGGATCATCTGCCTCGCTCGGGAAGTCGAAACCATAGAGGCAAAGAAAGCACTCTGACATCCCCGGTATACCAACATTTCCTGGTCTGGCTCTCTAAAAGTGACGGTCCTTGCGGCACAATCAATGGTCGCAAAATACCGAGCCAGCCAGTCCATCCCAAGGACCACATCGAAGTCCTTCAATTGTCTCAGGACCAACAGGTCTGCTGGCATAATCCAGGACTCGATTTGCATCGGGCAGGACCAACAACACTCCTCCACGTGCAAAGTGTGATCGGGAATCTGAACCTCTCGTGCACGTGGTAGAAGTCCTACCTTTAACCCATGTAATGATGCAAATGATCTACTGATAAAAGAATGCGATGCTCCAGTATCAAATAATGTACGAGTCCTAATGCCAGAAAGTAGGGTGATACCTGCCACCATGTGATCTGCGGCTGAAGAGTCCTCTACCTGCGCCGCATACACCCGCCCACTTTGAGCTGGAGGGCGGTACTCCGTGGGATGGGAAGAAGATGGCCTGCTTGCTGGAGCATATGGCCGCTGAGCCGTCGACCGCTGTTGAGATGAAGATGGAGCAGATGCTGAAGAAGGAGCCGTCGATGGCGCAAAAGGGCAAGTAGCTCGGACGTGGCCAGACTGTCCACATCTATAGCAGCGACCCCACCGCTGGTCGCAGGTGTTGGAAAAGTGCTGACCTCCACAGAAAATACAATTGCTGGGGGCCCGTGGTTGTCGTGACTGCTGTTGTTGCTGAGGCTGTCGCTGCGACCCACGCTGCGACGGCTGGGATCTCTGCTGCTGCTGCTGCCGCTGCTGGGGCCTCTGGGGTCCACCAGGCCCTCGCCGCTCCGACCGTCCTTGGCCGGAAAACTGAGGCGGTGGCGGTCGGGGCGGCCTCCAGGAACTGGCCTGTCTCCCGTCGTCCTGCGCTGGTTGCTTTCTGTCTGCGCCTTGAGCGACCAGGCCCCCACGTCTGGCGACGACGTGGTCTCCTCTCTCAACCCACTGGGCATGCTCTGCTGCCTCCTCCAAGGTTTGTAGTCTCTGGGCATGCACCAGAGTATAGATCTCTGGGCGCAGGCCCGACTCAAAGAGCTCTACCTGGTGCGGTCCGTCCCTGGCGACGTAAGGTACGCAGTTGAGTAACCGCGTGAACTCCTGAAAGTAGTCCAATGCTGTCCGTTTGCCTTGCTGAAGATTCTTCAGATCATCTTCCAGCTTTTTCTTCATACTCGTGGAAAAGTACGTATCCAGAATCATCCTCTTGAACTCTGACCAGGGTAGCTGTCGAGTGATCTGGAACTCCAGAGGCTCCACCCGACGCCACCATGCATCAGCGTCCCCGTCTAAGCAGTGTACAGCCATATGTACCCTGTACTTCTGGTCAATGAAGAAGTCCCGAAATAACTTCTCCATTGACGAAAGCCAAGTCCCGATCTCCCACGGCTGGGTATTCCGCCCTGAAAACCTGGGCGGTCCCCGTTTACAGAATTGAGTAAGTTTGTCAGCAATCTCCTGCTCTTCCGCAGGAGTCAAAGGCCGGATTGCTCCCTGAGCAACAGGGGATGCCGCGGTCACCGGTCCAACTGGGGAAGCCACAGCAGGGGAGGGTGGTACGGGAGAACTCTCAGGGGGTGCAACAACAGGCTGCGCCCTCTGTTCTAACATCTGCGTCAGCCGACCCATGGCCTCCTCCTGACGCTGCACGGCCTCTGCCATCTGGGCCATCTGAGCCTGAAGCTCCTGCACCTCACTCTGCTGGCCCTGCTCGGACTCCTCCGGCTCGGGCTCAGGGGATTCAGGCTGAGAACGCGTCAACATTCTACGTCGCGGAGGCATCCTATCACAAGAAACCACACTCAGTATCATATCCCCACACGACCCAATCTAGCGAAAGTCAAAGACATCCCCATATTTCTGTGACTTTATGTTGTCTGCAGCCAACATAACGGTTCACCAGAAATTAGGCATGTCGATCTCTCTTCTCTCACTGGAAGAGTCAAACAATAAATCAACGACTTTCGCAAATATCACGTCTCTCGTACCCTATCATCCTAGGGTCTGCCAAAAGCCTAGGGTTTTCTAAGTCCCTATCCCTAAGCTCTGATACCAACTTAATCTGTCACGCCCCGGAACCCGAGCTCGCCAACAGATCCGCCGTGTACACGGGATTTCCCGAGTACACGAAGCGCTGGTAACCTGCTCCGATATAATATGAACAATAAAGGAGCATAATACAGAGCTGAAATAGAAGAATCACATAGTATCTCATACTGGAACTAAAATAAACTGTAATATGTACAATAATCTCCCAGCTCACCAAAATAATACAACCAGCCGGCGAAAGCCAGACTCAAAATAAAAGGAGAATATCATAGTCTGAGTGAAGGGTACAACGTCTATCTACAGCTCTCAGTCTCCCAGGAGATCTATCTACTCAGCGATCCCCTTACCTTTATCAGCCGCTGATAGCCTAGCAGCTCCCGCAGACGACTCTGCAAAATAAAGAAGAAGAAAGAAACAGAAAAGAATAATGGGGGTGAGAACTACCAGATAAACCAGTAGCCTCCCCTAGTGGGCAAAACCTCAACTCTGATGCACCCACTAGGATTACTAGAGGCCAGAAAGGAAAAAGTGGTAAAGCTGTAAGCAGAACTGCTGAATAAAGGGGAAACCACCACTAGCATGCCTCTAAATGCAGTGCCAAAAGGAATGACTGTATGTATGCATCAGTATCTAACATGCCTGCCTGAATAAACCCAATCTTATGCCACCAGTAAAACTGGTACTGCCTGCTGCGCCTTGCCTGCCCAAATCGGGTATGCTGGCCAATGCATAACACCGATAGGGAATGAGAGTCTCAAGGACTCAAGCCTGCCTGTAACACACTCCGGAGTGGCACTCGAGGGGAGCGACCCACACGAGTAAAAGTACCTCAGTAATAAGTATCATAAGTGTCGTAAACAGCAGGACTGGATCATGACTATGATCAAAGTGGGAAAAGCCATCCACTAAGAAACCCTGATCTGATGCTATAGTACTCAATAAGTGGGAAAAACCATCCACTAGAGAAAAGCCCGATCCCCTGCTGATGCCAAAAATAGACCAGACTCAACCCCATTCTGATGCAAGGATAAATACCCGGCCGACCGCCTACAGTCCGCGGACACCGCAACTCCCCACAAGTTTATAATCTAACATAACCTTGGCTATACTATCCCAAACCTCTGCTCATACTCGAGTGACAAGCAACTGAAAGCAAAAGAGAGTAATAAAACATGTCAAGTCTTAATATGATAGTGTAGCAATAAATAGTGGCCCTACCTGATGTCCGGGCATGCATGCAACTGTCTTTATTTTAAAAGTTGTAAAATAGTGTCAAAGATTTAAAAAGATTGATTTACTGAATACAAGTCATTTGCATGCGAGATTATAGCCTTTGTCTCAATCACAGTGTCCCAATATAAGTCATCATATCATCTGTGGAATTATATTAAATTTTAGGAGAGTTTGTCCCAGCGGTTCTCATCAATTGTCCTGTTAGTAGTCCTGTTAGTAGTCCTGTTAGTAGTCCTGTTAGTAGTCCCAATAGTTCTCATCAATTTAGTTTGTCCCAATTGTTCTCATCAATTGTCATATTAAATTTTTAGGGGAGTTCCAGTAATCCCAGTGAGCTTGTCAAAAATGAGGTAAGCAACAACCGCCCACCTCGAACAGCTCAAATTACACCTCAGGTAGTCTCCTGGTTGTCCACAGTCCCCTAGAACTGCTGTATGCCGAAAACGGTGCCCTACAGCAACACACATTGCACAGGGTGTAACTATAGTATTCATAAAAATACAGCTTTTGCTGTTTTTCAAATGGCACGAAAAGAGAGGAGTTTTTCACCTCTGTATAGTGCTCAGAAAAATCCAGAAAAATTACGGTTGCGTTCCTCGCGAAGAGTAGATCAAAATCGACTCTTTAAACGTCTCGATCTGATGCTCCTACGCCAAGATAAAAATCGGAGAAGTTGACGCTGTCCAGAAATTTCCACAGCAAAAAGGGGGGTCAAAGAGACCTCGGGAAACGTGCCAAAAGTACGAAATGGAGCAAAATGATCAACATGGAAATCGAAGCCTTACCTCTTAGGAACGCGCTGTCGCGAAAATCGTCCAAAAATTCCTCCTGGTTAGCCCACAGGGAATTTTCGACGGAACTGCGACGGGAAATGGGCCGAAAAAGAAAACCGTCGTAGTGCGCCGCGTCGCAGATAACTCACTAACTGTAACTCCAAAAATTCTAAAATTCTGAGGAGAGAGAGAGGAGAGAGAGAGGAAGAATTTTTGTAGAGGGCACTTTCTCTGGTTCTCTCTCTAAAGGCTCGAAAACCGAGGTGCAAAGAGAGGGGGGTGGGGGACCTCTTATATAGTGGGCCAAAGGGAATATTCCCACACGGGATCCGGATCCGAACAGGAAACACCGAAATGGGCCAACCAGAAATCGCCACGTGTCCACAAAACAGCAAACAGCCTGTGCAGGCCCAATGAAAAATCGCCACGTGGCCACGTGGTGCACGTGGCCGGTCCGCGCTCCGGGTCTTCCGGAAGATGTCGGCCAATAGGGGAGCGCCACGTGTCACCTTCCCACGTGCTTCTAGAAGTCGGCCGGCCAATGGGAAGCTGCCACGTGGCAGAAGGAGTCTTCGGTGCACCCGGTGCACGCCAGGCCCATGGACCGCGCACCCGAGCCCCCCGCCCGCGCCTGCGCCGCCGCCCTCTGCCGCTGTGCCGCCGCTGCGCCGCCGCCCGCCGCCGTGCGCCGCCGCCCGCCGCCGCTTGCCGGTCGCCGGAACAGTAATTCCGGCGGCCGGAGTTACTGTTCCGGCGTGAACAGTAATTTTGTGCCGAAAAAATAAAGTAAATATACCGTTTCGATCGTTTTCGCGCGCTGAGTCCAAATACGACGTCCATTTCGCCAAATTCTCATCCAAAATTTTGCCGAAAGCTCCCGGAAAATTCCATTTGCTCCGATTTTCACGCAGAGTCTAAATTAAATGTCCAATTTTGATTCTACAAGCTCTGCTTCACCGAATAAGCTCCCTACAGTCACTGTTTAATGTTGCACAGTTCCTGCGGGAGTCCGGATCATCACAACCATATCTCCGTTTTTCGAAAAACATTTTGAAAACACGATCAAAATCACCACCATATATATATATATAAATTGAGCTCCTATGCTTGTAAAAGTATCAAGTCATTGGTGCTTTTAGGTTTTTAGCACTGGGATGAAAAAATGTATGGTTAGAATGATAGTGGGCCCCTTGGGTTTAGTGGGTGGTTGGTGGAATTGTATGATCTAATGGGTGAAATTAGTCAAAGGGGTAAATCTAACGGTAGAAAATTTACAAGCACCAATTACTTGGTGCTTGTACAAGCATAATAGCCGGATTCATATATATATATATATATATATATATATATATATATATATATATATATATATATATATATATATATATAGTAGAACTTATATGTTTTCAAAAGCACGAGACAATCCATACTTGTAAATTTTTTACCATTGGATTTGTATTGAAATTTATGTTTTTTACTTTATCTTTCTCTCTCTTTCATTGACTTTACAAAAGAACTAATCCCGATACAATCTAATGGTAAAAAATTCACAAGCATGAATTATTTTGTGCTTTTAAAAGCATATAAGCTCTACTATATATATATTGTTTTGTGCTTTTAAAAGCATATAAACTCTACTATATATATATATATTACTATGCTATCGATAATATCAAGCCATTGGTGCTATCAAATTTTTAGCCCTTGAAGTAAGCAATGTGCGATTAAGATGATAGTAGTCCTCTAGGGTTTAGTGGGTAGTTAGTTGAATAGTATAATTTAAGGAGTGAAAATGATCAAAGAGATAGATCTAACGGTAAAAAATTTGGTAGAACCAATTGCTCGGTGCTATTAATAGCATTTCGGCCGAACTATATATATATATATATATATATATATATATATATATATATATATATATATATATATATATATATATATATTAGAGTTTTGTAGAAAATCAAATAAATAAAAATTTCAAAACTTGAGATCCAATCTCAAAAACCACGCAAAATAGGATACATGATATATTTAAGATTAAAAGAAAAAAGAAAAATATAATCTTTACCTTTGTGCAGGTAGATCTACACATGATCGTGAAATTTGGTTCTTTTAAATCCGCACACGCGTCCGACCTCTATGGGTATATATAGGAATGTGCGGTTAGGATGATGGTGGGCTTCTTGGGTTTAGTTGGTGGTCGGTAGAATAGTATGATCTAAGAAGTAGAATTAATCAAATGATTAGATCTAACGGTTGAAAACTTATAACCACTAATTGCTTGGTACTTGTACCAGGACAGTAACCGAACTACAAGATTTATATCCACTTTTAAAAAGAAGAAAAATAAAATATCACTTGAGCCAGGTTGGCTAAAGCTGCAGAGCTCTAATTGGAGTACAAAAAAAAAACCAGATGCGTATAGCTAAGAATTGAAATCCAAGTCTGGTTAAAAAGAAAAGAAAAAGTAAAGTAATAAAAGCATACAGAACCTTCTAAAAAGAAGGTATAAATCAAACTTTTCCCCACTCAAAATTTAATGCTCCTCTTTTCTTTTTTTCAAAACAAAGCTAGAAACACTTATTAGTACTTTATAATGACGCTACAATATTATTAATGATAGAGAAATAATATTTACAATCTACTTTTTAATCTTTTGAATATTTAGAATTTATTATTTAACAATGATACAATCATGTATCTAAAAATAGAAAATTAATAATAAATACTATTTATTTATATACGTCGTACCTCCTTCAGATGCAAATTATACACATTTTATCAAGATGTTACTATCAGAAAATATTTGATGGAGATTGGACTCGAAAAATTGAGTTAGTTGAATTATTAATTACTATTTACATATTAAAATAAATTGAGATTAATAAGGAGGTAGTGAATTATCCCAATTCGGAACTTCCCATATAAATAATTTTTTGTTGGTTGGTTTGAATTGACTGATTCGTAGCTTTCGACATTCAAAACCGCTAAAATCCAATTCGCATTTCTCTTTTCCTACGCTCTTTCTTAATAAACGTTCCCATTTACCCCATTTTCCCCGCGCCTCTCTCTCTCTCTTCTCCTCTAAGAACGCAACGCGATGATGCGCCGATCCTTAATCTTCGCAATACTAACCCTAATCGCCGCCTCAATACCCATCTCCCTCGCCGCATCGGTATTCTCTCTCTAGTTTTTTGTTTTTGTTTTTCTCTCCCTGCAATCCCTAGCCCGAACTGTTAACCCCAATTCCGATTTCGCAGGTCGGAGACACGTGCTCGGCGAATGGAGATTGCGGGGCGGGGATGCGATGCGGCGGATGCGGCGGCGGTTCCTCGATCTGCACGCAGATCCGGCCGATCGATCCCGAATCGCAGGTTTTCTCGAGCTCAATTCGCCTCGGTTAATTTGATTTCGTTTTGATCGGATTTGGAATTTGGGGTCGTAGTTAGGATCTGAAATTGGATTTGGGGATGGATGTTTAGGACAAGGGTTTACCGTTCAACCGGTACTCGTGGCTCACGACGCACAACTCGTACGCGCTCACGGGGGAGACCTCCGACACCGGGTACCCGATCATCTCCCCCACCAACCAAGAGGATAACGTCACCTCCCAACTCCAGGTACAATCTCTCTCTCTCTCTCTCTCTCTCTCTCTCTCTCTCTCTCTCTCTCTCTCTCTCTCTCTCTCTCTCTCTAGAATTGGTATAGGGTTGATAATGGAAAACGAAGGAGAAACGTCTCTCGGCGCCGGTTTGAAATTTGAATACCTAGTTCCCTTGGCCGGTGTGAATTGAGATCTCGCTGACTTTTTCGAGGGTTGTAAAATCGTGTCACGTGTAGTGCGTACGTCGCGGGGTCCGCATAACACGGCCGGTGTTTTTGCCACGAAAAAGGCACGTACGTAGGCTTTAAACACGGCCGGTGTAGTAGCTGAAGAAATATGAACCCACTTTTTCATTATTTGCTGGGGACCGACTTTTTCTTTTTTTTTTCCTTTTTCTTTTTCTTTTCTTTTAATATTTGAAGTGGGACCCACTTTTGCTTCTGAATTTGGCAATGGAACCCATTTATTTATTTATTTATTTTTTTTTTTTTCCAAAGTTGTCTCGGTCAATGTTTGAAAATCTGATCCGACCGGCCGATCGTGACTCAGCATTCAAACCTGCTCAACCTATACAACCGGACTAGATTAATATCGGTTTTGATCCGTTTGGACTGAATTTATAAGAATTGACTGAATTTTTTTTATTATGTATTTCAATAATTAATTAAAAATATGCATTAATTTTTAACAATATGTATTTTGGATATATTTTTAATTATATACAAGATAGTAATATTTAAAAATAATGTTGAATAATATACTAAAAATATTCTTTTAATATTAAAATTATAATTAAATATTTATGACGTTATGCTGTCGTTATTCAACCTAGTGTTTGAACCAGTGACTTGCAATTTGGCAATACTTTTGAGTTGTGAACGGTTTTGAATTTTAAAATACTGGTCGGAGTATGCACAGTATATCTCTCTATAAATCGAATATATTTGCTATAGTAATAGTAAAAATTGTCCTAGCAATATCATTTTTCAATAAAAAGTGATAACCTTTTGAATTTCCCACAAGATTTCGAATGGATTGGCCTCCATAAAATACTTTGGGTCTTCTAGAATGTTGTCTTTATAGGAATAATTTAAGTGTCGTGGCACAAGGTCGTGCCGAAAATTTACTGACACAATACGTGCTGGGCAGTGCCGGTCATAAAAAATATATGTGCACCGACACATAATAGTATGAAATATTTTTTTTCTTTAGCAATAATATATTCTAATTGCCTATTATATATATTTATCAAACCTTTTAAACTTAAATGAAAAAATTACTGGCTAATTTAAAGAAAAAAAAGTCTTGAACTGTGTCATCGGCATAAAAGCTGTATCGTACCGATATCTTATTGATACGATACGACATGATAGATACGGCTCCATAGCACTTAAATTCTTGCTTTATAGACTATTATTCTAGTGCGGAACATATATATTGTTCTTGAGTTGTGCACATGAACCAAGCAAAGGCATCCACATTATGTATGCCACCACATCAATGATTTATATGGGCATTGTTTCAAGACGTGTTGCAGTACACGAACTCTTTGCTTACACATCGATAATTTATAAAGCCAATATTTAGGAGAATTGCAACTGTACTATTTAAAAAAAAAATAGTGCTATGCGCTCTACTAACAATCAATAGGAGTAGAATATGTTGATGGGTGATTTGTAGGGTCCACTAACCTGTGATTTATATAGATTCTTTTTGATTTATTAATTTCACAACCCTACTTCTATGTGCTCTCAAAGGAGATTGTTTCATGATACGTTCTACACCCATCAACTCCCTTGGGAGTAGGTATAGAATTATTCTCTTTAAAAAGAATAGCTTTTACCTTCCCACAATAGTCGTCACCTACCCACAACTGAAAGCTATTTTGAATTCAACTTTATTTATGCATTCTATGAGTTTTCGTTCTAATAAAATATGTTTTTTTAGTCATGTGAAGAGCAAAGAAGAGCTTTTTTTAAGACAATTGAGTTTGAATTAAGAAGTTATAGGTGCAAGCAATTGCTGGAATTTAAGAGAAGTGTTACGGACTTAAGCGAAATCGCTTGTCAAGCCTGTGTGGCGCTCGCCTTCCTACGCGAAGTGAGCAAGCCTGCCTCTCTCTTGCTAGCTAGGACCTATTCGCCCTAAGACTAAGTGCAAGAGATAGAGAGTTTGAGGAATGTTGCATATCGTAATTTTTGAGTAGAAGATTACAACTGAGTTCCTGAGAAATAGGGTTGGAGGCCACATTCTTATATAGGTCACTCGCCGCCCAGCTTACTAATGAAAAGACGCCAAGTGGTGCAAAAAATACAAGCCAAAAAAGAAGGCTACGAGCTCCCAAAAGATCTACACTTATTACCCTTCCTAGAAATTTTAAGAAGTCCTTGACTCTTCGGCATCCACATCCATCGCCTCGAAATTCGTAGAGAAGCTTCTAGAAAGTTGTAGCAAAACCTCCGGCAAAAATCCCTCTTGGAGTTTGGGTGATTGTAAAGGAGAACTCAGCAGGAAATGCTAATCCCCTTTAAATTTCTTGCAAGTTTTTTTTTGTCTCCTAAATGAGATTTCGTTCTTATGTGTTCTTCAAATCACCAAAAACTGAGGCAACATAAATTTCAGGAATAACTTCTCTTGATTTTTTTCATCTAATAAACTTCTGAATCACCCAGAAATGCTGAAAGAAGAATATATTTCTTTTATCTTTGCCAATTTATTAGGCATCACATCGCCACAAAACATGCACTAACATAACTGAGGAATGACAAGACTCAATATTCCACAATTTTTTTAAAAAATATTTGAATATCCTTACTATCTGTGCTGCCTAATAAGAACCTAAAGATCAATCATTTGACTTTTAAAGAGAAAAGAAAGGGACCAAACCCAATTAGTTTGTCATGGAATTCCATTTTGCCCATATTTTGAAAAGCACTGGGAACTATTTGTTAGGAAAAGATATACAAGAAATTTGATTGTGATTAATATCTAACTAATTTCTTGATAAGATAAAATTAAACTTACAAGTAAGCGTTAATAATCCAAAATATTTGATCGATCCGGCAGCGTGCGTAACACTGTCTTAAGGTGTATTCCCGTCCTTACGTACGGGATTAACCGAGAAAACCATCCCAAGGTACGATCGGAATTCCTCCTTCTGCGAGCATGATCGTGACGGAGGTTGACGGAAATTCTTTCAACACCCAATATAAATAAAAAGATAATTGACTATGAAGACGAAGATAATTTTTCCTCAAATGTCTTGTTATTTTTTAATCTTCTTACACTATAAGAACAGAGAAGGAATATAAATATATATAAAGAGGGAGACGAATGTTGAGCAACGTTCGACCCACGTCTTTTTCTATTAGGCGCACAAAACGTAAATCCACGTTCTCTGCGTTGAGTTTTCTTTCGCACCAAGAAAGAAAAATAAATAAATAAATAAAATTAATAATAATAATAATAATAAATAATATAAATAAATAAATAAATTATGAGTTTTCTATAACAATTCCCTACAAAACTCAATTTTTTTTAAAAAATAAGAATTAAAATCAAAAATAAAATAAAATAAAAATTTGGGTATTTATACTATGCAATGGGTGAGGTGTCTTTAAAAGACTTTAACCCTACTTAGTATAAACAACTTCCATCAGAAGGAATCGGAGTGAACCAGATCTTGAACTACGTTCCTTTGACCCTGACTTCAACTACCACACACAGAGTACCGAATTTTTCGTCGCGAGTCTATGCATTAATGGCCATGCATTATACCTTCATTTTTTATGAAAGTTTCTATGGATTGCCCAAAATCTCTTAGCCGCGGCCATATACGGATACTCTCATATAGGTGGTCTCCTCCAGGGATGTGTGTAGAGTCACATCTCGCGAAAATTACCGCATTGGATCCCATTAAGAGTTATAAACTCAATCTCAACCAATACACAAAGCACTATTCATTATAAAGATGGGATTGGAGCTAAAACTCCTCTATAAAATTGTAGAAAGTGTTATTTGGCCAATCCGACAGTTTGTTATTACCACATTGAACCTTCTTCAAGAGATCTCCTATAACAAAGGTTTGGTTCCTACTGCAGGAAGGCCCTTTATGGGCAAAGCCCCATCCCATTCGATGATTCCAGGATTTTAGTCCTATTCAGGCCTTTCGTCAAGAAATCTGCAAGATTCTGCTCAAATCTGATAAAACTCAAAGAAATGATATCATGAGAAGTTAGTCATTTAACAGACTTTTGTCTCAATTTAATATGTCTATTAGCTTTGGAATTCACCAATTTCTTTTTACGAAAATCAATTGCTGCTCGAGAATCGTACCGAATAGAAATAGGTGGAATATGAGTGGAAATAAAAGGAATAGATGATAATAGGTTCTTGAGCCATTCGGCTTCAACACAAGTAGTGTCAAGGGCAACCAACTCAACCTCTAAAGTGCTTCTGGCTATTATAGTCTGTTTGGTGGATTGCCAAGAACCTACACTACCACCAAGAATAAACATATAGCCGGAAGTGGATTTGAATATCCAAATAATTAAAAATCCAACCGATATTGTTGTATCCTTCAATTACAGCAGGATAGCCAACAAATCTGAGGGTATAAGATAGAGTACCTTTAAGATAACGAAATACTCTCTCTAAAGCAATCCAATGAATCATATTAGAATTACTAGGATCAAAAGAAGTATAAACAGACGAACAATCAGAATACCCAAATATATCAAGTTAATAAAAGAACCTCCCCCCACAAGTTTTGAGGTACACTAGAACTTGAAATCATGATATTGATCATGTCTAACAGAATTCGGTTCAATGTCTACCATTTTAACATTATTAAAATCAATAATGGTAAATCTACCCGTACACCTTCATTGTCTCTAATGTAGGCATCTTGTAGAGCATATCATAAATCTTTGGCAGTAAGGTATTTTCTATAGGTTTCATAGAGTTCATCAGATAGGCAGCTAAGTATCCTAAACCTACAGTGAAATTCAATTTCTTCTGAGGATCTAATAGGTTTAGGTTTTGTAACTGAGATAACAGCAGATTTAGAAGAATCTTTTGATTTTGAAGAATCAGCAGAAGTAGCAAAAGAAGTTTTAGAAGAAGGATAGGAATGTGCTTTTCCAATTGCAGTTATGACGCCTAGGATAATAAGCCATGCCTTCAATTGTTCTTATCACCTCATAAAGCCTACTCCTCTAAATTTTTCAGGTTTGAGACTAAAAGTATCCTCAAAGAACATTTTGGATAATCTAGTTGAGGGAATAAAAAGATTTAGGATGACTAGAATGAGTTGCAAAAAATATTCAAAAAACTTTCTTAGAAAAATACTCATATTGTTAAGATTTCTACGCTAATCAATCAGAATATTTTATAGTTTAAGTTTTAATAAAGATAAATTATTGTAGTTGGTTCAATAGCAAACAGTTGACCCAGACAAATTATAATATTTGATTTTAATTAGGTATTTTTGGGTACAAGAAAAAATATAGATGCAAAAAACACAGTATATAGAAATATAAAATCAAATCCAATAATTACAAATTGAGTTGGATCAAGTGGTCAGAGAATATAAATTTTATCCTTGACTTAGTTTTCTCGGTTCAAGTCCAGCTACAAATAAAACCCCTTTTTTTGGATAAGTGGTCAGAGAATATAAATTTTAACCTTGACTTAGTTTTCTCGGTTCAAGTCCAGCTACAAATAAAACCCTTTTTTTTTAATTACAGTAAAATTTCCCCTTTTTTTTTTAAGGTACATGTTTTTTTTTTTTAGCAAACTTTTTTTTTAACATTAATTTTTTTAAAAAAACATGCCGTAGTACACCCAAAATTATATATAAGTAAAGATATATAATTAAATTTTACAATGCTAATTACGAAATATTTAAGTTATGATGTCAAACAAGCAATCAAGTTATCAAATAAAATTATATGTTTAAAATGGATTAGCACTCGTTAGTATTTTAATCAGAGTCAAATGGAAAATACACCTTAGATTGTTAAGAAAAGATATACACGAAATTCTATTGTGATTAATATCTAACTAATTTTTTGATAAAAAAAAATTAAACTTACAGATAAACGCTAATAATCCAAAATATTTGATCGATTCGGAAGCGTGCGTAGCACTGTCCTAAAATGTGTTCCCGTCGGTACGTGCGGAATTAACTGAGAACACCATCCCAACGTACGACCGGAATTCCTTCTCCTGCGAGCACGATCATGGCAGAGGTTAGCAGAGATTGACGGAGATTCTTTCAGCACCTAGTATAAATAGAAAGAGAATAGGTTGACGGAGATTCTTTCAACACTCAATATAAATGAAAAGAGAATTGAAAAAGAAGAAGATAATTTTTCTTCAAATGTCCTGTTATTTTTTTAATTTTCTTACACTATAAGAACAGAGAAAGGATATAAATAAATATATATAAAGAGGGATTCGAACATTGAGCAACGTTGGACGCACGTCTTTTTCCGTTAGGCGCAAGAAGCGTAAACCAACGTTCTCTCTGCTAGATTTTCTTTAGCGCCAAGAAAGAAAAAATAAATAAATAAATAATAATAATAATAATAATAATAATAATAATAATAAAATAATAAATTATGAGTTTTTTATAACACTATTTTCTAACAAAAGGAATATTCACAGCATTTGGAATTCCTAATATATATATAAATAAATATATATATATATATATATATATATATATATATATATATATATATATATATATATATAGAACTAGGCTGGAATACTATTAATAATACCAAGTTATTGGTGCTATTAAGTTTTTAACCCTTGGATTAAAAGATATGTGGTTGAGATGATAGCGGGCCCCTTGGGCTTAATAGGTGGTTGGGAAATAGTAAAATCTAACGAGTGAAAATAATCTAGGGGGTTGATCGAAGGGTAGAAAACTTGATAGCACCAATAACTTGGTACTATTAATAGTATAGTAGCCGGATTCTATATATATATATATATATATATATATATATATATATATATATATATGGGATAATTGCCTGTGTACCCCTGAAATATGAAGAAATATCTGATTTACCCCTCTTATTTTTTTCTTTCCAATATACCCTTCATACGTTCCACCGTTATTAAAAATACCCCTACCGTTTCCCTTTGTTAAGTTAACTAGGGTTAAACTAGAGTTAAATAATAATCGGAGTTGAAAACTATCAGATATACCTATTTTGCCCGGGTTTAGGATTTAGGATTTACCCCTCTTAATTTTTATTGAATTATGTTCATTAACGCTTCCTACCTGCTCTTGGTTTGGATAGATTTCCCCCATACCTATCACAACAACTGCCTAATAGGTTTGCTTGCAAAATTCTAAACAGTTTATTATTCATTTTAGGATAGGTATGCCACTATGAAAATCATGTTGTTACCTAAAATGTTCTTAAAAGCTTACTTAAATCTAAAATGCAGAACGGTGTAAGGGGTTTGATGCTTGACATGTACGACTTCGATAATGACATCTGGCTGTGCCACTCCTTCGGTGGAGTCTGCTACAACTTCACTGCCTTTGTAAGCTCAGAAATAACGCCTCCAATCCTTTTATTTTATCATCTCCACGAATTTCTAATCACTAATCCTTCATATAATCTTGGCAAAAATGTATGAACACCCCTCCAACTATTAGTCATTTGGAAACAGCAACCTGAATGTTGAATTTAAATCCCTCAACTAATTTATGGCCTCATATGGTTACACTTATTTCCTTTTTTCTTCTTAAAATTCAAAAATTATCCGTTGGATGTAATGTTTTATGGGTTTGTTTGGCAACAGATATGGGAGTGACAATTTCTTTGTAACTTCTATTCTTCTTCTTCTTCTTCATCTTTTTGTTTAAGATGAATTTGCAAACTGATCACCAATAATGTAGAGTAGAGAAGTTCATCAGTAAAAGAATTTTATCATGTAGAATGTGTTTAAAAAAAAAAGAAGGAAAAGTATGAGGGCTTAGGAATCTGTTTCCAAATGACTGGAGGGCTGTCCATACATTTGTACCTTATAATCTTTTTCTCAGCAACCGGCCATCAATGTGCTCAAAGAAATCCAAGCCTTTCTTGCAGCAAACCCTTCAGAGGTCATCACCATCTTCATTGAAGACTACACGGCACTTGGCGGCCTCCCAAAAATATTCAATGCTTCTGGCCTCATGACATACTGGTTCCCGGTGTCCCAGATGCCCAAGAACGGCGGAGACTGGCCTTTGCTCAGCGATATGATCAGCAAGAACCAGCGATTGTTGGTCTTCACGTCTAAGCCCAAGAAGGAGGCTGCTGAGGGGATTGCCTATGAATGGAACTACGTAGTTGAGAATCAATGTAAGTAGGGACCTGTAAAACCAGCCATGATTTGTGCACAAAAGTGCATGTTTGGATGACTTCTGAATCAGCAGTAGCTAGACACTTGGCAAACGAGAAGTCCGGGGCTTCTGGCTCTGTCGAGAATGTAAAATGTTCTTTTGGAGACTGAAAGCAGAGGGCAGCTTCAAGTTCTAGCTATAGCAGAAAATTGTTGGGCGGAGCTTCTATTTGAGGTTCTGTTTCTAGATACAGCCTTTTGCTGGTTGGTTGATGTAATTAAAAAAGTTGTTAGTGCTTCTTTTAGAACTTTATTCAAATAACACATCTTCAGAAGTTCCTGTTGGGCCCAAGTAGTCCTAAAGTGTTTAATATTTTGCATCTACTTTTCCTGAAGTGCTGAATGATTTGCAGATGGTGATGAGGGAATGGTGGCGGGCTCATGTCCAAACCGAGCGGAGTCGTCACCAATGAACACAACATCTAAGTCACTCGTTCTAATGAATTACTTCCGGACAGATCCTAACTTGACCGCGGTTTGCTCAGATAATTCTGCGCCGCTACTCAGCATGCTTACGACATGTCATGATCTTTCTGCCAATCGCTGGGCTAATTTCATTGCGGTTGATTTCTATATGGTACAACAGCATTAGGATTTTACTCATGTGATTAAATTAAATGTTTTAAGCTGAACGTATCAGTTCTTTTTTTATTTTCCTTGACTAAGATCTGCGATTGTATGACACAGAGGAGTGATGGAGGTGGAGCACCACTAGCAACAGATGTGGCAAATGGGCATCTGGTTTGTGGGTGTGACAATATTGCCTATTGCAAGGTTAGTGCTTATTGTTTCTACGACATTGGTTTGCATTGATATCATGAATACTTATAATAGGCTATGCTAGAATTCAAGAACGAGAATAAGTTCTCCAAGAAGAAATTTAGTATGTTAAGCCAAAAGCATGAACAATTCAATTCAACTCAGCCTCAATCTTGCTAAGTCTGCTATATACCTCAATTCTTAAAAAAAAGCACGGTAGAATGTTGTAATATACGAATCCTCTTTTGCTACTTCACCTAAGTTTGAGCTATACCTCAATTCTTAAAAGAAACCAAGCAGGGTCTGATATGTACCTCAGTCTTCAAAAAATGTAATATATGAACCCTCTTTTGCCGCTCCATCTTGTTTTTAGCTCTCTCTGATTCTAGCTTGGTCTGATTGTGGCTAAATGCCTAAATCTTTGCTTATTCCTTATTCATGTTATCACCGGCAATCTTCTACTCCTTTTCACATCACTTTTTTTTTGTGACAGTTTCAGAATTCATCCATCTTTTCATTCACTTTAATGGTTTATTCTGGTTTAAATCAATTCTCATCGTAGATGACCCTTTATTTGCTATTGAAGTTGCTCTTAGAATAGAGTAGGTTCTCGTCTGTGTTTCTAATTATACCATTTCAATTTGCTACCACTTATCCATCTCGACATTCCTCTCTGCGGAGTCTCGTTCCCGGATGAGTTTACGTCTACAATCTTTTACGTCGTGTGATTAAATATGGACAAAGTATGCAAACAATTAAAAACTGTATTTAGGTTTAATCCTAAACTTGTTTAAGATGGATGAGTAGGAAAGGTTAGAATGCTTTTCACTGTTGCATCATGATTAATCTTTTGATCTGTGCGCCTTTAGCACATCCCTAGATTCTGTAATTCCTTTTCGTACGGCTGTTAACAGCCAATTCTCAAACTGTTTCCTACCAGATAGTTATTTTAGTTAACATAGTATCGGAGCCCGTTCTAAACCCCTTCAGTTTTACGAGATTATTATAACTTCATTGCTTTGGTTCCTCATTACGAGAATTTCTTCGCTGCTGCATCTGCATCTTCTCTTTCTTCTTTATTTTTCCGAACTGAATCTTTGTTGTTTCTTATCGAATTTATCTTTTAGTTACAACGGAATGCTAATATCGATCGTACAAACTTACTCCTGCAGGCTAATGCTACCTTCGGCACCTGCGACGTGCCACCGCCGCCTCCCCCACGCGGCTCGAAGGCACCCGCTGCAAGTTCGACAACCTCGGATTCGTCTGCTGCCTCGTCACCTTTCACACCCTATCAGTGGTGTTGGATGTTGGAGATAGCATCATTAACCTCGGTTCTTCTTCTTCTTCTGTTGTGAGGTACATTCATTTGCTATTACTAGTGGTGAGTTGCTTCATATTGTTGTATAAGTTTTGGAAACATATATAATTTTTTCTTGTGACTACAACTGATGCCTTTAATTATCTTCAATGCATTGAATAATATGTGTTTTTAGTTTTCTTTTTGATTTTTTGATTTTATTTTTGTTTTCAGAATGTTTTAATTCGAGTATGTAAGAATAAGGCATTGTCACTCATCTTGTTTGCTTCTATTTATTGATTAATAATAATCAACATAATTTGATACCTGTATTTTAGTTAAATTTTATTTAGATCAATTAGTGATTTTGTTAAATTTTGTAACTCAACTATTTTTTAGCTGAGGGAAGTAGAGATTTTGTTATTAATTAGGGATCAATATCTAATGAGTTACTAACAAATTTTTCAATTCAGGTTACTAAAATAACTCGTATGAAAATAAGTAGAAACCCTGAGTGATAACTAATAAGCAAAAATAATAATAATAATAATAAATAGTTTAGGGGCCCTTGTCTCTAAACGGTTTATTGTGCGGGGAGTATCGTGCATTTTTACCTCTTTAGTCATATGTTTAGTTTCTAACACACTAATTTAGTAATTTTGTCTTCACAAATTTGGGACTCTTTTTGTTTTTCGAATTTACTAATTTTTTTTAATGAAATCTGGAAAAAAAAAAAAAAAAAAAAAGTAATGAAAACTAGTTTATTTCCAAACCAAATGAACGGAATTTCTTTTTTGAAAAAACTCCATAAATTTTTTTTTCTGAAAAGGATCTCTTCGTAACAGTTGCAGCACACAAGGATATATTCCAAATTAATTATATTTTGTCATGTGAGATGGTAAAAAAAAATCTAATAAGCAACAATATAAACATTTTTATTAGGGTTAATTTTATATAAATTTTTATAAACATATTGAATATCAAATATATCTCTACCGTTAGGTCATTGTTTATTTTTAAACCGATTATAGATAAAATATTAATTTTATTCTTACAAATATATTTCTCTAAAAATTAAACTTTTAAAATGAGTGCAAAAATATCTCTCTTAAAAAAAAAAAAAATAATCAACATCATCTTCTTCATCTATAAGAAGATAAAAAAATTAATATATTATTAATTTTCGCGTCTTCTCTTTCTCCTTTTCTTCTACCCACCATAAACTAATGCTTTATATATATATATATATATATATATATATATATATATATATATATATATATATATATATATATATATATATATAAATAAATAAAAAAAAAAAAAAAAAAAAAAAAAAAAAAATCTTGAAATGCTCTTCTGAATGCGCTTCTATATAGTTACCCGTTTAGGCCCGTTTAGATATACTACAAAATAGAAAATTTATTCTACAAGGTGTTTAGGAGTTTCTTTTTGGAGCAATGCTACATGTACACCCCGAAGGGGTGTATATCATACACCTTCACCATTTTAATGGTGACGATATCTTTTACGGGTCACATCGATTGACCCATCATCACACCCCACCCATTGGATGGGTAGGGTGTGTGATATACACCCCGTTTTGGGTGTACAAGTATCATTTCCCTTCTTTTTGACTCCTAAAAATAAATAAAATAATGATCCACTTCAATCTAACGAAAAACTCCACCTCGCGTAAAATGTAAAATTTTAAATTTTAAAATTTTAATTTTAAATTCAAATTTTAAATTTTAAGATTCAAATTTTAAATTTTAAATTTTAAATTTTAAAATTTATTTTTTAATTTTTTACTTTCAGTTTTAAATTTTAAATTTTATTTTTAATTTTTTACCTTTAATTTTAAATTTTAAATTTTAAATTTTGAATTTTAGATTTCATTTAAAATTTTAAATTTTAAATTTTAAATTTAAATTGTTAGAAATCCTGTGAACTTATACACGATGTGTATCTAAATAATTTAAAAATAAAGGTGTGAAATTTTTTATAGTTACAAAATTTTCTATGTCATTCAGTTTAAAACTGCATGATATAAACTTAATAAAATTTTTTTACTATGATATAAAATATCCAATACCATTGTTAATATCATAATTATTCTTAAGTGTCTTTATAAAAATTTGTGCAAATATGATTTATTAGTTGTAAATTTTCATTTTTATCCTCTAATAGGCAAAAAACTTAAATAAATTTATCATCAGAAAATCAAGTTTTATAATTTTAATAAATATTTTAAAGAAAAGATTATTAAAATAATAGTAATAGATGACACACTTGACAAGAAATTAATTATATTATGAAATGTAAAGACATATGATTAGATGCTGCTAACTTCAAACTTGTAAAAGTATTTTTCCTCCGTCATCTTGAGAAAAAGTTATTGCTTATGCTTGGTTCATTTGTCTTTTGATTTTAAAATACTTTTGAAAAATATTGGGTTTTAAATTCGGAGTCAGGTTGAGCTGATTTTGGGCACGGGTAGTGTCATGCCCCGAGTCCACTGCAAAAGTTCCGAAAAAATACAGCAAACCCGTCATGTGCGCGAGAACGCACTCCACACACACGAAGCGTTCAAAACTAATCTGCAGAAGAACTAAAAGTTTACAACTAAGTATATATCCGAGTATAAATATATAAAAATTAAATCATCATCTATCACTATACAAAAATATATACAAGATTCACCACCCAAAATGTAAATTCAAATAAAAGGCTCTGACAACTGATCGTTCCTAGCGCAAGTGACAAAAGGCTTGGGGTTGGTACCCAAGATCCTAAGTTCGAAGCCTAATTGCTTCACATTTCTAACTAAGTTTATTTCTTAAAAAAAAATAAACGAAGAGCATGCTACCCCCTAAAAGTAGGGAATGAGATGATATCTACGGTGCAACACCCTAACAATAGTTTCTAGTGGATATGGTTGACGACAACCATAATCCTACAACTGAACTAGCCCTGTCCTACCGCCAACGAAAAAACCCAAAGAAGAAGTAAGGACTCACCTAGATTCATACACTAAGTACGACTCTGACCAACTCAACGGTATGTTGAACCCAATCATAAACTGACTGACTTAGCAGTCTAGTCAAGCCTGTGCCGCCTACTGCCTAAACTACACGGCCGTTGATGCACTCGATAACAAATAAGCACCTGCCATCTCTCCCTACTATCTGGACTACACAACCTCTGTTGTGCCCGTCAACAATAGATTCCAGCCTACCTCTCTCTACTGTCCGAGTCACACCACCGCTGGTGTGCCCGTCGATCGGTAGCCTCCCATCATCTCTCTCTCTCTCTCTCTCTCTCTCTCTCTCTCTCTCTCTAGTCCCATACTGGTAAATCTCAATCAAGCTCGATGTGACATACAGGCTATGATTAAAATGATAATCCATCAGGTCACTAACAACTCAAACACAGAAGCACCAAAACATAGCTCCTAAGCCCCTTAAGCTAGAAATACCAAATAGCTCGATCTTAGTGTCCCAGGCGCACACACACACTGGCCCATGGCCCACTAACAGTCCACTAAACATCAAGGCTATGATGGAGTGTCACATATATCTCCATAAGGTAGCACATACGTCATTTTCTCGGTACCACCCATCTCTATCTAACCCACCACACAAAACAGAAACATGAGTTGGGTCACCACCCACTAAAACATCTCTCTAACACACTAATCCCATGGTTAATAACATGAATCCCCTAATAATAAATAAAATTCAATCATGCTATAATAATACCTATCCCGAAATCCGTTCAATCAAACAATCCATATAAGTCTCTAAATAATAAAAATAATAATATATTCTATCCTCTACCCAAACAGTTCAAATATTATAAAAATAACAGTCAATCATTCACATGCATATCTCTACTTATCAATATATTAGCAGTCAAAATATATATAACTAGCAAACAGATATAAAGGTAATACGTCATTTTCGGCAACACAAAACTCACTTAGATCGCAAATTCTGGTGGAACACGGACGGCGGGAAGACAACACGCTCAGCAGCGACCACCACATGCGTACAGCACTACCCTAAAAATTTCGACGGCACCCCGCCTCAACTGCGCGACACTGAAAATCTCGACTCTAACAGTCAAGCACAAAAAGGGCACAAAACTCAAATCCAAAAAGAAAACTTAAGATCTTGTCTTATAGCAAAAAAATCCCACATCAAAAAGCCCAACAAATAATATTAAAAGTAAGACCTATCTGAAAGTCGACTCGCCTAAAAATCACATGCGCGCGCGTCCATGCTTGACTCCTCGGATCGATCCCCGCGCTTAACAGCACTCACTACGCGATCTCCTTCACCCTCTCCCTCTCCCTCGCTCTCTACTTCTTTCTAAAACCCTATAGACGCTAGCAGAAGGAAGAAAAAGAAGAAAATAGAGGGACCCACACTTAAATAGTCGAAAATAGAAAATTCAAGCGCCCAAAACCCACATATGGGCACTCAAAACAACCCAAATCGGGTGGCCCAACCATCACGAGATGGCCCAAAACATTCGGGCCGCTACAGTGGACATTTCGGGCGCCCAAAAGTGCGCTGACGCCTGCGTCACATCGCACATTACCTCGCGCAGTTGCAGCTTCCCTATGCACTCGCTGTAGTGCGCCAACTTTGCTAAATAGTAAAGTGCGGTCAAATCACTTCAAACATATTTTAAAATATGATAAAAATGAGGTTGAATGGGTTTGGTTCGAAGCAAATAGCTTTCGGATCGAAAGTGAGTTGAAACGGCAATGAAATAAACAAGCATCCTTAATTCTGGATTTCTAGACCAGAATCGGGCACCCGGATATGTCCTGCCGGCGCCCGGATCCAACTGCAGAACCCCCAGACCGAGAGCTGGGATTTCGGACAAACTGGGAATTTGGGCGCCCGGGAAGTCCTGGGGGCGCCCGAATGAACAGTAGCATGCCCTGAAGGGGCCGCCCGGAGGAATAGTGTTTTGTGGTTCCGGGCGCCCGGTGAAATATTTCGGGCGCCCAAAATGCGGCGAAAATCCCGCAAATAGGTTGGAAATGTGGGATTTTAGTAGGGGTAAAATGGTCATTTCATCTCACTTGCAATCTCACCTACCCCTGACATATACACAGGGCGCTCTCTCTCTCTCTCTCTCTCTCTCTCTCTCTCTCTCCTCCCATTTCAAACCTTCTCTCCACCTCTCCCTTTTTCTCTCTGTTCGACCAGAGAAGGAGAAGAAGCAGCAACAGCTGGGGAGTTGGGATGGGAGCTCTAGCTGATGGGAGTGGAGCACACTTGGGAGCTTGGAAACTTGAAGAACACCTCTAGCAAGCTCCAACAACTCTCTTGTCTCTTCTTTCTTGGGCAAAAGCATCAAAGAGGTAAACCCTAAAATCTAGGATTCCATTTTTAGGGTTTCTTTGGGGCTAAGATGGGGTGGGAAACCTCTCAAATGGAGTTTCCTACCATTCTTGAGGGTTTTTCAAGAAGTGGAAGAGATCAAATGCCTCTTTTGGTAAGAGTACCTCAAAATGAGGGACTTCTACTCTTCTCTTTTCTTTTGGTCAAAGAACCCATCCAAGAGGCAAGAGTGAAATATAGGATTACTCTTTTTATGATTTTTATGGGGTTAAGAAATTATGTGAATGATTCCTTTAAGGTTTCATTTCATTTTAGGATTTTCTTATGGACCTACAAGAGAGCAACACGTCCCTTTTTCAAGAACAACAAGAGGTGGGGGATACTTACCGAAAATGGGTGACCTCTCCACTTTTTCTTTGCTTTTAATTATTAGAAGTATGTTAATAGATTTTAGGTTTCATGTATGGTAATGAGACCTTAAGAGTCAACTTGAGAAAAGAATGCAGAAGTGATTCAATGAAGGTAAAAAAAAACGAGGATCAAGTATGTTGATTCAATGCTAGGAGCATAATGTTAAGGGTTTATGGAATAATGGCATGATGACCTAGGAGAAAACCTAGTGTAGGATTTTGATGAGTGTCATTAACCTTAGGGTCTCACATGTGGCATTGGTATAAGAGTAAACTAAGGTTATGAGATAGAGTTTTAACTTAGAGTCAAAACTATAAGGGTTGAGGTATTTGTTGAGGTTAAAGAGCAAAAGTAAAGAAATCCCTATGGTTGGTCTTAGGGAGTTGGGTAAATGTACACTCACTTTAACTTCAAAATGAAATAGAGAATGAAAAAGAAAAGTGTAATTAAAGTCCAAGGGACTTTTGGTTACCCTTGAGGCAAGAACCTAGGGTAAGAGTTGAGTAAATGAAAGATAAGCTAAAAGCTTTAATAAAAGAGCAAGAGAATTGCCAAGTGGCAATGGGAGCTAGAAGCTCGAATGAGAAAGAAAGGCAAATGCATAAAGTGCAAAAGATGCCAAGTGCTAAAGCAAGAGAAAAGTAAAGAAAATAAAAGATGATCGCACCTTCAGGGGTAAAACGTTGATTTTGTGTCGGAGAGTAAGCGCAAAGACCATCTCCTGGGCCGGGCCCGTATGACAAAGTTCCCTATTGGGCGGGGTAGCACTTGAGGTGCTATCGGCAATCTTAGAAATCTTGTCTTATGATAGCCTGACTACCGGGCTGGGGCCTGTTGGACAAGGATTTTCGGGGGTTAAGCAACTTGAATTAAAACACAATAACAAATACGAGTTTGTGTCAAGTGGTTATATGGTTAGTATGGAACCTCGGGTGACGACATAGAGTCGTGTCATGGCAAATGTTAGAGTCATACATGAGCATGCTAGATAGAGTTTACATCTTTTATTATTATATTGTCATCTATTATATTGCTTCCATTGGACCAAGCGGTGTAAGACATTCTTTCTCGGTGGTTGAACCTACTGGAAACTTTAAGTAGTTCTCACACCCTTGGGTGACATCATTACAGGTCAAGGTACATCAAGCGAGGCACGCGACAGGGGCAAAGGCCCAGCAGTTTAGCGACCTAGCAGTTTAGAGCCGCCAGTTTATTTTGGTTTTATTTTGAGCGAACTTGTATGTGAGTAAAATATTATAAACATTAAATGTTAAAGGTTCATTTTGGGCAAGTGAAAAATGTAATTTCTTTAAGTTTAAAGCTCATATTAAAGAGAGTTGTAATTTATTTTAAGTTTAACACTTTACTCTTGTACGTGCTTTCATTTCCTTCTAACTTCTTGTTTGAATGAATGGAAGTTTTATTTACATAGTTTAGTACTCTGATTGATACTCTTCCGCTTACACTAAACTGTGTTGAATTGGATGTTACCGTTCTTTTCGGGTATAGAGAGGTCATACCCGATTGGCGGGTCTATTGGCGTGCCCGAACTGTCAAAATTGACGGTCTCGGGGCGTGACACTCTCAGCCAATGGTGCGTCGCCACGTGTCCGCTCGCCCCTGCCACTACACCGCCTCACGTCATGTCGCCCTCACCAACAATTCGGGCAACTACAGAGCAGTTTCGGGCGTCTGGATCCACGCCTGAAAATCACTAAAGCTCTAGAACTCAATTTGCGACTCTGTTTTTCGCACTGATTTCGCGCTAGAACGGTTCCAACTCGACCTAGTACTCCCCCAAAGCGTTGACCAACCTACTATACTGCAACCTTGCTATTTGCAAAAGTTCAAGCTCAAGAAGAAAGGTATTTAAACTATCTATATTTGTTATGAATCTCATTTAGTTAATGTTCCTAAAAAGGGGATTGACTCTGACACTACTGTACATATCTCAAATACCATGCAGGATTTTCACAACCTAAAGATGCTGAAGCCAAATAAAAAGATTTTATTTAGTGGATAAGGAAATACATCTCAAGTTGAAGCTGTAGGAAACTATATTTTATAACGTAGCACTGGTTTTGTATTTGAACTTGAGGATACTTTTTATATTCCTAGATTTTCTGGAAATTTAGTTTTCATTTCTAAACTGAGAAATAAAGGTTTTAAGTTTTTATTTAAAAATAAGTCTTTTACTATCTTCTCTGATAATGTTATTATTGGCAATGGTAATTTGGTAGATGATTTGTACAAATTTAATTTGAGTCAATCTTTTGACAATAACTTTAATGTTAATCATAGCATTGGTGTTAAAAGGAACATTCTTCAGAAAAACTCCTCTTCTTTGTGGCACAAGCGTTTAGCTCATGTCTCTTTAGAGAGAATAAAGCGATTGATGAAAGAAAATATCCTAAAAGATCTTGACTTTACCGATTTTGGTACTTGTGTGGAATGCATAAAGGGAAAGCATACCAACACAAATACCTCTAAAGGTGCAAGAAGGAATTCTAAAATTCTTAAAATCAAACATACAAATATATGTGGACCTTTTCCTATTCATTGTTTCAATGGTCAGAAATATTTTATCTTATTCATTGATGACCACTCTAGATACATGTATCTCTATCTCTTATTTGGAAAGGCTGAAGCACTCAATGCTTTCAAAGCTTAGAAGGTCGAGGTAGAGAAACAATTGGATAGGAAAATCAAGATTGTGAGGTCCGACAGAGGGAGTGAGTACTATGGAAGACATACGGATAAAGGTCAAATGACCGGTCCATTTGCTCAATTCCTCGAAAGTGAAGGCATTATTGTTCAGTATACGATGCCTGGCACGACCCAACAAAATGGCGTTGCCGAAAGAAGGAATAGAACATTTATGGACATGGTAAGGAGTATGATTAACAACTCTTGTCTTCCATCATCTCTTTGGAGTGAAGCACTAAAGACAACAGTATATGTTTTAAATATGATTCCATCGATGGCTGTTTCCTAAACTCCTTTTGAGTTATGGAAAGGGTGGAAGCCTAGTTTAAATCACCTACATGTATGGGGATGTCCAGCCGAGATGAGGATTTATAATCCACATATAAAGAAGTTGGACTCCCGAATAGTCAGTAGATACTTCATTGGCTATGCAGTAAACTCTAAGGGATTCAGATTTTATTATCCAAATCACTCATCCAAGATAGTTGAGGCCAGGAATGCCAAGTCTCTTGAGGATTCTAAAGCTAGTAGGAGCGTTGTTCCTCAAAAGATGGATTTTGAGGAAATAAGAAATTCAACTAGTTATCCATCAAGAGATGATGATTTAGTTGCTCTTCCAAAAGATCAATTTGATCACATTGGAGACCAACCATCATAGAGCATGAAAATGCTGAACCAGTTGAACCTCCCCATGAAGAACTTTTCCAAGAGGAACAGACAATTATAGAGCCAGCTGTACAGCACAATGAAAACCTAGAGGGAGTGGTTGGCTTAGAAGATCCTCAAGGCAAAATAGATCAGCAATTCCTGATGATTATGTAGTCTATCTACAGGAGTCTGACTAAGAAGTTGGGCACCATAAAGACCCATGGACGCTTTCAGAAGCCATGCAGGGGGATAAATCCTCCTTTTGGTATGATGCCATAAAGGAAGAGATGAAATCTATGGCAGAAAATAGAGTTTAGAATCTCGTTGTGTTACCACAAGGAGTCAAAGCCGTTGGCTGTAAGTGGGTCTTCAAGACTAAAAGGGATTTTTTAGATAACATAGAGCGATATAAGGCCAGACTTGTTGCCAAAGGTTTCACTCAGAAAAAAGACATTGATTATCATGAAACATTCTCTCCGGTATCTAAGAATGATTCATTAAGAATTATCATGGCTCTGGTAGCTCATTTTGATTTGGAGCTACATTAAATGGACATGGAAACAACATTTCTAAATAGGGATATAGAGGAAATAACCTACATGCAACAGCCCGAAGGTTTTAGCGCAGATGAGAACAGTCACCTTGTTTACAGACTAAAGAAGTCTATATACGGACTAAAACAGGCCTCCCCGTCAGCGGTATAGAAAATTTCATGATATAATTACTATATTTGGTTTCGTAGAAAATATCGTGGATCAGTGTGTATACCTTGAGATCAGCAGGAGTAAATATATTTTCTTAATCCTGTATGTGGATGATATTGTGCTTGCAAGTAGTGATTTAAATTTGCTTAAAGACACTAAAAATTTTCTTTCTAAGAATTTTGAGATGAAGGATATGGGTGAAGCTTCTTATATCATTGGCATAAAAATTCACAGAAATAAATCCCGAAGAATTTTCGGTCTATTTCAAAAAACCTACATCGAAAGAGTTTTAGAAAGATTTAATATGACAAATTGTGCACCTACAGCTGCACCTATTGTGAATGGTGATAAATTCAATCAGAAATAGTGCCCACAGAATGATTTAGAGTGAGAGCATATGAACAGCATACCCTATGCCTCTGCAGTAGTGAGCTTGATGTATGCCCAGGTCTGTATCAGGCCTGATATAGCACATGCAGTAGGGATGCTGGGCAGATACCAGAGCAACCCTGGCCTTGATCACTGGAAAGTTGCGAAAAATGTTATGAGATATTTATAAGGAGCAAAGGACTATATGCTCACCTACATGCATTCCGACTATCTTGAGGTGGTTGGTTATTCGTACTCCGATTTTGCTGGATGTGTGTATTCTAAAAAATCCACTTCGGGATATATTTTCTTTCTTGCTCGCGGTCTATATCTTGGAGGAGCACCAAGCAGGATACAGTTGCTACATCCACTATGGAGGCGGAGTTCATCGCTTGCTATGAGACTTCGTCACATGCTTTATGACTGAGAAATTTTATCTCAGATTTAAGAGTTGTCGACTCTATTGCAAGACCTATCAAGATTCATTGTGACAACTCTGCTGCAGTGTTCTTTGCTAAGAATAGTTGAATTACAGATCGCAGCAAACATATCGATATAAAGTTTCTTACTGTGAAAGAATACGACAAGAAGAATATGGTGGATATCAAACACATTGGGACTAAGATGATGATCGATGATCCTATAACTAAAGCATTGCCAGCAAACAAATTCAAGATGTTGATCGTATGGGTATCTTGAGTTCATTTACAATTTGAATTTTTCTTCTTGTATAAAGACTTCAGTAACTATTCTTATTTGAATAAGAACATATTTTTGTTTTGCACATTTATGCGCATAAAATTATATTTGTACATTAAAATATTATTGTGCATTAAAGTGGGACTCTGAGTTGAACTTATAGTAAGCTCATATTGTTATAACTCATAAAGTTATTTAATTAAGGAATACATACTTTTGATACATAGAAGAAAATGTTCATTTTGAATATGACCGCTATGCTATATATGATCAAAGTATTATTATTTCTTGGTAGAATAAGAGATTTTGATTGTATAATTTGGTGGGTACCTAATAAAGTTTTGCATCACCTATACAGTATTGAATTTATCACTAGACCAAGTGAGAGAATGTTGGATGTGGCCGACGTGATTTATTCAAGGTGATTTTTAAAGATACAGTCAATCCAATCAGTTAGAATGTATCTGGACACATCCTTAATAGATGGACGTGATTAAAACATCATTATATTAAGTTATATATATATATATATATATATATATATATATATATATATATATATATATATATATATATATATATATATATATATATATATATATATATAACATAACGAGAGTTCTGATCTAACCCTAATCAAAATTTTCTGTGGCGGCTCCATCTCCGGGGATAAGAGAATAGACGGGAAACATCCCGTTTTTTACATATAGGACGAATCGAAAGGAAAAACCGTCGTCTACAACCAATTCTAAAAAATTGAAAATTATGACAGAAGGTACGATTATTTGGTATTACATTAGTGTCCCTCAAGCGAGCAATGCTATCCGTACACCCCATTTGGGGTGTATGACATACACCCTGTCCATCCTAGAGCAGAAATTCTTTCACTCGTCACTTTCGAAATGACGAGTAAAATTCACTCCATTCTAACTAGATAGGGTAGAATGTAAGATGTACATTTCTTTTAAAATATATAAAAAATTATTTTTTATGGATTAATTCTAAAGACATGATATAGTGCTACCGTTGTATTTTTAAAATTTTTCATCAATCAGATATTCCATTTCGAGCCCCATTCCCATCAACTTAATTAATTCCACATGGAGGGGCCATTAATTTTATCTACCTCCACACGGAACATTTTGAATGCCAAAACTTACACATATATAATATGTTTTAAATTTACCCAATCAAAGTGGTGAATTAAACCTTCAATTGCACTGAATCTCCACTCCAAGGCAAAATTTTTGTGTTTTACTAAAGAGATGAATCTTCAGTTCTTTTTTCCCTTACTTGGAAGCGACAAAAATATTTATAGGTTTATGTGACTTTGTCCTTATATAATTTATTGTGATGGTTTTATTATTAAATAGTTATATTGCAAAGTTATGGGAGTAAATTTATTGAGTTAAAAAAGAAAAAAAAAAGAAAAAAAAAGAAAGTGATGTTTGGAATTTGTATACTCAAAACTTAACCTCGATTTGGAATGAATCGAATGATCCTTTTTTGGTCTGTTTGGATGTCGGATTATTTTGCTCAATTTTTATTTATTTATTTATAAATTATATAGTATTAATTTGATAGAGGAAAATAGGAAAAAGAAAAAAAAAAAAGAAAGTAATGCTTGGAATTTTTTTTTGACTCAAAGCCCATCTCTATCCCCAATGATCTCTGATGTTTGAATATCTGTCTCAATATATATATTTTTAATTATAAATTATATTATTATAATAAAATTAGATTACAGGGACACATATTTATGACATTTTTTTGCAAGTGTCCCATTTATAGTCCATCTATATTCAAAATTAAATTATAGGAATATATTTTTATGACACATCATAGTAATGTGTCGCTATACACCCTAGCGACGGCACATATAGAGACACTAATGACAAGTGTCGATATTTTTTCCAGCAGTATTTTTTTTAGTATTTAGCAACACTTAAAAGTATCGCTATAGCATAATTTTATTGTAGTGCTATACAGTACTTTTAGATGTCTACCAGTGTGGTATATATCAGTCATATAATATCTAGACCCATCACAAATGTTGACATGAAATAAGAGACATGGCGTATCAACAATTTTCAAAAAAAAATTAAAATACGAACATAACATGAAAAAGACTAATAAATTATAATATTATTAATATAATATATATTTATTATATATAGAATATTTATTTTGATAAAATATTATTTTATTTCTTGTAGAAATGAAAATTAAGAAAATTTACAATAATAATTTATATATTTTAAAAGAAGAGTTCTCCAGCATATATTGTTTATTTATATTGTCTAAAAAAATTATATATATTCATCAAAAAGCTAAAATATTTATTATCTCATATTATATATACATAAAAAAAATAAAATAAAATATTTTTATATATTTTTAATTATATATATTATGAATTCGTATTAAATGTGCGTTAAAATTAACGTATTCATATCGGACATAAATTTGATCCGGACACTCGCACGTTCGATATAGACATGCGAGTCTTATAGATATAATGTTGAGAATTATAATTGATTTACACATATAATTTGAAATATCATACAATTTAGTGAGCACATTAGAATATTTCTTGTAAATTGGTAAAACAAAAAATCTATATGGGTGCTTTTTTGAACAGTTCTAATCATCTACAGTGTTCTCACAAGGAAAGATGCTAAGCTAGATACCTATACATAATGTATAGTTGTAAATCTTAAACCTTCATTGTCCCAAAATTCATAAAAAATCTATTGGATTTTAGTTAAAAAAAAAAATTATAAGGTAATAATAAGTCTTAGGGTGGAATGTAAAATCTACATATACAAAAGTATCTTTTTAAGTAAAAAATATACTCTTGCACTGTAATATATTTTAGGAACAAAATGTTCGTAGTTTAGATCCGGAACGGATATTTAAAAATAAAAAATGAAATCTGAATCCAAATCCATATCTAATAGATTTTGAAAATTCGTATTCAATACCGAACTCAACTAAAAATTTGAAATTCGAATCCCAACCAATTATTTCCTTTTATAGCATTTCCAAAATTTTTATATTAAAATATAAGATTTCTGAATATATATAAATTCAAATATTATATCAATCATTCATATAAATTATATTATATAAAATCAATTCGGAGAATTTAGGTTAAAGCTGGGATTCATATCTAAATCCAAATTCATTTAGGCTACATTTGGTTTAGATATAAGATAGAACTGTTTATTTCAGGAATAAATATAAATTTATGAATAAGCAAGAATAAAATCAATTTTACATTTGGATAAAAATTGGATTTTTCTGGAAATAAGAAAAATATCGTTTGAATAGTTAGATTAGAATAGTAAAAATAAAAATAATTATAATTTTAAAATAATAATATTTTATCTAATTAATTAATATATAATATTAATTAAATAATAATCTAACTTATTTAATTAATATTGTTAGATAATTTTGAATATTAATTGATAAAATAATTAATAATAATGAGTATTATTAATAAATAATTTAATTAATTACAAATAATTTAATAAATTAATTAGTTAATAATCTAATAGTTAGATAATTAGTTAATAAAATAATTAGATTAGTAAAAATATTAGATTATTGAGACCAAAATTTTCGCCACATTGGGAAGTGACACGTGACGTATACCATCGGCTAAAGAGATTAGCTGACGGAAGAATGAGTCAACCGAAGAAGGATCCGCGTCCCGGTTCGGACCGATCTCAGTCGCATGAGAACGCAACACACGATGCATGCTATCAGCTGAAAGCATCAACCGATAGGAGAAGCAGCTGATAAGAAAATTATCGCCTCATTCATGAGTGATTTCGACCAAAGAAGGATCAAACCGCTCCGGTCAAACGACGAAGAAGACGGAGTCAGAGTTAGCCTTCGGCTGATCAAGCCAAAAAATGAAAGCTCTGAAAATGAAAGGTACGAAATTCGGAGCACGAATCTCGCAACGAATTTCAAAACAGTAAGCGGATTCCAGTATTGGAAAGCGCCGAAAATCACATTTCGGTGTAATAATTGGAGAATGAAGCTGGACAGAAAAACAACTAATATCTTTTTTAGGAGAGTAGACTCAAAAGAAAATAATTGAGAAATTTACGATGATTTTCCTTAGATTGCGCCGATTTTCAAAATCGGCGGTTACATACCTTAGTTCGGAAAGTGTATAAATACCCGAACCATCGAAGGAAAAGGGGTCGGCAACCTCGTAAGCTTGGTACCACCCCAGCTTCTTTATTTATCTAGGAGTAAACTAGCTTAACTCTTTTTTCTTCTTTTTTACTGCTTTCTCAGGAGTAGCCTTAATTGTAATCATTCTATCCCTTTTTCTCCACTTGTATCCCCTTCTTTTATCAATATAAAGTGTAAACCGGCCCATTCGTTCGTGTCTTTATTCGTGCATTTAGAGTGTAAACCGTCTCATCGGCCGTGTATTTATTTACCTTTCTTGTGCTTTTGAGGTTACAATCGGCTCCTTAGCCGTACATTTATCCCTCTACCCGGTTCGGTTGCCCTAAGTCGAAACCGGCGATCTCTCTCTACCTCCGTAAATTCGCTTCAGCTGTCACCAGCCGTTGCGGTCGTGAGAGTTACCAGAGGAGAACCCGGCTGAGCAGATCCCTCATCGGCCCGATCACTTGATTGTTGGCACGCGACGCACTTCGACACCTCTGGAGGGCCACCCAGGGGCCGATCGCGCGCAAGCCACATTTTGGCCCAACATAGATTAATTAAAGAGTTAATAAAATAGTTAAAATTATATTTATTTAAATTAAACTTATTCTCAATTAATTGATAAAATAATTAACAATAATGAGTATTATTAATAAATAATTTAATTAACCACAAATAATTTAATAAATTAATTAGTTGATTATCTAATAGCTAAATAATTAGTTAATAAAATAATAGATTAATTAAAGAGTTAATACAATAATTAAAATTATATTTACTTTAATTAAGTTTATTCTCAATTAATTGATAAAATAATTAATAATAATGAGTATTATTAATAAATAATTTAATTAACTATAAATAAATTAATTAGTTAATTATCTAATAGTTAGATAATTATTTAATAAAATAATTAGATTAGTAAAAATATTAAATTAATTAAAGAGTTAATATAATAATCAAAATTATATTTACTTTAATTAAGCTTATTCTTAATTAATTGATAAAATAATTAACAATAATAAGTATTATTAATAATAAATAATTTAATTAACTACAAATAATTTAATAATTTAATTAATTAATTATCTAATTGTTAGATAATTAGTTAATAAAATGATTAGTTAAAATATTAGATTAATTAAAGAGTTAATATAATAATTAAAATTATATTTATTTTAATTAAGTTTATTCTCAAATGGAAAAAAGTCTTGTTTCATAAAAAGACTGAAACAATAATTTCAGCTATATACCAGCTTATTATAGAAGTACGAGAACGATTGTTTCTATTCATAATCAAACGCGTTTGGTGTTTAATTAAGTTTATTCTCAAATAGAAAAAAAATTATTTAGGAAAAAGACTGGAATAGTAATTTCAGCTATATACCAGTTTATTCCAGAAATACGAGAATTATTATTTCTATTCATAATCAAACACGTTTGCGAATAAAATCTTATTTCATATTTTATTTTCGAAACAAATGATATCTTAATTTTTATATTTTATGCCAATATCTGAAATTATTTCTATTCAATATCGAAATAAATGAGCTTAATTTGAATTTGAGTTCCCATAAAATTTTGGGCATTCAAACTAATTGACATCCCTACCTAATGAGGAGGGGGAAATGAAACTTAAAAGGCAAATTAAAATGCAAAAGTAAGTAGAATATTTATGTCACTTGTGGGAATGCATTTATTAAGCATTTATTAATCCCCTCTCTCATAGGAATACCTTCTAACAACTAGGACAGCAGAAGAGATGAAGACAGTTGCTAGACCCAGTACTAGGGGCGGCAAGCAAGGAATTCTTGAATCCTTTCAAGGGTATTTTAATCTTTTTATACTAAATATTATTGACTACACTAGCTAGCGGTAGGGGTCGGCTCGTGTTCGGCTCGTTTAATAAATAAATGAGTCGAGCACGAGCTGGCTCGTTTAAATATTAAGCTGAAAAATTCGGCTCGTATTCGGCTCGTTTATTAACGAGCCGAACACGAGTTGGCTCGCGAACAACAAGTTTGATTTTCATTCCTATTATTAGATATAAAACTAAAAAAAAAAATAAAAAAATAAAATTTATAAAAAATTAATAGCTTAAAATCTAAATAGTAATATATATATATATATATATTCGAGCCGTTATCGAGCCGAACACGAGCGAGCTGACACCAGCTCGTGTTCGGCTCGTTTATTAAACGAGCTGAAAAATTCGGCTCGTTTACTAAACGAGCGATTCGATCTCGAACTCATTTCGAGCCGAACACGAGCTGGCTCGCGAACAGCGAGCTGGATTGCCACCCCTAGCTAGTGGTATTTTTGTTTGGAATGAAATGGGAGAAAATATAGTTTTTGGCCAGTTTGACTGTTTAGTTCGAAGTAATAAAAATATGATCGAAATTTAAGTTATTCAAAATAATGTAATTGACTTCGCTCCGTATTGAGACGAAGTTAATTACGGTAAAAAAAGTGTAAGAAAATAAAATAAAACAATACAAATAATAATATAAGATTATTTAAATATATTTAATTGTGATATTAATTACTCTTTTACTTAGTTTATATATTTAAATATAATAAATAATTATTATTTAAGTTTTACTTTTTTTTTTTATTTAGTTTGTGTATTTATAATGTGATGAAAATTAATTAGTTGAGTATTAATATTTATTTTACTCTATGATTTTTTATTGTTATATTATTATAATTTATGTATAAAAAAATTTACTTTAATTATTTTATATTATATTTTTTAATTATATAAAAATATAATTATATTATTTTTTATTTAATATATTATAATTTATTATATATTAAGTTATTTATTATTTATATATAAATTTTAATTTTTACATCATTCACTTTCGGCCAAATAAACAACAGAACTGAAAAAACTTCACTTTTATAACTATAGAAATAAATAGCAAAAGAGAAGTAGTTTTCACCTAAACTCCATTTTAATCCAAAATCTATTTCAACTTAAAATTTACTTTCGGTGAAACAAACATGCCCTCCGTGCATTAGTATATCGCATCCGTCACAACATTAAAAATTTTATTATAAAAGTTTAGAATATATAATCCAACTTAGTAAATGTTATTATGCAATATCAATTGAACCAGAATACTTGATATATAAATTTTTGTAAAATCCAGCCCACTAGCAATAATAATTCATTGGGCTCAAACCACAGCCCAAAATGCTTAAGGCCAGTTATTATTACAAGTGCCCATGTCTCATATAAACACAATCACAATTCCATCCACATCCGATGTGGGACTATTGGGGGAGTCACAGACTCCCCCCCAGCCCCCGTTTTGGGCTGACGAGCTCCACATCCGATGTGGGACTATTGGGGGCGTCACAGACTCCCCCCCCCCTCACAGACTCTCCCTTCCCCCCCGTTTAGGCCTGACGTCCTCGTCAGCCCCCGTTTTGGCCTGACATCCTCGTCAGCCCAAACACACACACACACAGACTCCCCCCCCGTTTTAGGCCTGACGTCCTCGTCAGCCCCCGTTTTGGCCTGACGTCCTCGTCAGCCCAAACACACACACACAGCAGCCCAAGATCACCAAGCGATGTGAGACTTGTCTCGCTAGCCCTGTCATCTGGACCCAGACTCAGCCGAGACTCATCAGCCCCCGTTTTGGCCTGACGTCCTCGTCGGTCCAAACACACACACACAGCAGCCCAAGATCACCAGGCGATGTGAGACTTGTCTCGCTAGCCCTGTCATCTGGACCTACGCTATATATTTCTTTGTTTACACTTCATTTGGAATATATATATATATATATATATATATATATATATATATATATATATATATATATATATATATATATATATATATATATATATATAGCGTAGGTCTATTATGCTCTTATGAGTATAAACCTTTTTGTATTCATAACTTTTTCGCTCTTGAATGAAGAAATGTGCGGTTAGGATGATAGTAGTCTCCCTAAGATTTACTAGGTTGTTGGTGAAATAATATAAATTCTAGAAACTATTATAATCCTAACCACGCATTACTTCGTCCAAGGGATAAAAATTTATGAGTATGTAAGAATTTTACTCATAAGAGTATAGTAGCCGAACAATATATATATATATATATATATATATATATATATATATATATATATATATATATATATATATATATATATATATATATTAGGAGACCCTTTTAAAATAAAGGTCACATTATGAACTAGACTTTTTTTTTTTTTTTTTTTGTTTTTATTCTCCTATTATTAGCATCTTCTTACTGTCAATATTATGAGTTTAATTATTTTTCTTAAATAAAGCATAGATTGGTTAAAGCTAATTGCTTTTGTAAAACTATCATTTGTTAACATTTAGTGAATAGATAATTTTAATCCACTAAAGAGAGTTTAAATTAGTTAAAATTGTTACAAAATTAAGTTACTACTAGATTAAATGATCTCCAATTTAAATAACAAAAGGTAATTCAATGTTTTTTTTAAAAAAATGGTTAGAAAATGCCAAGAATAAATATTTGGAAGAGTCGAACTATTGAATTACTTATATCACGTATTTATTTTTTATAATGTTTTAGTTCTTATGTATTTTTCTCCAAATTAGTATAGTTTGCGGATATATTTTTTCTTACTGGTTGATCATATAAAGTTGAATTTTCCTTACAAAATAACTAATTTTGCTTTTAATAAATATCTTTTTAATTATTTACTATAACTTTTATATTATTCTAGATATATGAATCATAAATTATAAATCCTAAAATGTTTTTAAAAAATTGATTCTTAGTAAGGTTAAATGGTCCAAACGTCAAAATTTTAACTCGTATGGATATATTTAGGGCTTGTTTGTATTCCCTTATTCCCAAACACATCAAAAACTATAAAAATATTTTATTTCAGTACAATTAGAATAAGTGAGAATTATTCTCACTCTTCCCAACCACCCTCTTGTTTTTTTCTTAAATACCCTCCTGCGTTTTCCGAGACACCATCTCTCACCTCATTATTACAAAATAAAATTTGAGAACAAAAAGATCATTTAAAACAATTAATACTCTTTATTTTTTTCATTCCTCATTATCATACTAAACACAAAATTTCTTATTCCGGAAATCATTCCAAACTCTTTTTTACACTAGTTCCGTATTTTATACTTATCTCTAAAATAGCTAGTTCTGCCTTAGTGCGGCCCTTACATATTTTGAAGCATTAGGGGAATGTCTTCAATACGTAAAGTTGTAGGGATAAATTAATATGCAATTTTAAAGTTTTATAGGAATAAATATGAAATTTTTTTTGGCTAAATTACAGATTTGGTCCTCAAACATTGAGTTGTGTCTTCAAAATTTATTTTGTTACAATTTCTAGCTCAAATTTTTTAAATTATTGCAGACAAATCCATAGTTCTATTTATTTGGTTAAATAATGATATAGTGCTGATATAGTATTATTAAAATTTTATAGATACTCTATAACATGATAATTATTAAAATTTTACATTACTACTATATTAATGAAATATTATTATCAAGTCAATTAAATACTACTATATTAATGAAATATTATTATCAAGTCAATTAAATTAGACTATATGACTTAATTACAACAACTTAAAAAAATTGAGCAAAAAACTTTAGCAAATTGAGACCATAAGTATAATTTTGCTCTTGTTTTTTTTTGCTAAAATATATAAAAAAAATTCAATAAATACTCGTTGCTTTATTTTTATATTGACTTTCAAAAATTTATATTTTATCTCCACAAAATTTTAAATTGATACATTTAGTTTCTTCTCCATCAGAATTTCGTCACTATTCCGTCTTATTTTTATAATTTATATAAAAAATATCGATAAAAATGATAAAAATATATTAATTTTTTTTTTTATAAAACAAGTAAAGATAATTTAGTAATTTTGTCCCCTTCGTTAAAATCATAACCAAATTTTAAGAGAGATAAAATATAAATTTTTAAAAATCAAAAAATAAAATAAAAATAATAAATATTTATATGAAGTTTTCTATATATTTTTTTTGTTTACATTTCATTTGAAATATATATATATATATATATATATATATATATATATATATATATATATATATAAAAGTTAGATTGGAATAATATTAATAGTACGAAGTCATTGGTGTTATTAAATTTTTAATCGTTGAATTAAAAAATGTGTGATTGAGATGATAGTGATCTCCTTGGATTTAATGGATGGTTGAGAAAATAATAAAATTTAACGGATGAAAATAATAAAAGAGGTTGATCTAAGGGTAGAAAACTTGATAGTACTTATACTATCGATAGTATAGAAACCTTATATATATATATATATATATATATATATATATATATATATATATATATATATATATATATATATATATATATATATATATATATATATATATATATATATATTGTGAGAGAAAGGGTGCTACCCGCTTCGTTTATTATTGAAATAAACTTAGCTGGAAATATTTATTTATTTATTATTATTTTTGAAAAAAAAATACTATACTATTCGCTTCGTTTATTTTTAAAATAAATTTAGCTGGAAATGTGAAGCAACTAGACTTCAAATTCGAAATCTCGAATTATCAACCATCAAGTCATTTGCCACTTACTCTGCGAACAATTAAAAAATGAAGGTTTCTATACTAGTCATATTAAAATAAAAATCAGTGAACTTTTTTTTTTTTTTTTTTTTTAATCCTAACCCCGGTCTATTGAACACGGTTCATAAGAAGTCGGTTTTTTTTTTTTTTTTTTTTTTTTTATATATATATATTTTAACCTTAATATTCTTACCCCTGGTTTCCTTTCGATGCCTCCATATTACAGCTCACTCTCCTTATTAGAGCTTCACCGGGAGCCATCGAATCCAAAAATTTCCAATCCCCCACACCCACATCCTCACCCACACCCACAAAGAAGAGAAGAGAGAGAGTTGTGTAGAGCGAAAGAGAGAGAGAGCTACCGACCTTTTTTTTTTTTGGTTTAAGGATGCTAAATAAGATGGAGAGTTCGTAGCAGTTCACACCTAATCTTTCGTATATATCTGCGATGGCCAAACGCTTGTATCAAGTTTGGAAAGGGAATAATGTAAGAAAAAGAATTCGCACTTTCCTTTTATTTTCTTGTGGAATTGTACTTTTGGGACAATTTTGGCATGTGGGTTATGCTTGGATCGATGTTAAAAGTAGGAGGGTTTTGCTTAATTTTGGTTATTTAATCCTTAGATGAAATGGGTTGTTGTTAATTTAATGCTCTTGGGAGGATTTTTCTTTTTTCTTTTTTTTTTCCCCTTTTTTGGTTTGCAATTTATAGTGTATGTATTGATTGGTTTTGCCTTCAAGTGGTAATTTTGGTGAATTATATTTTAGTTTGGTAGATTAGGGTTTCAAACCTTGGAATGATGAATTAGTGGCATGTAGTTCAAATCCCACCGAAATTTGAGGAATTGTTTGGTAACTATATGTTGGTTTATTAATTTATTGTTATTTTCTCTATGTTCATTTTACTAGAAGTATTATACTCTTTTTTGTCTTTTTTTAACATCAAAATTTGACCTCAGTAATGTCCCTTTTTTTTGGCTATCAATTTCATTCATAAAGAAGATGAATTAGACAAAAGCAGTGAGACAGCTCGGTCTGGAAAAGGTGAAAAAAAAAAAAAGAAAACAATTTCCTGCCCTGCTAAAATTTTCACAGGATCTTTCCTCCCAAAAAACGCTTCATCTTTCTCAGCAATGAGAGAACTCACAATTCTGACCCCTACATTCCTCCCACACTGCACGTAATCTACTGACCAAGGCAACCGTCCGCTGGAGTTTAGTCGACATATTGTGGAAGATCACCTTATTCTTAATACTCCAGACCACCCACCAAATTACTGACAGACAGGCAAGTTTTTCGTTAGCTCGGTCGGACCCCTCCTGCATTATCTAGTTATCCCAGACGCTTCTTATGTCGTCGTTCCCACGCCTGCTGACCAGATCCTCAGAGACCATCCACGTTACCTATCTTGTGTAGACACACCTCATAAGTAGATGATCCGTTGTTTCCGGCTCGGTTCCACATAGTAGGCACATTAGATTCCCTGTCGACCTTCTTTTTGCAAGATTGTCAGCCGTTTCGATTCGTTTTTTGAGAGCAAGCCACACGAAGATACTTACTTTTGTCGGCAGGCGGAGGGTCCAGATTTTTATGGTGCAGTTGTCCCTTACTCTCCCATCGTTGAGCAATCTGTAGGTGGACTTCACGGTGAATAGTCCGTTAGCATTCCATCGCCAAACTGCTCTATCAGTCTCTTGTCCAATCCTAATACCTTAGTAATGTCCTAGTTTTAATTTTTGAATATGGCCTTCTATTCCTTAGATGTTAGATCCAATCCTAATACCTTAGTAATGTCCTAGTTTTAATTTTTGAATATGGCCTTCTATTCCTTAGATGTTAGATGTGCCTAATAATGCTGGCAAATGAGCGAGCTGGCTCGTGTTCGGCTTGCGTTTGGCTCAGAATTCAGCTCGCTCGAGCTTGACTCGAAATTAAATGAGCCGAGCTTTGGATAGAAAAAAAAAACTCGAAAATTATTTCAAGCCGAGTTAGAGTATTAGTGGGCTCGCTTGAATTAGGCTCGAAAAGCTCAAGTATATATATTAAAAATATTTATAAATATATATAATTATATATAATAATATATATTATGTATTTTAATTATATATACATAGAGTTTAGATTATTGGGCCATAATTGCTAGCCCACAAGACCAAACCAATAAATTTTACCCTATAATTACTTTCTTTTTCCCTCTCTTATTTTCGTAAAATTTTGGCTAGATATTAACATTTTTTTTAAAAATCTTGTGTACTTACTTTGAAAATACATAGTAGATTAAGCAGCCATGAAAATTTAAAAGTACTTTACTGATCTTAAATATGCTTAGCTAACTTTGTATGGTCGAAGAATTCTAGTTTGATATGATTTTGTTAAATTATAGTAAAAAGGAATATCATTGGTTGTATGCTTAAGAAAATATACATATATATTCTTAAGGTAAAAAATGATTATGTTTATACAAAATTTTGATTTTAGTTATATATATGACGAAAGAGAAGACATGCGAGGCTTGATTTTAGTTATATATGACGAAAGAGAAGACATGCGAGGCTGGAACAAAAATACGAATAGAAATGGACATTCGTTATAAGGTTAGATATATTAACTCATAAATCATTTTTCTTAATATTATAATACCGTATTTTATACATTTATTTTGTATTTTGAACTATTAGACATACTTTTGTATCAAATTCTATATAATGTTCTATAAAAATTAAACTATAGATTACATGATGTTAAGAATATCAGGCGGCTCGTTTAGGACTCGAGTTCACTCGACTCGAAATTAGGCTCCCTCGAGCTCGGCTCGAATTAATTTCAAGCCGAGCCTGAGCCTAAATTTAGGCTCGAAATTAATTTCAAGCCAAATTTGAGCTGAGGTAAGCTCGCTCGAGCTCGGCTCGTTTCCATTCCTAGTGCCTAATGCGAAATTATATGAAGCTTAAGCTATTAGAGAATGATATTTTTATATTTTTATGTTCAATACCACCTTCACATTTGGGCTCGAGACATTTTATTAGACTCAAGACGTGGGCATAATTAAATGGGAGGAAATCAAATAACGCTAGGAGCATGTAGGATTCAAACTCTGAATCTTCTGCTCTGATACAATGTGAAATTATATAAAATAAATGTTATTCTCTAAGGCCCCGTTTGGTTCGGGTATAAATTTAAGAGGTATAAATTTTTTTATACCTGGGATAGCTTGCTATTCTGGGATAATCAAGTATAAAAGTTAAACTGCGTTTGGTTCAAAAGTTGGTGTTCTCTGGAATAGAAAAAATTGTGTTTGGTTAAAATTATGGAATAGTAGAGAATAGTGAAAAAAGATGATAGATTTTTTATCAAAATGCCAACTTTGTCCTTACCTTATATATATATATATATAAATTAATTTTAATTATTATAAATTAATTAAAATGGCAATTTAATTGTAAATAATAAATTATATCTCACCTAAACAAAATAATTTTTTATATTTTATAGTATATTTTAGTAAATAATAATTAGTAAACAAAAATAATTTCATAACCGTAGATTACATAGCCTCATGTTCATATAGTCTCAGATTGGAAGGTAAGCTAATGTAAAAAAAAAAAAATTTCATTCATTGCCCCTGAGGTATAAACCCTATTCCAGGGGAGGGTTGGAATATTTCTTAACGGGTTATCCCAGAATAACCCGTTAAGCAAGGGTTATTTTAAACTTTTATCTCTAGTTATTTTTTACCCCCGTTTGGCAAAAATAGTGGGATAAAGTGGGTTATTCCTCCTTTATCTCACAACCAAATAGGGCCTAAAAGCTTAAGATATTAGAGAATAGTGTTTTTATATTTTTATGTTCAACACCTAAATCCTCGCACACGGCACAAACCTAGTGCGGTTATACAAGAACTGGATAAAACTAGATTGAAAGAGCTGGATTGAACCAGAATAGGCCGAAATGAAACCAGAGACAGAAGGGAACATGGCGTAATCGAGTTGAAATAGGGTTAGACTAGAAGAAACTTGAATAAGTGTGTGGCCCAAGCTTTGATGCCATGTTAAAAGGGCTCGAACCAACCCGAAAGTTTAAAGCTGATATATGGAGAAACGTTTACACATTATATACACGACAAGATTCTTATTTCTGTCCAATGTGGGGCTAATTGTCACGCCTCGAGCCCTCAACGGAAGCTCCCTCGGGCACGTGCGCCAGATCCGCCAAACTGATAGAGTTTCCTCTATCCGCCCAAGGTATTACACATCCTGCACAAATCAAAGCATTCTAAACAGAAATAGAGTGTACACAAGGATTGTATGGGGAGATAACAATAAACATAAACCACTAAACTATTACATCATTTTTCGTTCATTACATTTACAACTTCTCCAATTACAACCCAAAATAATGCTTACAATTTTGTTTTGTTTTATTTTATTTTCTTTACCCTTTAGCTATACAATATCTAAGGGGTGTAACTATCTGGATTACCAAAATGTAAGGACGTTATCTACTGTGCTACACCCTTTCCTCTCGCCACCGCATCCTCCACGGAGGGACCTGGAAAAACATGGGGTGAGAACTATGAACATAGTTTTCAATGGGTACGACCACCTAAGAGAAAAGCTCGACCCACCAGGTCGAAAGGAGGCAATGTCAGCACGAAAAGATAGATAAATAACTGGTAAACATATAAATCTATACTATATGCACAAAATAAAACACATGCTCATAACTCTGCTCATGGTAATGAAAACTACACATGCAAGTAAGTTCTACTCTACTTACTATCTCATTTTTTTATTCCTTATCCGACTCGGTCTCGAGTCAATACTAGCAGAATTGCCGCTTTATGTAGGCTATAGGTCGGAATCGCCGCACTCTTTAATTGTCAGTCCACAAGCCACGGAATCACTGTGCTCGCTTGGGCCAGGGGCTCCGGGGTCGCCGTCCCACTGTGCACCAAGTCCACTGGGACTTGTCGTGCTCAATTGGGCCAAGGGCTCTGGCGTCGCCATCTCGCTGTGCGCCAAGTCCGCAGGGAATCGCCATGCTTACTTGGGCCAGGAGCTTCGGGGGCACCGTCCCGTTGTGCACCAAGTCCATAGGGACTCGCCGCTTTCAAGTTTCATCAAGGGTTATAAGTCTCATCCTATGTTGTCAACCTTTCTAGGTTTAATTGCCATCCGAGTCCAAGTGATCTATATACCACTATGTTGTCCAATCTATGTCATATGTCACTAGGTTTACTAGTTTTGTTGAGTTCTCATGTCCCTAGAGAAATGTCAATCTACAACTAGTCCCATGCATAGGTGTGCATGCATACATACATACGTATAGGTTCTTTCACATGAATATAATTATCTCATGGTAGTTATGCATTTTAAATCATATATTTTATCTACATGCATTTATTCTTTAACTATCCAATTTATTTACATGCATTTTTTCGATAAAAAATCTCTCTAGATATGAGAAGTGACCAAATCCATTCAGTGCACACTAACCCCCCTCAAATGTTCCTAATTGCTCGTAGTCACTTGCAATTAGGCTCCCTTTAGTGTTTCGTTAGACTTTAGTACTAACGAACCCAAAACTTGAAGAATTGGCTCTTTTCTTCGAATCGATCCCCAAAACCTCGTTGTTTCTTGAGTCGAAGTTGTTGAGTGTGCTTCTACAACCTTCAATTAAGTTTCCAAAGGATCAATTAGGTTTTAAATCCCTTAGAAACAAAACTCCCAATCCTAACCCTAGATTTTTATTTTACTCAAGAACATCCAAAAACTATAGTGTTAGTTTGAATAATCTAGGTTAGAATGGTGTAGGGAAGTCAAGAATCTCGATTTTAAAGGATTTAAGATAATCTCAACTATAAAGCCGAAATCTCTTACCTTAGCCCTAAGCTCCCTTGCTTTTTTCTTGCTCTAAGAAGCTCAATCCATACCTCCAAAGCTGTTAGGATTTGGTTAGTTTTGTAATTAAATCTTAATTGGAGTAGGATTAATATTTAAATCTGTTAGAGATAAATTAATTTAGATTTAAATATTAATTGGATTATAATCCTAATTTAATTAGAGTTGGGTTTATCTTGAGCGGAGTTTATATATATCTCTAATGTAGAGAGCATATAAAGATAAAAGTACGTGTGATCTTGAGGATGATTGTACGATACAAAAAGAGAGAAAAGAGAGAAGTTTTCTAGGTTTATAGAAGACGAGAGAAGGATAAGAGAGATTCAGGAGGAGGGCTCGGGTTGAAGCTACTCTATTGCAGAAGAAAAGAGAAGTCGGTGCAATTCTTTTCTTGGTTAATGAATCTTATTTCACCCGCATATTTTCTGTTTTGGTTTTCTTCTCTTTGTGGTTGTATTGGTTTTAGTTTTGTTGAGAAGACGGGTTTTTGGTAAAAACCCGATTTGACGTTTCCGCTGCGGAATCCCAACTCTAGGTACCAACGTGGATTGCGGTACCGGAACGGGTTGCGGATTCACAGAATCTGGTACCGGGGCGAGTACTGGATTTTTCCAACAATTGGTATCGGAGCTAAAGATTATCGATCTTCGGAAAAGATCGACGGAGATGGCCACGAAGTTCGAAATGGAGAAGTTCGACGATAAGAACAATTTCGGCTTGTGGCAGATTAAAGTTCGAGCCGTTTTGGTACAGCAGGATTTGGACCAAACGTTGAACGGAAAAGAGGCAAAGCCGGCGGAGATTACGTATGCGGCATGGGAGAAGATAGAGCGAAAAGCGTTGAGTACGCTTCATCTATTATTAGCAGATGATGTTCTTTACAACATAGTCAACGAGTCAACACTGGCGAAGTTGTGGAAGAAATTGGAAGATCTGTACATGACCAAATCCCTAACGAACAGATTGTATCTGAAGCAGCGACTGTTCAAGCTGCGGATGCAAGAAGCGGCTAACCTACATGAGCATCTGAACGAGTTCAACAAGGTGGTGACCCAGTTGACCAGTATCGGAGTCAAACTGGATGATGAAGATAAGGCGCTTATTTTACTTTCCTCGTTACCGGTGACATATGAGCATTTTATGACCACGTTGCTTTATGGTAAAGAGACCATAAGCGTGGAGACAGTCACGGCGGCGCTTCTCTCGAATGAGATGCGAAAGATAACTTAGGAGTCCGGCATGCAGAGTCATGACACAGCTTTGATAGTAAAAGCGAAGAAGGATGTAAAAATATTGGCGACCGGAAATAGACAAAAGAAGCCCTTATCCGAGGTGGAGTGCTTCTATTGTCATAAAAGAGGTCACATTAAGCGCAACTGTCATAAGCTTAAGGATGTCTTGAATGAGTTAAAGCGGCAGAAGGGAAAAACTGTCGCGGATTAGGACAATCAGACGTTAGCGATGGCGCAGGCGGCAGAATCGGAGATGATCGATTCTGACGTGCTATATGCGGTGACCGGTGATACTAAAATTTCGGATGATGTATGGGTGCTCGATTCGGCATGTTCCTTTCACGTCTGCCCGAAAAAAGAGTCTTTTGCTACCTATAAGGCGATAAAAGGCAAAAAAGCTCTTATGGGGAACGGGACGGCATGCAAAGTTTTAGGAGTCGGCACGGTGAAGATCCGGATGTATGATGGGGTCGTGAGGACACTGATAGGTGTACGACACGTTCCTGGTCTGAAGCGGAATTTGATCTCGTTAGGTGAGTTGGACTCGAAAAGTTGCAAAATTTCAACTTCAGGTGGAGCTATGAGGGTGCAAAAACGAGATCGGATCGTGTGCGTGGCGAACAAGCGTGGGAACTTGTATGTTCTGAACGGGAGAACAATCAGAACCGAAGCAAAAGCAATTTGGGTTCCAAAAGTTCGCGGAGGCGCAATCGCTCCAGATGGAGCGGAGGATGCGGCAACATTGAGCGGCGGAGACAAGCTCAAGGTGGAGCTTGCGTGGTGAGCTCGACGTAGCAATTAAATATTACAAATCAAACCAAGGTGGAGATTGTTAGGATTTGGTTAGTTTTGTAATTAAATCTTAATTGGATTAGGATTAATATTTAAATCTGTTAGAGATAAATTAATTTAGATTTAAATATTAATTGGATTATAATCCTAATTTAATTAGAGTTGGGTTTATCTTGAGCGGAGTTTATATATATCTCTAATGTAGAGAGCATATAAAGATAAAAGTACGTATGATCTTGAGGATGATTGTACGATACAAAAAGAGAGAAAAGAGAGAAGTCTTCTAGGTTTATAGAAGACGAGAGAAGGGTGAGAGAGATTCAGGAGCAGGGCTCGGGTTGAAGCTACTCTATTGCAGAAGAAAAGAGAAGTTGGTGTAATTCTTTTCTTGATTAATGAATCTTATTTCATCCGCATATTTTCTGTTTTGGTTTTCTTCTCTTTGTGGTTGTATTGGTTCTAGTTTTGTTGAGAAGACGGATTTTTGGTAAAAATTCGATTTGACGTTTCCGCTGCGGAATCCCAACTCTAGGTACCAACGTGGATTGCGGTACCGGAGCGGGTTGCAGATTCACAGAATCTGGTACCGGGGCGAGTACCGAATTTCCCAACAAAAGCCTTCTTAAGCTTTTCTACTCCAATCTCCACCTTTAGGAGAGGTTCTTCTAGAGAGAGAGAGGAAGAGAGGAGAGTGAGGAAGAGGAGAGGAGTGTTCTCTTTTGTTTTCTAATGGGGAGAGAGAGAGGGCTGAGAACCCCTTTAAAATATTATAACAAAATCCCCCAAAGTCCCTCTTCTTTTCCTTCTTGCAGCAGGTGTCCCTGTCAGTTTGCGAGCAATTTTGGGCGCTCGCGAGATGATTCAGGTGCCTGAATCTTTAGAACACTGTTCCATCGGGCGTCCGTAGGACTTTTTGGGCATCCACTCTCTCACGACTGCACGCTTGGGGAGCTCTCGGGTTGAGCATCCGATTATACGATCTCGAGCGCCCGCCAGGCGTCCGAATGTGGTTTCAAGAGCCCACAGGGCATTTCGTGTTGGCTATTTATTTATGGGTTAAATGGGTCCAACTTCCTGCCTCGTGACAATAGGCCCAGGAGACTAATAAGTTGAGTTGGGTGAGCCCAGTAAGTTGAGTGGGGCTGCAGTCCACAATAGACCTAACGGCAAGAGGCCCAACAATAGACCCAACGTCCAGGTGGGTTGAGTCTGGTCGAGACCCGTGGGCGCTGTATCTGTACACTTTAAGTGAATTGGTTGCGTATTTCTAACAGCTCGAGCTTTTGGGATTAATGGTTAGCGCCAACGATCCGACAAGTGGTATCAGAGCCAGTGGCACGGGTTCGATTCCCACACGGTGCAGGTGTTGGGAGGGGGATTGTTGGCTATTTATTTATGGGTTAAATAGGTCCAACTTTCTGCCTCGTGACAATAGGCCCAGGAGACTAATAAGTTGAGTTGGGTGAGCCCAGTAAGTTGAGTGGGGCTGCGGTCCACAATAGACCTAACGGCAAGACGCCCAACAATAGACCCAACGTCCAGGTGGGTTGAGTCTGGTCGAGACCCGTGGGCGCTGTATCTGTACACTTTAAGTGAATTGGTTGCGTATTTCTAACAGCTCGAGCTTTTGGGATTAATGGTTAGCGCCAACGATCCGACATTTCGGGCGCCCAAAAACTCTGGAGCTTGTATCCATCTCCCGTGTTGGCCTCAGGTTGCCCTCTGCGTGATCTTCCTGGCACCTACGACATTTTCCGAGCGTTTGGAAATTCTAGAACTTAGATTTTGAGTTTTCCAACTCTGTTTCGATCCGAATTCATTTCGATTCGATCCAAACTCGTTCTAAACTCATATAATCACATTTTAAATATGATCAACCTGCACTTTGTCAATTTAGCCAAAGCCAGTACACTACACTAATATTCCTAACAAAATCACAGAATATTGCCTAGTATTTTTGAAGGAAACGGTTAAATTTTATGGGACTTCACTTAAATAATAAAGAAAAGAGATGTTGAAACATGATTATACCTGCGTCTTGACGACCTTATTCTTCCTCTGCTCAATCATACCTAGATGTAGATTCTTATGAGGTTAGTATGTTGCGCATAGATGCTCAATAATATTTGCATTGCCTACACCGTTTGTACCTAGCACAGTTGAGTAAGGGATTGATGGTTGGTAGCGGAGGTCGCAAGTTCGAAACCTTGTTGCTTCGCATTTCCAGCTGACTTCATTTCATAGAAAAAAAAAAAAATGAACGAAGTGGGTGGCTTGTAGCTCGCTACTTTTCTCTCAAAAAGAAAAAAAATCGTATTGCCTACCTGGAAATGTTTTGACTCATTTGCGTGTTGTTAAACTAAAAGGCTGAACCTAGCTATGACTATGGCCTGTTTAGTAGCTGAAAATAACAGTTGCATAACTTACCTGCAATATGCAATATGAAAATATCAGTTGCATAACACTTATGGATATTTAAAGTGTACTCACTTTGGGTCCTGTACTGTTATATTTTACTCTTTTTAGTGGGTGTGTATTGGCTGTTTTTTTTCTTTGAATTTCCTGCTCGAATCTGAAGCTGAAAATTGCATATCTCCTGCTTATCAATTCACTGGAAAAGGGATAGTTTTTTTTTTCAAAAAAAATGCTGCAAAATGATGTTTTACACATGATAATATATCTACTTGCAACCTAAAAATTGATCATTTTGGTGCCAATTCAAGAATACTCTGTTTTTTACTCGCGAAGCTATCTATGTACATACAATAGGCTTCTTACTCAAAATCTGTTTCCTTTCGTTGGGGTTTTTTCTTTTTTGGCATAAGTGGATCACTTTCAGATTTTTTTTTAATGCGATATATCCTTCTTTCTGATGTATACCAATACTGTTCTTAAGTGTATGATTGCCTTCTACTCTGTTGAGAAGTGTGTTTACTATTCACTCTAGGAGTTTAGGTCTTACGCATTTGTTGCACTGAACACCTAATGCAAATTGCATTCCTATATTATATTTATTTAATTTCAATACAAATATGTCTGTGATGTTCTTTATCCTCAAAAAAAAAAAAGAGTATAACCTATTCTTCACCCTGCTCTAATTTTCTGAAGAGTAGAGTTTATATACTTTTAAAACCACAAGCCCAACTATGCTTGTGAATTTTTTACTATTGGATTTGTTTTGAGATTTGTGCTATTGTAAAATCAACTAAAAAGAAAGAAAGAGAAAGTACAATAATACGGATCCCAATACAAATCTAATAATAAAAAATTTACAAGTATAGTTGGGCTTGTACTTTTGAAAGTATATAAACTCTACTCTTTTATGAAAAGCATTAGTAGTGGCAAGTTGCGTTGACTTCTATATTTTCTTTTGTGGTTCCTTTTCTGTAGATATTCATATGTGGTGGAAGGATAATATTTGGACCTGATGCTAACTCACTGTTGATTACAATCTCCCTCATTGTTGTCCCTGTTGTGATCTTCTGTGTATTTGTTGCGAGACATCTCCTCCACAAATTTCCTGCCTACAATGCAGGATATGCTGTTCTCGTAGTCACAATTGCCTACACTATTTTTGTAAGTACCGTTGCTCATACTTGAAGTATGCTTGAAAATTTGAGAGGTTTCTTCTTCATAGGTCTTTGTCTCTTACTTTCTCAAGTAGTTTAAATAAGTACTTTTGTTAGTGAAATTAATTGATAGCTGATTTTTTATCCGTTACCCTACTTGTTTAGATGTTATTCTAATGCAATTGCAAGTAATGGTTGTTTTTTCCCATTTTCTTTTCCCCGTGTTATGAGTAACTCATATAGAGGTTACAGTGTGAAGCATGCTATTCTAATGCTAATTGAGAAGGCAATTCTAATTTAATTCTTTCTGATTCTGATCCATAATTTCTACCAACTGTAGTATTTTGTTATAAAATCTAGTTGTACTCTACAGTCTATCATTAAAGTTTAGTACTGAACCATTGATCAGCGGATTAGTCTGCAATCTCCATTTTCTTTTCTTAGCACTAATGGTTCAAGATGCTTGTTAGTAGCCTTAGTCATTTTTTTCTTTTTTTCGTAGAATCCTACATACACAGTCATGTATTTCTTAGCACTAATGGTTCTTGATGCTTGCTAGTAGCCTTACTCTTCTTTTCTTTTTTTTCTCTTTTTCCTCGAATCCTACATACACAGTCATGTATTTATGTGCCTCTGATTATGTCTTGCTAGACACTTGCTACATTTTCAGTCTCAGATTCATTATACTCAAAATGTATACCATTGCATGATCAAATTAGTAACTACTGTATTTTCCTTCAATCTTAAATTATCTATCTTATTATTTTCTCCCAAAGTTTTTATTTACCCACCAAAGATCATAGATTTTCTTCTCTTTTCTGTCAAACTCTGATTTCTAGGTACTATTACTCCTCTTTATTACTTCAGCTCGAGATCCGGGAATTGTACCACGTGCTTCGCATCCGCCAGAGGAATTCACTTATGATATTTCAGTGACTCCTGACCACATCGGTACGCTTCCCCGGACAAAAGAAGTAATAGTCCACGGCATGCCCGTGAAGATAAAATATTGTGAGACTTGCATGGTCTATCGTCCTCCTCGTTGTTCTCATTGCTCGATATGTAATAATTGCGTTGAACGCTTTGATCATCACTGCCCCTGGGTTGGACAATGTATTGGACAGGTTTGTTTATGTTCTCGCTATCTTCTACTTAGGGCAGTGATATGGCAGAGTAACAATTGCTATTGGCGGAGTAGGTGCAATGAATTTGGTCCGCGTGTTGTATCGGCTTTGTTAATAGTATTTGTTGCTCTTTTAATATCACTACCCTTTACTTGTTCTGTGATCTATTTGTCCGGTAGATAGCTCATTTCATCTTCGCTCTGGACAAGTTCTAGATTTTTCATTTTCCGAATGCTTAGTTGCTTTCTTTTTTAGTAGAGAAGCTATTGTATGCGCCTGGCCAAATGTGTACTTTGTTGGATAACAATAGATAATCTAAAGTATATGCCGCATTTCTAATTACACTCTATGCAAATAAAATTTGTTGTCACTGCTCTACACTGCAAGATTTGCAAGTTTGATCATCTATTAGTTGAGATAGAAATCTTTTATTTGTTGGAATTGTTATGTGTGAATCTTTCCCGTTGACTGATGATTTAATAAAATAAAGTTCGTTTAGGTTATCCATTTTAGAGTTTTTAAACTGTCTGCTTTCTTTGGAACTAAATATATGTTTGTTAGAATACTGAACACTGCCCAATCAGGAGGATAACATCAACAAAATCAAATGGTTGAAATTATACTACAACACATAGAAGGAATATTATCAAGTTGGCGAGTCATATAACTACCACTTTGAGACATCGCAAACTTCTTATTTGAACATAGAAGTGAAAAAAGGCTAATGTGCAGGAATCCCCAAGGAATATCATGATGAAAAGATGCAAAGAGGTGACTAGAAGTTGTATTTTAAGGTGGTAATATATGGGTTTCAATATTTCTGACTGCGAAAGTTTTCCTGTATTTGTATAATTGGATTTCCTGTAACTGAACCAAGCAAAAATTCTCACTTGCTAGTACAATATCGATTTCCTCATATCCTTAACTGTAATGTTTTTCTTCCTACTAAAGTGATCACTTAATCTGGTTAATAACTTACCATTTTGAATATTTGCTTACGCAGCGCAATTACCGCTACTTTTTCTACTTTGTTTCTTCGTCGACTCTTCTTTGCATCTATGTATTTGCAATGTGTGCTCTTTACATCAAGTTTCTTGTGGATGGGGATTCGACAGTATGGAAGGCAATGAAAGAGTCGCCAGCATCAGTGGTGCTAATGATATACTGTTTCATATCTCTCTGGTTTGTTGGCGGTCTCACCGGATTTCATTTATATCTCATCTCCACCAACCAGGTATGCTCTTGTTACTTTGCAAGCATGGACCGTTGCATGGCTTTCTTTGCAAAATCATGTATTTATACGTATTCCGCTTTAGAATCTGGTTTTCAAAATGCACCCCTCAAATGTGCAGTTTCTCTTAAATAATGCCATTATCTTTAGTTGTTAAAGTAATCATTTTCGCGGCAGGATGTTAATTTTTTTAATATTATAGTTTTCGAAGAGGTGCTTTTCTTCGCTAAAAAGGTTATATTTGTAAGAATGAAGTTTTAAAGGGCACAGATGAAAATTCAGTTTTGGAGGGGTATTTGTAACTAGATAGTCTTGTGGGGACTAATATGTAAATGTATCTTTCATTTTTAGGGATGTTATATCTTATTTTCTTTCAGTTTGACTGTGAAAACTATCTCATTTCCGCTACTCGAGTTTCTTTTCCTCGTCACAATCACATTATTTAGTTCCTTCTCGTGGCAAATAATTTCCCATATTTTCCAGACCACTTATGAGAACTTCCGCCACAGAGGCGACGATGCGCCCAATGTTTACGACCGCGGTTGTCTCAACAACTTTCTAGAAGTCTTCTGCATGGAAATCAGACCTTCAAGAAACCAAATCCGAGCTTTTGTACAAGAGGAATCAGAAAGAGCTGCTCCGAGAAGCCGTTCCGATGAGATAGAAGAAGAAGAAGAAGAAGAAGATGATGAAGATGAGCTGCCCCACGGCCCGCGCGCCAAGGTCGAGGATGACCTCGAGATCGGCGGCGACCTCCTCAAGATCTCACAGCGCCGCACCGCCACCTCCTATGAAGAGGGCGGAGTCGACTTCGGCTCTGAGCTCGGTGCGGGTCCTGAGGCACGGGTCCCCGTTATCACGGGTGAGGTGGAGAGGTTCAGCTGGGGGATTATGAGAAGCGGGAGTTGGGATATCTCGCCAGAAGTGCTTCCTCCAGGCTCTTCGATCACGGAAACTGGGACACACTCACAATAAGAAGCACTGTAGTCCAAAGCAGTTTTCTCTGTGCTTTTATAGCCTTTTGTTTTTTTTTTTTTTTTTCCTTCTTTCTGCATTATATGTGTCTCTTTGGTTAATTTCTGTGGAGGAAGTTAAGGGATTGTATTGGGAAAAGCCATGGTAATTACTCTTCTCTTTTGTATTGCTGTTTGTGTTATAGTTTGGTAACTTATTCTTTTTGTAAAGCACTTTTGCAAGATGTTTGGCATAGTTTACTTTCTATTTACCCCCTTTTCTTTTTCTTTTCCCCTATCTTGTCCTATTTTAGGCCATTTTGGGCAAATCTTGTGATTCCTCTAGCAACCATGTTGTAATTTTGCTTTTTCCTTCTCTAATGTGATTCTTGGGATGAAAGCTAGAGAGTTGTAGATTTGCTTTTGCCTGTCTTGGCCTCCTGCCAAAGTGCTGTTTAAGTACTGTGTTGTTTGAAGAATTTAGATAACTTTGTTAAATTCAAGCAACAGCTTTACACACAGCTTGAATTTTAGACCCAGAAACTCATTTATCAGCCTTCCTAGCCATTCCCAACTCATGCTGTTGAATATAAAAGTTTGCTTTTATTGTTAGAAAAGGTTTTTTTTTTTTTTTCTCCTCGAGTATTGGTACATATCATGCCATGTAGCTATATATATTAGGTGTGCAACAAGGGAAAAACATGTTTTGACTTTTTGATGATTAGCGACTGAATATTACCCAGGAAAAGAAGGTGTTCCTCTAGACGATTTGATTACCATGCATGCAATTAAAGACGGAAAAAGACTAATAAGTGTTTAGCTCCCTAATCACCATGCACTTCTAGACAAATTTGGCCATGTTTTTACTTATCCATTCAATAGTAATTGTTTCTGCTGTCAAAGAGAGAAGTTTGAAGGTTCTGTTATGACAAGAATTAGGAGTAAGATCTTAAGTTGTGTTTATGATTTCGCTATTGAAAATTACTATTAGAATTATTTTGTGGGCTTGTTCTACTATGATCATTTAGACAATATTTTATTTAGTAGCACATTAATCTATAGCGCGACTAAAATAGTTTCTTAAAATTTCTTAAAATATCATTTATAACATTATTTTCATATATATATATATATATATATATATATATATAGTAGTTGGGTTTAGAATGCGCAATCCATACATGAGCAAATTACACGACTGCAACTTCATTGATTGAATTCAAAATAATAAGATAAAAAACGCCTGATCCAAAAATTACACAACATGACCAAATTATCATATAATGATTTTTGTGCCGAAAATGACTAATGATTATATGATATTTATTTTTTAGGGTTTAAACACCCTAAAACATCTAGAGTCATGCCCTCTATAAAATTTAGAAATGTTAATGGCTTTAAATTATGTGATAAAGAGTCCTTACGAGTTGCTAATATATTGGCAAATCTATAAGCCATCTAATTACGAACCTGTTGAGGCCAAAATGTGGCTTGCGCGCGATCGGCCCCTTTGGGTGACCCTTCAGAGGTGTCGAAGTACGCCGCGTGCCAACAATCAAGCAATCGGGCCGAGAAGAGATCCGCTCGGCCGGGTTCTCCTCTGGTAGCTTCTCACGACCGCTCGATTGAGGACATCCGAAGCGGGGTTTATGGAGGTATAGAGAAATCGCCGGTTTCGACTTAGGGAAGTCGAACCGGATAGAGATATAAATGTATGGCTAATGAGCTGATTGTAACGTTAAAATAAATAAAGACACGGCTAGTGAGTCGGTTTATACTCTAAATGCACGAAAGCAAATAAAGATACGGCTGATGAGCCGGTTTACATTCTAAATGTAAAAATAGGCAAATAAGGACATGACCGAATGGGCTTGTTTACACTCTAAATGCAAAAATAAAGACACGACCGAATGACCGGTTTACACTTTATATTAATAAAATAAAGGGATACGAGTGGAAAAAAAAGATAGAAAGATTACAATTAAGCCTACTCATAAGAAAATAGTAAAAAAGAAGAAAAAAGAGTTAAGTTAATCTACTCTTAGATAAATGAAGAAGCTGGAGTGGTACTGGGCTTACGAGGTTGCTGGATCCCGTTTCCTTCGATGGTTCGGATATTTATACACTTTCTGAACCGTGTTATTTAGGCACCGATTTAAATTATCGACGCAAATTTGGGGAGGTTATCGGATAACCAGCAACTACTTTCTTTTGAGCCGAAAGCCCTCAATCAGAACAGTAGTCGTTTTTCCGTCTAGGTTCATCCTCTGATCGTTGCGCCAGAGCGTAACCCTCGGCGCTTTCCAATACTAGACGCCGCTTGCCGTTCTGGGTTGGTTATGAGATTCGCGCCTTTATATCGCAATCCTTCTCTTTGAAGTCCTTCCTTCATTGTTTGGAATTCTCGCATACTGATTGCAATTCTTGTCTCTTCTGTCGATTGACTGGGAAAGTCAAGTGGGTGCTATTAGCCGAAGTCTGTCATGATTGATCCGTGACTTCTTTCGTCGGTAGGTTCTTCTGTCGGCTGATACCCTCAGCCGATGGCGGGTGTCGCGTGCTGTGCTTCATGCGCCTGAGATCAATCGCGAGTCTTTCTTCGGTTGACTCTCTCTATCGGCTGATGCTTTCAGCCGTTGACATACAATACGTGCTGCGTCCTGAGATGGGTCCCAATCCGGACACAGATCCTTCTCTTTATCTGCTGACGTTTTTAGCCGACGGTACACGTCATGTGTTACTTTCTCATGTGGTGGAAAATCTGGTCTAAACAATGCCCCCTCGGCAATCGGCTGCCATGCTGTTTGGGCGATTGTCGAAAGTGAATTAACTCTGGGCGCTGATAACATCATCCTGCGATTTTCCCCATACCTTGGCAGGGTCTTTGCTCACTGCCCAAGGAATTTCGGGAATGGACGTTAATGCCCCTCGGTCCTCAGAAACTTTATCCTTTGCTCCCCCTTCACTGAATGTTGTCGCTCTCCGAGAAGCTTCAGTTATAGCTCCGTTCCTTTTCCGCTGGTCCATAAAAAAGATCACTGCTTGCAGCTTTCTTTGCATCTAGTCCCTTCCTTTGTGCTGATGCTCCTGTCACAGCGTCGCTCTGGCCGCAGTTTTTTCAACTTTGATGGTGCTTTCGATGTGGCCTCTCAATTTGGCCTTAGGAACATTATGTTGCCAGGTGACGAAGGGCTCTCCTCACCTCGAGCTCGCAATGAAATCCCTTCGGAGGTAGCTTATATTCGTGACATTCTGATATGGGATCCAACGGTTTTAACCGGTCTTCAGCTGCTTACAGATGGTAGTGCTTATGAAGATCTTGCACTGGGCTGTTGGCATACAAAAAAAATTATAATAAAAAAATAGGGGGAAAGATTATGGTCCAAAATTTTTAACATATTAATAATTTGGGTCCAACAAATTTTACTATAAACTCAAGCCACATTAATAGGCAATTTGTGAACACAACCAAATAGGTCTCATCAAAGTCCGTCGATTTTTTTTAGTCACCAAATTAGTCGGATTCTATTTTTTTTTGCCACACGGGCCTTACATTATAGTCAACTTCTTGTTTAAAGATTCAATTTCAAAAATTATGTTCAAATTGAATTTTGAATTTTGAATTTTGAATTTCAATTTTTTAACGAAATTTCAAAATATCTCTCAAATGCCACCTATACTCAAATTTGAATTTATCTCTCAAGCGTCACCTGTACTGAAATTTGAATTTTGAATTCAGCCGAAATCCTTCATCCATCAATTATCTCAAAATATCTTTCTGCCGATTTATTCAAATTCATATTCGAAATTCAAATCCCCAACCAAATTTCAATCAAAATTTGAATTCAACCAAATTTTCTCGTTCGAATCCTCCAACATATTCAATTTTGAAATCTGAACATTCCCATAACATATTCAATTTTAAAATTTGAAATTTGAAATTTAAATACAACCATACTTCCTCAAATTTGAACATAACCGTTTAATTTCGAAATTTGAAATTTGAAATTCGAATATAACCATACTTCCTCAAATTTGAACATAACATATTCAGTCTTGAAATTTGAAATCTGAAATTTAATACAATCATACTTTCTCAAATTTGAACATAACCGTTCAATTTTGAAATTTGAACACATATTGAAATTTGAACATAATCGGTTAATTTTAAAATTCGAACATATTCAATTTTGAATTTTGAATTTTGAATTTTGAAATTTAAAATTTGGACATAACCATACCCCCTCAACATATTAAAATTTAAACATAACTGTTCAATTTTGAAATCTGAAATTTAAAATTTGAATATAACCATCTTCTCGCAATTTGAACATATCCTTTCAATTTTAAAATTTAATTTTAAAATTTGAAATTTAAAATTTGAAATTTAAAATTTGAAATTTAAAATTTGAAATTTGAATATAACAATTTTCCCAACGTATTCAAATTTTAACCACGAATTTTTCTCAACAAACCCACGTACGTCATCCCTCAACAAACTCACATTTTCTCGCCAATTCCTAACAAATCCCAACAAACCCCACGCAATATTTCTCTACCAGTCCCCACTATAAATAGAGAAAATAGAAAAAATAAAAGGAGGATTTTTTCTTTTGCCTTGTCTGAAACAAGCTCCCATATTCCACCACAAAAAAAAAAAAAAAAAAACCTCCTCCCAGATTCCACCACATATCCCTCATCGCCACATCAAAAAAAAGAAATAGCACAACCTACTTCCTCAGCAACTCCGATCGATTTCCTCAGCAACTCCGATCGACTTCTTCAGCACCTCCGATCGACTTCCTCAGCACCTCCGATCGACTTCCTCGGCCATCTTTTCAGACGTATTTCTCAGGTAAAACAAAAGAAAAAAAAAGAAAGAAATTTTTTTTTTTTAATAAAGCCGGTTCGGGACCTCTGCGGACGCCCCTTACTTTAGGCTCAAAAGAAAGAGAAAAAAAAAAGAAATTTAATAAAGTCGGTTCGGGATCTCTGCGGACGCCCCTTACTTTAGGCTCAAAAGAAAGAGAAATTTTTTTTTTTTTAATAAAGCCGGTTCGGGACCTCTGCGGATGCCCCTTAGTTTAGGCTCAAAAGAAAGAAAAAAAGAAATTTAATAAAGCCGGTTCGGGACCTCTGCGGACGCCCCTTACTTTAGGCTCAAAAGAAAAAAAAGAAATTTAATAAAGCCGGTTCGGGACCTCTGCGGACGCCCCTTACTTTAGGCTCAAAAGAAAAAAAAAGAAATTTAATAAAGCCGGTTCGGGACCTCTGCGGACGCCCCCCCTTACTTTAGGCTCAAAAGAAAGAAAAAAAAAAAAATTCAATAAAGCCGGTTCGGGACCTCTTCGTACGCCCCTTACTTTAGGCTCAAAAAAAAAGAAAAAAACCGGTTAGGATGATTTCTTCGGACATCCGAACTTAGGTTAAGCCAAAAAGGAATCGCTTCGGATTCCAAATCAAATTACAAGATAAAAGGGATTGAACCCCAAAATAAGTCAAAGTGGATTTCCCTCGGATCCCAAATCAAATATAAGATAAAAGAGATGGAACCCCAAGATAAGTCAAAGTGGATTTCCTTCAGATCCCAAGTCAAATAAAAAAAAAGGACTTCTTCGGATCCCAAATAATTTCTTCTTCGGATCCCAAATAATTTCAAAAAGTAGGAACATCTTCGGATCCCAAATAATTTCAAAAAGGGAATTTCTTAGGACCCCACATCAAAATAAAATAACGGTATTTTCTCGCATCCCAAGATAAAATAAGAGATTTTCTCCTGACCCCAAATCAAACAAAAATAAAAAAAGAGATATCGAAATAAATGGAAATTTTTTTGAATCCAGACAAAATTCAAATGAGTCCTAATCAATTTGGAGTCTAAGTCCGATTCAAAAAGGACTAATAAATTAATTCAATCATTTATTAAATAAGTCTCACCCCATATGCAGGCCTCAAATTTATCCATATGAAAATAAGGCTCAGTCCACATACGGGTCCTAAATTCAGTCCATATATAATATAAGCCGAGTCCACAAATAAAACCCAAAACCCATTCGATCCACAAATAGAAAAACCCAAAACCCATTCAATCTCATCGCCTTAACATATATAATTAAGGCAAAATTATATCCAAACCGATTAGATTCTAAATCATATGCTTAGAATTTAGCCAAATCCAATTCGATCGAGCTCTAACACATATACTTAGAGTTCATCCAAACCAACCCAACTAACCCTCATACACATACTTAGGGTGTAGTTAACCTTTTACTCTAGCACATATATCTAGGGTAGGAACCAAATCAACTCAACTAATCCTAATATATATACTTAGGGTTAGTCAACCTTTTACTCTAGCACATATAACTAGAGTAAAAAAAACATATCAAGCTCGGCCAATCCTAATCCATATAGGACTTAGCCATCTCCTACTTTCGAGTAGCATCAAATCCGGTCCACCTCAATACATATCCTTGGGGTTTGGTCATGTTCCCACTGTGGAACATACGACAAATATGGAATCAAATATAATTGGACTCTAATACATATACTTAGAGCCAATCGAACCCAATTAAACTCATAATTAGAGTTTAATGTCGACTAGTCCTCAACACATATAATCGGGATCAAGTCAATTTCAAATCCAGCTAAATCCTAACACATATACTTAGGATTTGGTCAATCATTAGGATACGATTTATTCTATCCTTCTCCCAAAGGTCTCTTAATCGAAGGTGCCCCAATCACACGGGGGTAATTAACAATAGATGCTTGCGTCTATTGGAAGTCATGGATCCGCAATACCTGATACCCACATACACCCATATCCACACATATAAATATTCATCTGAATCGTGAATACCATCCCACGGGAATCCCGAAGAAAAGAGGTGAACCGCGCGAGATGAGTCATTCGAGATCGCAGACATGGGCAATGACGGCTTTGGCGTTCCTACCAGGCCTTTCTCATTTCTTCGAGAGAGCCCTTCCAATCTTTTCTCGTTTGAAGAATCTGTGATCAAACGCCTTCATTTCCATAAGGCAGTGCTTGATCCTAGTCCCTCAGTTAGCTTGGTGGTAATCCTGCACTTCAACATCTAACCTGATTCTTCAGCCTCGCTTTTCTGTTTCTGAAATATTTTTGTATTTGTTCTTTTCTTGAGTCTCAAACATATCAGTCTAATAAATGCGAAGTGTTCTTTTTTACCCCACATCTTCCCAGACCGATATACCATAATGTCTCAGGTACTTTGCACTGATCGACTTATATTTTTTCGATCTTTTCTCTCGGCCTTCTCGGCCAAATCTTTAGTTTTCAATGTCTCAGCCGAATTGGCTTTTTCGCCTGCGGTTTGAAGGTGACCTCATCTACTGAGTGTTTCGGCCTTGTTGCCATAGTCGGTACTGCCGGCTTGTCTTTCCGAGTCCTTAACATGGCCTCGCTTGTCGGCTCCCCCCTCCGGTGCCACTTATCCTAGGCCAGGGAACCTATGCCTGTCATTAGTCGGCTGGCTCTACTTGTGGCTCTTCCTCAACTGCCAAGGCAGAGGGAGTTTCACCCTAGGCCGAGTCATCCGACAATGACTCAGTCCGCATATTCTTTCCTTCGGCCTCTGTTTCGGCCGAAGACGTCGTTGGGACCTCCTCGTGATCTCTGGGTGGCCACCTCCCACGTCGGACCACCCTGGTGAGTTTCCACTTACTGGGCTCCTCGGGCTCCGACTGTCTCTCTGGCACCTCCTGGCTGCGCTTCACAGCAGCCTCTAAGGCCTCCAATCAAGCTTCCAACTCTAGTTGGATGGCTTTAACCGTCGATCTCGTGACCATCGATTGTAGCATCGGCGCTAGCTTCTGAGGTGACGCGATGGAGACTGTCATTTTTTAGGGGTGACACATTGGTGCAGAGAAACGCTGATGCGTGGGCTGTTCCCTCCATGGATTTGGTCGTGGCCATCGGGCAATGACACCATTTTTGTGGGCATCGGCCTCCAGCTTTTGTAGTCGATGCCTTTGCGTCTTTGTCATAACCGGCCCTTGCCATCGGTCCATTCCGATTGACGTGAACCATTGTTCCACCGGCACATCTGCCGATGGGTCCATCTTCTTCAGATGTTTCCTGAGGATCTCTTCTTTTTGCCATGGCCGTACCATGAGTTTCCAGGTTAACTGAACACTCAAAGTCTCCACTTTTTCCCTAGCAAGCCAAGGGAATACGATATCGGGGCTCCTAGGGACTTCTCCTGCCCTCGTCATCCCTTGGTGGGGAAATTATGTTGTTGGTCCGCTCCATAGGTGGCCGGTGAGGCCCCTTTGTGCCTCTATTGGCCTGATCCTTTGGTGGGACTCATTCCAGGCTGGGCGTTGCGAGGGCCCATGCGCTGGCGCCCCCTTGGCCTGTTGACAAAAAGGTCTTTGTGGTGCCCCCTGGCCCTTGTTGTCACGCCCCGGGGTTCGAAACCGCGACCCGGGCTCGCCAACAGATCCGCCACCTATGCGGAACCCCGCATAAGCGAAGCGTCCAACCTGCAAAGTACCATCTAACGACTAAACAGATATCAGAGCTAAAGAAAAACTGCTGTAATAAAAACCTGAATCACTGTACAACTAAAAAATAAAAGTACAATATCAATCTCCCAAAAATAATAATATAATAATCTGATCCACCGAAACTGTAATACAAGTAAAAGCCACCTATACAACATCTACCAATCCAAAAAGGGAGATAACTAAAATAATAAAATACAACTGAGTACAGTGAAACCCACAATCCGGGTTGGTACAACTATCCCACTGTAGGAATCAAAACTGGTAGGGATCTATCTCGCGACTCCCTCGCCTCGGACCGTCAACCGAAGATCCGCAACTCCCGCAGCAGACACTGCAAAACAAAGGGAGGAAAGGGAAAAAACAACAATGGGGGTGAGAACCACTAGTAAAACCAGTAGCCTCCCCCTGTGGGTAAAGCCTCAAACCCCGACGTACCCACAAGTCTACCAGAGGCAAGAAAAAGAATAAGAGAGGTGGTAAGCTATAAACAGAACTACTGATAAAAGAGAGCTACCACTAAAATGCCTCTAAAATGCCCAGCTAAAAGAATAGCTAAAAGTATGCCTGAGAAAGTCAAAGCCTGCCTGACCAAACCCAATCAATACACCAGTAAACACTGGTACTGCCTGCTCTGTCATCAATCTCACGAACTCAGTGTCTCCACTGTCCAAATGACCGGAACCCAACACGGTCTGACCGGCACCCAACACGGTCTAAAGCCTACTCCGGAGTGGCACTCGAGGGGAGCGACCCACACGAGTAAAGTATCTCAGTATCCAGTAACATAAGTATCATAAATCAGCAGGACTGGATCAAGACTCTAAGTAAGTGGGAAAAACCATCCACTAAGGAAGCCCGATCCCTCACCTCCAATCTGATGTAATAATAATAACCCGGTCAACCGCCCACAGTTCGCGGTTGCCGCAATCCCTGCCATCAGGCCCTGCTTGTCCCAAATCCCCAGAAACCTGACTACACTATCCCAAACTCCCTGCTCGCACCCGAGCCACAAATACCCAGAGTCTAAAATGAAAAGGAGAAAAGTATAAAGCATGGTTTCTCCTAAGTCAAGTCCAACATGATAGTGTAGCAGAAAAAGGTGGCCTATCTAGATGACCATACAAGCATGAAGATGTCCCAAGATGATGTAAAGTAAACAGGTGTCGATGTTCTTACATTTATTAGAGCATGCTATCCAAATTACATAATCAATCTCATAAAAGGATTGGATGTTAACATAGCATACATCAAGTCTACACAAGTATGCACCTTTCACATTTGGAAATAAAGTCAGAATAGTATCCAACATGCTTTGCACCAAACATGAATCAGGAGATAAATGACAATCATTACTTTCATAAAGAGTGAATCTCACATAGATAGATCAAGATTAATGTAGTCAGTTATTCTCACACAAACCACTAACCACCCTCGAATGAAACATCCATTCACATATAGACTTGCCAAAGATCATTTAACATTACTTGAATATGGTCATTCAATCCACTATCACCAATGAATAGACTAAGGTTCAACAACTTTTATTGTTCTCACATAGGATGCACATAGAATCTACCAACAACATTTATTTCCACATAGGCTAAATCGCCGACCATTCACAATACACAATCTCACGCAAAATAGTCTAAGGATCAACCATTATGGTAAATATCACAAGATGCAGAAGGAAAATCTACCGGGTCAATTATTCTCACGTAGATAAGTCAAGAATCATTTAATAAGATCACCCTCACTTACCTTGGATAGCCATTCACACCTAGGCCATATGACATTCACATAAAGTCATAACAATCCCTTCCTACATAGCAACCATATCCTTCACATAAATCAACTAAAATCATTTACATATAACTATCACCATCATTCACCATAATTAGGTTAACCATTCATCACAAAGTGTAGGCTAAAGATTAATTTCCCAATTACCCTCACATAACATAGGTTAAAGGATGATCACTTATAATCAACTTCATATGAGATAATACAACATCAATCAAACTATTCATTCACTCATGTATACACTGAGAATCAATTAACTTAATCTAAACATGGATATCCAAGCATATTATACCGAGGAGAAGAGAACATCAACCACAATGCCATGAGGTAAACCAATAGCCCGAGTGGGTAAATCGATGTTTTCGGCAAAGCACAACCACCCACCTGAAACTTGACGATCCGCTGCCCGCTGTAGTTGAAATTTGCCGTGAGTAATCCTTATCCTCCTAGGAGACCGATGCCGCGAAAATCATCCAAATCCGCCTCACGGATTGGGCGCAATCACTGAAACAATGCACACTGCGCACTCAAAATCCAGAATTTCAGCAAGTGCAACAAGATTAAATAAAAGGTATGTGCAACCTCAAATACCTCAAGATGAAGTCTCCAACAGTAAAACAAAGATCTCCTCTTTCATACAAATGTCTTCAAGTCCCCAAAAATCCACCATTAATTTCCCTTAACATTCAAACGAAGCAAAATTCACAATGCTGCCCAAAAACTGTTAACATAAACTTGCTAGCATTTCCAAGCTTAATTAGAGGCTTTTCCAAAGGAATTTATCCACAGATCACAAAAGAGAATTTGCTCACCTTGAAGTTAAGAATAAGTCCCAACTTAAATTTCTGAAAAAGACCTTGTATCCAGAAAGTTATCTGCATTCCAAGGAGCATTGCTCAAATCCAAATTAAAACAGGGACTGCAGTAATCCATAAAATAGCACTTGAAAAGATTATTAATTTTACCTAACCAAACATACTCCAAATCCTACAAGAGAGGTACCATTGGATTCCTTGTCGAGAGTAGATACAAATTGAGTTAAAGAACTCCAATTTTCATGCTCGGATGAAGGAGAAAACCCATAAATACTTTGAACTATCCACCAAGTTCCATCTGTACACGAATGCAGCAAGGTGCTCCAAAGATCATGCATAAACCCTAATAAAATCTCAGATCTGGGGAAAATGGTACATACCAATATTGTAGATCTTCGAGTTCTGGAAATTTCCCCGTAAAAATCATCCAAATATTCCCATCCTACTGCCCAGAAAGGCCAAAACACTGAGGACTGTTCAGGATTCCAGACTGAAATGAAGGGTTCCAAAGATGGCCTTAAAACTCTGTAAAAACATGAGATCTGGGGGGAGAGTCGAATACAAAGATTGTAGCCTTACCTCTTGTGAAAACGTAGAACCAAAAATGAGCTTAAAACTCCAAGAAATGAGTCCTGCGAAATTTTTGCACTGAAACGCGACGGTGGAGCTCCGAAAATCCAGCAATGGTGCTTGTGCTCCATCATGGAGAAGAAGATGACCAAGCTAGCTCCAATGGCTCACCTAAGATGATGATTTTGAAGAAGAAACGTTGGTGATGCTCTGCACAAAACCCTTCAACAATCCATGGTCCATGGAGGAAGAAGGAGGAAGAAAAAGAAGAGGAAGAAGAAGAGGAGGAAGAAGAAGAAAGGAAAAAAAATAATTAAAACAATCCTCTCTCTCTCCCTCTCCCACACTCCACCCCACGTGAAGTACGGCTGGCCCATCATGGCTAGCCATGTGGCAGCCTAGCATGCCTGATGGACCACACTCCCAACACCGAACCAATGGGGTGACGCCACGTGGCACCCCCCGGTCCACAGCCTATTCATGCACCCGAAAATCCCCAAAACTTTCGGTTGCCCGTTTTTGATCATCCGGACTCCGAAAAATACAACCAAATAGCCGGTTTCCAACGTTTTTCCGCGCTGAATCCAAATACGAAGTCCATTTTGCAAGAATCCATTTCTAAAAATTTACGGGGGCATCCGAACACACCAACTCGATCCATTTTTCGCGCTGAGTTCGGTTTTGAAGTCCGATTTGCGCGCAAAGCCTCCACACTCAACAAAAGGCTTCCAGAAGCTGCCAAACAAACAGTAATCCTTACGTGGGAATTTCGGGTCCTCACACTTGTTCCCCTAGTAGCTGCGGAGGGGGTCTCGTTGTTGTTGTGAGACCTGTGGCCTTTCTTGGTCGATTGGGGTCGGCTTTGGCCTCTCTTGACCGCGAGGCTCTCACAGAAACCTCTGGATGGGAGGGCACCATTCTCCTTTATTGTCCTCCTTTTCGGATGATTGTCCGTGGGATTCTCTGGCCGACTCTGGTCCCAGCTGGTGGTCAAGGCGGTTCGTGCCTTCCACGTCGAAAATAAAGGCGTACCAATCCTCCACCTCCTCGGGTATGTGGACGAGGAGATCATACCAAATTTTTTTCGGCATTTCGGCCTTACAACAAGTGCAAAGCCGAAGCATATTCCGAGCCAATTACTTCTCCACGGTAGGCTCGGGTTCCTTGGTCGGCTCCTTCCTTTTGAGGCCGATCATGTTCACCTGTGGGGGCAAGGATTAGTCTCTGATTGTGAAAATTGAGAAGATTTATCTAGGACGGCCCCTTCTAGCCGTTCTTCTTTTATTCCAACTGTGGCTTCGCGAGCCACTCATTCGGCCGTCTTGGTGTCGGTCGAAACTTTAGCGTTAGCGACCGAGATATCCTCGGTCAGTATGTCCGACCGTATCTTCGGTCACTTCTTCTGAGAATTTCTCAAACATCGGTGCCTTCCAATCGGCTGAGTACGGGTACGCCACACCCGTTCTCGCGGCATATAGGGATCCGCGGGCTGGCCGCATGTCCGACCTAGCCTTTACGCCGAAAGTATAATTTATTTCTTTTTTTTTAGCACATGGCTCAGTGCTTCTTGCCAGATGAGTCCATGTCACCAGCTGTATCTTACTGGCGTCTACAGGTGGCTATGTCATGCCCCGAGGTCGAAACTGCGACCCGGGCCCGCCAACAGATCCGCTGCCCATACGGGAAGCCCCGTATAGACGAAGCGACTAACCTGCAAAAGATAATACTAGCCACTATACAGATATCAGAGCGAAAAAGTAAATAGCAGAAATAAATAAATACAACTTCAAATAGTATATGTCAGGTCCTCACAATACAAAAATCTCTCCAAAATAAAGTTCTCAAGTAAAATAAATACAAGATACCTTCACACCACTGATAGTACTAAAACACACCAAAAAGGGGGTACATCTACTCTTTCGCTGAAAACGGGTAGGGATCTAACTCGCAACTCCCTTAGCTCGGTCAGATGGAGCAGCAACTGGAGCAACAGGAACTGGAGAAGAAGTTTATGGAAAAGGGGTCACCAACAACGGGTGTGAGAACTACAACCAACAGTAGTTCTCAGTGGGTACCGCCACCAAGCCCGACGGTCTGCCCACTAAGTCTACTAGAGATATAAAGTAACAAATACAGTACTATAAAGGAAAGGCTGAAAATAACTCTACAGCTACTATACCTCTATCTAAATACTCAAGGGGTGATACAGATGAAATATGATGCATCTACTATCTATCGACAAAACAATCACTCAATCTGCACCGACTGCCACAAAGGGTCCAGTCAAACCTGCGCCCACCTACTGCCATTACATCCACGGAGGACTGGACTTACATAGGGCGTCCGTGACTGCCCAAAAAGGGTCCAGCCAGAAGGACTGCGTTGACAAGTCGCGATAGCAAAGTAACAGGCTTAGCTCCGGAGAGGCACTCGAGGGGCGCGACCCCACCGAGGAAAGTATATGTGCATCTCTGTCGAGCTCAATATGACTTATGCAGGCTATAATCCAAATCCACGATCAACAAGATTGACAGTACCCAAATCCCATCTCTAACACACTAGCTGGAAATACTCGGCAGTCGGGACCCACCGTCAAATCAGACGGTTCCCAAAGGAGTACAGATCTAACAACAGCTACTGGACTCCACTCAGCCCCCAGGCGCGAGTGTAACATGCATCCCACAACATCACGATTACTCGACCCACTACCCGGGCAAGGAACACTCTAAGTCCAGGAAAAGCGAATAAAAGTGTTGCAGTGTCTAAAGCATAAATAAACTAGCCCAAGTTTTGGTTTTCTACTAGTCTGGTCGAAACATGCAACATATGGCAGAGTGCTAGGTCAAAGTTCCAATAATAGAATTTAATTAAACTGAACATAAATAGGGAACCCTATTAGGCATGATCCCAATATCAACCCAAAATAAACATCATCTCAACTAGCATAGGTGACCATAACCGCCAGATAGCTCACAACCTCCCCTAATAATCAAACAACATGCAAGTTCACAAATTCACTAGAATACTTCATAATTTCAGTAAGCATTAATTTTTCCTAAGCCTAGAACAATTCTCATGCTTACCTTTCAAACATATACGCGGTACATTAACATGCATGCTTGCTATCATATAGAATTAGAGAACCGTCCACCGGTTTTGGAGACGAAAGCAACCCACCTGAAAGCATGCATCGATCTGAAGTCCAAATAAGCCAAAACTGAACGGGGATACTCCTCAGGTTCCCACGATCCCAACGAGCCCAAAAACACCAAAAAACTCCCCCCGGCCGCTGAGATATAGACCAAACATTGCGGTAAGCAAAATTCCTCAAAATTACAACTCTACGGAAAATCAGTCCAAAAGAAGTCAAAATATCACCTTTAAGATGATCTCCAAAAAATTTAATAAAAATATGGCTGCAATCCTCGCGAAGCGTATATATCGATCGAGTCCTCATGGGCTAAAATTCGATAACCGAGCACCGAGATAAAAATCAAACAATCTTTACTATCCAGAAAAACTAGCGGCAAGAAAGGGGTTTAAAGATGCTCCGAAAACCCCAACAAAAACCCAAAACTGAGAAGAGCGGTAAATACGGAAATCGAAGATCTACCTCTTGTGAAAACGATGTCGCAAAAATCGGCCAAAACTCCTTCGGATAAGTCCAGGGGAGCCCGCGGACAAAACGTCGACGGAAAAGATCGTTATCGAAGGCATGTCGAAGCTCACGATGCCGAGAAGGAGGCTGATGAAACGACTTCCAAAATGTCTCCGGGATCCCAAATATTGAAGACGAGGCGTAGAAAAAGGTCCCTACAGAAGATGGCCCCAAGAGTAAGTCTCAAAAAGCTCCAAAAGGCAGCACAAGGGGCCTATTTATAGGCAAAACCCAAAAGAAACAAAAAAAGGGACTTTGGGGGACACTTTCGGGCGTCCGAAAGATCCGGGCGCCGAACAGGGGACATCGGTCCTCGATCCGCACGGCGCCCGGATCATTCCGGGCACGCCGCGTGTCCAATCCACACAGCAGCGGGGGCGAGGCCAACCGTGCCCCGCCACGTGGCCCGACACAGCGTGCGGGGCGCGTGGCGCCAGCTAACCGCGGGGCACCACGTGGCGCCCCTGCGTGCGGCCCACACCGCCCGCGCACCTGCCCCCCCGCACGTCCGCACAGTGGCCGGCCCAATCCCCAGCTGCCACGTGGCCCGCCTCGCCATTTCACTGGTCCCGGTGCACGCGGAAGTGGGCCGTGGACCGGCCCACTTCAGAATTCGGCCCAAAGGCCCAATAAGTTCGGAAATAGCTATTTTTCACTATTTTCACGCGTTGATTCCATTTTTGGCGTCCGTTTGATGCACAACGCACTCGATACACCAAAAATAGGTATTTTCTCACCGCTGACCACCCAGTCAAGTCATACGGAAAAATTGGGACACTACAGGCTGCATATCTGAGCCTGCCTGTTTTTGGGCAGATCCCGCCTTCGGGTCCTGCCCCCTGGTCTCCTCACCCCCAGCATGGGGCTGATGAACCAACAGAAGAGGCGACACAGGTCCACCCTGGCCAATTTCCCACGGGTGGCCGGCACCTGCACTCGTCGGCCTTTCCTGCGCTGGGGTAGGGTGGACCTACCGCTGCCCTGCCCTCGGCATGAGCGCCTTTGTGGGGGGCGTAATTTGCAGCGCCTCCGGCGCCGGCACAACCGATTGTGTTGGTGGCGGTTGTGGCGGGACTGATGGAGCCACCTGTGGGTCTCCTCGGCATGACTCGTTTCGGGCTAGGAATTGCCCAAACTGAGCGAGACTTTCATCCGTGGCCAGGGCGTCAACGTCCCAGGCTTGGATTCGCCTCTCTAGAGACCTTATCATTTGGGCCAATTGCCCATATATCTCTAATAGGGACAGCTCCGGTAGTGTCAATTCCCCGTATGGCTTTGGAAATCCTGACATGGCAATGATAGGATTAGGTAATAACTACCTGAGCGTCCCATCGGGCGTGTCAAGAAAGCTGTTGGGGCCAAAATGTGGCTTGCGCGCGATCGACCCCTTTGAGTGATCCTCCAGAGGTGTCGAAGTGTCAAACGATCGGGCCGAGAAGGGATCCACTCGGTCAGATTCTCCTTTGGTAGCTTCTCACGACCTCTCGACTGAGGATAGCCGAAGCGGGTTTACGGAGGTACAGAGGGATCGCCGGTTTCGACTTACGGTAGTCGAACCGGGTAGAGATATAAATGTACTGCTGATGAGCTGATTGTAACGTTAAGACAAATAAAGACACGGCTAGTGAGCCGGTTTATACTCTAAATGCACGAAAGCAAATAAAGACACGACTAATGAGCCGGTTTACACTCTAAATGTAAGAGTAAGCAAATAAAGACACGACCGAATGGGCCGGTTTACACTCTAAATGCAAAAATAAAGACACGATCAAATGGCTGGTTTACACTTTATATTGATAAAAGAAGGGGATACAAGTGGGAGAAAAGGGATAGAAGGATTACAATTAAGCATACTCCTAAGAAAGCAGTAAAAAATAAAAAAAGAGTTAAGTTATTAACCTACTCTTAGATAAATGAAGAAGCTAGGGTGGTATCGCGCTTACGAGGTTGCCAGACCCCGTTTCCTTCGATGGTTCAGGTATTTATACACTTTCCGAATCATGTTATTTAGGCGCCGATTTGAATTATCGGCGCAAATTTAGGGAGGTTATCGGATAACCAGCAACTACTTTCTTTTAAGCCGAAAGCCCTTAATCAGGACAGTAGTCGTTTTTCCGTCTAGGTTCATCCCCTGATCGTTGCGCCAGAGCGTAACTCTCGACACTTTCCAATGCTGGACGCTGCTTGCCGTTCTGGGTTGGTTACGAGATTCACGCCTTTATCTCGCACTCCTTCTCTTTGAAGTCCTTCCTTCATTGTTTCGAATTCCCGCATACTGACTGCAATTCCCGCCTCTTCTGTCGATTGACTGGGAAAGTCAAGTGGGTGCAATTAGACGAAGTCGGTCATGATTGATCCATGACTTCTTTCGTCGGTAGGTTCTTATCTATCGGCTGATACCCTCAGTCGATGGCGAGTGTCGCGTGTTGTGCTTCACGCGCCCGAGATCAATCGCGAGTCTTTCTTCGGTTAGCTCTCCTTATCGGCTGATGCTTTCAGCCGATGGCATACAATGTGTGTTGCGTCCTGAGATGGGTCCCAATTCGAACACGAATCCTTCTCTTTATCGGCTGACATTTTTAGCCGAGGGTACACGTCACGTGTCACTTTCTCGTGTGGTGGAAAATCTGGTTTAAACAGAACCAATTAAAACTTTATATACGATGTATTCTAATGTATTGATAGTACATAAAGGCAACAATTTGAGGACATGTAGGTTGTGTTTGGTTCAGATATAAGCTAGAACTGCTTGTTTTAAGAATATGTATAAGTTCAATAACAAGTATGAATAAAACCAATTTTACGTTTAGATGAAAATTAGGTTGTACCTGGAAATAAGAAAATTATTATTTGGATAGTTAGATTGGAATATTGAGAATAAGAGTAATTATAATTTTAAAATAATAATATTTTATCTAATTAATTAATATAATAATATTAATTAAATAATAATTTAATTTATTTAATTAACTATTGCTAGATAATCCTATATATTAATTGATAAAATAATTTAAACAGCCTTACGTTTTCAGACATGGGTGGTATACAAGTATTATTCTCACCGGGAGAAGATGAATATGAAATATCAACGGTTTCGAAAGGTTTCATAACGAACGAGAACCCGTATCTACCTGTTGCTGTATTTTTTTGAGTAAGGAACTCAATGTCCTTATATTGAGGGAAATGTTTATCCCTACATTTCGTGTAGGCTGGATTATCCTGAAGAAAGACACATTGCTTAGGATAGAATGATCAATTCATATATTTTCTAACTTATAAAGTTAACGCAAATAAAATAAATTTTACCGCAATTACAGCTTGCCAATCTTCATTATCACCAGGGGTAGGGATATTGTTCACCTAATCCCATCCCCACCTGCTCTTGTTTGCTAAACAGTTATATAATGCAAAACTTCTCTTCAGCACTTTAAGTCGGTTCTTTTTTTACTCCTTCGTTAGGCATATATTAGTTCTAGTATTGTACTCCTTAACAATTCTGTTCCAGGTAAGATTTGAAAGAACCATTTATATTGTTTCCGAGTGCGTGCTCCTCTGTTAGCTAACATAATAGGATGCTATCCATACTTTCTGTCCAGTTTGGTGTTCGCGACGACGTTTGTTCGCGCGAACTGCTTCCACCTTCTGTTCGCACATTTTCATTTTGGGGGTTGTGTTGGGTTTGCTCAATATTTTGACCTGACTTAGAAAATCTCTTCCAATGACGCATCTGATAAAAATATATGTTATTGGTAGAGGTCATGCAACATGTGTCGGCAGGTGTTAACAAACTAAAATTTAATGAATTTTCATGTGAAATATAAATTGTTGCCCTGAGAGGATGTTCTTCAAACTTTGTTTTTGTCAAGGAACAGTATTTTAATTTAAAAAGTTTGCTCAATTAGTTTTCAATTACACATGGGGGTGCACTGGATTATAAATCCTTGCCATCCAACTGATGCATATGGAAACAATCATCATTGCAAAAAGTTCAAAGAACTATCCTTCCTGTCTCATTTCTCGCGGTAACTTGCAATTCCAACTTTAATTACCAATCAAATGGATTAACACTCACTTATAGCAATCATATGAACGAGCAAGTATATTTAGCAATCATATGGAAGTGAGATGAATGGAACGGACTTATATTTGCTGCGTATCACACCGCAAAGATTGAGACAAGTTCAGTCAGGCCGCGGAAGCACACAGAAGTGCACGAGAGGGCAGTCGCTGACAGGGCCGGCAAAATAAAATAAATTAGCCGGAGGCAAGCTCACAGTAGGAAGCAGACGAGCAGAGCAACACTACAGAGGAGAAGAGCACAACTACAGATGGTCAGAGCACACCCTAATGATCAACAAAGCCACTCCGCGGGACACCTATTCACACAGTGGAGATCGGGACAAGCACAGTTAGGCCACACATGCACAAAGGACCGCACGTGGGCAGTCGCCGACAGGGCCCACGAAATCCGAGAGGGAGCGACGCAGGGGAGGAGCGATGAAGATGGGAAACTGAGAGGGAGCGACGCAGGGGAGGAGCGGTCCCTCGGGTTGCATGGAAGGGGCGACGCCGGGAAGGAGCGGTCCCTCGGGGAGCTTGCAAGGGGCTCAGGTACCCAGTGGAGAGGAGAAGCTCGGGGGAAGCTAGTGGAGAAAGAGCTCTCAACAATGGAGAGGGGGAGCTCGGGGGAAGCTTGTGGAGAAGGAGCAGTGCACAAGAAACGAGGAAGGGGATGGACGAGCGCGGGTACCCAGTAATGGAGAAGATGGTGTGCCTCGGGGCACGTGCAAGGGGCGACGCCGGGCCGGAGCGGTCCCTCGGTGAGCTTGAAAGGGGCGACGCAGGGGAGGAGCTCTCCCTCGGGGCGCGTGCAAGGGGCGACGCCGGGGAGCCGAGAGGGAGGATCGACCTTGGAGAGGAGGAGCCTCGGGTATCCAGTGGAGAGGAGAAGCTCGGGGGAAGCTAGTGGAGAAAGAGCTCTCAACAATGGAGAGGAAGAGCTCGGGGAAGCTTGTGGAGAAGAAGCAGTGCACAAGAAACGAGACATGGGAACGAAGTGCGCGGGTACCCAGTAATGGAGAAGATGGTGTGCCTCGGGTAGTGTGCTAGGGATAAATTAGGTAAGTAAAATGTAGTGATATTTTACTGTTGGAATAGTAATTCTTGTTATACCAGAAATACCAGAATAAGATATTCTTGTTATTCCTGGTGTGTTTGGGGGGATAAGGGGGAGGATATCCCCCTTATCCCATTCACTAATCCGGATCCAAACAGAGCCTTAGGGATCAAAGGAGAATGAGGAGCAGGAGATCGTATCATAACGCCGCTTCGAGTAGAGTAAGGGTTTGAGGGTTACAGGAAATGCGGAGACGAAAAGATTCTCATTATTAAAGAAGAAAGAAAAAGAGAGTAGAAAGAGTAGGAGATCGTAACGCTGTTTCGAATAGAGCAAGGGTTTCGGGGGTTGCCGAAGATGCGGAGACGAAGAGATTCTCATTATTAACGCCGTTTCGAGTAGAGCAAGGGTTTCGGGAGTTACGAAAGATACGGAGACAAAGAGATTCTCATTATTAACGCCGCTTCGAGTAGAGTAAGAGTTTCAGGAGTTACGGGAGATGCGAAGATGAAAAGATTTCCATTATTAAAAAAGAAAAAAAAATGTAATGCGTAAGAAAAAATGACACGTAGCAAGTTTTATCGAAAATTCATATAATGGTATAGATAATAAATAACAAATATAAAAAATAAAAAATTAATGCACTAATTATATTTTTATATACTATAACAACTCAAAATAATTACTATTTAGCGACAAAAAAAAATCACTATTAATAAAAAGTAGATAAAAGTTAAATACTTGGATGGAAAGAGATTTAGTGAGTATTTAAGTAGAATTGGGTTTAACTTTTAGATATTTAATAATAGGGGCAATTTCCTACATACCCTTAAAAATTTTTCTGTTTTCAGATTTACCCCTCTTAGAAGGCTAATATTAAAACTACCCTTCTTACGTTCCAACTTCTTTCCAAAATACCCCTGAAGTTAAACTCTATTAGTGTACCATTTGGAACTACCGTTATCTGTATGTAATTACTATTTTGCCCTTTCAAATAAACCCTAAACCCTAAAACCCTAAACCCTAAACCCTAAAACCCTAAAAAATTCTAAACCCTAAACCCTAAACCCTAGAACCCTAAAAAATCCTAAACCCTAAACTCTAAACCCTAAAACCCTAAACCCTAAACCCTAAAACCCTAAAAAATCCTAAACCCTAAACCCTAAACCCTAAACTCGGGCAAAATAGGTATATATGATAGTTTTCAACTCCGATTATTATTTAACTCTAGTTTAACCCTAGTTAACTTAACAAAGGAAAACGGTAGGGGTATTTTTAATAACGGTAGAACGTATGAAGGGTATATTAGAAAGAGAAAAATAAGAGGGGTAAATCAGATATTTCTTCATACTTCAGGGGTACACAGGCAATTATCCCTTAATAATATATTAATTTCAATAAGAATGCTTTTTTTTTTAAAAAAAAAAGGGATGAAAAGAAGTCAGGATTTTTTTTTTTAAAAAAAATAATGTTGTTGTTGCTTATCTAGAAAAGAAAATAAGTTATATCATTTTATTTTATTTATTTATTTATTTTGTTATCTGTTAACACTCTATGTCTTTCTGTGGTCCCACTTTTTTTTTTTTTTTTTTTTTTTTTTGTTATCTGTTAATACTTTATGTCTTACTGTGGACCCCACTTTGGGGTCAATTGGCCCCATAGTGGGGTCAAAGACCCCATGAAAGGTCTTTCTTTGGCTCACATCAGTGGGGTCAACGGAGATTATTGATGTTAAGGTAGATCCGTCACTGTAAGTTTTTCATAATATTATTTTTATATGTTATTAATTTACTGTCATTTATAATTTAAAATTTTTTGATTGTTTATCCACGTACTCTAAAATTATCAAATAAATTTATTAGCGAAAAATATTTTGCTCATATATAATCTTTTAGTATTTTTTTTATATGTTAGTGTCAATGTCAGATTTAATGAGATAGTCAATAAAATAATTTTTATATTTTTTTTTGACATGCTAATCTCAACTGGCCTTGCAGTATAGATCTATTTTTGGCTCAAATAAGTGAGATTGATCGAGCCCACTAATGTTAAAGTGGATCCGCCACCGATTAATAAGGATAATATTATAAAGTTTATGTAATCAAATAGTTTTGAGTATTACTTTAAGTTTGCTATAATATTATTTTTATATATTATTAACGTGGTGATAATTATAATTTAAAATTTTTTAATTATTTATGCATATAATCTAAAAATGCCACTTAGATTTGCTAGTGAAAAATATTTTACTCACATGCAATATTTTACTTTTTTTTTTTTTTTTTTTTTTTTTTTTTTGTATATGTTAGTGTTAGTTAGGGGTGACAATCCAGCTCTCTATTCGCGAGCCAGCTTGTGTTCAGCTCGAAATGAGCTCGAAATCGAATCGCTCGTTTAGTAAACAAATCAAACATGCACGAACCGAATTTTCCAACTCGTTTAATAAACGAGCCGAACACAATATGGAGTCGGCTCGCTTGTGTTCGGCTCGATAACTGCTCGAATATATATATATATATATATATATATATATATATATATATATATATATAAACTTTATTATTTAAATTTTGGGCTATTAATTTTTTATGAAGTTTAATTATTAGATTAAAATTTTAATTTTTAATTTTTTTTTTAATTTTACACCTAATAATAGAAATGAAAATTAAATTTATTGTTCGCGAGCCAGCTCGTGTTCGGCTCATTAATAAACGAGCAGAACACGAGCCGAATTTTTCAGCTCGACATTTAAATAAGCCGGTTCGTGTTCGGCTCATTTATTAAATGAGCCGAACACGAGCCGGAACACGAGCCGACCCAGCTCGTGTTCGGCGCGTTGACACCCTAGAGTTAGTGGGCCACTGAGTTAGTTAATAAGAAAGCTTTAATACCTTTCTTTGACATGTTGATCCCATTGATGGGGTCAAAGTTAACCCCAAAGTGGAGTCAACAAATATTGAATGCTTAAAAGGGCTTGATAGTAGATAGAATTTTTATAGAGGGTAATTGCGCAACTATATGTATAAAATCAATTGAAAATAAATATTTTGATGGTGTTATAAATTTTTTAATTTTGTAATATTAACTACTCATTTATTTTTTTTTAATTTTTTTTTTATATTTTTTCTTCATCATATATTGACATCATTAGAAAAAAAAAAAAAAAAAAATTAGATTCGTTCCTAACTAATGCCACAATTTTTTATAAATTCATTATTATGATTATTATAATTACTCTCCCACTATGAAGCATATACTTATTATCTCTGTGAATGATAACAAAATCATCACATTAAAATGCTTTATATATCAGAGCATTGTTGCTTCTAAAAACGGTCTTAAAATGCCGTACATTTCATCACTGACATCGATATCCTAACCAATCTCACTAAAAATGAAACGCGTTTCATTTATTATTATTATTATTTTTTTAATATTTCTTTTAAAATAAGATAAAATTGTGTAGAGACCCCTTACTTATAGGCCCATTTCAAAATATATTTTCCATTTTTTATTTGAAAAATGCAATTAGTATATTCAATTTTTAGTGAACATGTTCCACCCCATCCATCCAAGAATGAAGATTTTTTCGTCCATTATTTTGAAGTGATGAATGAAATTCACCCCACTCTAAAATAGATGGGATATAAGATATACACTCATTTTGAAATGTACATCAAGTATTTTTTTGTTTTATTTTTTATTAATACCCCTCATCTTTTAAAATATTTTGAATCGAATGATTTTAGCCAATTAAATTGAAGATTTTTTTTCAAAAAAATTTAGTAATATAATTTCTTTTTAGTATATAAAATCATTAGATTTAATAAATATTTTAAAATTTAAATTAAAATGATTAAAAATTGAGGGGAGCTCAATCAAAATAAAAATTATTGGGGGCTTATTTTATGAGAGAATATAGATGGAATATGCATCATATATTTCAAATAATTTTTTCTTTTAAGATAAAAATGCACGATGACTCTCAATTATAGAAAATGTTGAAACTTTAAATATTTTTATTGTAATTAAAACCTACTTAACTTTTATTTTAAAACTTTTTCGCTTAGTTAAGTTAAAAATTTTATCAAATTTAATAATTCAATAAGTTATTAACTATTAATTAATTTAATTTTATTTAGTAAAAAATTAAATTTATTAGTATTTTTAAAAAATACTAATAAATTTAATTAATTAATTATTTTTGTTTTTACTAAGATTACTCAATTTAAAAAAATTTAAAGTTGAGAAAATCTCACTCAAAAAAAGAAGAAGTTGAAGGGTGTTTTTCAAAATTGGCCATAGTTGAGGGCGTCTCCATACAAATTTTCCACGTAATAAACACGTCCCCGTTTCCCATTTACGCGCTTCAATATTAAACTTAAACACTAGCCCTACTTTCTCTCTTTCTCTCTCTCTCTCTCTCTCTCTTCGCCCATCTCTACCAACCGAGAACGAAGGAGGCGATTTCTAGAGAGAGACAGAGATGGCGGAGGAGAAGGAGTCGGCGTCGATCCCCCTGAGCGACGCGGCAGATCCCGAAGACCCCGTCAAATCGGCGCCGAGCTCTTCGAATTCATCACCCTCGAAGGTTCGGATCTCTCCTCAAAACCCTCGGATCCAACCACGTTTGTCGCTTTTTTTAGCTATTTTTTTTGCGAGACTGTGTGTTGTTAGGGTTGCGATTTCGTTTGTTGTGGTTTGCGGATGATTTGGATTCTACTGCGCGGATGATTTGGATGATTTGGGCGTTAGATGGTTGTAATCATGCTAGGAATGAGAGGAAATTGATGCAGATTAGGGTTTATTGTTTCGGATTTGAAAATGTAGGGTTTAACAAATGAATTTGTAATGCTTTTGATTGCTAGTGGCATATGACCTTGGCAAGATTCAGCTGCATTTATCAAGTTCTATTTGGGGATCTGGCATTGTGATTTAAGAAGAAACCCCTTGATCTTTTTAAAAAATTTTCTTGTAGTAGAGTTTGAAGAGGAATTTTGGATCTTTATTTGTAACTCTACATTGCAAGGGAAGGGATGGCCAGTAAAAGAAGCTAAGTGGAAGAGATGATCAGTAAAAAAAACTATTCTATAGAAAGGATGAGAAATATTATAAAATCCTATGCAGATGCCAGAATTACCATTAATTAATACGCTAGGAATTAATTGAAACAGGAATGATGTGGATATAGTGAGATTCATAAATTAGTTTTGTTAGAGAGGTTTTGAGCACATTCATGCACAACATTCTTTCATGCTTGCACATCCATGCACAACATTCTCGCCTGTTTGGATGTGCACAATAGAGATTGTAGAAATCCAGTGCTGGCTGCTTCTTGTAAACTTTCATCTAATGGTTAATGGTGAAAGATATTGATATTCCTTTACTATCTTGATATTGTGATATAGACCATGAAATTTTCATGTAAACACTTTAGTCCGTGTACTTTCTCGCAAATCACAATTCCATGCCTAACAGTAAAAAAAATAATCTAAAGCGTTCCAATCTAAGTTATTTCTATAAATTGACCATTCTACCTCTTTTCTCGGATAACGTTTACTGTTCCTTACACAAGGTTAAAAAGGTCATTCTGTAGGAAATTGTCACGTGTTAATTGGAATATTATTGTTATGAATACAGGAATAATGTGTATAATTGTTTTATTAGAGGGGTTATGGGAACATTCGTGTACAACATTCTTGCAGCTTGCTACTCTTGATATTTTTACAAGTTTCGCTTGACATCTCTTGATTAGATATGCACAATAAAGATCACAGAAATCTATGAAGTGGCTGATTTTAATTTCTTGTAAACTTTCTTCAAATGATTAAGGATAAAATGTATTGATAGTCCCTGTAGGCCTGTACTGTCCCAACTTAAACACATAACTTTCTCACATATCACAATTTCTTCCCTGACATTAAGGAAATCCCAGTTTCATCCTTTTTCTAGGAAAATGACTTGTTCCGCTGTACTTGAAAGTTGAAACGAGGTTGAAGAGCTCATTTCATAAGGAAAATGTTACATTTTGTCTCATTTTAGTTGCTAGAGATGGAATTGCAATTCATTAGAAAGTTCAAGGATTAAGTGCTTAGTGAAAAGTTCAGGGGCCAAATCACAATATTAGGATAGTGTAGGCATTGTTCATGCATCTTTTCCAGTGATTAAAGAACTTCAGCTTGATTCGCGGCCGCGCTGTTGATTTATGAAAAAGTTGCCTCCCGGGGGGTGTAATCCTTAGTGATGCATTCTGTTAGCATCGACATAAATAGTGTATCTCTCTTGCTTTGTACAGAGTCATATGTCTAGGCTTCAAAAAAAAAAAAAAAAAAAGCACTTTCAGGTGACTATCCTATATGCAAGTGGCCAAAGTTCTCTTCTTTTCATATTTTCTTTACTATGGAACAGTTTATTGGCAACTAAAAGATGGTTAAGGCTCGCCCGATGCTCAGAGTGATGTGAATTCTAGTCATGGAGAAAACGTCTTTTTTAATGGTGCTAACTGTAACTAATATGAGGCATATGTACCGCCAAATCCAAATCAGAAAAGAATAAATACGCTGGAAACTGTAATACAGCAATTTATGATTGATTTGGACCTACTCATGAATCCTTGAATAATTCTTCAAAATCAATGATGGCTCCACTGCAAGTGGATGAACTAATATTTGGTTAGTTCTAAAGCCATAATCCTGTCAAATAGATCAACTAGGTAAGTCTTAGGTCAAGTTTTGTAATAGGTGCTACAGTTTCGGTGCATGACAAATTTAGTGTTAGCCCGATTTTGGAAGACCTTCTCTACTCCAAGAAGCAGGTGCTCAGAGTTTGCAAACAAAAGTATCTAGAGCTTTTTCTATGTTGAGATGGTAAAATGAGCATGATGTTACTCCATTTATTTAAATTTATTAAGGGCTCTCTATCCAGGACATTATTACGATGTTATTTCTTCAGCCAACTTTTAGACTCTTATAAATGCCAGATAGTGCAAGGGGTGGCTGGCTTGTTCTAGAAAGGTGGTGGCCGGTGTTAGAAGAAAATCATGGACCTATAATATAGGCTTATAATTCACAGAACTGTCAAGTTAGCAGACTGAATCTCTGAATAAATTTGATCACTGCTTAAAGTGATGCAAGCACTCTAAATTGACATAATCCAATGTAGCTAATAATGGGTTGAATTTAGCAATCTCCTTACCTTTTCTCTGTGGCATGAAAATTCAAACTAAGTTAAACAATCATCTGAATAAATCATTTCAGTTTTCCTTGTAACTATGGATTATTTTCTTTTAATCCTACAGTTTTATGTTGTCTGAAACATCGTAATTTTCTACGTGCATATGCAATGTGCACGTAAGTGGTTGTATTAGTCTGTAGTTTTGACCTTATATAAGCACATTGCTTTTTTTTCCCCTGCTAAACTATCTATCTGTTTATCTATTTGAAACCAGGCATGTTGTGCTGTTCTTCAAAGTTGGATCTCAAGAAAATTCATGACAGGATGGTAAAATTTTGATATCCTGTGAAATTTCAATTCTCTTAGGATTATTTGATGACTAACTACTCTACTTTTGCTTTTGTTTTGCAGTGTAGTTCTTTTTCCTGTCGCTGTCACATTTTTCATCACATGGTGGCTTATTCAGTTTGTTGATGGATTCTTCAGCCCACTGTATGCGAAGCTTGGGTTCGACATATTTGGTAATAAGATGTACATTCTTTTGTTACTTTTGTTCATCATATCAGAGTTTAAATTACTCGTATGAGGGCAAAAGGTTGGGAGATAGTTGCTTTAGACTTTATCTTTCAGCATGAGGATATATTGAATGGATATTGTTTCCACTGTAAATGTTTTATGAAAATAATAGGTGTCTCAATGTTTTTAAAGTGCATCATGAGAAGCGGCTTCACAGTTGTTGAGTAAGTATCATCATAAAAATTGAGCGACTTTCGTTGGTTGTCAGCCTGATTGCACTTGGGCTTAAGGCCGAATTGAGTTTGAGCTAAGATGGCAATATAGTATTTACTGAGGTGCATAAGAAATGCAACATGCTAGATCTGAATTAGTGTATGATTGCCGTATTTTCCAGAAATGCAGGAAGTTAAAAAAGAAATATGGCATTTCGGAAATAAGTATTCAAAAATATGAATCTGGAGTACATTAATGTGACAGCATTGGGACAAACTAGAAAGAGCTGGATACTGCCATGAGCTAGTATGAAATATCTTCCTTATTCTTATTTTGATCTATTCTCTCAATGTACCTCTGAACAAGAAAGCATATTTATCTGCTTATATTATAAGCCAACTTCAAGTTTCATAAATTGTCATAAAACAGGTTCTGAACAATATCTTGAGAGAGTAGTTTCTTTGATTTAGAAACAAAGTTGTGTATAGGGATGTCAACGGGTCGGATTTGGGGCAGATTTTCAAAAACCTGAACCCGAACCCGAATCCGACTAGCAAACCCGAATCCGAACCCGAATCTGATGGATCTTTAAAATCCATATCCCAATCCGAATCTGACCAAAAATTCAAAATCCGAACCCGAACCCGAAAATCCAAACCCGAAACATTTATTTTTTTTTTCTCTTTACAATATTTCAAAATATATTATATTAAATTTAAAATTTTAAAATATAAATTTAAATATAATATCAAATATTTATATACGCATATATTTTATAATGTAAAATCAATTCGGGTTCGGGTCGGGTTCGGGTTCCGGTCGGGTACAATCAAAATCCATATCCAAATCCAAATCCGTCGGGTTTTCATTTTTTATATCCATATCCGAATACATATCCGTTTAACATCGGGTAAATCCATTCCGTTCGTATTCGGATTCAGATAAAATTTCGGGTATCTGTACCCATTGACATCCCTAGTTGTGTAGGTGTTTACAGATGGAAGTAAAAGAAAAAAAAAAAAGAATCTGTATATAGCTACAGCAAAATCTATTAATACCATAATGCATATCCATATTTACTGTGATGAAATCAGCTACTTTTTCACCATGAGATGTATGCTTCAGCTTTTCGTTCTGCCACTGAAATGTTCTCATTAGAGCAAAAAATGTGTGCCATATTTATTGGCATAATCTTTAGTTGATATTACTGCTATCTTATGTCTAATCATGGAATGCCTGTTCAATTACCATTATACAGGGCTTGGATTTTTGACGTCTCTGATTCTTATATTCCTTGTCGGTGTATTTGCTTCTTCTTGGCTGGGTGCGACAATCGTCTGGCTTGGAGAATGGTTTATAAATAAAATGCCGTTTATAAGGCTCATTTATTCAGCATCAAAGCAAATCAGCACTGCCATTTCACCAGGTATATTTCCCTATAACAATTTGATATTTCTGAAAAAATAGATTCTGTGCTTTTACTTAAAAGGAATAATAACTGAAAACATTTTTATATATTGGTAGCTTTAGTTCATTTCTGCATCTCAGAGCAAATAGTTTAACATGTTGCTAATTTTATGCAGATGAAAATACTACAGCTTTTAAAGAGGTTGCTATCATTCGTCATCCACGTGTTGGCGAATATGCATTCGGTTTTATCACATCATCTGTAGTCCTTCAGGTACCCAAAAAAGATGTTTTCTTTTCTTTGCTAATCCTTATTTTGCTGGATCAACAGTAGCTTGCTTGCTTGAGCTGGTTTTAGTATGTGATTATTTCTACAACGTGATTTTTTTTTTTTTTTTTTTTTTTAAAAAAAAGAAATCTTGTCGTACGAGCTTTACATGTTACTGTGAAATTATTTGTTATTAAATGCAGACTGATAAAGGTGATGAAGAGCTATGCAGTGTGTATGTCCCAACAAACCATCTTTATATTGGAGATATTCTTTTGGTCAACTCCGAAGAGATTATCAGACCTAATCTATCCATTCGAGAAGGCATAGGTTGGTTTACACTGAACCTTCTGGTCACAGGGCGGCCTATTTGCCCTTGGCATAGTCTGAGTAGTGCTTCTTAGAGCATTATATTAAAATTCCTTAACAGATTCTCCAGCAGCACAAATACAAGTATCAAATTGGGGCTTGTATTTTTGGGCCGTAGAACCTGTTTTCTGATCTCCATACTAACAGAAGAACTGGACTTTTTTTTATTTGCAAGACACACTGTAATGAAGGCAATTGCTACTGAAAGAAGAAGCAAAAGATGGGCCGAATGTGCACTCTTCTATTTTTTGCTCTACTTTAAAAACTTCACTCAAAGCGGAATAAGCATGTTTTAATAGATACAAAATCTGATCTCTAATGTGCCTCCTGATGTTGTGGGCTCCACAGAGATCATTGTTTCTGGTGGAATGACGATGCCGCAAGTGATTGCCCCTCAAGAACGGACGCCACGCAAGAACCAAAGTATCCGCTTCAACAGGATGACCAAAGTATCTATCAATTCCCATGCTTAGGTATGTTTTCTCGCTTGCTTTTGTAGTAAATTTTTTTTTTTTTTTTTTTTTTTTTTCTTTTGCGGATTTGTAGCTCTCTAGTGCAATTCAAATCCAACCCCGCACAATTCAATAAATCGGCCATTTCTAGGGCTGACTGAAGTTGGTTGGCCTGCGACAACTCAAAATGGAATTAGAGCACAGCTGCTTTTCCTAGGTGGATGGATGTAAATGTGGAACAGTATAAAATTATATATACCCTATGGAGTGAGGGATGATGAAAGCATTAGGGGAGACAAATATTCTCATTACTACATCAAGTTAAGCGGGTAGCGATTACATTCTATTATTGTCGTCGTTCGTTCGTTGTAGACGTGTAGTCTGTTTCGTTGTAGACGTCGTCTGTACGGGGATGGTATCAATTACTAAATCATCTTGTATTTACGGTGAACTCAAAGAGCAGTAGTGTGTATTTTATTTTATTTTATTTTATTTTTGGTTGAGTGTATGGTGATATAAATGTGAAATGCCTGTGGGACTCCTTTTTCTTTTTTCCTTTTGGGTTTTCATTCCTGTTTTTGTGGTTTTGCAGAAGTACTAGAGAGCATATACGTTGCCTACTTGCTATTGTGTTCTTGGTTACAAATAACTGCACTTCATGCGAGATGCTTTTTTTTGTGCGTCGTACATGAAGTCTGCAGTCCATTAAAAAGTTTTCAAATCCAATAAGACGGCTGTACTTAGTGCAGTTGATTAAGAATTTGATAGTTTGGTACCTGAAATTTTAAATTTGGGAAATGCTTTTTGTACACTCCTTAGGGTGTATATCTGACATCCCACCCATCCGAGGATAGAGTGAATTTTACTGATCACATCGAAGTGACCAGTGAAGGAAGTCCCATCCTTGGATGGGTGGGATGTGCATCATACACCATATTTTAGAGTGTATGAGTAGCATTGCCCTTTAAATTTAAAGGTTAATCATTTCATATTTTCGTGCAGTAGAGCAGCGCCGACACGCTCAACGATGGCAGCAAACGCCACTCAACTTTTAATTATTATAATAATTTCGAATAATTTTAATCAATTTATCAATAATCAGTCGTCCAACTACTAAAAGAAAGAATTCTACATGCTTTTTTTTTTTTTGACATAATTCAAACTAAATTGACTCTAATAATTCAAACGATGATTATAGAAAAAATTGAAAGCAGTAAATTAAAAGAAAAATAAAGGATAGAACACTCGCAGTAGAGGAGATCTCCATACATTTCCACTTTTCTTTCAATGCATACCCTCATCTAAGGCAAAACAAGAAATGGAAAGAAAGAGAGCCCTCACCTCCTCCCGCCTAATAATATGTATAGAACACCTACATGATACAAACAGCTCTCGTCGTAAAGTACAAATTCATTTATGAGTGCCAATGCCCTGCAACATCTCAAACGTCTCTAATTCAACTGATAAGAATACACTACACAATCACATTGTGAAACTTGGCAGCGCCGCATCAACCAATCTTCTTTTTCGCATTACAAGGTACAATCATTAAAATATAAAAAATAAGAAAAGTGAAGTGGATGGAGGGGTCATTTCATTTTGCCAACACATGCCAGTAATCGTTCTTTAAATACTCTGCAGCTGGGAGAATGATATCCGGATGGTCAGCCGGTCGATAGCGCTCGCGTGCTTGCACACGAGTGCCTCAGTTGCTTGCTCCTCATTCTCGAACAAAACTAGAGCTTGCTTCTTCCCATTCGCCTCGAATAGCTTAGAGTTAACAATCGTGCCGTGTTCTTCTAAGTGGGAGACGATCTCGTCCTCCGCAATGTCGGACGGGAGGGTGGACACATGGATCATCTTGGTGGGCGCGCAGCAGTAACGGTAGTTCTTGACCGCCGCATTGCTGTTGAAGCGGTTGAGGTTGGAGTTGGCATACTCGCAGGCGTCGGAGGCAGGAGTTATGTTCGGGTACTTGGAGAAGTTTACCTCCATTTTCTTACCGAAAAGCATCGCCCCCTGTGGAGCGGAGATTTCTATTATTCAAAGGAAATGAATAGTTTTCATCCAAAAATGTCTGAGCAGAATAATGAGATCTATATTATTGAACTATTGTAGTAGTCAGGTCTGAAGGCTTGGTTCCCATTTGACCTAGCTTATACATCTGCTGTCAGTTGCAGCCAACTCCAGTAGTGTTTGGCAAATTGAAAATTTTGGAGCTTCAGCATATCTCTGGAGCGAAGCAAATATGAGATTTTGCGATCTAAGGCTACGTCTCTAATTACGAGCTTCTGCTGCCATTCAGAGGGGACTCATTTAGAGACCTAATGTGACGCCCCACTTCCCAGGGAGTCACCCATCCTAGAACTACTCTAGCTCTAGCACGCTTAACTCTCATAACCTCTTGGATCTTGCTACCATCCAAAATGCTATAGCCGGGTTAAGAGATTCAGTCCTATTATATCATTTATATATAGGACTAATCCAAATTCCGGGGGTGTCACACCTAAACTACTACACGCTTCATCGAAGAACACCACACCCTATAGCAGGTCTAATTGCCCCGTAGTTGTTTCTCTTGTTCTTCTTTATGGTTAATGGAAAGAAACTGCTTAATATTTCAAGTAACAGGGCATGAAAAGGTTCTTTGGGAACAGCAACTGCAAATATTCATCAGATAAACGGCCGTGACGTATATGTATTCAACCAATTATGTAGATATGTTAAAGGGCACATACTAGGAACTAATATTTCCTATTCAGCACTATAGCTTCATTTATGCATCTTAGGACTCGTCATGATATCTTCCTGTATCGAAGAAATATATGGAAAAGACAACACTCCAACATTTAGTACCAAAAAGATGAGGGGAAGAAGTATAAGGGAACATCTTATGACTCGAGCTAGGGCCATGACTATGAAATGGCTATTTAATAGTAGCGCATAAAGGCGAAGAACAAGCAAACCTTCAAGTAGTTTACGGCGAGCTCGGCCTGAAACCCATCAGCCATCTGAACAAAAGCATGATCTGGCTTATTCCGAAGTAGCTTAATCCTTATTATGTTCCCGTAGAGAGAAAACAAATTAAAAAGTTTGTCTTCATCAATTTTCTGCAGTGATAAGTAGAAAATATTTAAAAAACTTTTAACATCAAATGGCTGAAAGAAATATGTAGAATAAGGAAGCCTTAACTTACATCGGGATTCAAATTAGAGACCAAAATTGTGCACCTGTCATTAGTACCAGTTATTCCAGGAGGCAACCCTCCACCAAATGCTGCTGCGATTGCCGCAGCATTCCCCATCTATAATCATAAAGGTTTTTTCTCAATTATGAACAAGTTTAAAATTAAGAGAATATAAAAATCAACAAAACCACTCCACCACTTGAGCAAAAAACCCACCTGTGCAAATGCAGCTGGTAAGAGATAAAAAGGAAGAAAAATTAAGTTATTAAACACCAACAGACAGACAGACAGAAAGCACCAAATATGTGAAATAAACTTATAGTAAGCACCTCTAGATCCAGCTTGTAGTGCATATAGGCCCCCAACATCACCATATCCAGGCTGTTGCAAGCATGAGTAAAAGCTTTAGTGATTGCAAAGTTACTAACTAAAGGGAAAATGGGGGGAAAAACAGGCCTCGCTGAACAGTAGCCAACCTGCGAGGATCTACCTCTCTGCTCTGTGGGTAACGATGGGTTTGTAAAATCTCTGAAGATACATTGAACAGTAATAATAAAAACCATTTACAAGGACAGGTTAACCAAAAAAAAATATAAAATAAGAGAATCAGAAGGAAGAGTGAAAGGCAATTAATAGATTAATACAAACCAAGGATTTAAGTATCCATCGGCACGGGCCGTATCCACCGTGTCGTATCGTGCCAACAAAATACCGGCACGATACAGCCCTCGTGCCAATGACACAGCTCAAAATCCTTTTTTCTTTAAATTACTAAATAATTTTCTCAATAAATTTCAAAATATTTGATAAAAATACATAATAAGCAATTAGAAAATTTTGTCGCTAAAGAAAATAAATATTTATGTGTCCGCACACATGTATTTTTTGTGACCGGCACTCATCGGCACAGCACGACACACACCGTGTCATACCGTGCCAGCAAGTTTTCGGCACAACCCCGTGCCACGGCACTTAAATCCTTGATACAAACACAGATAAGTGCAATTCATATTTAATAAACTTAAATCTGATAAGTGATCTAAAGAGATAATGCAAAACAATGATTTTTAGTACACCTAAATTCTAATTAATAAAATAAATTAGTATTTTAATCATATTTTTTTAACCTTGATTTTTTCGACTGCTATAGAAAGGAATGGCCTATGTGAAGTGCCAGCTAACTGATCAGCTACTCAAGAAATGAGCAAATAACATACCTAGACCGGTCATTGTTGTAATTGACTTGCAGCTCATTTAGGCTGGAGTTTCAAAAGAAGAAAATCCAGACAATATTTAGTAGCTGAGAGTAAAAAACCAAAGGAAAAAAGGAAAAAGAAATACTGAAGAACTTACTTTGAGAATTGAATATCTAATTGACAGCAACCATCATATATATTGCGGCCCTGTAAAGGCATCCACATTATTAGTCAAAACTGCTTTTTAATATAAATAGGTAGAAAAACCTCAGAACCTGAAAGAGAAATCACATACTTGCAAAGCAGTACTAGCTTGGATAGCACTCTGGCGCGATTGATACTGGATAAGGGCTTGGAAACCTAGAAAAATTATAATAAATTAATTGATATTCTTGTTCACACAAAAGAGCAATTTTAAGCATAATACCCAGAACCTCGAAAATATTGTACATACCATTCAAGTTAATATGACAGATGCCCTTGTAAAGATAGATTACTTGAGAAATGACCTTTTACGAAGTCACTTACAAGCAAAATTTTCAGAAGTATTGGCATTAGTATAAGGGCATTTTTGAGTAGCTTTGGTAAACACACGCGCAATGGATTTATGTTATTTTCAAAGTTTGCAGGTGTCGTTAAACTTACGTATCAGAATAGGGTATACTATTATCTAAATTTCACAAAAGGAAAAGTGACCGCAGTCCTAAAAGGAAGACATAAGTAACCTAAAAAAACATATACGGGAAGAAGAGGTTCAGAATAAAACAGAACATAAACTCTACCTAATCACACTGTAAAATCGGAAAAACTATTGAAACATTGCGCAAAATAGAGAAAAGAGAGAAGACTAGAGAGCTGACCTGCTGACTTCTGAAATGTTACAATCTTCTCTACAAATCCATGAGGAGAAAAAACTTGCTGCAACACATCCACTGTTATAGGGTAGAGCATGTGATGAATTGAAACCAAGAGGATTCGATTGGGTTGTGCATCCTGAATTCCAACAGAAGAAGAGTATCTTAGGGAAAGATAAGACATGTTTAATTTAACAACCAGAAAGTTAAATAGAGAGAATACATCAGGTAAATCAGTGTTTGAAAAAGGTGCGCCTGAGGCGTGCACCTCGCCGCCTAGGCGTGGGCCTCGGTGCCTCAGCAATAGCAAGGCACAGCACAGTTGCTGAGTTGCGCGCCTAGACTCCAAGGCATCTGCCTCAGGCGAGGCGTGCGTCTCAGGCGCACCTCACAATATTTAAGTTTAGAAGGTTTTTGGAATCAAGTTTTCGAGTTATCAGGTTCTGGGTTTGATTATTATACTTTAACCCTGATAAGATATTTAAAGATATCCTAAAAATAACCCAAAAAAAACCCTACAAAAATCAGCCGCTCCTCTCCCTCTCGTGTTCTCCCACATCCCATCTCTATCGAACATCTACAAACAGCAGTGGTAGCAGCAGGAAGCAGTGGCAGCAAGTAGCGGAGGCCAGCAGCAGAGGTAGCAAGCAGGTAGCAGCAGCGGCAGCAGGAACAAGCAGCAGCAGTAGCAACATGCAACAAAGTATTGCCTCCATACTACAGATCCTCTCTTTTGAACCTTTTTTTAGTTTTTTTTTATGGGATTTGATTTATTTGTGAGGTTTTTTGTTTTTTTTTTTCTATATATTTTTACTCCTTTTGTTTTAGTTGCATATTTCTTGATTCCTTTTTTCGTTCTTTGTTTGATTCTTCTCTTAGATTCTCTTTTCAAACATTTAATTTTTCTAATCTTACAATTTTATTCGTAATTTGTTGTTCTTTAATTTTTGTTGACTTCTTGTTATCGATTTCACTGTTGACTTGTTGTAGCTTGATTGAATGGATCATGAAGGATACAAAAAGGATCCTGCAAGGAAATATGGATCCCAACAATAGAAATGATGTGATCTGTAATTTTGTGAAAAAATAACAAAAGGAGGCATTTATAGAGCCAAACAATATATTATTGGTGGCTTTCGAAATACAAAAGGATGCCCAAGATGTCCAGCTCATGTCTATGAGGAAATTAAGGAGTTTATGGCTAAGAAAGAAGCGACAAAGGAGAGAAATTCTTCGCTACCTGAGTTTGATGAGGTAGAGGGCTATAGTGATGATGAAGATGAAAATGATACTGGAGAATTTATATCTCTTGGAAAAAGATGTCGAAGTAGTGGGAGGGTTGGAAGTAGCGAATCAATAGCAAAAAAATGTAGTCAAAAGGGTCCTATAGATGTGTATTTCGCTCGTAACGCAGAGAAGATTGTTCAAGAAAGAAAGGAAGGAAAGCTGAAGCAAACCACAACAAATAATGTATGTAAAAAGGAGTTGAGAGAGAAAGCTTGTAGAGACTTTGCTTGATGGATGTACGATGTCAGGACGGACACTTTCTAAAGCTGTTAATTATGATAGTTTTCAAGTAGGAATTGAGTCCATTGGGCAATATGGTTGTGGCATGAAACCACCGTCCGCATATAAGTTACGAGTTCCTTTTTTGAAGGAGGCGGTTGAGAGGACAAGAAAAAAAATTTAGTCTTATTAGGAGAAATAGGCGAGGACTGGTTTCTATTTAATGTCAAATGCATGGAAGGACAGAAGAGAAAGACCCTTAATAAATTTTCTAGTGAACTCTCCAATGGGCATGGTATTTTTTGGATCTTTTGATACTTTAAATTATGTTAAAAATGAGAAAAAAAAAGTTTGAATTATCGGACAATATGATAGAGGCTATTGGGGAAGCAAATATTCCATAAGTTGTTACTGATAATGATTTGGCTTATGTAGTAGCTGGTAAGATTTCTCTCTTATAGATTTTAGCTTCTATTTTTTTATACTTTGTGTGTAATATTTATATAACTAATAGCGATAATCATTCTTTCACTCAATTTTTTCTCCGGGAGATTGTTAGAGGTCAAGAGACCAAATTTGTTTTGGACTCCATGTGCTGCCCATTGCATTGATTTGATGCATGAGGAAATCGGAAATATGCCAGTAGTGCATAGAACCAAACAAAGAGTCGTGACTTTGAATAGCTACATTTATAATAGCACAAGTGTGGAGAATATGATGAGACATTTCACAGGCCAAAAAGAGTTGCTTAGGCCCGGTATAACAAAATTTGCCGTTGCTTTTCTCACCCTTCAACGTTTACACCATCAGAAAAATAACTTGAGGAAGATGTTTACATTTGAAGATTGGACCAAGAGCAAATAGGCAAAACAACAATCGGGCAAAAAAATTACTAGCAAAGTAATGATGCTCACATTTTGGACCAACATAATATATACTCTTAAAGTTTCGGTCCACTTGTTCGTGTTCTACAATTAGTTGATAGTGGGAAGCGACCTTCAATAGAACACATTTATGAAGCCATGGATAGAGCAAAGAAAGCCATTGCAAAATCATTCAATGAGATAGAGGAAAAATATAATGAAAATTTCAAAATAATTGATAAGAGGTGGGAATATCAACTCCATCACCTATGGGCATGCTGCTGGTCTTTATTTGAATCCCGCATGCTTTTACTCAAATTCAAATATTGAGCAAGAAGAAAAAGTTATGTTGGGGCTATACAAGACTCTACATCGATTGATTCCAAGTATTGAGGAACAAGATAAAATAAGTGACCAATTAAGCATATATCGTAGGGTATGCAGCCTCTTTGGACATAGTTTAGCAGTCCAGAATAGAAATATAAAGTCCCCAGGTATGCTATTACTTGCAAATTATTAGTTTTCTTAATTCTAAATTTCTAAATTCTAATAAAATTATAATAAGCAAAATTTAATTTTAGAATTATTCTTCTAATCTATATCAACAGCTAAGTGGTTGAGATCGTATGGATCTTCTACACTGAACTTGCAAAAATTCACTGTTTGAATTCTTAGTCTCACTTGTAGTGCATCTGGGATGAAATTGGATCGTGTTTGAACATATAAGTTGTAGAATGAATACATAAGATGCTAAATTTGAACTATGATTTATTTTCTTACACTGCAATATAAATTTAATATGCTTAGCTTCATAGCAAAAAAGAAATAGACTTGCACAACAACGCTTGAATGATTTGGTATATGTTCAGTATAATAGAGCACTAATGTGTCTGTACAATTTGCGTGATACCATTGATCCCATCACACTAAATGATGTTGATGATAGCAATGAATGGCTTACTTGAGTGATGGATAGTGATGGAGAGGGCGATGATGAGAAAGGACTTGTTTGGGAAGATGATACTTAGACATAGGGTGATGTGGCTAGAGCTCCTGGGGTTAATGAGCCTAGCCATCATACACGGTTTACACTGTCAATGCCTTGAAAGAGGAAAAGGAATTGAAAAAGGAAAGGGAATTGAAAAGGCAAAGAAAATTAAAAAAATGATAAGTCGGTGTCATCTCGACTGTTTTTATCCATTGATGAAGAGCTAGATTGGTTTGATTTTGAGGACACGGAAGAAGAGAATATTTGGGATGAAAAATCTGAAAAAAAAAAAGAAGTTATGGCGATGCAAGCAATGAGGATGAGTATGAGAATGATGCTTGAAAAATGACCAAATGAGAGCATTAGCACCACGATCATTTTTGAGTTTTAAGTTGAAATATATATATATATATATATATATATATATATATATATATATATATATATATATATATATATATATATATATATATATATTTAAATTTGAGAACCTATAAGCATGCGTTTTCTTTATTTTTCGATGGTTATTTTGTTTTTGTATGGTTATTTTGAATTTTTTTTTATGCAGAATATCAAATTAAATTAGGCTTAGTAAATGTGGGCTTCGTCTTCTTGAGGCGCGCCGCGTGCACCTAGCGCTGCGCCGCGTGCCTAGGTTCTAGAAGAGCCGTGCGCCTCTTTGCGCCTTACGCTTTTTCAAACACTAAGTAAAATTCAGTTGCATGTACGAAATGGCAGTACTTATGTAAAGATAATAGGGTTACTCCAGTGAAAGGAAAGCTAGAGCTATATCAAAAAATCTGTGATTCAACTTAAGTTCGTTACTCATTATGCCTCTTCAGGTTACATATTCTATTGGTCTCCAAAAACTGTTCAAGCATATATCTCTATCTGATAGAAATGGGACTTAAGTAGAAACTCAATATATGCAAGTAAATGGCCAAAGACATTAACTGTAATACAGTTCATGATGACTAGCAAGACCTACACAAAACTTAAATAGCTTGAGCTATTGACCTAACAAACAGAAAAACAACACCTACTAAAGATGCCATTATTCTAAAACATGGTCTGTGCATTCTTATTTCTAGTATTTTGTGGTTCCTAGGCTGCCTCTCATGGCTTTCAACCAGCATAAGGACCACATAGACTTCTCAGACAAATCAGACCATATCCTCATAGATACACATTAAAGATTTTCGATACATTTCCTTTCCGAATAGCCTTTTACATATAAAATGAGCTATATATACATTTTTTGGACTATTTGTATACAGCATGACGTAGGCAACCTCCCAAAACATCTGTGCAACGTGTCCCAATGACATTCAGATGTGCGTTCTTTCAGAACATTGAACTCTAATTTATGAACTAGAGATGAAAATTTTCTCTATAATGCCCACACCATATGGCAGATGCAACAGGCCGATCATGGATGTTGTACATAGATTAAGGTGAAACAAGGGCATTATACTAAATTCAAACCAAAAAACACAGCGAAGGAAAATGACTGTTAATAGGTTTTTGTGCTTCTTAACCATGTTTAAGTTAATAGGTATTTGTGCTTCTTAACCATGCTTACTAGCCTTGTAACATAACCTACATAGCACGGGTGTCATAGCGAAGAGTCTCCCGAACTACAGACATTTGAGTTGCAATATTGTTCGTACTTCATACAAAACACAAAAAGCAAAGAAACATACTATGACACCACAAAAAAAGTAAATAGGCCATGTAATGACTTGCCTGGTCAGCTTTTCTTCCTTGAGAGTTTTGTTCAGCTGTTGTCAGCTCTTTATGAGAAGAAAATTGAACGTAGACATTCCTTCCCCTGGCAACGTAAAAATTCAAATGAAGTAGCATTCTTCGTAAAAATACAACATAAGCAAGGAAAGGTGTCTATATTTTTGACAACATCAATATGCAAGTAAATAATAAAATAGAAATGATTAACTAAATATAAAATAGATGCCATCAAGTCAAGTTTATTACAAGCTGCCAGATGAACAGTATTCCCATCTAACCTCAAGTACAAAGATTAAATAATTGATCTCAATAGATTGATTTGTTTCCTTCTTAAGTCCAGAATTATGAAGGGTTTTAGCTATAAGCATATGATTAGACGTAATTTTCGTTTATGAGAAAGAAAATTAAAACTCAGGTCCTAATGTAGTTTCAGACTAGGAAAGAAAAAAATTTGAATTAATACTAGCAGTATGAATTCCAGTCTCCCGGAAAATATTTCAAGGGCTCATGAACTCAGGTCAAATTCTAAATTTTATTCCACCAAATTTTTTAGTTCACAACAGGTTGCATTGATTAAAGGATGACATACTAATAATCAACGAAAGAATATCAGTAAGGTCAAAATTTTTCTCTACCTACCCTCTCACCTGCAAAATATACTCTTCGAAGTTTAGGCGCAAACTTGGATCAACTTGGAAGGAAAGTCAAATGAAAATATGCTTTCCTCTCTTTTACTTCATTTTGGGTTACTTCTAATTTTGGGTTACCCAAAAGTAAGTAAGAAATCTAAGAAGGAAAAAGAAAGATAGAACTACTGCAACTCATTACAGTAACTAGTCTAGCAAAATACATCATAATAACTAGTTCTCAAGATATTAAACTTTTCCACTTCCACTAATTTAATAAACTCAAATTATTAATAAATTCAGAAAACATAGATTAGTTTCTCCAAGATACCTCACACAGGGTTGAATACTAGTGTAGTATTCCAGCGCGCTAACAGCCGACGCCAAATCATGCATCTGGAGAAGAGCCTGCGGTCATCACGAAGATACCCATCAATCAATGAGAAATAGCTATAGAACACAACACACAACAAAAAACCCTAAAAATCGACATATAACATCACAAGCTTATGACCTGATTTTTTGCCCTCAACATCACAACCTTGGTGACAGCACCGAATGGCTGAAGCAACTGAAGCAGGTCATCCTACAATACAAAAAGAAGCATCAAAACATCAAATTAGGCGATTCTAAGTTGGAAAAATCATCGAAAAACCTACATAAAACGAGAAATCACCTCCGATATCTCGTGCCCAACATTCCGAACATGAATGACCTTCGAAGGCTCCGTCATCCTCGCTCGCTCGACCTCTTCTCTACAACCATATACGACGCCAAAAGAGCCCGCAAATCAAACGAATCGATCACAAATACCGAAAAAATCACCAAAAACTGGGGAGAAAAAGAGCAATACCTTTGGAAATGAGAGCGCTAATGCTACTCCGCTAGTGTTCCAGTGGAGGGTTTTGAAGCGGAACCTAGAACGGAGTATTGGGTTCGCTAGGGTTTTACTCCCTCTCTCTTTTTCTCTCGATGTTTCCGCGCGAGCGAGAGCGATCGATCCCGAGGGCGAAGAGAAAATAAATTAAATAAAAAAAGAATAGGTCAATTTGCATAAAAAGCCCACCGATTTTGCGCTTTTATAAACAAAGACGACCTTCTAAAATTTGACGGATAGAATTTATTTTGCATTTAGCCTTCCAAAAAAAAATTATTTTTAAAATTAGTTCTACAAAAATTAAATTTATTAAAATAGCTCTATATTCGCCACGCGGGCATCAAGTTTGCACCACGCGGACGGACTGGAAGATAAACTACACTTTCCCACTTTCCTATATCCCTCCTTTCTGAACCCCTTATTTTTCTTCCGTCATCGTTGCATATCATTTCCTCACGAAGTGCGCCATCTACCTCTTAAAGAGTCAGCGCCACCTCCTCCCCGTCCTCTCTCTCTCTCCCTCTTTCTTTTTCCCTCTGCCTCCTACTCATATTTTTATAATTTTTTTTTATTTTTTGTTTTAATTTTGAAAAAACTCTAAAAAAAATAGCAAATAGTACCTTACATTTGTTAGTTTAAGATTTTATATTATATGAAATGTGGATTTTTTAAAAAATATGACTTTTTAAGATTAAATATTATAAATTTGGATGAATCTCAAAAGAATAACAAATGTGAACCTCAAATTTGTGGGTTTAATAAGTTGTATAGTATAAGAGGTAGCTCCTTTTTCTTTTTCTACTGTGAGATTAAATATTGTGAATTTTGATTCATTTTTTCTTTGATTTTGAATAGATTTTAGAAAAATAATATGTTAATACTTCGCATTTATGAATTTGTTATCTCGTTTTGCATCATCAAATTTTTATCGTTATTTATATCTAATTTTTTTTATTTGAAAATTTTTAAGTGTAAACTTTGTATATATTTGAATATCATGACTCGTATTTGGTATTCGTTTTTTATTTTTATTGATATGTGTTAGTTTTAGGCATCAAGTTGAGATTGTTATGTGATTTATAGGATATTTTTTGAGGTGGGTTATCTCCTTTATGGCTAAATAATGTATCTTTATTATTGGGTTATGTCAGACCGCTAATTTAGTCGGTTCGGGCGCGCTAATAGATCCACCAATCGATCATGATTTCTATATCCGAAAAGAACGACAATCATCTCAAACAGCGAGTACATAATAAGAATACATGTATATCAGAGTAAAACTACTACTAAACTGAATATTCAACGTTAAATATAAATATAACTGAATAAAGCTGAAATGAAATATTAAAATGAACATTTGCCATATAACAATTAGTTATAATTTTCTTTTTTTTTTATCCTTACTAAAATACAATGTTCACTCTAAATGCGAAGGCGGATAAAATACCACTAGACTCTCTAGGTCTCTATACTGCTGAGCTCTTGCTCCTGTCGTGTGTCTCACCAGCTGTATCGGAATCTGCAAAAAGTAAAAACCAACAGGGAGTGAGAACTACGAATAATTTTCAGTGGGTTCATCCACCGAGAAACATGTTCTACACCTCTTGGTCCAATAAAAGCAAAAGTAACAAGATAATAGGAAAACTATAAATACTACACTAGCATGATGATATGAAGATCACTACACTACTAATCCATACTCAATACCATAATGCTACCATACCATGCCATAGTAGGCGGCTATACTATAACTCGGCAACTATGCCACTATACAAGGGTTACACCTAACTCGACCACATTCGGTCACTTTTTTTTTTTTTTTACTTTTAACCTTTCGAAAGTATCTCGTCCGATAGGTCCGTGCCCTAGGAGTTATGCTCCCAATTGACGAGTCTCAAATTTGAAGACGCAATTTGCAATATATTTTATTTTTAAACCTTTCGGAACTATCTCGTCCGATAGGCCCATGCCCTAAGGGCCATTATGCGCGCTCACCCCTAAATGACGAGTTTCAAATTCGAAGGTGCATTTACATTACCTTTTACCTTTTTAACCATTTGAAAGTATCTCGCCTAATGGGCACGTGCCCTAGGAGTCAACATCAGCACAAACCTCCCAAATTACGAGTTCCAAATCCGAAGGTGCCATTTACATTCTCTTTTACTTTCCTCTTTTACCCTAGGTTATTAATGTTAGATGTATGCCCTAGAAGCCAACTTGGCCGACACATATATTCTTTCTAGGATATAAATTTGTATTTGACATTTTACATTATGAATGTTATTGGGTTTTTATTTTCATTCGTGTTGTGTATGTGTCCATGAATTGTCCAAGGAATTAATAAGATGATGATATATATTCTCAAGAGTTGAGAATTTGAGACATGTATCATTAGTGATTAATTCCTAAATGCTCCCGATCGATGGATCATCACGGGGACAGTGATTGATCCGGTGAGATTGGTGCACAATCGCTTCCCTTTTAGGGTAGACGAGTCTCGAGTCAATAGTGTGGGGACACTGGAGCGAATATGCAGGTGGTTGTTGGAGAACAAGGGTACCGAGCATGATCATCACGAGAAGTCACTTGGATGTCTACTCACTCGTCAGTGACTTACTCGATGTTGCAGTAGTGTGACTGGTTCTTTGACCTGCGGTGTCTCGGCTATTCACAATGGGGTTACTGTAGTTTGACTATACATACACTTGGTCCCTAGCCATTTGGGTCCTTGCAGTGGGTGCATGTTGGCTACAGTAGGTTCGTTGTAGGAATAGAGTGTACACCTATATGAAATCTATCGCCCTTAGTAGAGAAGGGAGTTAGTCCTATGTGATTTATGAGACCGAGTTTAGAAGACCTTGGCCAAGGCGTAGTAAATAACGGAAAGGGTTTCCGATATTAGAAACTCGAGTCGAATAAATTTGACATATGACAGATGGTAGGGTTTGACGAGCAACTCCATGACCTTCGTCTAGTTGGGACTCCGGATAGAAGGATTGTATCACACGTTAACTGCACCTAGAGGTTCAGTATTCCATTCTACTGGAATGCCACTACATGTGCTAGGCGTCACTGGTGGATTGTGGGACTCACGAGAATTATCTGGATGATGATCGATAAATCTTATTGGGCTGAGTTTAAATAGTTCTAACCCACTGAAAAGAGTTTCAGTGATATTGTTGATGGTAATCACAATATATCTCACTACCAGATAGAATAGAACCTATGGGGTCACACACATAAGAGGTTGTGACTGATCGGATAGTTGGATCGCGATTTTTGAATCGCCGGAGGACTTAATTATCAATATATTGATAATTGGACTAATTTGTAATTATTACAAATTAAGGATATTAAAGTGCAAATATTGCAAGAGAGGACATACTAATAGTTAGTAAGTTGTGAGAGGATTTAAGTGCAAATGTTGCATTAATGATTTGATTTGATCAAATTAGGATTGAGTTCAAATCGAATTAAATTAGGATTTAATTGATTGAACCGATTTGGGATAAGATAAACTTAAATCTAATTTTAAGTTTATCTCAATATTTATCTTAATAATTATAAAAGATATTATATTCCTATTTATACGTATGAGTTTTCTTTAAGAAAAAAAAAAAAGGAAAAAACTCTAGCCGTCATATTTCCTCGTTTTCCTCTATTCTAAATATCCACATTAAGAAGAAAGACGTTCTCTGCAAGGGAGCTAGCACCCCGGTGAGAATTTCAATCAAGTCAACAACCTCTTGTGGATACCCGTAGAGGCCGGACGCGTGTGCGGCTTCAAGAGAACCAAATTCCACGATCATCAAATTACGGTGTAGATCTCCCCGCGCAAAGGTGAAGATTAGATCTTCCTCTTCCTTTTAATCTTAGATACATGAGGGATCATGTTTTGCGTGTTTTTGAGATTAGATCTCAAGTTTTTCATATTTGTTTATTTGATTTCTTTTTTCGCTGCGTTTATTTTTGCGCAAAACCTAACAGTGGTATCGGAGCCATCCTCATGTTATTTAAGATTAAAATTATAGTTTTGGATATTTTAAATCATTCTCTATTGATTGAATGATTGTTAAATCATTTTACCATATTCAAGAATTATTAAATTTTGATCAATTCAAAATTATTTTGATCCGCAGAATTAAAATAAAATAAAATAAATAAAAATAAAATTTTATTTTTGTAAAATTTGATGAGATCAAATTTTGTTTTTAATTTTTTATATAATTTTGATAAGATCAATGTTGGAATACAAAAAAATTATAATAAAAAAATAGGGGGAAAGATTATGGCCCAAAATTTTTAACATATTAATAATTTGGGTCCTACAAATTTTACTATAAATTCAAGCCACATTAATAGGCCATTTGTGAACACAACCATATAGGTCTCATCAAAGTCCGTCGATTTTTTTTAGTCACCAAATTAGTCGGATTCTATTTTTTTCTGCCATGCGGGCCTTACATTATAGTCAACTTCTTATTTAAAGATTCAATTTCAAAAATTATGTTCAAATTGAATTTTGAATTTTGAATTTTGAATTTCAAATTTTTAACGAAATTTCAAAATATCTCTCAAATGCCATCTATACTCAAATTTGAATTTATCTCTCAAACGTCACCTATACTCAAATTTGAATTTTGAATTCAGCCGAAATCCTTCATCCATCAATTATCTCAAAATATCTTTCAGCCGATTTATTCAAATTTATATTCGAAATTCAAATCCTCAACCAAATTCCAACCAAAATTTGAATTCAACCAAATTCCCTCGTTCGAATCCTCCAACATATTCAATTTTGAAATCTAAACATTCTCATAACATATTCAATTTTAAAATTTAAAATTTGAAATTTAAATACAACCATACTTCCTCAAATTTGAACATAACCATTTAATTTCAAAATTTGAAATTTAAATACAACCATACTTCCTCAAATTTGAACATAACATATTCAGTCTTGAAATTTGAAATCTGAAATTTAATACAACCATACTTTCTCAAATTTGAACATAACCGTTCAATTTTGAAATTTGAACACATATTGAAATTTGAACATAATCGGTTAATTTTAAAATTCGAACATATTCAATTTTGAATTTTAAATTTTGAAATTTAAAATTTGGACATAACCATACCCCCTCAACCGTTCAATTTTGAAATATGAAATTTAAAATTTGAATATAACCATCTTCTCGCAATTTGAACATATCCTTTCAATTTTAAAATTTAATTTTAAAATTTAAAATTTAAAATTTGAAATTTAAAATTTGAAATTTGAATATAATAATTTTTCCAACGTATTCAAATTTGAACCATAATTTTTCTCAACAAACCCACGTACGTCGTTCCTCAACAAACCAACGTACGTCGTTCCTCAACAAACCCGCATTTTCTCGCCAACCCCTTAACAAATCCCAACAAACCCCAAGCGCTATATTTTTCTGTCACTCCCCACTATAAATAAAGGAAATAGAAAGAATAAAACAGGATTTTTTCTTGGGCCCTGTCAACCTCCCAAATTCCACCATAAAAAAAAACAACCTCCTCCCAGATTCAACCACCCACATATCCCTCATCGTTACATCAAAAAAAAAAAAGAACGATCGACTTCCTCAACCCCTCCCATCGACTTCCTCAGCCCCTCCCATCGACTTCCTCAGCCCCTCCCATCGACTTCCTCAGCCCCTCCCATCGACTTCCTCAGCACCTCCGATCGACTTCCTCAGCACCTCCGATCGACTTCCTCAGCACCTCCGATCGACTTCCTCAGCACCTCCGATCGACTTCCTCAGCACCTCCGATCGACTTCCTCAGCACCTCCGATCGACTTCCTCAGCACCTCCGATCGACTTCCTCGGCCATATTTTCAGACGTATTTCTCAGATAAAAAAGAAAAAAAAAAAGAAATTTAATAAAGCCGGTTAGGGACCTCTGCGGACACCTCCGATCGACTTCCTCAGCACCTCCGATCGACTTCCTCAGCACCTCCGATCGACTTCCTCAGCACCTCCGATCGACTTCCTCAGCACCTCCGATCGACTTCCTCAACACCTCCGATCGACTTCCTCAGCACCTCCGATCGACTTCCTCGGCCATATTTTCAGACGTATTTCTCAGGTAAAAAAGAAAAAAAAAAGAAATTTAATAAAGCCGGTTAGGGACCTCTGCGGACGCCCCTTACTTTAGGCTCAAAAAAAAAGGAAAGAAAAAAGAAATTTAATAAAACCGGTTCGAGACCTCTTCGGACGCCCCTTACTTTAGGCTCAAAAGAAAGAAAAAAAGAAATTTAATAAAGCCAGCTCGGGATCTCTTCGGACGCCCCTTACTTTAGGCTCAAAAGAAAGAAAAAAAGAAATTTAATAAAGCCGGTTCGGGACCTCTGCGGACGCCCCTTACTTTAGGCTCAAAGGAAAGAAAAAAAAATTTAATAAAGCCGGTTCGGGACCTCTGCGGACGCCCCTTACTTTAGGCCCAAAAGAAAGAAAAAAAGAAATTTAATAAAGCCGGTTCGGGACCTCTTCGGACGCCACTTACTTTAGGCTCAAAAGAAAGAAAAAAGAAATTTAATAAAGCCGGTTCGGGACATCTTCGGACGCCCCTTACTTTAGGCTCAAAAGAAAGAAAAAAGAAATTTAACAAAGCCGGTTCGGGACCTCTGCGGACGTCGCTTACTTTAAGCTCAAAAGAAAGAAAAAAAGAAATTTAATAAATCCGGTTCGGGACCTCTTCGGACGCCCCTTACTTTAGGCTCAAAAAAAGAAAAAAAGAAATTTAATAAGGCCGGTTCGGGACCTCTTCGGACGCCCCTTAATTTAGGCTCAAAAGAAAGAAAAAAAGAAATTTAATAAAGCCGGTTCGGGACCTCTGCGGACGTCCCTTACTTTAGGTTCAAAAAAAAGAAAAAAAAAAAGAAATTTAATAAAGCCGGTTTGGGACCTCTTCGAACCCCCTTACTTTAGGCTCAAAAGAAAAAAAAAAAAAAAAATTTAATAAAGCCGGTTCGGGACCTCTGCGGACGCCCCTTACTTTAGGCTCAAAAGAAAGAAAAAAAGAAATTTAATAAAGCCGGTTCGGGACCTCTTCGGACCCCTCTTACTTTAGGCTCAAAAGAAAGAAAAAAGGAATTTAATAAAGCCGGTTCGGGACCTCTTCGGACGCCCCTTACTTTAGGCCCAAAAGAAAGAAAAAAAAAGAAAAAAACCGGTTCGGATGATTTCTTCGGACATCCGAACTTAGGTTAAGCCAAAAAGGAATCGCTTCAGATCCCAAATCAAATACAAGATAAAAGGGATTGAACCCCAAGATAAGATTAGTGGATTTCCTTCGGATCCCAAATCAAATTACAAGATAAAAGGAATTGAACCCCAAGATAAGATTAGTGGATTTCCTACGGATCCCAAATCAAATTACAAGATAAAAGGGATTGAACCCCAAGATAAGATTAGTGGATTGCTTCGGATCCCAAGTCAAATTACAAGATAAAAGGGATTGAACCCCAAGATAAGATTAGTGGATTTCCTTCGGATTCCAAATCAAATTACAAGATAAAAGGGATTGAATCCCAAGATAAGATTAGTGAATTTTCTTCGTATCCCAAATAATTTCAACAAAAAAAAAAGGGAATTTATTCGTACCCCATATCAAAATAAAATAACGGTATTTCTCCGGATCCCAAGATAAAATAAGGGATTTTCTTCGAACCCCAAGATAAGATTAGGGAATTTTCTTCTAACCCCAAATAAAATAAAATAAAATGAGATATTGAAATAAATGGGAATTTCTTTGAATCCAGACAAAATTCAAATGAGTGCTAATCAACTTGGAGCCTAAGTCCGGTTCAAAAAGTACTAATAAATGAATTCAATCATTTATTAAATAAGGCTCACCCCATATGCAGGTCTCAAATTTACCTACATGAAAATAAGGCTCAGTCCACATACGGATCCCAACCACATACGGGTCCCAAATCTAGTCCAGGTATAATATAAGCCGAGTCCACAAATAAAAAACCCAAAACCTATTCGATCCACAAATAAAACCCAAAACCCATTTGATCCACAAATAAAACCCGCAAATAAAACCCAAAACGCATTCGATTCACAAATAAAACCCAAACCCATTCAATCTCATCGCCTTAACATACATAATTAAGGCAAAATTATATCCAAACCGACTAGATTCTAAATCATATCCTTAGAATTTAGCCAAATTCAATTCGATCGAGCTCTAACACATATACTTAGAGTTCATCCAAACCAACTCAACTAACCCTAATACACATACTTAGGGTGTAGTTAACCTTTTACTCTAGCACATATATCTAGGGTAGAAACCAAATCAACTCAACTAATCCTAATACATATACTTAGGGTTAGTCAACCTTTCACTCTAGCACATATAACTAGAGTAAAAAATATATCAAGCTCGGCCAATCCTAATACATATAGGACTTAGCCACCTCCTACTTTCGAGTAGCATCAAATCCGACCCACCTCAATACATATCCTTGGGGTTTGGTCATGTCTCCACTTTGGAACATACGCCAAATGTGAAATCAAATATAATTGAACTCTAATACATATACTTAGAGCCAATCAAACCCAATTAAATTCTAATACATGTAATTAGAGTTTAATATCGACTAGTCCTCAACACATATACTCGGGATCTAATCAATTGCAAACCCAGCTAAATCCTAACATATATACTTAGGATTTGGTCAATTATTAGGATACGATTTATTCTATCCTCCTCACAAAGGTCTCTTAATCGAAGGTGCCCCAATCACATGGGGGTAATTAACAATAGATGCTTGCGTCTATTGGAAGTCATGGATCCGCAATTCCTGATACCCACATACACCCATCCAATCACATATAAATATTCATCTGAATCGTGAATACCATCCCACGGGAAACCCGAAAAAAGAGGAACCGCGCGAGATGAGTCATTCGAGATCGCAGGGCATTTTGTCTGCGATCTCGAATGACTCATCTCGCACGGTTCCTCCTTTTTCGGGTTTCCCGTAGGATGGTATTCACGATTCAGATGAATATTTATATGTGATTGGATGGGTGTATGTGGATATCAGGTATTGCGGATCCATGACTTTCAATAGACGCAAGCATCTATTGTTAATTACCCCCTTGTGATTGGGGCAGCTTCGATTAAGAGATCAGGAGGATAGAATAAATCGTATCCTAATAATTGACCAATCCTAAGTATATATGTTAGGATTTAGCTGGGTTTGCAATTGATTAGATCCCGAGTATATGTGTTGAGGACTAGTCGATATTAAACTCTAATTATATGTATTAGAATTTAATTAGGTTCGATTGGCTCTAAGAATATGTATTAGAGTTCAATTATATTTGATTTCACATTTGGCGTATGTTCCAAAGTGGAGACATGACCAAACCCCAAGGATATGTATTGAGGTGGGTCGGATTTGATGCTACTCGAAAGTAGGAGGTGGCTAAGTCCTATATGTATTAGGATTGGCCGAGCTTGATATGTTTTTTACTCTAGTTATATGTGCTAGAGTGAAAGGTTGACTAACCCTAAGTATATGTATTAGGATTAGTTGAGTTGATTTGGTTTCTACCCTAGATATATGTGCTAGAGTAAAAGGTTAACTACACCCTAAGTATGTGTATTAGGGTTAGTTGGGTTGGTTTGGATGAACTCTAAGTATATGTGTTAACTACACCCTAAGTATGTGTATTAGGGTTAGTTGGGTTGGTTTGGATGAACTCTAAGTATATGTGTTAGAGCTCGATCGAATTGGATTTGGCTAAATTCTAAGGATATGATTTAGAATCTAGTCGGTTTGGATATAATTTTGCCTTAATTATATATGTTAAGGCGATGAGATTGAATGGGTTTTGGGTTTTATTTGTGGATCGAATGCGTTTTGGGTTTTATTTGCGGGTTTTATTTGTGGATCAAATGGGTTTTGGGTTTTATTTGTGGATCGAATAGGTTTTGGGTTTTTTATTTGTGGACTCGGCTTATATTATACCTGGACTGGATTTGGGACCCGTATGTGGTTGGGATCCGTATGTGGACTGAGCCTTATTTTCATGTGGGTAAATTTGAGGCCTGCATATGGGGTGAGCCTTATTTAATAAATGATTGAATTCATTTATTAGTACTTTTTGAATCGGACTTAGGCTCCAAGTTGATTAGCACTCATTTGAATTTTGTCTGGATTCAAAGAAATTCCCATTTATTTCAATATCTCCTTTTATTTTATTTTATTTGGGGTTCGAAGAAAATTCCCTAATCTTATCTTGGGGTTCGAAGAAAATCCCTTATTTTATCTTGGGATCTAGAGAAATACCGTTATTTTATTTTGATGTGGGGTCTGAATAAATTCCCTTTTTTTTGTTGAAATTATTTGGGATCCGAATGAAATTCACTAATCTTATCTTGGGATTCAATCCCTTTTATCTTGTAATTTGATTTGGGATCCGAAGGAAATCCACTAATCTTATCTTGGGGTTCAATCCTTTGTATCTTGTAATTTAACTTGGGATCCGAAGCAATCCACTAATCTTATCTTGGGGTTCAATCCCTTTTATCTTGTAATTTGATTTGGGATCCGTAGGAAATCCGCTAATCTTATCTTGGGGTTCAATCCCTTTTATCTTGTAATTTGATTTGGGATCCGAAGGAAATCCACTAATCTTATCTTGGGGTTCAATCCCTTTTATCTTGTATTTGATTTGGGATCCGAAGCGATTCCTTTTTGGCTTAACCTAAGTTCGGATGTCCGAAGAAATCATCCGAACCGGTTTTTTTTTTTTTTTGCTTTCTTTTGAGCCTAAAGTAAGGGGCGTCCGAAAAGGTCCCGAACCGGCTTTATTAAATTCCTTTTTTCTTTCATTTGAGCCTAAAGTAAGATGCGTCCGAAGAGGTCCCGAACCGGCTTTATTAAATTTCTTTTTTTCTTTCTTTTGAGCCTAAAGTAAGGGGCATCCGCAGAGGTCCCGAACCAGCTTTATTAAATTTCTTTTTTTTTTTTTTCTTTTGAGCCTAAAGTAAGGGGCGTCCGAAGAGGTCCCGAACCGGCTTTATTAAATTTCTTTTTCCTTTCTTTCTTTTGAACCTAAAGTAAGGGGCATCCGCAGAGGTCTCGAACCAGCTTTATTAAATTTCTTTTTTTCTTTCTTTTGAGCCTAAAGTAAGGAGCGTCCGAAGAGGTCCCGAACCGGCTTTATTAAGTTTTTTTTTTCTTTCTTTTGAGCCTAAAGTAAGGGGCGTCCGATGAGGTCCCGAACCGGCTTTATTAAATTTCTTTTTTTCTTTCTTTTGAGTCTAAAGTAAGGGGCATCCGCAGAGGTCCCGAACCGGCTTTATTAAATTTCTTTTTTCTTTCTTTTGAGCCTAAAGTAAGGGGCGTCCGCAGAGGTCCCGAACCGGCTTTATTAAATTTCTTTTTTCTTTCTTTTGAGCCTAAAGTAAGGGGCGTCCGAAGAGATCCTGAACCGGCTTTATTAATTTTTTTTTTCTTTCTTTTGAGCCTAAAGTAAGGGGCGTCCGAAGAGGTCCCGAACCGGTTTTATTAAATTTCTTTTTTCTTTCCTTTTTTTTCAGCCTAAAGTAAGGGGCGTCCGCAGAGGTCCCGAACCGGCTTTATTAAATTTTTTTTTTTTCCTTTTTTACCTGAGAAATACGTCTGAAAATATGACCGAGGAAGTCGATCGGAGGTGCTGAGGAAGTCGATCGGAGGTGCTGAGGAAGTCGATCGGAGTGATTGAGGAAGTCGATCGGAGTGATTGAGGAAGTCGATCGGAGTTGCTGAGGAAGTCGATCGGAGTTGTTGTGGAAGTCGATCGGAGGGGTTGAGGAAGTCGATCGGAGTTGTTGAGGAAGTCGATCGGAGTTGTTGAGGAAGTCGATCGGAGGGGTTGTGGAAGTCGATCGGAGTTGTTGAGGAAGTCGATCGGAGGGGTTGTGGAAGTCGATCGGAGTTGTTGAGGAAGTCGATCGGAGGGGTTGTGGAAGTCGATCGGAGTTGTTGAGGAAGTCGATCGGAGTTGTTGAGGAAGTCGATCGGAGTTGTTGAGGAAGTCGATCGGAGTTGTTGAGGAAGTCGATCGGAGTTGTTGAGGAAGTCGATCGGAGTTGTTGAGGAAGTCGATCGGAGTTGTTGAGGAAGTCGATCGTTCTTTTTTTTTTTTATGTAACGATGAGGGATATGTGGGTGGTTGAATCTGGGAGGAGGTGGTTTTTTTTTTGTGGTGAAATTTGGGAGGTTGTTTCAGACAAGGCCCAAGAAAAAATTTCCTTTTATTCTTTCTATTTCCTCTATTTATAGTGGGGAGTGGCAGAGAAATATCGCGTGGGGTTTGTTGGGATTTGTTAAAGGGTTGGCGAGAAAATACGGTTTTGTTGAGGAACAACATAGGGTTGGCGAGAAAATACGGTTTTGTTGAGGAACAACATACGTGGGTTTGTTGAGTAACGACGTACGTGGGAATGTGGGTTTGTTGAGAAAAATTCGTGGTTCAAATTTGAATACGTTGGGAAAATTATTATATTCAAATTTTAAATTTTAAATTTTAAATTTTAAATTTCAAATTTTAAAATTAAAAGGATATGTTCAAATTGCGAGAAGATGGTTATATTCAAATTTTAAATTTCAGATTTCAAAATTGAACGGTTATGTTTAAATTTCAATATGTTGAGGGGGTATGGTTATGTCCAATTTTAAAATTTCAAAATTCAAAATTCAAAATTGAATATGTTCGAATTTTAAAATTAACCGATTATGTTCAAATTTCAAGTTGTGTTCAAATTTCAAAATTGAACGGTTATGTTCAAATTTGAGAAAGTATGGTTGTATTAAATTTTAGATTTGAAATTTCAAGACTGAATATGTTATGTTCAAATTTGAGGAAGTATGGTTGTATTTAAATTTCAAATTTTAAATTCCGAAATTAAACTGTTATGTTCAAATTTGAGAAAGTATGGTTGTATTTAAATTTCAAATTTCAAATTTTAAAATTGAATATATTATGGAAATGTTCAGATTTCAAAATTGAATTGTTGAAGGATTCGAACGAGGGAATTTGGTTGAATTCAAATTTTGATTGGAATTTGGTTGAGGATTTGAATTTCGAATATAAATTTGAATAAATCGGCTGAAAGATATTTTGAGATAATTGATAGATGAAGGATTTCGGCTGAATTCAAAAATCAAATTTGAGTACAGGTGACGTTTGAAAGATAAATTCAAATTTGAGTATAGATGGCATTTGATAGATATTTTGAAATTTCGTTAAAAATTTGAAATTCAAAATTCAAAATTCAAAATTCAATTTAAACATAATTTTTGAAATTGAATCTTTAAACAAGAAGTTGACTATAATGTAAGGCCCGCGTGTCAGAAAAAAATAGAATCCGACTAATTTGGTGACTAAAAAAAAATCTACGGACTTTGATGAGACCTATATGGTTGTGTTCACAAATGGCCTATTAATATGGCATGAATTTATAGTAAAATTTGTAGGACCCAAATTATTAATATATTAAAAATTTTGGGCTATAATTTTCCCCCTATTTTTTTATTATAATTTTTTTGTATGCCAACAATCAAAATTTATTTTAAAATTTTATTATATTGATTAGATCAATTTATTTTATTGTAAAATTTGATGAGATCAAATTTTATATAGTTTTTCACATAAGATGTGAATCATTGATGAGATCAATAGATATTTTTGCGGATTAAAATATTGATCGAAATTATATGAATTAACTATTTAGTTAAATCAAACGATTGATGAGATCGTATCGTTATGGTGATTTGATCACCTATTTTTCTGTATAATTGGTAAACGGTTAATTAAAATATCCAAAATTAATTATTGTGATTGTGATATATGAGATACATATGGGTGATGATCATGGATAGCAACCAATTTATTTTGTATGGACATGTGATGTATGATATGTATGCGGAATTCTGTAATTTTAAATTTGTTTAAATTAAGGACTCTGTGTTAGGGCTATTTGGGTGCCTGCGAGCATGAGCCAATTTTATTTAGAGACCCGCGTGTCTCAATAGATTAGAGATAAAAGTTATTTTATTCTTTAATTGGGTTGTATTATGTATGGTTGCACGTCATTGGTTGATTGGTGGGAAGCCGTTAGCACACAACAAGCCCAGATCGAGACGAGCACTTGATGGCGGTCGAATCAAGGGGTTGATGGTGATCGAATCAAGTTGTAGCTCCGGATTGGATCAAGAAGTTGAAGACGATCAAACCAATGACGTGCGTGTGCTTGTATTTATGACCCCTAGACCCTGATTCCGGCTTAGTGGCTTGAGCACAAATCTTCTTTTTAGATCCATGATCATCACCAGTTGCATTATATTTGTTTTTATGTACTGTTTATCTTTATTTGCATGAGATGTAAATAAATAAAATTAAATATGAGACCTAAATGCAAATCTCCTCATAAATATTAAGTCGAGTGGTCTTCCACCGTTGTAGAAGTGCGGGCGTCTTTTCTGTTGTTGATTGGCACGGCTGGTTACAATGGTCAGTTGCATTGGAAAGGCGTAACCACTCTATTAGCATAAGATGCTGCGGAGTAAAGATGGGGTTGGGCCCAATATCTGTCAGGTGAGGGACCCAATGACGACTTTGCTTACGCGTTTGAACGGTGGGTCTGACTTAACTAAAGAATGAGGCCAATATCTGTCAGGTGAGGCCTGCAGGACTTAGAGACCGAATATCGCTGCAATTTGCTTAAGAGGTATTGGACAAGAGTTGTCCACTCATTGGTTTTCGTGTCACCAATATCTGTCAGGTGAGATGGTGCGGTAAACTGGTGGGACCGTAGTACCCACTTGAAACCCTTATCGCGTTGGGTTTCCGTTTCTCTACCCGAGGAGTGTAAGAGACTCGAGGAAATAGTGGGAGCTTAACGTTTGTTTTTAAAAATATCCCTAAAACAAAATTATGAAACAAATACAAATATCTAATTTGAATCTTTACTCTCTGCAGAACAAAATGTCCGCTTCCAATCTTCTTTCTCGCATTCTCGAAACTAACCGCTTAACCGGAACGAATTATAAAGATTGGCTTAGGAACTTAAAAATAGTTTTGAGTTCCGAAAAGCTTAGTTATGTTCTCGACCAGAACCCTCCCACGTCACCAAACCATCAGGTAAAATGGATGGATGACGATAATAATAAAGTAAGGTGCTACGTCCTGGCGTCGATGTCAAATGAACTTCAACGCCAGCATGAGGATATGAAGACTGCTAATGAAATGCTAACTCACCTCAAGGAGTTGTATGGTGAGCAAAGCCGATTAGCACATTTTGAAGTATCCAAAAGACTCTTCAAAGCCAAGATGCATGAAGGGCAGTCTGTTCATGATCATTGTTTGACAATGATCAAAGACCTCGAGGAGCTTGAGAAGCTCGGCATGAAAATGGATAAGGAATTGCAAGTTGATATGATTCTGCAATCTCTTCCAGATTCATATGAACAATTTATTGTAAACTACCATATGAATAAAATGGACTGCACCAATGCTGAGTTATTGAACATGTTGGTAACGATTGAGGGAACCTTGAAGAGTTCAAAGGGCTCGGTTTTTGCTGTGGAGCGGGCTTCCTCTTCCAAAAGAAAGTCTAATTGGAAGAAGAAACCCGCAAAGAAACAAAAGACTGAAAACAAGCCCAAGAGGGAAGCTCCTAAGAAGAAGGCTGCTAACAAAGGAAAATGTTTCCAATGCAATGTTGATGGCCACTGGAAGAGGAATTGTCCCGTCTATCTGAAGAGCCTAAAGAACAAGAAGAAAGACACACATTCGGAAGGTATGTTAGACCTGCTCGTAATAGAAACTAACCTTACGGTTACCTCTACTTCCAGTTGGGTCATAGACTCTGGTTCAAGTTCTCATTTGTGTACTTCAATGCAGGGGCTAAGAGAAATTAGAGGGCTGAGAGAAGGTGAAGTTACCCTACGGGTTGGCAACGGAGCAAGAGTTGCTGCTGTGGCTACTGGCACCTATCCTCTGCGATTACCGTTAGGACATATTTTATTACTTAAAGACTGTTATTATGTGCCTGCTGCTAGCAAGAATTTGATTTCTGTTTCTTCTTTAGCACAGGACGATTATATTTTTAATTTTGATAAAGACTACTGCACAATTTATTTTAGAAATAAAATTGTTGGTCGTGGTTTTATGATAGACAGTCTTTACCATTTACATATGGATGTATCTGTGAATGTTTCTGAGCAGGTAGTGAGTGTCGTTGGGTCTAAGAGACCTAGAGATGAGATAAACCCAAGTATATGTGGCACCTAAGGCTTGGTCATATTGGAGAGGAAAGGATTAACAGATTGGAGAAAGATGGGCTTCTAGGCCCATTGACTTCTGTGCCTTATCCCGTCTGTAAATCCTGTCTTGAAGGAAAAATGACCAAATTACCTTTTGTAGGATAAAGGGAAAGGGCCACTGAGATACTTGCCTTGGTACACACTGTTGTGTGTGGCCAATTTGATGTGCAAGCCAGGGGTGGTTATCTCTACTTCATAACCTTTACCGATGATTATTCACGGTATGGATATGTCTATCTTATGAGACACAAATCTGAAGCTTTTGAAAAGTTCAAAGAATTCAGATGTGAAGTAGAGAAGCAAACTGGAAAACCCATCAAGGCTCTTCGATCAGATCGAGGGGAAGAATACCTTAGCGGGGAGTTCCTAAACTATCTCAAAGAAAACGGCATAGTCTCACAATGGACTCCTCCTGGAACACCTCAACTCAACGGAGTGTCAGAACGAAGAAATCGAACTTTATTAGATATGGTTCGATCCATGATGAGTTTCACTGATCTTCCTTTGTTTCTTTAGGGACATACTTTGCTTACCGTAGCCTACCTACTGAATAGGATTCCCTCTAAATCCGTTCTTACCACGCCTTATGAGATGTGGCATGGTAAGAAACCAAGTCTTAGTCATATTAAGATTTGGGGATGTTCGGCCCATGTCAAGCGACTACAGGCGGACAAGTTAGAGGCTAGGTCAGAAAGGGCTCATTTTATAGGGTATCCTAAAGAATCTTTAGGTTACTATTTTTACATCCCAAAGGATCACAATATAGTTGTGAGTCGACACGCTACTTTCTTGGAAAAATAGTTTATTCAAGAAGTAGTAAGTGGGAGGAAAATTGAGCTCGAAGAGAGAGTCTCTGAAGAGCAACGAGTCCCAAAACCTACGGAACCTATTCATGCTGAGCCAGTACATGTAGCACCTAATCCACCTCGAAGATCGAGTAGGATCTCCCTTCCTACTAAAAGATACTTAAGTTTTCTTACAGAGGAAGTAGAGGAAATGTTCCTTATAGGAGATAAGGAACATAGAGATGATCCTAAAACCTACAACGAGGCGATGTCTAACATCGACTCTGAGAAGTGGTTGGAAGCCATGAAGTCAGAAATTGACTCAATGTATTCCAACCAAGTCTGGATCTTGGTAGATCCACCAAAAGGTATAGTACCTATCGGGTGTAAATGGATTTACAAAAGAAAGATAGGTTCGGATGGAAAGGTAGAGACCTATAAAGCAAGGCTGGTGGCGAAAGGCTATAGTCAACGCGAAGGCATTGACTATCAAGAGACTTTTTCGCCTGTAGCCATGCTTAAGTCCATTCGAACCTTACTTGCCATTGCAGCATACCATGATTATGAGATTTGGCAGATGGATGTGAAAACTGCTTTGCTAAATGGATTTCTTGAGGAAGATATCTATATGGAGCAGCTTTTGGGTTTCACTTCCAGTGACGAAAGTCACAAAGTATGTAAGCTGCAATAGTCCATATATGGGCTTAAGCAAGCATCTCGGACTTGGAATACTCGTTTTAATGACGTAATCAATTCGTTTGATTTCGTTAAGAATGAGGAGGAACCATGTGTTTATAAGAAAGTTAGTGGGAGTGCTATTACATTCCTCGTATTGTACGTTGACGACATTCTCCTAATTGGAAATGATATTCCAATGCTGACTTCGGTTAAGATATGGTTATCTAAGAAATTCTCTATGAAAGAGCTAGGGGAAACATCCTATATTTTGGGGATTAAAGTCTATAGAGATAGACCTAAGAGGATGCTAGGCCTCTCACAGAAAATGTACATAGAGGAGGTGCTGAAGAAGTTCAGCATGGAAAACTCTAAGAGGGGACTTCTACCCCTTATGCATGGAATTTATCTCTCCAAGAAAATGTGCCCCAATACATCTGAAGAGATTCAACGAATGAGCCAAATCCCTTATGCTTCAGCTATAGGGAGCCTAATGTATGCCATGCTATGCACATGACCTGATATTGCACTTGCTGTGAGTGTCACAAGCAGATATCAGTCCAATCCAGGTGAGGAGCACTGGACTGCTGTGAAAAACATACTCAAGTACTTAAGAAGGACTAAAGATATGCTTTTGGTCTTTGGAGGAGGGGAACTGAAAGTACAAGTATACACTGATTCATACTTCATGTCTGATGTTGACGATAGAAAGTCTACGTCAGGATACGTGTTCTTGTACAATGGTGGTTCGGTGTGTTGGAAGAGTTCCAAACAACCAATCATCGCTGACTCTACTATGGAAACACAGTATATCGCCGCATCTGAGGCTGCAAAGGAAGCCTTTTGGTTCAAGAAATTTGTTGCGGAACTAGGTGTGATGCCATCAGATGCCATTCCACTTTACTGCGACAACAATGGCGCCATAGCCCTAGCTAAGGAGCCAAGGTCTCATCAAAGGTCCAAGCATATAGAGCGACGGTTTCATATTATACGCGAATATCTCGAGAAGAAATTTATCAAGGTGCAGAGAGTAGACTCCACGGATAACGTGGCAGACCCACTGACTAAGCAGCTGAGCCAGCAGAAGATTGAAGCCCACCTTGAGAAGATGGGGCTTAGGTATATGGCTAATTGGCTTTAGTGCAAGTGGGAGATGTTAGGATTTCCATATATGTGGCCTAATTAATTATATTTAAATTTGGATTTACTATAGATAAGGTCAATCCTAAAAGATATAGAATTACTTGATATGGTATATCTTATCCCTTTCTCATCCATTTAAATTAAATAGAATCCTAATCAGATTTTGATGGGAAGTCGATCTGGAATCTATATAAAGGGGTACTGGTCCTGCCACCTACTCATGTGCATTCTGGTAAGACTATCCATTAAATCCACACCATACGGAAAAATGCCTGAGAAAGGAGGAGAAACCAGATTACCTAGTTCAGCCGGTACTGTTTAGTATTGCAACCGAATTTCTTGCTTCCGCTGTTTAATCAAAAAATTTTCTCGATGACGCTCTGTAAGTTATTTTACAGTTTTATTTATGATCCTGAATATTGGTATGTATTCGATTTTATTTTATACCATATAAATTCCATCAATTGGTATCAAAGACAGTTAGATAAATTTAATATTGTATGCTTTATTAAATTGAATTGAATAATAATGAATTTATTTTTTGAAACAAATTTTGGACTTTGTATCTAATTATATATAGTCAAGTTTTTCTTGAAATATTGCCACGTCGTATGATTTGTTCATAGCCATCTTATTGTTGTTGATGTGTTTTATTTTTCTTCTTTAATCATCATTTTTTTAAAAAATTTGGATATCGTTATTTCTTAGTTTCCCAATTTTGAAAAGGAAGTCATAAGGCCACTCGGTTTTGTTTATGTGTGACCTTACAGTACGACACCATTACATCAGCATGGCTTGTCATTGTTTTGGGATTTTATGGGTTGTTTGAATGAAATCCAGTTAATTGAAGAAAAATAAATTTTTGGTTTGTGCCTCTTTTGGATCCGAAACAATGTAATTCGTACGATTGTGGCTATTTTTCTTTTATTGGTCTCTAATATGTTATTATTTAAACCTATTTATCTGTTCCGAATTCATAAAAAAAAAAAAAAATTAATTCTAATTATTAAGTTTATTAATTCATCTTTTTTCGATTCATGAATTAATAAAGTATTGTGAACATAAAGAATCCGTTCACATAAGAATTTAAATTTTGCATACAATATTAATTTATCATAAATTTATTTATCTGATATTTATGGTGATATATGGATATACATAAATTTTATGATTGCAATGTTATATTTTAAATTATTGCATTTATACTTATGTATATCATAAAGTGTTATTTTGATCAGACATAACATGAAAATTAAATAATCATAATTATTGTTAGATTATTTAAATCTAGACGCTAAGTTAAATTAATTTATTATTTCGATTAATTAGGTGCAAGCCAAAGCGGCCCTAACTAAAGAATAATAAATTAATTTACTTTAAAGTAGCGTTCTTTTGGATAATTTTCATGTTAACTATATGGCACTAAGTCAAATTAATTTATTGTTTTAATTGTTCGGGTGCAAGCCAAAGCGGCATTGTTCAGAAGAAATAGTGAATTAATCGCTTTAAAGAAGTGCATGTAGAAATTGCACCCTATTATTTTTGTATGATTCTAGACATAAAGGTATATGGGTGGTGTAGGATGGTAATTTTCTTGTAACTCGTTTGGAGAAATTTGCCTGGCCAAAGCTGACAATTTCTTCATATGGGAAACTTGAAATTATCACGATCTACAGAAAGTTTAAATTAATTTCTGATAAAGAAATTGCATATTTATGCTCGTAACTCTGCTCCCAACGGAGGGGTTATGATGTTACATAAAGTATATGCATAAAAAAAGAAAGAAAAATATTTATGCTCATAATTCTGCTCCTAAAGGAGGTGTTGTGATGTCATATAAATTATATTTTTCTAATTTTGGTGTGGAATATTATGATGTGATTTCTTATTAATAAAAACATGCATTTTATTTTCAGTTATGACTTCATCCTTTGTTCCTATTGGTGATTCTGTTCCTATGCTTAATGGTTCTAATTACTCGGAGTGGAAAGAACAGATTATGCTTACATTAGGGTGTATGGATCTCGATTTAGCTCTAAGAGAGGAAAAACCTCTTCGTCTTACAGATCAAAGTACACCAATCCAAACAGCATCTTTGGAAAAGTGGGAGCGCTCTAATCGACTTAGTTTGATCCTGATGAAGGCGCGTGTCGGTAAAAACATTCGGAACTCAATTCCTGAATGTAAGACAGCCCGCGATTTCTTAAATGCTGTGGAGCAACAGTTTGTAAGCTCCAGTAAAGCTTTGGCGAGTACCCTAATTGTGAGGACCCCGATCCCCGCGACGCGATTCTGGCTGATCAGCAGTTTCTGGAGGCCCATATTGGGTGATTGGGGTTTTTGCGCGCGTATTGGAACCAAGGAATTGACCCGGCACGAAAAATAGATCAAGTTCACTTTTTCAGGAATTTTCAACAAATTTTAGAAGTGGAATTTGACAGAACGGACAGCGGATTTGCATTCAGCGTGCGAAAACGATCGAAATGGGTTATTTACTTGTATTTTTCGGAGCCCGGATGACCCGGCACGGATTTCGAGGCAGCAGGTACTGTTCCGGCGCGGCGGGCAGCGGCGGAGCGCGGCGGCGCGGGCTCGGGCAGGTGGCGGAGCGGTCGCGGGCAGGCGCGCGGGCGCGGGCAGGCGCACGGTCCACGGGGCCGTCGTGCACCGGAGGGCAGGACACGTGGCGGCCGCTGGGTGCCTGGTGCAGGCAGCGCAGTCCACATAGTTTGAGGCAGGTGCCTCGGAGTGCGTGCCCGACAGCGCGGTGTGCGCGCACGCGGGCGCACGTTGACGCGCGGTTCCCGCTCGGGCGCGCCACACGTCGGCGTCCGGGGCAGGCCATGCGGCTCCTGGTGAGCGGCTGGATCCGCTATCCCCTGTTCGGCGCCACGTGGCGCGTTGGGGTGATTCTGGGCGCTGGATCAACGGCCCAGATTGGGCACTGTTGGCGCACTGTGCGCGCCCGAAAACATTCGGGCGCCCGGAAACTGGGACACAGATGGAATTATCTCATTTGTTTGGATTTGGCTATATATATCCCCTCTTTGGCCTGCGATTTGAAGGTTTTCCCAAGCTTTTCTCCCTTTGAGACTTGAAGGAAAAATGTTCCTCTCTCTCTCCTCCAGCCTTCAATGAAGTTTCAGATTTTTTTGAGGCCTTGACATCCGCGCTTTCTGCGACGCGGCGCACTGCGACGTTCCTTAGATTTTGGCTTCCACCGTCACTTTTCGGTCCACATGGCACCCTGGATCACCCCGATGGAATTTTGAGCCGATTTTCACGGCAGCGCGTTCACGAGAGGTAAGGCTTCATTTTCCCTGTTGATCATTTCTCCGCATTTCGAGTTTTTGGTACAGTTCCTGAGGTGTTTTGGTGACCCCTTTTCTGCTGTGAGATTTTGGACAGCGGAGGCTTGTCGATTTTCTATCTTGACCTACGAGCATCGAAATGAGGCATTTAAGGACTCGATTGATATCTACTCTTTGAGAGGAACGCGCTCGTATTTTTATTGGATTTTTATGAGGACTCTTCGAAGGTGAGATTTAAGCTTCTTTGGGGTTGTATCCCGCAGTTTTCGCAGTGTTGTGGTTGTCGATGCACCACCTTGTTTAAATTATATCTTGGCCTACAGGTGTCAGAATGAGGTGTATAAATACTCGTTTTGGGGCTACTTGTCGCGAGGTTCACAACCGTAATTTTTCTAGGATTTTTAGAGGACTGTATGCAGGTGAAAATCCCCCATCTTCTCTACTGGTTTGTAAAAACAGCATGTGCTGTTTTGGGGAATGTTGTGGTGTTGGTTATTGATTGTTGGTGATGTTGTTGATTGGAACAGATGCTGGTGCGACTGAATGCCGAGGGTGCGGTTTTGGCAGATTTTGGGTTAGCATGTGACTGTGTACTTCACCGACTTCGGCTTTGCCTGCGGAAAGCGTTTCAGGTGGGTTGCTTCATCCCCAGAACCGGTGGACGGTTCTCTAATTATATATGTTTGAATGCATGCATGATTAAATGTACAACTAAAAGCATTGAGATGTAAGCATGGAAAGTGGCCTAGATCTTGTGGATTAATGCTTACCTAATTATTGTACATGTTATTTAATCATTGACCTATTCATGTGGCTTTGATATTTTGGTAGTAGCGGATTTTTAGCATGCCATGTTAGCACATAGTATTTTACGATGATTGATCATTCGAGGGGACAGGATATTATATCTATGTGCGGGTTTTACTCTAAGGAGTTATTATGGATTATGGATCATGGATTTTGGGCAGGTGTAGTCCATAGATAATTTTGGCATGAGTTTATATTTATGTGAAGCTACTATCGATTATACTTTCTTTTATCTTTCTTGAGGACAAATGCATGCTTGTATGGACATCTAGATAGGCCATCTTTTACTGCTACACTTTCATATTGGGACTTGACTTAGGAGAAACCATCTTTGCTTCTTTTCTCCTTTTTGTCAGTCATATGGTTCATGTTGCTCGGGTTCGAGTAGGGATTTGGGATAGTGTAGCTGGGATCTTGGTGTCGGGGACAGGTTGTACCGGATTGTGGTAGGTAGGGTTTTCGGCGACCGCGGATATTGGGCGGTTGGCCCGGCATGGGTTGTTGCACTAGGTTGTGGTTTGTGGGGTATTGCGGCAACCGCAGACTTTGGGCGGTTGGCCGGATTTTTATTTATGCATCAGATTGGGTATCAGATTCCTCTAGTGGACGGAGTTTTCCACTTACTGAGTACTATCGCATCTTATTGAGGACCGGGGCTTTCTTTAGTGGTGAGTTTTCCCACTTTGATTAGAGTCGTGATCCAGTCCTGCTATATTGAGATATCGAGTTCCCCTCTAGAGCGTTGGGGAGTTCCCCTCTAGAGCGTGGGGGTCAGACAGTGATACTCGATACAGAGATACTTGTGATACTAATGACAGAGTCACTTTACTCGTGTGGGTCGCTCCCCTCGAGTGCCACTCCGGAGTGTGCTGTCACGCCCCGAGGTCGAAACTGCGACCCGGGCTCGCCAACAGATCCGCCATCTGTATGAAAACTGTCGTACAGATGAAGCGTCTACCCTGCAAAAGATCTATAGCTAAACATGTATCAGAGCTGAAAAAGAACTAATAGCTATGTCATCAAACACTGAACATCTGATATAAGTAAAATCTCAATACAAAGTCTCTCAGCTATAAAAAGTAAATGAAATCCTCACTGGTCTCTCAGAATGTCCAGTACAAAAGTGGAAACATAAAAATATCGGGTACATCTACCTCTGACTCTCAATGCTGGTAAGGAACTAGTCGGCCACGTCCTCACCTCGATCAGCTGTCTCCGCGCGAGCTAAGCCGGAACAGCAACCTCGGTACACCTGTCACCGCAGCGGGTGTGAGATCTACTGCAGAAGGTAGATCCCAGTGGGTACCGTCACCAATATCCACGGTATGCCCACTAAGTATACTGGAGGCAAAACAGATAGGTATGCAGATAGATAGATAATGGGTAAGCTGAAAGAAAACTACAGCTAACATGTCTCAATCATAAAGCTCAAGAAACTCGACCAATAATATGATATGCATACACACGCTACTGCTAATATGCCTCAAGTACCATGCTCAAAGGAAAACTCATCTAAGAACGTACTATGCATACACCACTCGCACACGAGGTGCTCAATCGACCCAATCGAGCTGACTGCCACATCGGGTCCAGTCAAGCCTGCGCCTCCCAAATATATCAACATAGGGTGTCCAATCGGACTAACTCGCTATCGAAAAGTGGCACATGCAGGCTATAGTCGAAATCCACGCTCTCTCTCAGAACGGAATGGACTCAAGCTCCTCACATCTCGCACAACGGTCAAAGTACTCTCAATGATCCGGGACCACCGTCAACCCCACGGTTCCCAACAACACTAGCACTGGTCTAGCACAGCTATAAGACACCCCTCAGCCCCCAGGCATGAGTGCAATAATAAAAGTACCTGACCCTACCTGACCAAAGATAACCCAATCAATCCACCAGTAAAAACCGGTACTGCCTGCTCTGCTGTCGAACTCAGTAACTGATCGGCACACGGCTCGATCCCAAAGTAAGTAACAGACCAGCACACGGCTCGGTCAAAATATAAGTAACAGACCGGCACACGGCTCGGTCAAGCCTACCTCCGGAGTGGCACTCGAGGGGAGCGACCCGCACGAGTAAAGTGTCTCAGTAACAAGTATCTCAATATAGCAGGCTATGATCCACGATCAAATAGATCGGAAACTCAAATACTCAAACGACACAACTCAGTCGGAAAAACCCTCCACGACTCGATCAGGAAGTGCCCAACACTCTCACAGCTATGTCGGAGAACCACCTCCCAGACTAAATCTGATATGCACGACCCATAATCTAGAAAACCTCATCGATCCCAACAAAAAGCTCACACTTACATGACACTAGAAACTCATCTCACAAATCTCTAAAAATCCACTCGGCCCCCTGGCACGAGTATACAAGCATAACGGGCCACCTGGACCTATGTCATACCCCTGACGAACTCATAATTTACAAACCACTTTGAAAATGCTGATTTTCCTTAAAACGGGCTTTCTCAATTTTTAAAACGATCCAGGTGCAAATATGATGCCAACAAAATATGAAATCTAGTGTCATATAGTATCAGGAGTATGCTAAAAATGATCCAGGGTTCCAATGAATTTTACAGAAAATTCCAGGCAACTACCAGATTTAGTAATAGTGAAAAATAGCACTCTATACATGAACAAACTGCATTCAGAAGCATTAAAGGGCATTTCGCAAATTTTGGAAGAAATTCCAACCCACCTGGAACGCTTTCCACAGGCAATTGCTGAAGTCGGTGAAGTGTCGGAACCTCGAACTGACGAACCCTCGAAAATCGTGCCGCAAATCCCGGAAAAAATCCCGGAAGCTTATTTAATTACCCTCGAGTCTTTACAAAATTCTGCGCGCAATCGGCTCACTCCTCGGCCAAAACTACAGTGCAGACAAGGGCTCAACTTCACCACTAACCATCAACAGCAAGCTCACTAAATACAACAAGTCCACCATCAGTTACAGCTTCTCAAAGTACCAAGCATACTAATAATTAAAGTCCACAGCTCACATACACTTCTCACATAAATCCTTTAATACAAGGTTCCAAACCCAATACCAGAATAGGCAATCCTCAACACACACAAATACACTAATTTTGTCCATTAATTCCATCACAAAACCACCCCAAATCAAACACATAAACTCACATAATTTATTCTGTAAGCTCCAATTGCACACAATTAATTAATGTTCACCTACACAAATATTCAACTCCCCCCTTACTAATAAGTATGTGCACACACAAACCCAGTTATTTAAATCCACCCAGTCACAGTACATAAGCTTCACCTGCCTCCTTTATTACACTCAATTTACATTCCCCTGCACAACAAACACTCAGCACCAACCATCACCCACATGCTTCCATGCACACAGTAATTAGAGCTCACATACTTAAACCACTTCACACATCACTCCACAAGTCAACTAAAAAATATACTTGCTCTCATAAGCAAATTACCTACGTCCAACCATAAGTTCACAGCACCCTCAACATAACCAACAAGCAGCACATACACACTCCAAAGGCCCACAGCTACTAAAAGTCCATCACCACAACACTTACCCACAAGCTTCAGCACAATTTAAAAACCTGCTCCCACTGTACACACTCATACCAAGCCCAATTACACACAGCACACACAAGGATTTCCATCTCTCTCAAGCTCCAACACCTCGAGCCAACTGCAACATCATCTCTACTGCGCACTCGATCTGAGCTCCACACGGCGCTTCGCCGAAAACCGCGCAACGTGACGTCGTCCTATGAGCGCAAAAAGGGAAAAAACCCCGTCAAAACCGCCCAAAACAGTCCATGCGACGCCCGGGCAACACACAGTGCCTCGGTGTGCACAAACAGCCCGCCGACACCAAATCCGAGCTCGCTCGCCGCGCCCTACAGCCGCTGCTGCCGCGCGCTGCGCACCGCGCGCCTGCGCGACGCGCACTGCGCGACTGCGCGCTGCGCGACTGCGCGCTGCGCGACTGCGCGCCGCGCGTGCCCGCCGCGCGCGCTGCGCGCTGCGCACCGCGCGCCTGGGCGCTGCGCACCGCGCCCCTGCGCGTGGCGCGTGGTTGCGCGCGCCTCCCTGCTGCCTGGTGCTTGACACCAATGGACAGCAGTCCATTCACTTCCTCCGCTGGCAGCTCCAACATGGACAGCAAGTCCAAAAAAAACTCCTCTAACCAACCAAAATCAAAACCCAAGCTTCCACCACAAAAACAAGAACAACACATACCTCAATCGGTTTCTCGCGCGCGCCTCCGTTCGGGTCCACGCGGCTCCAAGGAGGAAGTTCAACAACAAACTCAACCACCCCTCTCTATTTATATATATTTTTTTCCATCTATCTCTTCTTCTTCTTCCTTCTTTTCTCACTTTCTCTCAATCCTCTGCTTCACCCCCATTCCTCTGTTTGGCTTGTTGAAGAAGGCGATGACGTGGCGGGGTGTCAATTAAGGAAGCACAATTAGTGGGATACAGCTGTAGCAAGGCTTAAAATAACCCCCCTCTCTCTCTCTCTCTCTCTCTCTTAATTCCATTTCCTTTAATTCCCATAATTTCTCTTTCCTTGCTACTTCTTCACAGGCAAAATAAATAATAACTAATTAATTAAATAATTAAATAATTCATAAAAGCTCCCACCAACTCACTTTTCGCCTTCGGGTTCTCCGTGTCAGTCCGGAACCTCCCGAACTCCGCTGTAATCATAAAGTACACCTGATCCAAGTGTTCCCAATATTTCTACACTCCACTGTGAAGTCGAGACTTTCCCCGAAACCAGTCCTCTAACGGCGGACAATGCTCGGAAAACCCCGAATCGACCTGGGGCTTCCGCGTAGATCCGAGTCGACCCGAACTCATCTGTAATCCAATATGGAACACGCTCGAAGCGATTTCACTGCACCACGCCATCTAGCGAGGTCGGTGCGCCATCCGAAATCCCGGTATTCTACATGTGCGATATACAGACTTTGAGTCCTTGAGACTCCTATCCCCTATCGGTGTTATGTGTTGGCCAGCATACCCGATTTGGCAGGCACAGCAGGCAGTACCAGTTCTTACTGGTTCATTGATTGGGTTTATTATAGACAATTACTTTATTGTTGCACTCGTGTCAGGGGGCTGAGTGGAGTCTAGTAGCTGTGTTAGACCAGTGCTAGTGTTGTCGGGAGCCGTTTGGTTTGACGGTGGTCCCGTGTTGTTGTGAGTACTTTGACCATTGTGTGAGAGGTTGAGTATCTTGAGTCTATCTGTTCTGAGAGAGAGCGTGGATTTCGACTATAGCCTGCATGAGCCACTACTCGATAGCGAGTTAGTCCGTTTGGACACCCTACGTAATTCCTGCCCGGCAGTGGGAGGTGGTTGTAGGTGGGCGCAGGTTTGACTGGACCCGATGTGGCAGTCAGCTCGATTGGGTCGATTTAGCACCTCGTGTGCGAGTGTTGCATATCTTTATCAGAGTTTCCCCATTTGAGCATTTAGATAGAGGCATGGTAGCTGTAGAGTACTTCCAGCATTCTTGTTTAGTTTTTACTGTATGGTTATCTTATGCCTCTAGTGGACTTAGTGGGCAGATCGTCGGGCCTGGCGGCGGTACCCACTGAGAACTCCCTTTTTGGTGCAGTTCTCACACCCATTGGGGGTTTTCCCCCCTTCTCTTTCTTTTCTCTCTTTGGTTTTGCAGAGTCTTAGCAGGTGCTGCTGATTCCGCGGTTGTTGTTCAAGGCGAGGGAGTTGCGAGCTAGATCCCTACCCGTCTGTGGAGAGTAGCGGTACCCCTTTGGATGGAGCTCCTGAGTACAGTTAGTAGATCATTTACTTTTCCGCTGTTGGGAGGTTATTATATTGTGAGGATCTGACTTGTGCTGAGAGTCTGTACACTGATGTATTATTTCAGGATTACCTCCCTGTCGAGTTCTGAATTTTTTTGTATTTGAGGATTTTGTATGATTATCATTTATGGGAGTTGGATATTGTATCATTATTCCAGTTGTACAGATGGTTGGTTTTAGTTTTACAGCACTTTTATTTTATAGCTCTGATATCTGTTTAGCTGTAGCCATTTCTTGCAGGTAGGACGCTTCGCCTATGCGGGGTTTTGCATAGGCGGCAGATCTGTTGGCGAGCCCGGGTCGCAGTTTCGACTCCGGGGCGTGACACTAATGAATAAACTGTATTCCATAAAGTACTCCGGAAAAGGCTCGATTTGCGAGCACATTATGGAAATGCGAGATATTGCAGCGCAACTCACTGCACTTGAAGTAACCATCTCTGATTCATTCTTAGTGCACTTTATTTTGAACTCCTTACCATCTGAATATGGACCATTTCAGATCTCTTATAACACACATAAGGATAAATGGTCAATCAATGAATTGTTGACTATGTGTGTGCAAGAGGAAGGCAGATTGATACAAGAAAAACAAAATACAGTTGACTTTGTTTTTCACAAGGGACAAATAAAGCGTACTAAGAATGATAAAGGCAAGAATGGCTCAAAAAAGAAGAACATGGAAGTCATGTCTGGTTCACAAAGCCAATCAAGTAATTGGACTCCCAAGTGCTTCTTTTGCAAGAAAAATGGTCATATAAAGAAAGACTGTCTAAAGTATCAGAAATGGCTCCAGAAGAAAGGTAAGTTTCTGGTTTTGATGCATGAGTTGCATTTAGTTTCTGTTCCATCTAATACTTGGTGGATTGACTCTGGTGCCACATGCCATGTGGCGAATTCCGTGCAGAGATTTCTAAACTGCAGAAAACCCAATAAAGATGAAGCCATTATCTATACTGCTGAAGGAAATCCAACTAAAGTTAAATTTGTAGGAACATTTAGATTAGTTCTTTCTGGTGGTTATGTTTTGGATCTAAGTGATACTTTTTATGTTCCAAATTTTTCAAAGAATTTAATTTCTATTTCGAAACTTGCTGGTTTGGGATATAGTTTCAATTTTGATAATAAAGTTTTTTCGTTATCCTACAAATCTGAGATAGTTGGTTTTGATGTTTTGGAAAATAATCTGTATAAAGTATCTTTAGATCATTCGTATAGTGAAATCCTTCTTACCATGCACGGAAATGTTGGATCAAAACGTGGCATTAATAATGAAAAGTCATCCATGTTATGGCATAGGAGGTTGGGACACATATCGAAATAGATAATCCAAAGGTTAATTAGAGAAGGAATTTTGGATGATCTTGACTTCTCTAATTTTGGAACGTGTGTGGACTGCATAAAGGGAAAGCAGATCAAAACCTCCTCTAAAGGTGCCAAAAGGTGTGATGGAACATTAGAGCTGATTCATACGGATATATGCGGACCTCTACCTCTTACGTTTACTGGCCATAAATATTTTATCATATTTACTGATGACTACTCTCGATATGGCTATCTTTACTTGCTTAAAGAGAAATCTGAAGCATTAGATGCCTTTAAGGCATATAAGGCTGAAGTAGAGAATCAACTCGAGAGAAAAATAAAAGTGGTCAGATCAGATAGGGGTGGTGAATATTTTGGTAGACAGACAGATAAAGGCCAAGTTCCTGGGCCTTTCGCTAAGTTTCTAGAGCAGTGCGGGATTGTTCCACAGTACACCATGCCAGGCACACCTGATCAGAATGGTGTTGCTGAAAGAAAGAATCGCACATTAATTGATATGCTCAGGAGTATGATCAGTAATTCTACCCTTCCGATATCATTGTGGGGTGAGGCGTTCAAAACTGCCCTATATATTCTTAATCGGGTCCCTACTAAGGTTGTCACTACGACTCCTTTTGAGCTTTGGACAGGTAGGAAACCCAGTTTAAGACATTTTCATACATGGGGTTGTCAAGCTGAGGCCAAATTGTATGACCCACAAATAAAGAAATTGGATCCTCGAACCATTTCAGGATATTTTATTGGTTATTCAGAAAGATCCAAAGGGTATAAGTTTTACTATCCATCACTTCCTATAAAGATTGCAGAAACTAAAACGGCACGGTTTATTGAGGATGAAACAGTTAGTGGGAGCTCTAAACCTCGATTCGTTGAATTTGATGAAATTCAGGAGCATTTAAATTCTGTACAGAATATACCCATTATTGTTCCTAATAATTTGATGGTTTCAGTTCCAGTAGATCAACAAGTTATTTTGGAACCACAAAGTGAAGGTGAACCTATCATTGATAATCCACATCAAGATTTACAAGTGGATGATCAGATAGATTTAAGAAAATCCTCAAGACAGAGAAGACCGACTATGTTTAGCGATTATATTGTCTATCTTTATAAGAATGGTCAGAACCTTGATGATCCTCTTAGTTTTTTCGAGGCCATAAATAGCAGTAATGCAACAGAATGGTACAATGCCATGAAAGATGAGATTGAATCCATGAACCACAATAAGGTATGGGATCTTGTTGAGTTACCTATAGGAGTTAAACCTGTAGGATGCAAGTGGGTTTATAAAATCAAATGGGACTCCAAAGGTAGCATAGAGAAATACAAGGCCCGTCTTGTGGCAAAAGGATTTACTCAGAAAGAATGTATTGATTATAAAGAGACTTTCTCTCCGGTATCGAGAAAGGAATCTTTCCGTGTGATTATGGCTCTGGTAGCTCATTACGATCTCGAGCTATACCAGATGGAAGTAAAAAATGCTTTTTTAAATGGAGATCTTCATGAAGAGGTATATATGAGTCAACCTGAAGGATTCTCGCAAAAGGAAAAGGAGCACTTGGTATGCAAATTAAAGAAATCAATATATGGACTAAAACAGGCCTCCCGACAATGGTATTTAAAGTTTAAACAAACCGTTTTAACCTTTGGTTTTAAAGAAAACATTGTTGATCAATGTATATATTTGAAGGTTAGTGGGAGTAAAATAATTTTCTTAGTCCTTTATGTTGATGATATTTTGCTTGCCAGTAATGATCTCGGACTATTGCATAACACTAAAGAATTTCTTTTCCAAAATTTTGAAATGAAAGATTTAGGTGAGGCCTCATATGTTCTTGGTATTGAAATTAAAAGAGATAGACATAAAGGTTTACTTGGTCTATCTCAAAAGGCCTACATAAAGAAAGTTTTGAAAAATTTTGAAATGCATAATTGTAAACCGAGTGTTGCTCCCATTCAGAAAGGGGATAAGCTTAATGCTTTTCAGTGTCCCAAGAACCAATTAGAAATTGAACAGATGAAAACCATACCATATGCCTCTACAGTTGGTAGTCTTATGTATGCACGGACGTGCACACGCCCGGATATTGTTTTTGCCGTTGGATTGCTTGGCAGGTATCAAAGTAATCCAGGTATGGAGCATTGGAAGGCTGCTAAGAAAGTTATGAGGTATTTGAAGAATCTGTCACGCCCCGAGTTTTAAAACAGCGGTAGAATTTTTTTTTTTTTAAATCAGAGTCAAACTTTAACTCAGGACGTGAACAGACCGTCACATGCATAGGAAATTCTCTGTCCACACGAACAGAGTCTCCCCTATACATGCTCGGCTAGGCAAGTGCAGTGATACCATCAGAGAGCAACATAATCAACAGCTAAATCAAAAACATAAAGCTCTACAACTAATACATCCACAACTACTCATGACATAATCCACAAATACTCCAACTCAAAAATATATAGACAATCTAAGATCATGATAGCTGCAAATACTAGCACTGGGCCACTGCGGCCAATAGCATGGGACAACTCTAGCGCGACAGCTCACTAGATCGTCCCAATCTCCAGCACCCGACTGACCTGAAAAATGGTCACACAGGGGGTGTGAGATACATCGACAGTGTATCCCAATGGGCACGACGGGCCGAGAAATAGCAAATTGTACCTACCGGATACAATAATAAACAGATAACAAAAGCAAGAAATACTGAAGCTGAAAGGTAAGATGCAGATGTAAAATCTAAGCATGCTGAAATAGAAGCAGGGGTGCTTATATATCAAGTTAATCATGATGTAACTGGCAAATCAGACAAGCAAGAGCTAATCATGCTGTAGAGCAGAGCTAGTATGATAATCAATGATATCAATGCTGTAAACAAGGAATGCTGATAATCACGGAAGGGAAGCAGGGTACTCATGACTGTAATTGATCATGCTATAATTGATAAATCTGACAAGCAGGAAATGATCATGCTATAAACAAAGTTGATATATAACAATCCTGTAAACTGAAAGAGCTGAATAATAATAACTATAGGTACCCAATCAGTGCCGTCATCAGTCACAAGGACCTAGACCAATGCCAAAGCTGGCACGTTCGGCTGACATATAATCCGGCACCATCGGTGCACTCAGGGGCACATGTGTCGCCACTCTCGTCCACTATGTGCAGCCTGGGGCTCACGGGTCGCCACTATCGACCACTTCTCCGGTAAAGAACGCGTTGTGGGGGATCAATCCCACGGCGTACGTGAAATGAGCAGCTAGTGCTATGGCGATCATAAGGTTGATGCTCAAACTGAACAGTCGGCAATGAGTCAGATAATCCCTATCGGGATGCTGAAAGCTGTAATAATCACGGATGCCGAAAACTGTAATAATCTTGGATGCTGTATAAACGAATCTGAGCAATATGAGCTGAATATTTGAGCTGTAACTGAAACTGAAACTGAATAGCAGGACTGTACTCCTATTTTATCATGCAACGTAGAACAGGAAATGCTACTATAACTAGGCTGATGACCAAACAAACATGGCATATGTCAAGCTGTATATATAGGTATACTAAATGCTGAACATGAAATCATATCGGGAACTGAACTGCAAGATCGATACTACATAGCTATACACAGTGAGTGCTGGAATGAGAGCACTAAATGCTGAACATGAAATCATATCGGGAACTGAACTGCAAGATCGATACTACATAGCTATACACAGTGAGTGCTGGAATGAGAGCAAATAGAAAGGCTCAAGCATAGGTTCTGGGCTACACAAAAACATGGGTCCGACCTACCACGGCACCCTATAGGGCCAACCTGATAAAGCCCGGACCGAAGATAAACCCACCTCAATGTAGATGATCACGGTGGCTGCTGGATGGCTCGCAAGCTGGCGGCTGACTGCTGGGATCTGAATCATATGCACAGGTCAGAAAATAAACTCTCACACATACCCAACCCCTGACTCGCAACGCACACAAGGCTTAAACCTGTATCCACCAGGACTACACTAGGAACCTCAAATAGAACAACTTAATCGCCACAAGTCTTCGAATTGCACGATTAAAACCGAGTCGCCGATAAACCGACAATTTTGCCGATTTACGGTCCGATAACCTATTTCCGCTCAACGGAAGCTATCGGATGTCCAACGAAAAGCTTAGAGATCATAGGCACACATCCCAAGACAGCACGCTAGGTAACATTTGCGTTTAGACCCCTAGGGTTTCTTGAGTTCGCATAAATACATGCATTTTAGGGTCTTTTTCACTCGTATTAATTCTCGGGGCATTATTTAATCGAATCGATACCACCAGAAGGTGGCCCTTGACTTTCTGGACACCGTGCTCACCATTTGGCAGCAGCACGGAACTCGAGAACAACTTCGGGCCATCTTTTACTTATGCAATTAGGTTTATTTTGCATTTTAAATATATTTACTCGATCAATCCCTCATTTAGGGTGAGCATCATGCTCAGTAGGTCGAGGGGACACAGCGGCTCTCCCTGAGGGTGCAATATAACTGCTGGAACAGCTTAAGGAAACAACATGGCTTATTTAGAGCTCGACGCACAAGATCTCCACATCCCATCAGTCCATCTTTGGACAGAGGTGAGCATCAAGCTCAGGGGATGGCATAGAGTCTAGGGCTCACTATCTCGAGACTACAGCACTGTCGAAACACCATAAGAACCATTCTTAATTAGCATAGAGCTCCACATGGTCCATCTTTCTAACCACTCGGCCACTTCGCAAACTGAGGTGAGCATTAAGCTCCTGGGACTGAGGGAGGTTAGAGGCTCACCACTGGAGCATTACAGACCTGCGGGAAAGATCACCGGAGCAAGCTAGGCCACGGCTTGAGCACCCATCAATGGCACCCAACAGAACCTTTGTTCTGGGGGCCATCTGAGGCAAGCACTAGCCTCAAGGGTACAAGGAAACCTCCATGCTTGCGGTTGGGTCAAGAAAAAGGCACGCGATGGCCGGAGCTAGGCAGCGCGGCCACGGTTGGAGCTTCGGGTTCGGGCAATCACATAGCATAGGTTCCTAGGTTCAACCAACTGCACCACAAGCTTTCTATCGAAGCTTCGGAAGGTTCTGGGCAAGTCCCCACTGCCGGCGATCACCGGACAGTTGGCCGCCATTAACGAGCTCAAGCTCGAACCATTAATGGCGGAATTCTGGCGGCTCAGCATGGGTCGCATGCAAGCACCTGGAAGGCTTCCTCTCAGGCCCAGGAAGCTTACCAGACCCTCCCCCGGCGCCGAGAAGCAGCGGCAACGCCGAACCGGCCAACTTGGCCGTGGTCACAAACTCCCGAAACTAGGGCATCGCCCCGCCATGCCCACGGTGCACCAAATCACTCCAAATTTGGAGGAGAGTAAGAGTAGGACTAGGGGAAGAAGACCACCATTTTAGTTTTTGCTAAAAGTTCTTGAGAGTGGAGCAACCTCGGGGCGGAGCAAATCGATATTCCGGCGGTGCAACTTTGCCGCCGGCCAACCAATGGCCTCCCATTTGCGGGGCTGGGCAAGGAGTCTCTACAGAGGCTCAGGAACACACTTCCAAGGTCTCGGGACAAAAAGAACCAGAGGGAATGAAGAACTCATCTCGCCGGAGTTGGAGAAGAAAGGTGAAAGCCAGTCCTCCTCCCCCGCGAAGCGCGGACACCTAGCTCCCTCGGGTGCACTCACAGGAAGAAGAGGAAATCACCAGGATGCACAGAGACTAATTTTGAAGTCCCTTGAAACCAAGGTTCGAAGTACCGTGGCACGGGGGCGTGCCGCTCGCCGCCTGGCACGGTACGGTACCGGCACGTTTGCGTGCCGACACGTGGCACGCTTGCGTGCCGATAGATACGCATGACCTCCCAGTGGCACGCTCTGGCACGTTTTTTTTTTTATTTTTTTTGTTCCCAATAAGCTCTTATAATATTGTTTTGAAATGTTTAGTCAAAAAATTATGAATATTGGCTATATATAGCTTACTATACTCACCAATTAACATATTGATATTTTTTTATATATATAAAGTACAATGGAGTTTTTTTTCAAAATAACCCTCTAAAATTTTATAATTTATGAAATAATCTTATCAAAATTTTATTTGTAAAACTAACCCTATTTTTGCCATATCAGCTTGCCATATCAGCGCCACATACAGAAGGGTCACCGCCTTCTAAAGACGGTGGACCTTTAGCTATAATTTTCATGATTAAGTTCATTTCAAATAAAATTACAGAAATATACGTAAATTAATTTTCATGATTAAGTTAATTTCAAACAAAATTACAGAGAGATACGTAAATAAAATGGGAATGTGGGTACGAGTCAGATTTTTAAAAGATTTAGGTTGTTATTGTAGAAAGATAAGAGAAAATGAGAATGCGGGTACCGATTAGATTTTTAAAATATTTAGATTGTTATTATTCATTAATTAATATAAGAAGGAAAAGAGATAAAAGATATTTTTAATCATAAAACCTAAATCTTTAAAAGATTTAGATTGCTATTAGTTAGTAAATAATAACAACTTAAATCTTTTACAAATTTGATTTATAACCACATTCTCATTTTATCTTTATCTCTTTACTTTTTATATTAGTTAGTAAATAATAATAATCTAAATCTCTTAAAGATATTCACATTTACTAACAACCTAAATTAGTTAGTAAAATAATCTAAATCTCTTAAAGATAAAACAAAAAAAATAAAAAAATATGTACCGTACAATATGTGATTTTTTAAAAAAATAACAAAAAAAAAATACTCTATGCATGTGATTAAAAAAAAAAGAAAAAAAAAAGGAAAACTGACGTGCCGCTCGGCACGGCACGCGATACCCAACAGGGTATCGCTCTGTCTCGAGCGATACCCTTGGGTATCGCTCGAGACGGGGGGGGTGCGAGACCCCCCCCCCCCCCCGTACCGTGCCCCTCTTTGAGGGGCACGGTTAATTCCTTGCTTGAAACACTCCTTCTCTTCCTCTCTCAAGCTCGGCCAAGCATGCAAGGGTGTGTCTCCTCGGCCTCCCAGGACTTTGGAACACGATCTGGAGTGTGTCGAGGGGTGAGGGAAGTCCAGAGATCAAAAATGGCTCCTCGGATCCCCCCCCCCCCCCCCCCCCCCCCAAAGCCCCAAGAGTCACAAAGTGGTTTAATGCATATTTTGCAAAATTTTGCAAATAACTCCTTTCACAACTCACCTCCAGCACAAAGCTCCCATCCGTGGGTCACAATTGCTGCCAGGACCTTAGGCTAGATGCCTTTAACTATTTGGTCCAAGAAAAGTAGGGTTTCCCGCAAAAATACGCGACCTTTCGACGTTTTTCACGCATTTCGAGACGAACGGTTCGTCGAATTGTGAAACGGACTTTGCCACGACGTCCGTCTCGTCGAGACCTTTCAGGTAGTGCATTTTCATGTTTGATTCAGTGCTCAAATAAATTCTCGGGCCATAAAGTTCCATAAGGTATACTGCATTGCACGCATTTCGATGCACCAGAGTCGCCAAACGCGAATTCTGTCGGTGCCATTGCGTTCAGAGTATCGAAATTAGCTAGAATTGATTACTCATACTACTATGTTTGGGATCCAGACGGCGAAACAGCCGACATTGGTCGAGAGGGGAATTAAATTAGGGGTTACTATTCATTGGTACTATTCACTTAAGTCGCCGGTCCCACCCGTAACTTCGCTGATTTCTGGACAATCCGACCGTCGGATCGAAAATCAGTTTATATGATTTTCAATCGATTCGACGAGACGGTCCCACTGGCAATTTCAGATTTTCTAGATCAGACTCGGATCTGAAAGGCAGACGTAGTGCTCCGAAAACTAGGCAGTTTGTACACCGATATACAACCACTTAGGTTCAATTTTGCATTTCCTCATTCACATTCACATTTGAATTCTTTAAATTCAAATTTGAGTTTCTCGGGTACTACAGATACTTTGGATCATATGCTGATATACAGGAGATCAGATCATTTGGAGCTGATCGGATATTCAGACTCTGATTTTGCGGGATGCCCAGATACCAGAAAGTCTACAACTGGGTATATTTTTCTGCTTGCTGGTGGAGCGATTTCATGGAAGAGTAGCAAACAAAGTATTATTGCTCCTTCGACCATGGCTGCAGAGTACATTGCATGTTATGAGACCACATCACAGGCTATTTGGCTTAGGAATGTTATCACAGACTTAAAGATTGTGGACTCCATTGCTCGTCCAATAAAGATTTTCTGTGATAGTTCAGCTGCAGTTTCCTTTGCCAATAACAACAAGATTACGACGGGGTGTAAACACTTGGACACCAAGTATCTTGTTGTGAGAGAGAAGATAGATGAAGGATATGTTAGAACTGAATACATCAGTACCAAGTGTATGGTTGCAGACCCAATGACCTAGGGGCTAGCACCTGGGTCATATAAAGATCATGTTTGTAGCATGGGTCTAATGAGTTCTTTTGATGTATAAGATTATGACATTATTTTATCCTTTTTCAATAAAGTTACAGTTTTGATGCAGCTGTATTGGACCGTTTAATAGACATAAAACTTTGTCTGTTAACGAATGGATATATGGTGTTTAGTTCATTCATAAAGTTGTGTCATATAAAGTGCTTGGCTAGGAGATGAAGATGATATGGCAATTATGGAAGAAAAATTTCAATATAGAGATGTGGACCGCCATAGTTCCTATCATTATAGTCTTTTAGTTTGAGTTAAGGATCATGTGAGTTCTGAGGTATTTGACCATAAAGTTTCCAATAATGCGCAATAAAGTTTGGAGTATAGAAATCCGTTCATGAAATATAATTAATATAAGCCAAGTGAGAGATTGTTAGGATTTCCATATATGTGGCCTAATTAATTATATTTAAATTTAGATTTACTATAGATAAGGTCAATCCTAAAAGATATAGAATTACTTGATATGGTATATCTTATCCCTTTCCCATCCATTTAAATTAAATAGAATCCTAATCACACTTTGATGGGAAGTCGATCTGGAATCTATATAAAAGGGTACTGGTCCTGCCACCTACTCATGTGCATTCTGGTAAGATTATCCATTAAATCCACACCATACGGAAGAACGCCTGAGAAAGGAGGAGAAACCAGATTACCTAGTTCGGTCGATACTGTTTAGTATTGCAACCGAATTTCTTGCTTCCGCTATTTAATCAAGAATTTTTCTCGATGGCGCTCTGTAAGTTATTTTACAGTTTTATTTATGATCCCGAATATTGGTATGTATTCGATTTTATTTTATACCATATAAATTCCATCAGGAGATTGTTAGATGTATGCCCTAGAAGCCAACTTGATCGACACATATATTCTTTCTAGGATATAAATTTGTATTTGACATTTTACATTATGAATGTTATTGGGTTTTTATTTCCATTCGTGTTGTGTATGTGTCCATGAATTGTCCAAGGAATTAATAAGATGATGATACGTATTCTCAATAGTTGAGAATTTGAGACATGTATCATTAGTGATTAATTCCTAAATGCTCCCGATCGATGGATCATCACGGGGACAGTGATTGATCCGGTGAGATTGGTGCACAGTCGCTTCCCTTTTAGGGTAGACGAGTCTCGAGTCAACAGTGTGGGGACACTGGAGTGAATGTGCAGGTGGTTGTTGGAGAACAAGGGTACCGAGCGTGATCATCACGAGAAGTCACTTGGATGTCTACTCACTCGTCAGTGACTTACTCGATGTTGCAGTAGTGAGACTGGTCCTTTGACCTGCGGTGTCTCGGCTATTCACAATGGGGTTACTGTAGTTTGACTGTACATACACTTGGTCCCTAGCCATTTGGGTCCTTGCAGTGGGTGCATGTTGGCTACAGTAGGTTCGTTGTAGGAATAGGGTGTACACCTATATGGAATCTATTGCCCTTAGTACAGAAGGGAGTTAGTTCTATGTGATTTATGAGACCGAGTTTAGAAGACCTTGGCCAAGGCGTAGTAAATAACGGAAAGTGTTTCCGATATTAGAAACTCGAGTCGAATAAATTTGACATATGACAGACGGTAGGGTTTGACGAGCAATTCCATGACCTTCGTCTAGTTGGGACTCCGGATAGAAGGATTGTATCACACGTTAACTGCACCTAGTGTCACGCCCCGGGTGTAAACCAGAACCCGGGCCCGTCTACAGATCCGCCGTGCATGCGGTATTTCCCACATACACGAAGCGTCGGTAACTTGCTCAGATAAGAAATAATAATAAAAGAGCATAATAATCAGAGCTAAACTAAAACTACTGTATCTCAGACAGAAGCTGGAAGTAAAAGAGTACAACAGTGGAATAAAAATACAGATGTCTCTCCCAGCTCACCACTAAATACAAACAGCTGGCAAAAGCCAGACCCAAAAAGAAATAAACAAAAGCTGTCTGAGAAGACCAGGTACCCAAAAGCCCCAGCTACGTGCTACAACCCTCGGATGGCTCTCTATCTAGTCTGCAATCCGCTTACCTCGATCAGTTGCTGACGGCCCAGCAACTCCCGCAGAGGACTCTGCAAAACAAGGGGAAGAAAGAAACAAGAAAAGACAATGGGGGTAAGTACTACTATAAACAGTAGCCTCCCCTAGTGGGTAAAGCCTCAGCTCAAATATGCCCACCAGGTAATCAGAGGCAAAAGGGGAAGAAGAGAAAGGGGGGTGAAGCTATGAATGACAACTGATGAAGTGCTACCCCTAATATGCCTCTACATGATAAACCAATAAGTATGGAAAAGTATGCATCGGTATCAAGAAGCCTGTCAAAACGACCCAATCTAACGCCAGTGGACACTGGCACTGCCTGCTAATCTCATCTGTGGGGATACTGACCGACTACTGCCTGATACGGTCATGTCCCCAACGTAAGTAACAGATCGGCATCGGCCCGTCCGATCAAGCTCTAAAGTAATAACAGACCGGCATCGAACCGTCCGGTCGCACACTCCGGAGTGGCACTCGAGGGGAGCGACCCACACGAGTAAGGAAATCACTGTAACAAGCATCTCTGTAACCACTGTCTCATAATAGCAGGACTGGATCATGACTATGATCAAAGTGGAAAACTCCATCCACTAAAGAAAGCCCGATCCCCAAAACCCCCAATCTGATGCAACAGTAACAACCCGGTCAACCACCCAAGATCCGTGGTCGCCGCCACACCCTGTCAAAAGCCCAACCTGTCCCAAATCCCCAATACCTGGCTACACTGTCCAACACACGCTCGAACCTGAGCGACTATGCCGCAAGTCTATCGATAATAGGAGAAGAAAAGAATAAATGCATGGTTTCTCCTAAGTCAAGTCCCAAAAGATAGTGTAGCAATAAAAGATGTCAATATTTAAGTGACCCGTTTAATCATGCATTGTCTCAATATGTTGTCCATTTTCCAAGAATAATCAGTTTAGAGAATAAAGGCTAAAGTGACAGTCACATATGAACAATCATCAATTTGTAGTCCTCAATTTCTACTCTGTCCCTAAACATGCAGTCCAGAATAATTTAGCGATCAACATGCTACCACAAATTCCACATGGATCCAATAACCATTAAATAATTTCCCTAAGGCATGCAAGACTACCAATCAATAAGTTAGCATCAACACATCAGGGGAATTCTGACAACCCTAGTGGGCATACCAAAGGAGAGGAGTACAACAACCACCCACCTGAAGTGCTAACCGTCCGGATCCGTACAGCAAGAAAATACCAAAACTCCAAATCCTTGCTCCCACAATTTTAGCACGCCCGAAATATTCCTGGTACAATACAAAGCTCACTAATTACACTTAGGCTCCCAATTATTGCTCTTATAACCACCTACAACCTCGGATTCAAAACTGTTAAATTATCACCTGCAGAAAGTGCCCAAAAAAATCCAAGAAAAATGCCACAGCGATCCTCGCGTCGATAGCTTCGCAACGGTACCTTGCACGCCCAAATCCGAGTTCGGTAAGTCAAGATAAAAATTCGGCAAGGGAGTACACTCATACAAAAACCTGTACTAAAAACTGTGCACTGTTCACAGAGAAAACAGTAATTTCCACCTCGAAATAAATCTCACAAAAATCCAAGAAAAATACGAGCGTGTTCCTTGCGATCCGTAGATGAAAAAGTTGTATAAGCTCGTTTCCGTCTGATGCTCGTGTGCGAAGATATGACCAAAATACCCCGCTGTTGTCAAGGAAGTCCACACAGAAAAAGGGGTCACTGTTTGCCTCGGGATCCGTGCCAAAACCTCGAAACGAGAAAACGCGACCAAAACGAAAGATGAAGTCCTACCTCTTAGGAGTCTGCCGGCGCAAGAATCACAGGAAAATGATCTCGGGGTAGCCCAGGGGAGCTAAAACACTGTCGCTGCGCCGAAGAAGAACCCAGGAATGCAACGTCGCGCCGCGCCGTAAAATGGGGAACCTCGGGATTCGAGCCTCCAAAAATCCTAGAACTTGGTAGGAAGATCGAGCACTTAGAGGTGAAAAACTTTGCTTGAGGGGGCTCGGGCAGAGAGTGAGAGGGTTGAGAGAAAAAGGCAAAGGAAGGGGGCTCGGGTTGCCTTTAAATAGGCTGAAGAAAACAATTGAAGAAATACCCACTGTGTCCCCACTTCCGGGCGCCGCAACATTTCGGGCGGCTACAGTAATGGGCCCGGCCCATTACTGTTCAAGCCCGAAACGTCGTGGGCCGGCCACGTAGCCCAACACTGTGCGCCCCCGGCCCCGCTGCGCCCGGCGCACCCGCGCCCGCGAGTGGCGTCGCGCCACGTGGCCCCGGCAGCCCGTGCACCGCGCACGTCGCCACCTGCACCGCGCCCGTACGGCCACCTGCCCGCCGTACGGCCACCTGCCCCCCGGTCAACCACTCCACAGCCTGCGTGGACCGGGTGCACAACACCGAACCAGTAACCGCATGCCACGTGTCCACCCGGTCTACCGTGCACCCATGCCCAAAGTCCGTGGACCCCGCGCTGTGGACCAACCAACCGAACCATGCCACGTGGCATCCCGCACTGGCGCACGCCGGTGCCGTGGACCGCGCGCCTGCCCGCGCGCCCGGGCGCCTGCCCGCGCCCTGCCCGCGCCCTGTGCCGCCGCCTGCCGCCTGCCCGAGGCTGCGCCGCCGCCCGCCGGCGCTGCCCGCCGCCGCCGGCGATCGCCGGAAACACTGTTCCGGCGTGAACAGTAACCGCAAGCTCAAAACTAACAAGTAAATAGCCCATCTTGACCGTTTTCGCGCGCTGATTCCAAAAACGGTGTCCATTTTGCCAAAATCCACACCTATAATTTGCCGGAGGCTCCCGGAAAGGTATTTTTTATCCGAATTTCGCGCCGAGTCCAAATTTGATATTCAAATTGCGCGGAAACACCACTAAACATCCGACGGGGTCTCCCGATTACCCACATGATCCATTTGAAGCCCCGAGTTCATTACTTGTGTCCAAATTGGCGCACGAACACCGCCGGGATGCCCCATAGGCCTCCAGAAGCTGCTGGTGACACTGTAGAAGCCCTGCAAAGATCCGGGTCACCACATCCTCCCCCACTAAAAGAAAGTTTCGTCCTCGAAACAAAAAATAATGCAGGGCAGGCGTACCTCAACCAGAAGTCTTGAACAGAAAAGGGTGGGCATCTCTCATCTCTGTCTCCAGCTCCCAAGTGGCCTCTCGCTCCTCGTGATTGCTCCACAGGATCTTCACATACGGAAATGGCCCGATTGCGCAATTCCCTCACCTCACGAGCAAGAATTCGCAAGGGGCGCTCCTCGTAGACCAAGTCCTCGCCGATCACCAACAAAGGGAAGTCAATCACGTGCGACGGGTCAAAAACATATCTCCTCAGAGCTGAGACAAGGAAGACATCATGAACTCCGGCCAGGCGCGGGGGTAAAGCAACCTGTATGCCACAGGACCAACTCTGTCACGTACCTCAAAGGGTCCAATAAAGCGGGGACTGAGCTTTCCCCGTACTCCAAATCTCCGGACCCTTTTCGAGGGCGAGACCTTCAAGAAGACATGATCACCAACCTGAAACTCCAGGTCTCGCCGTCGAGTATCGGCGTAGCTCTTCTGACGACTCTGGGCTGCTTCAAGATGCCGGCGAATAATCCTGACTTTTTCCTCTGCCTCCAAAAGTAAATCCGATCCCAAAGTCCTCCTCTCACCCACGCCACTCCAATATAAGGGAGACCGACACTTGCGTCCATACAACGCTTCAAACGGAGCCATCTGGATGCTCGCCTGATAGCTGTTGTTGTACGCGAACTCAACCAAAGACAAGTGCCGGTACCACCCTCCTCCAAAATCCATAACGCACGCTCTCAGCATATCCTCAAGGGTCTGTATGGTGCGTTCTGACTGTCCATCAGTCTGTGGGTGGAAAGCGGTGCTAAACCGGAGCTGAGTCCCCAATGCGGAATGCACACTCCCCCAAAAACGTGATACGAATCTCGGGTCTCGATCTGACACAATCGAAGCAGGTATGCCGTGAAGCCTCACTATCTCATCCAGATATAACTGTGCCAAACGCTCCAGTGACCAGGTCATCTGAACCGGTAAGAAGTGCGCCGACTTGGTGAGTCTGTCAACAATAACCTAGATCGCATCAGCCCCGCTCTGCGCCCTCGGCACTCCAGCGACGAAATCCATAGTGACGTGGTCCCATTTCCACGCGGGAATTGGAAGACTCTGCAACTTACCAGCAGGAACGCGATGCTCTGCTTTCACTTGCTGGCAAGTTAAACAATGAGCTACGAATCTTCCAATGTCCCGCTTCATCCCGGGCCACCAAAACTGTGCCTTGAGGTCCTTATACATCTTAGTACCTCCAGGATGGATGGTATAAGGTGTAAAATGGGCCTCCCCCAAAATATGATCTCTAATCTCCTGATCCATAGGCACACACACTCGGTTCCTGTACCGCAGTACTCCCGAGCTATCCACAGAAAAATCCCCTGTCTGATCCTCCTGAAGCTGCGTCCTGATCCTCATCAAGTGGGGGTCCTCACTCTGAGTGTCCCTGATCCTCTCCAACAGAGTGGGCTGCAAGACCATAGACATGAGTCTAGCAGAGACCCCAGGGGATACTACCTCCAACTGTAACCGCCTCATCTGCTCGACCAACGGCGCCTGCTGCGAGATCAATAAGCTCAGACTCGTCCTCCTACTCAAAACATCTGCCACAACATTGGCCTTGCCGGGATGGTAAAGGATACTCAGATCGTAATCCTTTAACAACTCCAACCACCGGCGTTGCCTCAAATTCAGCTCCTTTTGGGTGAACAGATATTTCAAGCTCTTGTGATCAGTATATATCTCGCAATGCTCTCCATACAAATAATGCCGCCACAGCTTCAGAGCAAACACCACCGCTGCCAACTCTAGATCATGAGTAGGGTAATTTTTCTCATAGTCCTTCAATTGCCGCGAAGCATAGGCAATTACCCTACCATGCCGCATCAACACACACCCCAGACCACTATGTGAGGCATCACTGTAGATCACAAATCCTTCTCCCATAACTGGGGGGGGCAAGGATTGGAGCGGTCATCAACCTCTGCTTCAGCTCCTCAAAACAGCTCTGGCAAGTCTCGCTCCAAACAAACTTAACCCCTTTTCTGGTCAGACGAGTGAGGGGTGAGGAAAGCTTCGCAAAGCCTTCCACAAAGCGCCGATAGTAGCCCACCAATCCAAGAAAGCTCCGCACCTCGGTGATAGTCGTCGGCCTCGGCCAATCTCTAATAGCATCCACCTCGGCCGGATCCACCGCCACTCCATCAGCTGAAACCACATGACCCAGAAAGGCAACCTCCCGGAGCCAAAACTCGCACTTTTTGAACTTAGCATACAGTTTTTTTTTTTTTTTTTTTTTTTTTTTTTCTCGCAGAAGCTGTAGCACGGTCCTCAAGTGCTCCTCGTGCTCCAGATCACTCCGGGAGTAGATCAAAATATCATCAATGAACACCACCACAAACCGATCCAAAAACGGCTGAAAAATCCTGTTCATCAAGTCCATGAATGCGACAGGGGCATTAGTCAGCCCAAAAGGGCATCACCGTGAACTCATAATGCCCGTACCGCGATCTGAAAGCCGTCTTGGAGATGTCCTCGGCCCTCACCCTAAGCTGGTGGTAACCGGACTGCAGATCAATCTTCGAGAACACAGATGCTCCCTGTAACTGATCAAACAAATCATCTATCCTGGGGAGGGGATACTTGTTCCGGATGGTCACCTTGTTCAATTCCCTATAATCCACGCACAATCGAAGTGACCCATCCTTCTTCTTAACAAACAACACAGGCGCTCCCCACGGAGAAACACTGGGTCGGACGAAGCCCCTATCCAAAAGATCCTGAAGCTGGGCTTTCAACTCCCTTAACTCGGCTGGCGCCATCCTATAGGGTGCCTTTGAGATTGGTGCAGTCCCAGGGACCACATCAATCACGAACTCAATCTCCCTCTCCGGCGGCATCGTCGTCAGCTCTGGGGGAAACACATCTGGGAACTCTCGGACAATAGGGATATCCTCGAGTCCCAGTGCCGCCGTAGGCACCTCCACAACCGTGGCCAAAAAGGCAGTACAACCTCTGCTCAACATCCTCCTAGCCCTCGCCGAGGAAATGGTCGCTGCGAATAGCGTGCTCTGGCAACCTCTGAAGATAAACTCCTCCTGTCCTGGCTCGCGGAGAGTCACCGTCCTCTCTCGGCAGTTGATAGAGGCGGAATACCGTGACAGCCAATCCATCCCTAACACCAGGTCGAAATCCTGGAGCTGCTGCAAGACAAGCAAGTCTGCAGGCAATATCTAAGGTCCCATCTGCACTGGGCAAGCCACACAATATTCCTCGACATGCAAAACGTAATCAGGAATCCGCACCTCTAATGCATGCGACCAGGACTCTATCTCTAAACCATGCAGGGATGCAAATGCTCGACTAATGGAAGAAAGAGATGCTCCTGCAACAATAAGATACGAATCCTACCGCCAGAAATAAAACATACCTGCCACAACTCGGTCGGCGAAAGTAGAATCCTCCATCTGTGCTAGGCAATCCTGGCCGCTCGACAACGGCCGTCTCTCACCAGATAAGCAGGGCGGCGAAGATCGGTCTACCTGGAGATCCGTCGGTGGAGTTCCCGGTCGTAGTTGGGAAGTAGTAGGAACAAACGCTGAAGTGGGTGCTGCAGCTGTCCCTGCGGGGCACGTCGCTCGCAAGTGCCCAGGCTGTCCACACTTAAAACAGCGACCCCACATCAGCTCACAAGTACCGGCGGGATGCTGGTCCCCGCAAAAGATGCACCTGACAGCCTGCTGGGGCTGCCTCAGCTGCTGCTGTCGCCTCTGATGTCGTGACCGCGACCTCTGCTGGGATGCGATAGGGGCCGACGCCGAAGAAGGTGCTACAGAGGTCGGGAAGGGGCAAGTAGCTCGGATGTGGCCCGGCTGCCCACACTTAAAACAACGACCGTGCCTAAGATCGCAGGTATCTGATGGATGCTGCCCTCTACAGAAAATACACTTGCTGCGAAGCCGCGGCCGTCTCCGAGAACTGGCCTGTCCATCAACATCCGGGGCTGGGCGTTTCCTTTCAAACTGCTGCTCTGGAGCCCTGGCCCTCTCCCCGACTGCCGGATCACTCCTCCGTGCCAACAGTTGCTCCAAGCGCTGATCCTGTCGAAAGCTCCTCGCCACCAAATGGGTCACTAAGGCCCGCAGTTCCCCCAACTCGGCGGATACCGCCAGTCTAGGCTCCACAGGGGGAGTGGGGGTACCCTCGGCGGAAAAACGACGCCGGGGCGACATCCTGTAACAAGAAACCACAAATCAGAAACAAATCCCCACACGACCCAATCTGGCGAAAGTCAAAGACATCCCCCTATTTCTGTAACGTTATGTTGTCTGCAGCCAACATAACTGTCCAACAGAAATAAGATATGTCGATCCCTCTTTCCTCACAGGAAGAGTAAACTACAAAAATCACCGACTTTCGCATAATGTCACGTCACTCACGCCCTATCATCCTAGGGTCTGTCCAAAAGCCTAGGGTTTCCTAAGTCCCAACTGACCTATCCCTAAGCTCTGATACCAACTTAATCTGTCACGGCCCGGGTGTAAACCAGAACCCGGGCCCGTCTACAGATCCGCCGTGCATGCGGTATTTCCCACATACACGAAGCGTCGGTAACTTGCTCAGATAAGAAATAATAATAAAAGAGCATAATAATCAGAGCTAAACTAAAACTACTGTATCTCAGACAGAAGCTGGAAGTAAAAGAGTACAACAGTGGAATAAAAATACAGATGTCTCTCCCAGCTCACCACTAAATACAAACAGCTGGCAAAAGCCAGACCCAAAAAGAAATAAACAAAAGCTGTCTGAGAAGACCAGGTACCCAAAAGCCCCAGCTACGTGCTACAACCCTCGGATGGCTCTCTATCTAGTCTGCAATCCGCTTACCTCGATCAGTTGCTGACGGCCCAGCAACTCCCGCAGAGGACTCTGCAAAACAAGGGGAAGAAAGAAACAAGAAAAGACAATGGGGGTAAGTACTACTATAAACAGTAGCCTCCCCTAGTGGGTAAAGCCTCAGCTCAAATATGCCCACCAGGTAATCAGAGGCAAAAGGGGAAGAAGAGAAAGGGGGGTGAAGCTATGAATGACAACTGATGAAGTGCTACCCCTAATATGCCTCTACATGATAAACCAATAAGTATGGAAAAGTATGCATCGGTATCAAGAAGCCTGTCAAAACGACCCAATCTAACGCCAGTGGACACTGGCACTGCCTGCTAATCTCATCTGTGGGGATACTGACCGACTACTGCCTGATACGGTCATGTCCCCAACGTAAGTAACAGATCGGCATCGGCCCGTCCGATCAAGCTCTAAAGTAATAACAGACCGGCATCGAACCGTCCGGTCGCACACTCCGGAGTGGCACTCGAGGGGAGCGACCCACACGAGTAAGGAAATCACTGTAACAAGCATCTCTGTAACCACTGTCTCATAATAGCAGGACTGGATCATGACTATGATCAAAGTGGAAAACTCCATCCACTAAAGAAAGCCCGATCCCCAAAACCCCCAATCTGATGCAACAGTAACAACCCGGTCAACCACCCAAGATCCGTGGTCGCCGCCACACCCTGTCAAAAGCCCAACCTGTCCCAAATCCCCAATACCTGGCTACACTGTCCAACACACGCTCGAACCTGAGCGACTATGCCGCAAGTCTATCGATAATAGGAGAAGAAAAGAATAAATGCATGGTTTCTCCTAAGTCAAGTCCCAAAAGATAGTGTAGCAATAAAAGATGTCAATATTTAAGTGACCCGTTTAATCATGCATTGTCTCAATATGTTGTCCATTTTCCAAGAATAATCAGTTTAGAGAATAAAGGCTAAAGTGACAGTCACATATGAACAATCATCAATTTGTAGTCCTCAATTTCTACTCTGTCCCTAAACATGCAGTCCAGAATAATTTAGCGATCAACATGCTACCACAAATTCCACATGGATCCAATAACCATTAAATAATTTCCCTAAGGCATGCAAGACTACCAATCAATAAGTTAGCATCAACACATCAGGGGAATTCTGACAACCCTAGTGGGCATACCAAAGGAGAGGAGTACAACAACCACCCACCTGAAGTGCTAACCGTCCGGATCCGTACAGCAAGAAAATACCAAAACTCCAAATCCTTGCTCCCACAATTTTAGCACGCCCGAAATATTCCTGGTACAATACAAAGCTCACTAATTACACTTAGGCTCCCAATTATTGCTCTTATAACCACCTACAACCTCGGATTCAAAACTGTTAAATTATCACCTGCAGAAAGTGCCCAGAAAAATCCAAGAAAAATGCCACAGCGATCCTCGCGTCGATAGCTTCGCAACGGTACCTTGCACGCCCAAATCCGAGTTCGGTAAGTCAAGATAAAAATTCGGCAAGGGAGTACACTCATACAAAAACCTGTACTAAAAACTGTGCACTGTTCACAGAGAAAACAGTAATTTCCACCTCGAAATAAATCTCACAAAAATCCAAGAAAAATACGAGCGTGTTCCTTGCGATCCGTAGATGAAAAAGTTGTATAAGCTCGTTTCCGTCTGATGCTCGTGTGCGAAGATATGACCAAAATACCCCGCTGTTGTCAAGGAAGTCCACACAGAAAAAGGGGTCACTGTTTGCCTCGGGATCCGTGCCAAAACCTCGAAACGAGAAAACGCGACCAAAACGAAAGATGAAGTCCTACCTCTTAGGAGTCTGCCGGCGCAAGAATCACAGGAAAATGATCTCGGGGTAGCCCAGGGGAGCTAAAACACTGTCGCTGCGCCGAAGAAGAACCCAGGAATGCAACGTCGCGCCGCGCCGTAAAATGGGGAACCTCGGGATTCGAGCCTCCAAAAATCCTAGAACTTGGCAGGAAGATCAAGCACTTAGAGGTGAAAAACTTTGCTTGAGGGGGCTCGGGCAGAGAGTGAGAGGGTTGAGAGAAAAAGGCAAAGGAAGGGGGCTCGGGTTGCCTTTAAATAGGCTGAAGAAAACAATTGAAGAAATACCCACTGTGTCCCCACTTCCGGGCGCCGCAACATTTCGGGCGGCTACAGTAATGGGCCCGGCCCATTACTGTTCAAGCCCGAAACGTCGTGGGCCGGCCACGTAGCCCAACACTGTGCGCCCCCGGCCCCGCTGCGCCCGGCGCACCCGCGCCCGCGAGTGGCGTCGCGCCACGTGGCCCCGGCAGCCCGTGCACCGCGCACGTCGCCACCTGCACCGCGCCCGTACGGCCACCTGCCCGCCGTACGGCCACCTGCCCCCCGGTCAACCACTCCACAGCCTGCGTGGACCGGGTGCACAACACCGAACCAGTAACCGCATGCCACGTGTCCACCCGGTCTACCGTGCACCCATGCCCAAAGTCCGTGGACCCCGCGCTGTGGACCAACCAACCGAACCATGCCACGTGGCATCCCGCACTGGCGCACGCCGGTGCCGTGGACCGCGCGCCTGCCCGCGCGCCCGGGCGCCTGCCCGCGCCCTGTGCCGCCGCCTGCCGCCTGCCCGAGGCTGCGCCGCCGCCCGCCGGCGCTGCCCGCCGCCGCCGGCGATCGCCGGAAACACTGTTCCGGCGTGAACAGTAACCGCAAGCTCAAAACTAACAAGTAAATAGCCCATCTTGACCGTTTTCGCGCGCTGATTCCAAAAACGGTGTCCATTTTGCCAAAATCCACACCTATAATTTGCCGGAGGCTCCCGGAAAGGTATTTTTTATCCGAATTTCGCGCCGAGTCCAAATTTGATATTCAAATTGCGCGGAAACACCACTAAACATCCGACGGGGTCTCCCGATTACCCACATGATCCATTTGAAGCCCCGAGTTCATTACTTGTGTCCAAATTGGCGCACGAACACCGCCGGGATGCCCCATAGACCTCCAGAAGCTGCTGGTGACACTGTAGAAGCCCTGCAAAGATCCGGGTCACCACACCTAGAGGTTCAGTATTCCATTCTACTGGAATGCCACTACATGCTGTTAGGCGTCACTGGTGGATTGTGGGACTCACGAGAATTATGTGGATGATGATCGATAAATCTTATTGGGCTGAGTTTGAATAGTTCTAACCTACTGAAAAGAGTTTCAGTGATATTGTTGATGGCAATCACAATATATCTCACTACCAGATAGAATAGAACCTATGGGGTCACACACATAAGAGGTTGTGACTGATCGGATAGTTGGATCGTGATTTTTGAATCGCCGGAGGACTTAATTATCAACATATTAATAATTGGACTAATTTGTAATCATTACAAATTAAGAATATTAAAGTGCAAATATTGCAAGAGAGGGCTTACTAATAGTTAGTAAGTTGTGAGAGGACTTAAGTGCAAATGTTGCATTAATGATTTGATTTGATCAAATTAGGATTGAGTTCAAATCGAATTAAATTAGGATTTAATTGATTGAACCGATTTAGGATAAGATAAACTTAAATCTAATTTTAAGTTTATCTCAATGTTTATCTTAATAATTATAAAAGATATTATATCCCTCTTTATATGTATGAGTTTTCTTTAAGAAAAAAAAAAAGGAAAAAACCTTAGCCGTCATCTTTCCTCGTTTTTCTCTATTCTAAATATCCACATTAAGAAGAAAGACCTTCTCTGCAAGGGAGCTAGCACCCCGGTGAGAATTTCGATCAAGTCAACAACCTCGTGTGGATATTCGTAGAGGCCGGACGCGTGTGCGGCTTCAAGAGAACCAAATTCCACGATCATCAAATTGCGGTGTAAATCTCCCCGCGCAAAGGTGAAGATTAGATCTTATTCTTCCTTTTAATCTTAGATACATGAGGGATCCTATTTTGCGTGTTTTTGAGATCAGATCTCAAGTTTTTAATATTTGTTTATTTGATTTCTTTTTCCGCTGCGTTTATTTTTGCGCAAAACCTAACAATTAACTCTAGAATAGTTAGGATGCCCAAAGGAGATTAGAGTTCTCTTGTTTACTCAATTTGTATATAATTTTAAAATGCTAATTCCAATATGTTTAAATTTGAATGTCAATCATACAAACAAATTGACAATAAAATTATATACAATACATAATTTTTTTTGTCGGATTAGCACTCGTTAGATTTTAATCATAATCAAATCAGATTACGCCTTAGACGGTTAGAAAAAATAATTACACTAAAATTCGATTGTAATTAAATTATTTAACAATTTATGATTAAATAAAATTATAACAACTCACAGTTTAAATGTTACGGTAATTCTAGAAATCGTTGAAAAAAAAAAGTCGAATAAAATTGATCCAGAAGTGTGCGAGACACTGTCCTAAAACATATTTTTATTTTTCGTACGGATTAATAGAAGACGCCGCCCTAAGACACGGTCGGAACTACTCTTCCTACGAGCACGATCGTGAAAAAAAAACTTACAGAGACACATTCAACATCCGATAATAAAACAAAACAAATAAAAAAAAATAATTAAAACTGTTTCAAAACAAATATTTCTTTCACACTTGTAGTATATGTGTGTCCCTAAAACAATAGACAAGGCAAGGGATGAGAACATTGTATTCCCAACATTTAATAGTCTTTAATTAGTCCCTCTTAATTATAGCATAGTAGAAACGAGCGCCGAGTGAAACATCCTAGCATTTTAAAATTAATTAATAAATATTAATTAAAATTAATAAAAAAAAAAGTAAATAATTAAAATATATATATTTCACAATTTTGAAATTTCTCCAACATGTACTTACTAGAAATTACTTTGTATAATTTTCACGCCTTTTTGTTGCTTTTCTTTTCATTTATATAGTAATTTTATATTCTAGTGCTCGAACTTTTGTATTAATCTCTTGTTCATTTGTATCGGTTGATTGGAGGCTGATGCACATGACGGATTCGGGCACGCTACCGAGGGTGCTTTCGCTCAAGCCCCGGGCAGATCTGGGCGTGGCAGATTATGAGACAGGATGCTGCTCATTTAAGCAAACAACCCGACCTCCCCCAGTATTAGTATTGATCTCTAGATCTGATGCTATTTATTAGATTGTTGACGCCAATCATTAATTTCAAAAACACGAGTTGTTAGAAAAATACATCAAATTTATTTAAAATGTATAGATACAGTGTAGTGTATATATACAGTGTTTACGTATCTCGATTGTACTTCAGCCCAATCCGCGTCTAGCCACTTGGAACATGAGTCGGCCCAACCATACATCTCGACTTTTCAAACGCGACTCAGTCCAACCTAACCTGCATCTGATGGAACAAAATCTATTCTTTCCATGACCATTTTGATATTTCTCTTGTAGAGATTCTTCGAGATCAGGTGGGAACATAAACTGGTTTTCTGTATACTAATATTTTTCGTCTATTTTGTGTCATAATCATTGCTTGTTGGACAAATTAAGAGTTTCTTCTTCTTTTTTTTTCCCTCTTCTAGAACATAACAGTTATGTTTTGGTTTTGCCTGTGGGGCCATTCTATCAGTTGTCCAATTTTTCATTGCCAAATAAATATTCTTTTATTCCATCTATAATGCATGCCAAAGCTAGCTCTCATCAATTGTTTCTAGTGCAAGTGGCAAAGAGCTTGATAGTTGATACCCGATATCTGAGTTCGAAGCCTAGTTGCTTCACATTTTCAGTTAAATTTATTTTAAAAATAAACGAAACGGATAGTATACTATCTTTCTCTCAAAAAAAAAAAAAAAAAAAAAAAAAAAAAAAAAAAAAAAAAAAAAAAAAAAAAAAACTAGCTTTCTTCACTATTTCTAAGGATCTTTTTATATGAAGCAGGACCACATCTTCAATAATTGTGCAGAATGACCACATCTTCAATAATTGTGCAGAATCAAATTAAGCAATCAACTGTACATAAAATCTTTCTGCATAGTATACAATATATTATTATACATTTTTCTGTGACTATATTTACTAATTATGCTCATATTAATACTGTGTTGTTATGTATCCTTCTATATCTTCATTTGTCTCCTTGGAATTGTGTACACAAATTAGCATTAATGCAACCATTATGAACAACTGATGTTGTGTGTTGCTTAGCTGTAATGTATCTAAAGTTAGCGATAAATAAAAATAGGATGAAGGATCACTTCACAAATTATGAAGTGACTCTTTAAAAATTGGTGTAGGATGTACACCCTTTTTATATGTACCTATATATTATATTTCGGGAGTATGATATACATCTTTTTTCTTTCTTTAAATTCTTTTAATTTAAAATTTTTTACTGAGCTAAGTTGAATTAGCTTTATTAGCAGTATAAATCTAAGTGGTGTTAAATCGATATCGGTAGCAAATGACTTCTATGTTTGTTGGTTTACTCAGTAGATCAGATTTAGATGGAGAAATAAAATTTAAAAAGTTTCCTAGCATTCACTGTTGTCTCAATTACCTCCTATGTAAAAAAAAAAAGAAAAATGCTACATGTACACCCTAATTGGGGTGTACATCTTACACCCACCCCATCCTGAGATGGGGTCATCGAGTAGAAAAATACCCACCTCAGTCCCATCGATGGGACGAGTAGAGAAATACCCATCCCAGGATGGGATGGGTGTAGGATGTACACTTCATTTGATATGTACAGGTAGCACTTCTCAAAAAAAAATATTAATTATCTCTCCACACTTTGTCATTATCTCAAATAGGTTTAGTTATTATTTAGAATATTTGTTAAATTCACTTATAAAATTTCGTAAAAATAAATTTATAGATAAAGTTAACTATAAATAATGTAATGGATCATACAAATTAAATAAATTGCTTAATAAACTATCAATTTTGATAGTATTAGCAAAATAGGAGATCTCTTTTATTTTATATTTTTTGAGTTCCAAATTAGATATATGTTGAGACGTGGAATAATGTGTTTTGGCTAAAGTGCAAAAATATTTTTTATAATTTAGCCAAAAAAATAAAATAAAATGTATGGATACTCATGAATTTTCTATTTTGGCAAAATATGTATTCTCTTAAACTTTATCAAATAATTTAGTAGACTCATCTCTTCAATTAAAATTATAAATTACTTAATCATTAGAGCTTTAAAAAAAAAAAAAAAAGTATTCTACTTATTATTCGGCTCTACTTATTATTCCATAGTCATACTTAATTATCAAAATTGAAAATGAAAAGATAAATTCTTTTATATTTTAAATCTTTACAAATTATGTGCACTATATCCGATCAAAATAATATTGTAATTAGTAAATTTACTTGAAAAGAAGAGGAGTTTATTGAATTATTTGATAAAATTTACCTGACCTTATTACCAAAAATTTAAAATTTAGATGTTAATTTACGAAAGAGTTAGAGGTAAGGGATCTCCATACATTTTTCCAAAAATAAAATGGGCAATACTACCGTTCCAGTATTTGTACCTTTTTTTTTTATTGATCAGAAAGTGTAGGTGCTACAATTAATAATAGAAATATTTTTTCATGGCTTTTTTTGAAATTGGAAAAAATTTTAATTTTAAAAATGACTCATATTTACAAAATTGAACCTATAAATGTCATCTGTGCGTCACGCGTGCCTGCCACTTGAGCGAGGGAGACGGATATGGAATGTGTTGAATTCGAAAAATCATTTCCCGTGTTTAAACACTGATTCTCCGCTTTTAAACATGAGCAATGATTCTCCGTGTTCATATTCTCCATAAAATTTTTATTTTTGAAAATAGTTTCCCGTGTAATTGAAATTAAAATTTATATTTTAAATTAAAATCTATATTTTTGAAACTGATTTTAGATTCCAAATTTGAATTTAAAATTTGATTTTGGATTCAAATTTTAAGTTCAAATTTAATTTTGAATTGAAATTCATATTTTGCACTAGTTTTAAATTCAAATTGAGATCTTGAATTTAATTTGAATTTCAACTTTAGTTTTAAACTTTAAATTCAAAATATTGAAATTAAATTTAAATTTTAAATATTAATTTAGGTTCGAAATCAAATTTCAAATTTATATTTAAAATTTGAATTTAAATTTAAAATTCAAATCAGATTTTAAATTTGGCTGTGAATTCAAATTTTAATTTTAAATTCAAATTTTGAGTTCAAATATCAATCCAAGGGCTTTTTTGATATTTGAAATTGGATTGATATTTGAACTCAAAATTTGAATTTAAAATTTTGATATTTGAAATTGGATTGATATTTGAATTCAAATTTTCAAATATCAAAATTTTAAATTCAAATTTTGAGTTCAAATATCAATCCAATTTCAAATATCAAAAAAGCCGTTGGATTGATATTCGCAGCCAAATTTAAAATCTGATTTGATTTTTAAATTTAAATTCAAATTTTGAATATAAATTTGAAATTTGATTTCAAACCTAAATTTGAATTTAAAATTTAGATTCAATTTCAATATTTTGAATTTAAAGTTTAAAACTAAAGTTGAAATTCAAATTAAATTCAAAGATCTCAATTTGAATTTAAAACTAGTGCAAAATATGAATTTGAATTCAAAATTAAATTTGAACTTGAAATTTGAATCCAAAATCAAATTTTAAATTCAAATTTGGAATCTAAAATCAATTTTAATTTTAAATTCTAATTTTGAAATTTTAAAATTCAAATATGAGATAAAAATATAAATTTGAAATTTAAAATTCAAATCCAAAATATAAATTAAATTTGAAATTTGAATTAAAATTTAAATTAAAGTAATAAAATTTTGAATTCAAATCTTGATTTGATTTTTGAATTCAAATTTTAATTTAAAATATAAATTTTGATTTTAATTAAACAAAAAATTATTTTTCAAAAATAAAAATTTCATTAAAAGGGGAATATGAACACGGGGAACCATTCCCCGTGTTCAACTCATTCCACGGGGAAACATTCCCCGCGTTCAACTCAATACACATCCGCGTTTCCCGCTCACGTGGCAGGCACTTTCCCGCTCACGTGGCAGACACGCGTGGCGCACAGATCGCACATGTAGAGCCAATTTTATAAATACAAATTTTATAAAATTATTTTTAAAAATAAAAATTTTCATATTACTATTTTCAAAAGGAATCATTATATTTATTGTCCCATTTATAAATAATTTATATAAATTATTGGTAATTGTTTCCTGCACCAGGAGTTCCAAATTGGCCATCACCACCACTGAAATCACTTTACATCATACTTTTACTAGTCCAACTTGAATGTTTTCCATAGCACATGAATAACGTACAGTAATATAAACTCAAAAAGGTACATTTTTTTTGGAAACTTTGAAGAGCCAAAAGTGTTATGAGCAACTCAAGATTCTTCTTAAAATAAAAGTGGGGTAGCCAAAAAATCAAAGGCAAAAACTTTAGTCACTTCGTACTTTAAATTATCTAAAAACAATAAATAGTGCATCTTTATTTGTACTATTGGCAAGAAGTCTATAAATAGTATGGAGCTTTAAGTTATTCCCAAGTCTCAAAGAATATTGCACTTTATTTTCTCTAAGTAATTAAGTAACATAATTTTTACTTTTCTAAAGGCATATCTCTCTTTGCACTTAGTATTCGAGGGCGAGTAGGTCTAGATTAGCAAGATCGAGACAGACTTGTCCATCTTCATGGAGATAGGAATGTGCCACACGGACTTTGTGAACAAAATTAAATAGTCCGTAATAATTGGTTTGAGGGGAGAACTATGTCGTTGTTGAATGTTGTTGTCACTGACAATGTGTCGGAACCCAAGCAGACAAAGCGGGAAAGGAGTAAGGAGCCACAAGCACTCGCGAAGAAGGTTGTAACCTTGAAGAACTGTGTGGGGTTGCAAGAAGATGTTACAATGAGAGTGGAGGAGCGATAATTCGCATTGGCGCAGACCTTGAGTTTGTTGGATGAGGGGCGTTGCTTGATGGAGGAGGATGTTGTTGCAGCCATGGCAACATTCTGTCATCATCTAAAGCAGTTCAAGGTAGAACTTGCCCGTCATAACGACGAGCAAGATGCACGAGATGTGCTGCTTCAGGAAATTAGTGCCCAGGTCAAGGAGGTCGCAAGTCTCAAAATGAGGAAGGCACTACCCGAGCGGACTGAGAGCGATCATGGCAAGCCACTTAAGACGAATGAGGCCACAGTTTAGAGAGAGCACCATGATAAAAAGGACACGAAGGGATATAACTAGAGTCCAACCCCGCCGACAAAGGATCAAATCCTTATGTGTAAAGTACCGGGGCTAAGTAACTGTTCGGGTGTGCTTGTGTGAGCATCTGGAGATGTTTGGATAGTGTGAGTGTCGTGGGATGCGCAAATTGTGCGAAAAACGGACTCGGGACCGCAAAATAGCTGAAACTGGATGTTCAGAGTTTCCGGGGGCCCTAGGAATTGTTTCAGACACTCGAAACTTGCGGAACTCAGGTGCGGGCGCCCGATAGTTACTGTAGCAGGCCCGAGGATTGGATAGCTATGAATTCTTCAGATTTTTGGCTGATGTTGGGATTTGTGATGTCGCACTATAGTACCGGACCCTTGGATAGAGTGCCCGCAGGACTGAGGAGAGGATCTGACACTGTGCCGAGATTTCAGGCTATCTACCGTAGCGGAGCGGGCGACCGGGGTGCGCACGAGAGTTACTGTGCCGTAAAATAGGGCGCCCGGTCCTAGTTTTATGGTGCTCCAAACCAGATTTTCTCCGTGAGAAAGGTTAGTGTTTCTGGTTATTCCGCGGGACTTTTCACCACTAACGCGATGGCATACTTGCAGAGCCGCACGTGTGATGCCAAAGGTATGGGAGAGAGTTGGTCTATATATCCCATCACCATCTTCTCCATCTTTTCCCTCTCCATCATCTTCTTATTATTCCTCCTTCTTCCCCAGCGGCAGGCGTCATTGTTGCACCAGAGTAGTTTCACAGTAGCTTCCCACTGTGCGATTGGAGGATTCTCTACGGCGCAAAGCTTTGGATTTTGATTGTGAGCTTGGAGAAGTGCTTGTGTTGAGGAAAGCTCGGATTGGAGCTTGCACGCGCGAATCGGCACCAATGGTGGGTACTATGCTTTTGTGAATTTTTCTCGGATTTTGGTTTTGGCTGAGATTATGGGCTTTGAGTCTTGAAATTGGTTTTCCTTCTTCTTTTCTTCTTCCCTGTGCTGTAAGGAGCAGCTGGGTGCTGGGTTTAGCTGAGTAGACTTGTTGTTGCCGTTTACTGTGTGGAGCAACAGGGAGCGTGGAGTGAGCGTGCTGTGAGCTTGGTAGAGTTTGGCTGTGGGTTGACCTGAGCCTAGAGGGACCTAGCTAGAGGCTTTTGGAATGTGCTGAGTGCTCCTGGAGGTTTCTCTGGACGTTCGGCGGAGGTGGTGCGAGTGCTGGTGCCGAGGGACCGTTCCGGCCATTTCTTGACAAAGAGCGACTCCGCACTACTTCGGTTTCTTCTTGCCTGTGGATAGAGATCCAGGTGGGTTGGAATTCTTCCAAACTTTATGGAATACCTTCTAATTCTGTTGTATGCATGTTAGCATGCCTAGTTTAGCTGTTTTTATAGCTGGTAAAATCTGATAGTTGTCTAGAAAATTACAGAATGACAAACCTGAACTCCAGATATTTTTAATATGATCTTGAGACTACTTGTGTCATGCCCCGGGGGTAAACCAGAATCCGGACTCGTATACAAATCTGTTGTGCACACAGAATTTTCCGCGTACACTAAGCGCAAAAAAACCTGCTCTGATATAAAATAAATAATAAAAGAGTACGAGAATAGAGCTGAAACTAAAAACAATACCATCTCAGGCTGAAACTGAAACTGAAAATGCAGTAAACCTGAAATAAATACAATAAAATCTCTTAGCTCATCAAAATAATACAACCAGCTGGCTAAAGTCAGACCCAAAAGAAAAGTACATCAGTCTGAATAAGAAGGGTACACCAAAAGTCTAGCTAAACTCTCACTATCTGGCAGAAGGTTTATCTACTCAGCGATTCTCTTACCACGATCGGCCGTCGAAGGGCCAGCAGCTCCCGCAGAAGACTCTGCAAAACAAAAAAAAAAAAGAAAAAGGAAAAACAACAATGAGTGTGAGAACTACTAGTAAAACTAGTAGCCCCAATGGATAAATCCTCAAACTCCGACATACCTACTAAGTCTACCAGAGCCAAGAAAAGAAGTAAAATGGTATGCTGAAATAATCTACTGATAAGAAAAACTACCACTACCATGCCTCTAATGCAGTACTAAATAAAAGCGACCGTATGCATGCATCAGTGAACAGTATCTGTCAATATAAACCCAATCAAATGGACCGGTAAGGGACTCGGTACTGCCTGTTCTGCCATCGAACTCAAGAACCCAGTAACTGGTCGGCACATGGCTCGTTCTCAAAGTAAGCAACTGACTGGCACATGGCTTGGCCATAACGCCTACTCCGGAGTGGCACTCGAGGGGAGCGACCCACATGAGTAAAGTAATCATGTCGAAAGTATCTCAATCAGCAGGGCTTAATCATGACTATGCTCAAAGTGGGAAACTCTATCCACTAAAGAAATCCTGACCCCCAATCCGATGTAAAAAGACAATCTCCGATCAACCACCCAATATCCGCGGTTGCCGCAACACCCCACAAGTCCAATATCTGGTGGAAACTCTCCCATACTCGATAATCTCGATTACACTATCCCAAGTCCCTGCTCGTACCCGAGCAATATGAATCACATGTCTAAGTAACAAGGAGAAGAAAAGGAATAAATATGGTTTCTCCTAAGTCAAGTCCCAATATGATAGTGTAGCGATAAAAATGTGGCATATCTAGATGTCCATACAAACATACAATTGTTCTCGAGTAATATGGAATGAAAAGCATCAAGTAGCAATTTTCTATAGGATAGATCATATGTCGCAATAAGTACCAACTATACATGGAAGGCTAAGTGCTAACAATGCATGTTAATATTTCATAACCATAGTATACCAATCTCACATAGATAGGCTAGGAATTAACCAGGATTATTTATTCAAGCATGATTTCTAATGGGGTGGCGAGACGATAAATAATAAGTCGGGGATCACTCTAATAGCCTTAGTGAGTAAGCCGTAGAAAGAGGTGCTCAACAATCCACCTGGAATGCGCAGATCCGGAATCCGATTGGGCTAAAATTTGGCGTGCGCATTCCCCCGGCTCCTACGGTTCCAACAAATCCAATAACTCCCAAAAACTCCTCCTGAATCGGCGGCGGAAAGCAAAACACCGAAGTACTGCCCAAAAAGTTAACGAATTGCAGCGAGCGCGTCGCTCGGGTATAGAAGCCAATCCGAGCATAATTTTTGTCTGAGATCAAAAAGAAAAATGCTCAACTCGATCATGATGATAAGTTCCAACTTCCCTTTTCCTCATGAAACTCCAAAATCTTAGCAAAAATTGTATCACAAGCCGAACGCCGCAAAAATTATCATCACAAAATCTACATTTTACTATTCAGTGCAACAGTCCCCAAAAATAAAAATTCTTACCTGCAAAGAGCCCTAAGAAAAATCCAAAAAAAAAACGATTGCATTCCTCTCGAAGTGTAGATGTCAATCGAGTCCTTAAACTCTCAGTTCCGACAACCCTAGGCAGAGAAAATGCAAGATTACTCCACATCTGTCTAAAAAATTGCCGCAGAAAATGGAGTCTGAATAAGCTCCAAAAAATCTAATAAAAACTCAAAATGGAGAGGAGCAATAAATACAGAAATTGAAGATATACCTCTCATGAAAACGTTGCCACAAAAATCGGTTAAAAACTCCTTCGTGTCAGCTCAGGGTAGCCCGCGGACGAAGCGTCAACGGAAAAAACCGCAGTCGGAGAAGCGTCAAAATGCGCTGAGTCGGGGAAAACGTCGATGTTGCGGCCTCCTAAAATGCCTAAGATCCTTTGAAAATGTAGAAGACTGGATGAGGGCGGCTCTCAGCCAAAGAGGGGTCCAAGAACAAGCCAAAAAAACCCCAAAAAATGGGAGAGAATGGCCTATTTATAGGCAAAAAACCCAAAAATAACCTACTCGGGTTTGGGGGACATTTTCGGGCGCCCGAAATTTTCAGGCACCGAACAGGGGACAGTCGCGCAGCGCCCGGATTGCCCCGGGCGCGCCGCGTGTCCTGGTCCACGCGACAGCGGGGGCCCGGCCAACCGGGCCACGCCACGGGGCCCCGCTCGCTTGGCGGAGCGGTTGGCGCCAGCCAACCGCGGGGCGCCACGTGGCCCCGCGTGCGCGCCACTCCACCTGCCCGCCTGCCCTACCTGCCATGCCAACCACCCGCACAGTGCGCCGCCCAATCCCCGCCTGCCACCTGTCCCGCGCGCCGGCTCGCTACACTCGGTGCACGCGCCCTGGGCCGTGGACCGGCCCACAGCCAAAATGGGCTTAATTAGCCCAAATAGCCTATTTTCGATCGTTTTCGCGCGCTGAGTCCGTTTTTCGCATCCGTTTGACGCGTTACGCACTCGATACACCAATAATAGGTGTTTGCTCGTCGCGGACCACGTGGGAAAGTTACACGGGGATTTGGGCCACCACAACTTGACACTAGACTGTATGGTTAGTTGACATTAGAAATATATTTGAACCGTTTTAAAAAATTTTGTACCTGTTTTAGCAAAAATCAGCTTTTAAAATTATATTTGTACATTAAGAGCACCCTGAGAGGTTTGATAGGTTCGGGATGCATTTGTATTCGTGCTCGGTGGCCAAATAGATTTTTATAGCTCAGTGGATGAGTTTTCTAGTGTCTTGGAATTTTTTTAGAGCATTATCAGATCAAGTCGTGGAGGGTTCTCCGACATGATTATGGGTTAGTTGGCATTCGAGTTTCCAATCTGTTTGATCGTGGATTATAGTCTGCATGTGCCGCTTATTAAGCCAGATGTGACACGCTTGTTCCTCGGTGGGGTCGCTCCCCTTGAGTTGCCGCTCCGGATGCGATGATGATGATGAGCCTAGTGAGGCTGTTTGCGTGGGATTGTGATAGTCCGATTGGACACCCTACGTTGATACACTAGGGGAGGCGCAGGCTGGACTGGACCAAATTTGGCAGTCAGTGAGATTGGGTTGATGTGAGCACCTCATGAGCGAGTGGATACATAGCATGTTCATAGTTGAGTATTTTTCCTTTAAGCATGATACTTGAGGCATAATAGCTGTACCTTTCATATCAGCTTTTATATTCCAATTTACCTATTTTATTGCCTCTAGTAAACTTAGTGGGCATATCGTGGATGTTGGCGACGATACCCACTGAGAACTACGTGTTGGTGTAGTTCTCACACCCGCTGTGGTGTACTATTTCAGAGGTACCTGTTCCGACTTCAGCTCGTGTGGAGGCAGCTGATCGAGATAAGGGAATGACCGAGTAGTTCTATTCTCTACATTTTGGTGAGAGTTTTAGAGGTATTTGGTGGATTTATGTATAGATACTGGACAGTCTGAGATAGTGTGTTGTATTATATTATATTTTAGGAGATAGATTTGTATGTATTATTAGATGTTCAGTTTATATTTTCTGTAGCTATTTATTTTCTTTTCAGCTCTGATACATTTATAGCTATAGATCTGACTTTGCAGGTTAGACGCTTCGTCTGTGCGGGGATTCCCGTACAGATGGCGGATCTGTTGGCGAGCCTGGGTCGCAGTTTCGACCGCGGGGCGTGACATTACGGCACCTTAGCTTCACAATAAGGCAGAGCACAAGAGGGACGAGATAATGGTAGGCCTCAAGAAGAAGGACCCATTAGACGAGAGCGTGGTTATCAAGCCTCAGGAGTTACTACAACAACTTGCACTCAATCGAGGGGTGGGTCACACTATCGAGCACAAAGCCAAAAAAGAGCCCGAAGGGAGCTATAGGAGTCCTGCAGCTCGATGGCGTGCGCATGTATGTCGAGAAGGACAAGCATATTCGACGATTAGGACTTACTGGCAGATTATCCGCATATACAGCTAGCTAATGATCATACTCGGATGAGAGGCACTTGACGCTGGTACGGAGGCGGATGCAAACTGTGGCAACAGTGCAGGAGATTAGACGTGCGTGAAGGCACGACGGACTGCAATCAAGGCTACACAGACTAGGACATACACTGGCACGCAATAAGGGCATTTGCGCGATAGGTAGGAGAGATTGTCATATGCATCGTGAAATCTATCACCAGTTGATAGTGACACAAACTCAAAAGGGCAAACTTTTGGATCCTTCAAAAAACTACTGTAGGAGCCAAAGCAACCCAACAAGTGAAAACTGAAACATCACAACCTTACACCCCGTTTGGTAACGGGGATAAGGGGGGGATAACCCCCTTATCCCCGGATTTATATCCAAACGGGGTTAAAAAAGTTGGGAATAGCTAAACCCGGATTTAAGGGTTATTCTAGCTATTCCCGGATTTAGCTATTCCAACCAAAAACTGGAATAAGAGGAATGAGAGACCGGGCACGGGAATCGGAGAGGGGAGGCTTGCTCCCCAAGCAACCCTTTCTCTCTCCTCTCTCTCTCTCACTTACAGTATAATTTTTTTTTTTCCTTTCTTTTGCATACACCTAATAAAAATTAATTTTTTTATTTTTTTAAATTAGAATTTTTAAATTTTAAAAAATATTTAAATTTATAAATTTTAAAATTTAAAATTTTTTATTTTATAAATTTTAATTTTTTAAAATTTATTTTTTAATAAAAAAAATTTTATTTTATTTCATTTTTGTAAAAAATAATTATTAATTTTAAATTATTAAAATTTATACAATTATTTCATAAATCTTTTAAAATTTATATAAAATTAAAAATTAAAATTTTTACTCCCACTTAAAATTTAAAAATTAATTTTTATTTACTCCCATTTAAAATTTTTACTCTCATTTAAACTTTAATTTAAAGGGCAAAATAGTCAAAACACATATTTATCCCCTCTCAATTCATCTTATTCCTCTATATCCAACCAAACACAATTTTTTTTTATTCTCTTATTCTTCTTATTCCTATATAATTTATCAAACACAATTTTTTTTATCTCCGGTATAACTCAACTACCCAACCAAACGCAAATTTACATTAGTTCTTGTTTATCCCATAACTTATACCTATCCCCAATGTAACTAAACTTTCCTTATCCCCGAACCAAACGCAGCATTAGAGAACCGAAGCATCATGGGCAACTCAAAGGTTTTTTTAGAATAAATGTCGACAGTAGCTAAAGAGTTATAAATAGAAGCCAAAATTATTTTGGTGCTTTAAATTCTCAAAGAAATAATAAATGGTGCATTTTTTTTTGTACTAATGGCAATAGACCTTTAAACAGTATGGAGCCTTGAGTCATTCCCAAGCCCCAAATTTCACAAGAGGACTACTACCTGTACATTCCAAATGGGATGTACATTTTACATTCATCTCATCCTGAAGTGAATATTTTTTCACTCGTTCCATCGATGAGACGAGTGGAATTTACCCCACCCCAAAATAGGGTGGATGTAAGATGTACACCCCAATTAGAGTGTACATCTAACATTTTCCATTTCGTAAATATTATACTCCATTTTCTCTAATAATATAATTTTTATTCCTCTATCTCTCTTTCTTACCTTTGGTCTTCATGGGCAAATAGGTTTAGGCTAGCAAGCTCTAGGCTCGCATGAATTTTGCGCAAAATTAATTAATTCGTAATAGCAAATTTAAAGCGATTTATATTTTGTAAATTTTAATTATTAAATTAAATTTTTAATTTTCTAATCTTGTTCAAATTTTTTACCTCGTAGTAAGACTGATAAATAATTATTCATGGATTAGTTTGTGTTCAGCTTGTTAATAAATAAGTAAAATAAATTAAATGTTTCAACTTGATATTTTAACGAACCAGTTAGTATTCAACTCGTTTATTAAACAAGTCAAATACGAGTTGACCCTATCCGCTCTTGTTCAGCTCATTGAGAGCCCTACTAGTTATGTGGCCTCTCACCCCTCGGGGTTATCGATTCAGTAAATCTACTTGATTCGCCATATTTGCAAAAGAATAATTTTTTCTGAAATAAAAATAAACATAGAGTTTAAAGTTTAAAAACTAATTTAGTTTATTATATATATATATATATATATATATATATATATATATATTAGAAATAAGAGAATTGAAAATATATCACTAATTAAAATAATAAAATATTACCTACCTCTTAACACCCATGAATTCTAGGATTTTAAAACTCACTTAAATCTTTAGTGTTTTTTTTTGTTTGGTTTTTTTTTTTTCTTTTTTTTGATAAGATTAGTGAATAGAATCTAATCTAAGATGTATATCTTATGCCTAATTTTTAAGGTGTATATAAAGTGTTGCTCATTAAAATATCATATATATATATATATATATATATATATATATATATATATATATATATATATATAGCGTTGGGCTATTATACTCAGACTCTTATGAGTATAAACTCTTTTATACTCATAATTTTTCTGCCATTGAATGAAGGGATGTACGGTTAGAATGATAGTGGTCTCCATAGGGTTTAGTGCGTTGTTGGTGAAATAGTCTAACTCCTAAGGGACCATTATAATCCTAACCGTATATTTTTTTCATCCAAGGATCGAAAACTTATGAGTACGAAGGAATTTTATTCATAAAAAAATAGTAGTCGAACCATATATATATATATATATATATATATATATATATATATATATATATATATATATATATATATATATATATATATATATATATAGTAGAGCTTATATACTTTTAAAAGTACGAACCAATTTATACTTGTGAATTTTTTACCATTGGATTTGTATTGGGATTTATGCTATTATAAAGTCAACTAGAGAGAGAGAAAGAAAATAAAAAAAATATAAATCTCAATACAAATTCAATGGTAAAAAATTTACAAGCATGAATGGACTTGTGCTTTTAAAAGCATATAAGCTCTAAGTTCATATATATATATATATATATATATATATATATATATCGTAGGGCTACTATACTCTTATGAGTATAAACCTCTTTATACTCATAACTTTTTTACCTTTGGATGAAGAAATGTGCGGTTAGGATGATAGTGGTCCCCCTAGGGTTTACTAGGTTGTTGGAGAAATAGTATAAATTCTAGGGACTACTATAATCCTAACCGCACATTCTTTCATCAAAGGGATGAAAACTTATAAGTACAAAAAGATTTTTCTCATAAGAGTAGAGTAGCCGGACCATATATATATATATATATATATATATATATATATATATATATATATATATATATATATATATATATATATATATATATTCCAGCTATTAATAATACCAAGTCATTGGTGCTATTAAGTTTTTAATTCTTGGATTAAAAAAATGTGTGGTTGAGATGATAGTGGGTCCTTTGGGTTTAATAGGTGGTTGGGAAATAGTAAAATCTAATAATTGAAAATGATCAAAGAGCTTGATCTAAGGGTAGAAAACTTGATAGCACCAATAACTTGGTACTATTAATAATATAGTAGCCGGACTTATATATATATATATATATATATATATATATATATATATATATATATATATATATATATATATATATATATATATATATATATATATGAGCAATGCTACATGTACACCCCGAAGGGGTGTACATCATACATCTCCATCATTTTAATAGTGGCGATATTTTTTACGGGTCACATCAAGTGACCCATCATCACACCCCACCCTTAGATGGTGGGGGTGTGAGATGTACACCCCTTACGGGTGTACACATAGCATTTTCCTATATATATATATATATATATATATATATATATATATATATATCAATATTATTATTATTATTAAAAGGTATCGTATTTTATTTAAAGATTATTTTATTCTTATTTGCTCCATCACTCTCATAACTTAGCAATTAACTAACTAAGGAGGTTATGTAAAGAACCAAAATAGATCAAGCGGTGTTAATTTACTAATAAAAAGTGATAAAGGTTTAATCTTACTATTCCAATTGGTCACCATTGCTTACAGCGAAAGCTAACTAGTTTTGATTCATCCATAAATACATTTATAAATATATAAGATATTTAAAGTTTTAGAAGTGTAAATACACATTATCTCCTAAGGAAGAGATGTGCAAATATTTTCAAAAAAAAAAAAAAAAAAAAAAAAAAAAAAAAAAAAAAAAATGCTAAATCTACTTCCCAATAAAAATTGTGAAGATTACAACTCTTATTTAAAATATTTTTCGCTTTTAAAATTTGTGCACCGATTCCACGGAATAACTTTAAGGTCAAAGCATTACACAGAGAATATAAGTTTATATATATATATATATATATATATATATATATATATATATATACATATATATATATATATATATATATATATATATATATATATATATATATATATATATATATATATATATTAAAAACTAGTATTATTAATCAACAGCCAATTTTTTAAAGTTATTGAATAAATTTTGAAATAAATATAATTTCTATATAGCTAAATATATTTTTTTAGCTATATAGAAATTATAAAAAAATCTCTATAAATATTTTTTTTTCTTAGTTTCAAAATTTTATATTTTAATAATAATAATATTATTATTATTATTATTATTATTATTTTTAATAATTTATTTAATTTGAGCAAATTAGCAATTTTTTAACTTTAAAGTTTAAATACGTTGTTTATTTTTAAAAATTTAGTTAGTATATTTTATATAGTGTACTTTAGGCCGTAACTATATAAATTCATTAAAATAAATAATTAATTTAAATTTTATATCTAAAAAATTATCATATTATTTAAATTGAATAAATTTAAATATTAGATACTAAAATTAAAAATTTTAAAAATTTGATAGTGGAATTAAGAGGATTTATGAGTAAGATAAGTTTGAAAGAATTTAAAAAGATTTAGGCGTGTGTTAAAATTCAAATATTAGCTGGGGTGCTGCATGGAGTGCACGCATGCATACACAGGGCGCATGCAAAGAAAAGATTTTTACAGAGTCAACTTGGGAAGCTGTGTGGACCAAGTCCAGGAAACACACACTCTCTCTCTCTCTCTCTCTCTCTCTCTCTCTCTCTCTCTCTCTCTCTCTCTCTCTCTGTCCCTCTCCGAACCAAACGCAACCGCTCTTTGTAAAATCAACGACTAATTAATAATAATAATAATAATAATTCTAAGAAAAAGAAAAAGGAAAATCCCTACCGTTCCCGTTATTATTCCTCCCCCAATTCGTGAATCTCGCGCATAAACCTACTCTCCTCCTCCTCCTTCTCCTCCTCCTCCTCTTCTTCTTCTTCTTCTACCTACACCTGCACCCCCAGCTAGGGTTTCGCCGATCTGATTCCGCGGCGAGGAAAGCGATCGATGCTATAATGCGCCCGGTCGCCGACTCCCAGGGGTCCTCCTCCCCGTTCGGATCGATCGGGCGATCGATCCTCAGCCTCCGCCGCGATCAGATCCCCTCCTCCACCGACGCCCACGATCTCACCGCCGGCGGAGGCGGCGAGGTGGAGGCGTTCCAGCGGCACGTCGCGGATCTCTTCCTCGACCTCTCCGGGGACGACGTGCTCTCGCTCTCGTGGACGCAGAAGCTGCTCGACGCGTTCCTCATCTGCTTGGAGGAGTTCCGCATCCTCCTCTTCAACAGAGGCACTCCGGCGACGCCGCCGCTGGATCGGCTCCTCGCGGACTTCTTCGACCGCGCAGTCAAGGCGCTCGACGTGTGCAACGCCGTGCGCGACGGCGTGGACCAGATCCGCCAGTGGCAGAAGCTCCTCGACATCGTCCTCGTCGCCCTCGCGGCGGCGGCGGCGGCGCCGGAGCGTGGCCCGATCGGCGAGGGCCCGATCCGCCGCGCGCGCAAGGCGGTCACGGATCTCACCATCCTCATGCTCGACGAGAAGGAGACGGGATCATCTGTCTCGATCCTCGGCGGCCACCGCAATCGATCCTTCGGCCGCAGCAACAACAGGGATCACCACCATCACCACCACCAGGGGGGCCAGCACCGCCGCAGCAGCAGCAGCGGCAGCAGCGGCAGCGGCGGCGGCGGCCACCACCGCTCCTTGTCTTGGAGCGTCTCGCGCGCGTGGTCCGCGGCGCGGCAGCTGCAGGCGATCGGCGGCGGCCTCGCGGCCCCGCGCGCGGGCGACGTCGCCGCCACCGGCGGCCTCGCCGCCGCAGTATTCGCGATGAGCGCCATGCTCTTCTTCACCATGTGGGCGCTGGTGGCAGCGATCCCGTGCCAGGACCGCGGCCTGCAGACGCACTTCTCGGCGCCGCCGCGCGGGTTCCCGTGGGCGGGGTCACTGCTTGCGCTGCAGGAGCGGATCCTGGAGGAGTCGAAGAGGAAGGACCGGAAGCACTCGGCCGGGCTTCTGAAAGAGATCTACCAGATCGAGCGGTGCTCGCGGCAGCTGGTGGAGATCACGGACGCCGTCCATTTCCCCATGGACGCCGAGAAGGAGGCGGAGGTGAGGGAGGCGGTGGGGGAGATCGCGCACGTGTGCGAGGCCCTGAAGGAAGGGCTGGACCCGCTCGAGCGCCAGGTGAAGGAGGTGTTCCATCGGATCGTCCGCAGCCGGACCGAGGGCCTTGATTGCTTAAGTAGGCCGCACAATCCTGAGTAGAGAATGAAACATTACTGATGGGGTCTGAACGGGGAGGCATCAATGTTGCACAATTTGCCGGTATTCAATGTGGATTTATTCAAGTTCTTCTTGGATTTCGGATCTGATGCTTATTTTGAGGAGAGAATTGGAAGATGAAGGAAGAATCAGAGGGCAATATTCTTCCTGGATAAGGGTTAGAGACTTAACTCTTTTGTATTTACTTGATTGCTGCATAAATGTTGTGAAAAGATGATTGGATTTTTCTGAATTGTGGTTATGGCCGTCGGCTGCCTAAAGTATTCACTGTATAAATCTTCAACTCTGTCTTGTTGTGAATCACGGATGAAGTAGTGGGCTGTCGGAATATAGTTTTATTGTTTCCTGATGTTACTTGCCTTCTTTCTGGTAATTTTTATTTCATAAAGTAAATGTATAAGAAATTTTATTGGCACTGAATTAGGGATGAGATGCGGGTGTTGTCTTATTCCCAATATTTGATTGATGGACTTAGTCGAGAAATGATTCAATTGTTCTCAACTTCGTGTTTTGAATCATGGATGCAGTAGTGGGTTATCGGAATATACTTGTATTGTTTTCTGTTGGTTTTGACTTCTTTCGGTCTTCTTTCAGTCTTCTTTCAAGTAGTATTTATTTCATAAGATTAATGGATAACAAGTTACGCTCAAAGTGTATGAAAAATGAGATTCAGGGTTAGTATCGTTACCGATGCTTCTTCGCTACATGTGGTGATGGGTGGGCTGCATTGGGAAACATGTTTCATTCTGCATGACAGCCAATTATAGTTGTTCTGTATTATTTGTCTGCTATTCTCAGATATCAAGAAAACTCTCTCATCTATTGCGAAAATGTTTTTTCTCTTTCTGTGACCTCATTTGTAGTTTAGTTGTGAAATATGTAGTAGCACAGATTCCATTATGAATCTTTCCATAATTCGGTTAAACATTTAAAAACCATATGTGACAATCTAATGTAGGGGATGATAGTACTTGGAGGTCGAATAAATAGTAAATTACAGAATAATGTGATGCAAAAGGGAAAACAAGACTGGTGTTGATTTTAGTTTTATTCTGGCTTTCTCTGTGAAACTTTATCTTGTGGTGCGAAACAATAATACTCCTTTTATCTGTCAGTTGTTGCCCTTTTCTAGACCTTTAAAAATGTTGTGTCGAGTTGCCTCTCTGCACAGTAGCATATCGCAGACAAAAGTTTCCTGTTAGGCAAAGTCAAGATATCAGCATATTTCTCCAAAGCCACGTGTTTGTTTAATTTAAGGATGAAAGATAAGTTGTAGAGGTGGCAATATATTGCTCTATTGGGAACATTAAAGCGATAAGGACGAAATGAAGGACTTACCAAATGATTCTTTAACTAATTGGGAAAAACATGTCAATATTCATTAGCAATTTACCTGTTCATGAAGTTATTGAGAGTTGTTAGAGCTATATAAATGAATGTTTACAAGTGATTTAATAATCTGCAAACTAGATGGTGATTTTCTTAACTTTTGATGACCATATGAGTCTGTCACAATAGCTGCTGAGGTGTGTGATAAGCATAGCTACCCTTTTGTTTGAGATGGACAGCTTATTGCATAAAAATGAATTTTATTGGCATCAATTGTCATCATCATCATCATCATTATGTTGTTTCCTTTGGAAGAGCAGATTGATCTCCAGGGTCTATGTAGATGGCAAATAGCATGCCATTAGTTACTTCCGCTTTCTCAAAATTTAACTTCTATTCATTCCCTTAAAATTTGTTTCTAGGAAATTTAGGTCTCCTTATATATTCCTCAGTGGGTTCTGTACTTAAAATACAGGCAATTTTTGATCAATTGTGAATCTTCGTTATTATATCATTTTCATTCAGGTGTGTTTGAACCATGGAAATATTGTTATAGTGATCCTATGGCCTCTAGAGATGTAAGTTTCGGGCAAGTGGTGAAATTTGTCGGCTGCACATTGGTGTCATCATCATCATATCTATTATTCTTGTTGCACTTGTAATACTACTTCTTCTCTATTTGCTTTACAGTGATTGAAACTCCTGTACTCTTCTTGCTCCACTAGTACCTCTTTTTCTTTCTTCGTTGCAGTTTGTCGTTAAACGCCAACAGTTGTTTACTCTACACCAACCTCGAGTAAATCTATTATGTTTTGACAACTTTGATTGTACAGCATTAAGAGGTTACAATAGATAATTTGCATTATTTGCATTTAGGATGTGGAAATGTTGTTAATCCTTCGATTATACTTTGATATTCTGTGAACAAGTGGTAGGGACATCAATCGGACCAGTTCAGTTTGTATTTTACCTGAAGTGAAACCTGTAAACAAACCAGACCCCGAATCAAACGGTTTTGAAAATGTTGCAGTAGTTTGATGATACTTATATTGGTTCCTGCTGTTACTTGATTTCTGTCGAAAGATTATGTATCATCAAATAAATGTACGAGGGATTTTGCTGGGAGTGAGTGAACAATGAGATGCAGTGTTAGAATTGTTACTGATGCTTATTTGGTACATTTGGTGATGGTTGGGCTGAGTTGGGAGATATGTTTGATTCTGCATTACAAATGAGTATAATTTTTCTTTATGAAAAGGAAAATGCACAATAATGCCAAACAAGGCTTAGTCTGCTTCTTCCCCACAGTAGGAAAGTCCATCTATTAGCACAAATTTCATTCCGAATCCTGCCGTAATTCTGGTTGATCATACAGAAAACTCATATCACAATCTAATGTAGGGAATGACAGTGGACTCATTAGGTGTCAAATGTATGTTACATTAGATAGCAATGTGATGTTAAAAGAAAAGGCAGGAATGTTGCCTATTTTCCTTTCAATTCGGCTTTCTCCAAACATTTCCTTGTAACCATGGGTTATACTTTTGTTTTCTAGACCTTCTAAACTTTCTATGAATTGGCTTCTGTGCATCATAGAGACAGGAGACTTGAACATTTCTTCTTAAGTAAAAGTGTTATAGATTCGAAGAATATTCTCAAAAGAAGGTATTGGTGAATTAGGAGCATTGAGGATAAATTTATAGGACTAACCTAATAATTCCTTAAATTATTGAAAGATAGATGTCAATATTTATGGGAATTTTACATGTGGGTTATCATCTAGTTATTGAAGCTTGTAAAGAGTTGTATGAATGTGCATTTATTAGTGATCAAGTAATCTTCAGGCTATTAGTAGATTTGTTCTCTGATTTCTGTGTATATTAATTTGCTAACTACTTAAGGAACCTATGATTTTGTTGTAATAGCTAGTGAATGGATTAACTATGATTAGCAATTTATTTAGAGAGTAGAGAGGAGAGGAGGATGAGAGATAAGCAAGTTTGAGAAAGAAGTACTATTTCATTTCATAATCTCTTTATTACATTTTGGGACTCTTTATAGTTCCCCTCCTAATGACAGAATTAAGATCCTATTTGTAATACTTAGTAAAATGCAAGTTGGACTCTGTAAGCAACTATTGGGATTAGCTTGATAGGCTTCTTAACTTCGTGGGTTGCTTCCTGTACCCTCCTCACTCAGTAGAGTAGGGCCCGTCTTTCCTTCACCCGGTCTGATGACCTAGTGGGCATGTCGTGCTTCCGAGCTTCTTCTCCGTGTGGGCCGGCCCTGCAGCCCTTCGCCCAGTGTGGAGCCCCTTTCGCCTTCCCCCGACCTCTAGGAATGATTAGTCGGATCAGTCTCCGGATCTCTCCTTGCTCGCATTCGCATGCCGACCGCCTGCTCCACATTCCCCTGCCCCTTATCTACTCCTAGATCTGATACTCTGAACTTCTACCTACTTCTAACCTAACCCTTCCTCCTCTTTCCCCCTTCACCTTCGTCAGGACTCCTGCACCACCGCCACCGACCTTCTCTTCTCCGGCGCCGGTCGTTACATTTTCCCCGCCCTTGAGAGGACCATTGCCCTCAAGGGTCAAGCTCGGGGTACTGGGTCTTGAGCGTCCAGTAGTCTTCTCAAGTGGCTTCTTCCTCGGTCAAGTTGCTCTATTTGACCAACACTTGGGTTAAAGCTTTATTTCCCCTTTTTACAAAGCAGCGGTCCAAGATTAGCTCCGGTCGTGTGAGTGGTCGTCCCTCTTCATCCGCTAGGGGTGCCGCAGGCACAGCTTGCTGGTTCTTGGTGAGTCCTTTCTTCAGGAGAGACACATGGAAGACTAGGTGTATCTTTTCCTCCTCCGGAAGCTGTAGCCTGTACGCCACCTGCCCGACCCGCTCCAAGATCTTGAATGGGCCGAAGTACTTCGAGGTAAGTTTGAGGTGCCGGCGAATGGCCACGCTGCTCTGTCTGTAGGGTTGCAACTCTAGGTAAACTTTTTCCCCCACTTGGTACTCCTTGTCCACTCTTCTCTTGTCGGCATTCTATTTCGTACGGTTCTGGGCCTCCTTAAGCCTTTCCCTCAACACTCTGATTGTTAGCTCCCTTTCTCTACCCCACTCCTTCACTGTCTGGTTCTCCGGAGCTTCTAAGTTCACCACTGGGTATGCCAGGGGGGGTGACCATATAGAGCCTGGAAAGGGGACATCCCTATGGAGGAGTGGTGGTTAGTATTGTACCACCACTCTGCCAGGGACAGCCATCGATGCTATTTTCGGGGACATTGGAAGCACATATAGCGGAGGTAAGTCTCCAAGCAGCGGTTAACCCTCTTTGTTTGCCCATCTGTTTATGGGTAGTACGCAGTACTCATTTGCAGCTTTATTCCCAGCAGCCTAAACAACCCTTGACATACTGCACTCGTGAATATCTTTTCTCTGTCTGAGACAATGCCCTTGGGCAGGCCATGTAATTTACAAACTGTGTCGAATAAGGCTATTGCTACTTCTTGCGCAGAATATGGGTGTGTTAGGGCTACAAAATGGAAGTACTTTGTTAGCATATCCACTATTACCAATATTGTGTCTTTCCCTTCTGATTTGGGTAGTGCTTCGATGAAATTTAGGCTAACTTCTTGCCATGCTTGTGTTGGAATTGCTAGGGGCTGTAGGAGCCCAGCATAGGGGGTCCCATCCACCTTGTTTCTGATACAAATCTCACAATCCTTAACCATTTCTTCCACCTCTGGCTTCATGCCTGGCCAAAAAAATAGCCGCTTAATCCTCCTGTAGGTGTTGTTCATCCCAGAATGCCCCCCCAGTGATGACGCATGCATGAGTTCCATGAGCCTCTTCCTTAAGTCACATTGATCCCCCACGTATATTCTCCCCTTGTATCTAATGATCCCCTGTGCAAGACTATAGTGGGGTTGCGACTTCGGCTGCACTAGTAGCTTCACCATGATGGGTTGGATGAAACTATCCCCTTTGTAGTTGTTAGTGATCTCAGTGGCCCAAGTGGGAATGATGGTCGTGGCTGCACTGCTGCTTCCTTCCTCGATTCTTACTCTAGATAGAGCGTCTGCCACCAGATGCTCCTTACCCTTCTTGTATTGGATGGTGTAATCTAATCCCATCAACTTTAGCACGCCCCTCTGTTGGACAGTGGTTGTGATTTGCTATTCTAAAAGATATTTTAGGCTCTCGTGATCCGTCCTAATGAGGAAAGGTTTCGAGCTTAGGTAGTGCTTCCACTTCCCCACGGCTGGAAGGATCGCTAAAAACTCTTTTTGGTAAGTGGATAGCCCCAAATTTTGTTGCCCAATCGCATTGCTAAGATACGCTATGGGTCGGCCGTCCGTGACAGCACTACTCCTATCCTGTAGCCGCAGGCGTCGACCTCTATCGTGAAGGGTTTGGAGTAGTTGGGCATCCCTAGAACCGGGGCAGTGGCCATAACTTCCTTCAATGCTTCGAAAGCAGTTTTCGCTTGCTCGCTCCACTTGAAGTTATCTTTCTTTAACATCTTCGTGAGGGGTCTGCTTATCCCCCCGTACCCTTTGATGAACCTCATGTAGTAGCCTGTCAGGCCCAAAAAAATCCCTTAACTCCTTTAGATTGGTAGGTAATGGCCATCGCTTCATCACCTTGATCTTACTTGGATCAGTGGCTACCCCCTCCTTGGAGATGATATGCTCCAAGTATTCTACCCTCCCTTGCCCGAAGAAACATTTGGATCTTTTTGTGAACAGTCGATGTCGTCTCAGCACTTCTAGTACTCGTTGTAGGTGCTTAGCGTGCTCATTCAGCTGTTTGCTGTACACAAGAATATCGTCAAACAAAACGAGCACAAACCTTCACAAGTAGGGTGCGAAGATGTTGTTCATGATGGCTTAGAAGATTGCAGGGGCATTGGTTAAGCCGAAGGGCATGACCAAGAACTCGTAGTGGCCCGAGTGAGTCCTGAACGTCGTCTTGTATACGTCGCCAGGGTGCATTCGTACTTGATGGTAGCCTGCCCGCAAGTCAATCTTCGAGAAAAACTGCGAGCCCTCGAGCTCATTCAGCAAGTCGTCTATTAGGGGAATTAGGTACTTATCCTTTACAGTCGCCTTGTTTAGTTGGCGGTAGTCGACACAAAAACGGCAACTATTATCTTCTTTTTTTTTCACGAGGAGCACCGGGGACACATAGGGACTGTGGGATGGTTGAACGATTGCGGTTTGTAACATCTCCCCTATTTGCTTTTCTATCTCATTCTTTTGCTCCTGGGTATATTTATAGGGTCGGATGTTTACTGGCTTAGCTTCGGGTAGTAGAGGTATTCTGTGGTCCTGGTGCCTGATTGGGGGTACTCCCTCTGGTTCCCTGAATACATCTTGGTACAGTTCCAGAATTTGCCGCACTTGGATGGGTTTGTCTTCTTTTTCTTCCCCTTTAATCTCGGTTGGCATTAAGCGCCCTATTGCGCAGCAACTCCCTCCAATGCTCTCTTTGTACCATTGTGTAGCAGTTATGATTTTAAGCTCTGCCCGACTGGTCTTGAGCCTTGAACCTTCCTTTATCCCTTTCAATGTTGTCGGTTTGCCTTCCTTGTTGAAGGAGACGGAATTGTCGTTGTAGTCAAAGGTGACTTTTCCGTAGGCCCTCAACCAGTCGATGCCAAGTATTATACTCGAACCATCCAGTCGAATCACCCTTAGATCCGCTTGATAGGGCTTCCTTTGTATAGTCTACCTGAGATCGGGGCACTTTAGCTTGCTTAAGACCTTGTGGCTATTGGCCACAGTGACCACCAGTGATGATGCCAAGGCTATAGTGGTTTTTAATTCCTTTGCCACTTGGAAATCAATGAAGTTATGCGTGCTCCCGGTGTCAATCAAGATCACTAGAGTCTTGGTTTCTACCTCGCCTTGTATCTTGATCGTCTCGGGCTTGCTCTCGCCACTCAAGGCGTGTACGGACATCCCTCTTTCCTCGGTTTCTTCTTTTTCCTCCACAGGTTGGTGGTCCTCTGTCACTTCTTCTTCTTCTAACTGCAAGAGCCGCTCATCGAAAACCTCGTCGGCTTCCCAAACTGCACTCAGGCTGTTGAGTGCTTGGGTTGACACCTATGTTCTGGTTGGAATTTTTCTCCACATTTAAAACATAAGCCTGCTGCCTTTCGTTGCTCAAAAAGCTGGCTACTAGGAGTCTGGGACCAATAGGGGTCCTTTTGGTGGTGAGCTCTAGATCCTTGGTTCAGGGGCTTGTTGGGCAGTGCCCCCTGTGAGGTGGCCCCTGTGGCTCTGCCAGCAAGCCTGTTCTTCCTCCACATTACTGTTATTGCTTGTTCGTGCAATTTGGCTTGCTCATATCCTTCTTCCAAGGTGGTCGGATTCGAGAGATCTATGAACAATACTAATTCCTCATTGAGCCCGCTGATGTAGCTCTGTAGAAAATGATCTTCGCTCAATGTCGGGTTGAGATACAGCACTCTCGCTCTCAAATCTTCGAATTTTTTTTGGTACTTTTCTACAGTATTGGTTTGTAATAATTTATTAAACTCTCTTACTAACTTCTTCATCCATGTGTTGTCATATCTCTTGTATACAGCCTCGCTGAGCTCTGTCCACGTGATACCAAGTTTGTCCACCAAGTAGCCTTGCTTTCATCGGTGTACCTTGCCGGTAAAATGCATTGTAGCGATGTCGACCCATTAATGCTCCAGAATTTGATGGATGCCGAAATATTGCTCGCACCTGTCGACCCACTCTCAAGCCTCTTCCCTATTGAAAATTGAAAATTCTAGCTTTGGAAAAGGTATATGATATTGATTTCGGTTTGCCATTGGACTTGCTTACCCTGCTGGTAAGTCGGACCCTCTTTGGGGTGTGGGCAATATCCCCTTCCCTTTGTCTGCTTCCACCCATGGAAAGCTACTGCAACTTGCTCTGTTGTAGGCCGCAGGCTGCTCTTCTCTAATTCTTAAGGTGGGGATGTGATCTGTGGTTGGAAGGGAAGTTTGGATTGTTAATAGTTCCATTAGTTGTTGATGTCGCTTGGCCACCTCTTGTTGCATGACTCCGTATCTCTTTGCTGCCTCGATTTGTAGTGATTCGTATCGTTGTCGCCCCTCATGCTGCATCTCATCGATTTGTTGTGCTAGTATCCTCATATGCTTATTACTGTCTGTAGTATACTGTTGTAAGCTCTCTTCGATCTGCTTACTGTAATTACTTGTGAGGTACTATAGCTTCTCCTCCAAGGCTGTGATATGCTCACTCATCTCCCTCAGCCGTGTACCCTCTGCCATGGGGAGCTCCTCGAGGTATTCCTTACCTTGGTAGTTGAATCTGTTTCCCTTCTTCTTCCCTATTGCCTTGGAATTGGATCTAGCACCACACTAACGGTTGGTAGTTGCCGATGATGCTCTTGAGGCCTGTGACCTGTGCCTCTTTGTGGCGTGGTGCCCAGTAACACTACCCCACACTACACTATGGATGCCTTGTTGCAATTGATAAAAAGAAATTGTAAGGGAGGGCTTTACCAGTGTGACTTATTACTTGTGATCTTGCTCTGCTTTGTGGCCTTCGGTTGTTGCCTGATCCTCACAATCCCTGGGACCGGGACTACTTTGATACCAGTTGTAATATCTCGACGAACCGCAGTTGCCGATGATGAGGATTTCCTGAGGCCGGCACGGCGAGGAGGATGACGGTTAACCGGATGAAGTGGGAAAGGAAAGATGGGGGGGGGGGGGGGGAGAGAATGGAATTGAGAGAGAAGAGATGAGAGGAGGATGAGAGATAAGCAAGTTTGGGAAAGAAGCACTGTTTCATTTCATAATCTCTTTATTACATTTTGGGACTCTTTATAATTCCCCTCCTAATTACAGAATTAAGATCCTACTTGTAATACTTAGTAAAATGCAAGTTGGACTCTGTAAGCAACTATTGGGATTAGCTTGATAGGCTTCTCAATTTCGAGAGCCGCTTCCTGTACCCTCCTCACTCAGTAGAGTAGGGCCCGTCTTCCCTTCACCCGGTCTGATGACCTAGTGGGCGTGTCGTGCTTCCGAGCTTCTTCTCTGAGTGGGCCGGCCCTGCAGCCCTTCGCCCAGTGTGGAGCTCCTTTAGCCTTCCCTCGGCCTCTAGGAATGATGGGTTGGATCGGTCTCCGGATCTTCCCTTGCCCGCATCCGCGTGCCGACCGCCCGCTCCACATTCCCCTGCCTCTTATCTACTCCTAGATCTGATACTCTGAACTCCTACCTACTTCTAACCAAGCCCTTTCTCCTTTTTCCCCCTTCGCCTCCGTCGGGACTCCTGCACCACCGCCACCGACCTTCTCTTCTCCGGCGCCGGTCGTTACAATTTCCTCCTATTTAACCTTTAAGATCTATTTCCAGAATATTTCAAGTCCTCTTTCTATATGCCTCAGTGGGATTTTGGATTTAATTTAGAGGCAAATATTAATTGATTAGAAATTCGTTTATGCCCTGTTTGGATGCATAAGTATCTTGTTCCATATATCTTTTTTACTTCAGAAGTTTGTGTCTCATAAAAAATAAGTGGAATCAACTGTTTATAATGAGTCGATAAACTAGACCTTCACATTTAAATCAATTCATAGGTCCTACAAAATCATAGATACCAACATGCAAAAATTTTAACTTTTTATTTTATATTTTATAACAAAATTCTCATTTTGAGTAAATTATTATTAGATTACTCATTCTTAACATCCAATAATGTCTTAATTGTCTCATATCATGCAAGTATCAATACATGAATTGTGAACCTTTTAAAGCGTTCTCCGCATTCCCCGCTTCTGTGGGCCCTCGTGGTCAGTGGTTTCTCTTTCTCTTTTGCTCGGATGTGAACCCTTTTTCGGTTCTGTGGGCATGCATAGTCAGTGGTCTCTTTCTCTCTCTCTCTCTCTCTCTCTCTCTTTTATTTTGTTTTTTTTTCTTTTGCACGGACTCTGCTTTCTTTTTTCTCATCGCGCCCTATCCGTGGTGGTGGTTCGCGTTCTTCGCCTTTCCCATCTCCGTCGCGGTTAGTTGGCTTCTTCTCTCTTAGAGCTTGCTCCGTATTTTCCGTCGCGATGGTTGAGCTTCTTCTTCATGATTAAGGTCGTCTTCTCGTACCTTCGCTATGTTGCGCTATTAATGCGCCGTCCGACCGACGAGGTCATCCCCATTAATGTGTCGTCCGACCGGCGTGGTCGTTTGTTCGGCAGCCTTCCTCCTCTGCACAGACTTTGCTTTCTTTTCTCTCATCACATCCCATATGTGGTGGTGGTTCGCGTTCTTCGCCTTTCCCATTTCTGTCGCGGTAGTTGGCTTATTCTCTCATTCAGAGCTCGCTCCGCATTTTTTCGTTGCGATGGTTCAATTTCTGCTCCATGATTGAGGTCGTCTTCTCATACCTTCGTTGTGATTGCGCCATTAATGCGCTGTCCGACCGGCGAGGTCGTCTCCATTAATGCGCCGTCCGACCGGCGTGGTCGTTTGTCCGGCGGCCGTCCTCCTCTGCGATGTGTTCTGGCGGATGCATGGGTGCTCTGTTCCTTCACAATTCCCGACGTGTTGGATCTTGATTGTTGGATGATTTTTTTATAAAATAAGGCCTCATCATCATGTGATGTGCCATTAATGTGCTGCCTTGCGCCATCCGGCCTGTGAGTTTCGTCGAGGTAAGCCTTTTCTTTTGCAAACGTATCGTAATATATGACGGTGGTGGTAGGGTGGTGTGTTGTCCTTTGTTGTTGCCTCGAAGTGCTTGCCTCTATTGTTGCCTCGCCCTGATTGCTCTTCTACACTGTTCCTTCATCTCTCTCTTTTGGATTTCCCTACTACTATGGCGGTTATAAATAAATAAGGGTGTTGTTCTGCTGGTTTTTGCACCTACGTTTTCCTCTCTGCTCTTCTTAGCTTCTGATCCATTAGATTTTATTCTCGTTGCTTTTATTGCCTGCCTGGCACTGTGGCTTTATACACTAATTTAGAAACCAGGAAGGATGTAAATTCATATAATATTCTCTCTGTCTCTCTCTGGATCGAGCTATTGACTGATAAAACCGTCTATTTGGATGGTTTTCTTTTATACCAATACAAGATGTGTTGGAATGTTATCATTCTCTTCATAATCTAAGTGAGGTAGTAAAATCAAAATTTAAAAAGTTAAATAGCTGATTCAAGTACCCCATAATTTACATATAGTGAGTGTTTTTTTACCAAAAAAATAATAATAATAATAATAAGAAAAAGCCCACCTAAGCCTTGTTTCAACTGTTAGTTAACTAGGCATGCTTTTTGGCTTTTATACAATTGTTGTCTACTGTGAATTCATTAGGGATAAATATAAGTGTACATCCCATGAGGGGTGTACATCTTATACCCCACCCCATTCTGGGGTGGGGGTGGGGCTTTTTTCACTGGTCACATCAAGTGATCAGTGAAATTCACCCCACTCCAGGATGGGGTGGGGTGTAGAATGTACACCTCTTATGGGGTGTACACCTAGCATCCCCCATTCATTAGTTGCTTCAAATTCAGCGCACAATACTCATCCATTATGAAGAATATTTTACTCACAAACAAATCCTATACTATTTTACAAACTTTACAACTTAATGATCAGATTTCAATTTTGAAATTCTAATTCATGCTTATTTCTTTGCGATTTACACTTCTCCACTATTTAAATATCATCATGTTAGTCTTTGAAGTGTTGTAAAATTTATTTGTAAATACTACATTAGTCATTCATTACTAACCAAAATCAGGGGATAGGGGCTGTTGATGCAAGGGGTCACCGCAGTTGCGGAGCATGTATTCACAAATGAACACAAACAATATGCTTCAGGAAAACCACCATTCTGTTCTGCAACGACGCCGATACAGAAGTGCTGCAAGAAAAGGCAATTCGATTTCTGGGTTAATATACTCTGCTGTGTATGTGCCATTTTCACATTCCACACACAAATGGTTCAATTGCTCAACAACACATGCTGGAACCTTCATGAGGTAACATAATAATATTCGACAGTTGAATTTATCTAACCCGAAGTTATCTTCCTCGAAAGGAAAAGTCAATTTTCTTTGCGAGCTTCATCATGTAGCATTTACAACACCTAAACAAATCACAACAGAATCATTCACGACTTCATCATGAAGTATTACAATACAATACAAGTATTCATAACATGCAATAACCGGCCATCCGTACAAATTCGGCGGTTCTACTATTTAGCACTCGTAAGCTTATTTTTACTTTCTGCGATAGTAAAAATTCTAATTATATTTTGTTTTATAATCAACTAGCTGTTGCCTTTCAAAGTAGATAAGCTGGTGAGCCAAGAAGAGGCAGGCACTAAAAGGAAATCAATTTATGCATAAGATTCAAAGAAAACGGTCTTGACGAGACCATAAATGATGAATGCTTTCGATATCCAAAGTCTGGTTTCAGTTTAAGCACAATTTGACAACTAAGATGAATTAACCAGTTTCAAACTACCAGTGGTGGGCGCCTTCTCTTCTCACCTGATTCTTTTCTATTCACAAGCCAACTTGGTGTCGAAGCTGCTCAAACAAATAGCAAAAGCCTGGAATGCTGAGAGTGGGTATCGGTAATCCATCGTGAACATATCCTTCGCGACCTTCCCGAACTGTAGAATGACCTTATCATGGTCAGAAGAAGACGTCGCCGGCGGTGGGGGCGCTGTGGCCGGCGGTGGGGGCGCTGTGGCCGCCGCTGGCTGCTGATTTGCGGCAATGAGCTGAAAATTTTTCACCGACGCGACCGTTACCCGCCCTCGGAAGTTGAGGCACCAGCACTGCAGCTGCTCATGCCACCGCGGCGGCTTGTTCTTGAGCACCAAGGGCTGGATTTCTTTGGCACCCTCCTCCTCGCCCCCATCACGAGTTAGGGTTTCGCCGATGATGTCAGAGAAGCGAGAGCTACTGAAGTCGATCGAGCGGTCGGTGATAGAGGAGGCAGTGCGGAAGGAATCCTCCAACAGGCGGGGAAGGAGGCGGTCGGGCTGACTCGGGACAGAGCCGCCAGGCTCGAGGGCAGAGGTCGGGATGGAGTGCATGACACAGTGCATTTTGCGGGGCCCGCGGGTGCCAAGAACGTTCAGCTCATAGGTCACCTGCGCAATTGGGTACGTTCCCGTCGGGACTTTGGGGGACACTTTGGTAGAGGAGAATCGGCGGCTGGTTCGCCCGCCGGGCGGGCATAGGGTGGCAGAGTTGGTGTACGAAGGCTGGGTGTCGTAGATTATGAACTTAGTGCCAAGGAAATTTGACCTGCAACAACAACAGGTGAACGACTCTCCTGGGTTCTCGAACACAATTTGATCACTCAATCAATAGGGTAAATTGTTCCCCGAACTTATTCAAGAAATCTTTTATTGGTCCCTGATCTTTTGGAGGAGACAGCGGTCCCCAGGTTTTCAATTGTCGTCTCAAATAAGTCATTTCCGTCATCTCCCATTAACTGAGTGACAGACTGACAGTGAAGCTGAGGTGACTACCACATATGCATACCCCGCAGCCACACACGCACCCAAGGCGTTGGCACGGCTGGAATATAGGCATATCATGAAGTCACCTATGCACCAAAGGCCCATACTCTCGATTAGACATATTCTGATGCATCAGCTTATGTGGCTTTCATGGTATGCGCTTTTGTTGCACATGTGGCCTCGATAAACTTTGCTATCGCTTACCAATATAGCAACTTACCTAATCAATCCACCAAAAGATCTTGCTTCCTTTAAAATTGAAATTTCCTTACCGTAGTTTTCCGATATACGTGCTGCTTGACTTTGAAATATTGTCGGCGTCCATCGAAATTATGTATTCCGTGCAGGTTGTCCGACGATTCCTTTTAGCTGATAGAAGGAACTTTCCACTCTCAACGAGCACGGCTGCTTCATCAAATTCAATAACAAGTCGATTTAGTGAAAAGTAATGAATAGATCTACTAACAACAAAGCTTTCAAAGTGGAACAAAACTTCCAATTAAAGAAGTGGACACAGGAACCAACTTCTCAAAAGTGAAAACATATAAAATGAAAAGCCCAAGGGCAATAATCTATAATAATCCACGCATCTTGTGTAAAGCAGGGATGAAAACAGTCGAATATGATCTGGTATTTGACAAAACTATATTTGCGTCCATATTTAATACGTGGACGAATCTAGATACGAACATTAAACGGAACTGAATTTCATAATTATATTTGATCAAGACAAATTCAAATACAATTTGGATTTGGGATGAATACGGATATGAGTCCAATTTTAATGCTTTCAAATACCTACAATAAGAAACTGTTAGGCATTATTTAAAAAAAACATATATTTTGGATTTTAGAAGTTTTATTTTACAAGCTCTATACATGATTATCTTCTTTGATTAATTGAGTGCTCGGCCTATACATTAAAAACAAAGCTGATTGCTGGTATCTGAATCCATATCTGAACCCAAATCCTTATTCTAAGAAAAACTGAATTCGAATTTGAATTGGAAAAATTCTTTATTGTTATTGCTGAATTCGAATTCGAATTCGAATGCGAATCTGACAGAATAGTCAATTTTGGCATCCAAATCTAGCTCTGACCGAATTTGGTTTCGGATTCGATCACATAATATCCTAACCCTTTCCACCCATAGTGAACAGGGTATGCTGAAAAACTAGTGAAAGAAAACTGTGATTTACCCCCAATATCGAAGTTAACAACTGGGAAGAAAACCAAACCTATCTAGTTATCAACAGTATTAACAAATGACATGATAGGAAGAAAATTTTTATGATGGAGAAGGCTACAATCCATAGAAACAACAATGGTACCATAATAGAAAAATTTGCAAAATTTGTTAGATTAATATGGACCACATCCTAGCAGTAGTGCTTCAGCATTTTGGACTTTGGCTATATAAATAAGGATTCCGTTAAATTGAAAATAAGAGTGGATTAGTCGAACATCACCATATGCAAGACCAGGGTTATTTATAGCCATTACTCCAACATACTTATATGTATTATTATTGTATTCCGCTAATAAACATCAAGTTATCAAACCTGTGCCTAAAACTAGAATGTGCACAAAATTTTTTCTACCAAGTAGGAAGATTCACTGTGCGAGAGCATATAATAGAAAAGTAATTAGTCCATAACTAACATTCTTACTGCACAAATTGATGATTCAATGTATATGTTATCATCTTCATTATAAAAAAAAAAAAAAATAGAAAAAAAAAAGAAGAAAAAGAATGTCATCTTGAAGCTAATGGGAATTGGCAAAATTTTGGGTAATGTTAAATTCAGTGTACATGAAAAGGCACAGAAAAAACCACGAAAGATTGCAAAACCCATTGGAGGCATTAATTATCTGAAATTAGTGCAACTTACCAGGGCTAAGACACAAGTAAAGGTGATAAGTTAGTTTCGATTTGTCCCTCTTTATAAAGCATTGGATTGTTCCATCACGAGGTCCGGGCTGTCCAGGAAAAGCAGTAGTTAGTAGTAAGTTGCCTAATTCATCCAGAAGCACCAAATGAGCAAAAAATTGCCATAATTTATTAACATTGTTAAATACAGCCAATCTACATAACCAGCTTCAGTAGTGGGTGTTTTAACTAATACTTTTATTAAGAAAGCAAAGGTCGCTAGTTTTCAATTAATAGAAGCAAGAATCAATTAGTATTAAAGGCTTATACATTTATTTATATGTCCCTGTAAAATCTAGGGGTTAGCCAACTAATCATTCTAGGAAGTTGGTTTTGTGATTTAGAAAGGTTTTCCTTTATAGAGCAGCAATACAAGGGTGTATATTTATATGAGAAACTAAGTTTCGGAAATGGATACGTAAAAATTTCGTTTTTGCAGTAATACATATCAAATAGATAATTTCGCAGGGTACACATCTAAATAAATAACTCTCTTTAATTGATGGAAAGATCAAGGAGAATAACCTGCTTCAGAGATAAAGGAAAGGTGAGCTTCGCACAAAACTCCGGGCTCCTCACAATCTCCTCACACATCTCCCTCCATGATTTACAAACGCCCGCGCAAGCCACGACATGCTTTCGTGCCGGCCAAACGCTTTCGCTTGCTTCCAATCTCTTAATCACATCGCGAAGTAGCTCCGGAGGAAGGCTAGCCCAACGGCTTGTCTGAATCACTTGAGGAGAATCGTGCACTTCATGCACAGCTCCATGAGATTTTCCCCTACGATGATGATGGTGCCCAGCTAGATTTAGACCCGGTAACCCAGAAAGCCTCACCTCAAAGCTCCGCCTCGATAAACTCCCGAAACTGTCCCTAACATCCCTAACTATACTTCGAAACGACATCTAAACCAACAAACGTATAATACTGCAGTAAGAGCCTTCAAAATCTGGCACCTCAACAAAAAAAAAAAAAAAAAAACAAAAAAAACAATCCGAACTCATCCTTACTCTTTAGAATGAATGAAAAGAGAGAAAGAGAAAACACTATTATTAGCACCATTACCTCTTCTCTTCTTTTCTTCTTCCGGACTAATAATGTTCTATTTGCAAATAGAAACCCTCATGCTTCCTTCGTAACGATTACAATAAATATATTCCTGGAAAACAAGAATGAGATACTTATATAGAGGGTGAGCGGAATAATACTGTTTAACAAACTATTGACAGTCATGAGCAAGTAGCGGCTGCCAGTGTTATTTACACAAAACCAATCATCAAAAGAAAAAGGGGAAGGGGGGGGAACAGGCACAAACTACAACTATGGTACACTTTGAAATGGGTTTGTAATCTAACAAGATATTCTTAAACTTCCTGCTGGAAACCAATTTAAGGGTTTAGAACCTGGTGAAGAAGTAGTGGAATGAAAAAAATAACGAATAATATATATATATATATATATATATATATATATATATATATATATATATATATATATATATATATATATATATATAGGGTTCGGCTGCTATACTCTTATGAGTAAAATCCTTTCGTACTCATAAGTTTTTATCCTTTGGATGAAGGAATGTGCGGTTAGGATTATAGTAGTTTCTAGGATTTATACTATTTTATCAACAACCTAGTAAACCCTAGGGGGACCACTATCATCCTAACCGCACATTCCTTCATCCAAGGGCGAAAAAGTTATGAGTACAAAGTGGTTTATACTCATAAGAGCATAGTAGCCCTACGCTATATATATATATATATATAATTGAGCTCCTATGCTTGTAACAGTACAAAGTTATTTGTGCTTGTGAGTTTTTTACCATTGGATGTAGGAATGTGCGGTTAGGATGATAGTGGGCCCCTTGGGTTTAGTGGGTGGTTGGTGAAATAGTATGATCTAAGGGGTAGAATTAATCAAAGGATTAGACCTAACGATAGAAAACTTACAAGCACCAATTGCTTGGTGCTTGTACAAGCACAGTAGCCGGACTCTCTCTCTCTCTCTCTCTCTCTCTCTCTCTCTCTCTCTCTCTCTCCCTATATATATATATTTTAGCCACTCTTTTCAAAAATGTGCTAATAGTTGGCGTAATCTCACATTTTACAACAACAACAAAAAAAAAAAAAGAAAAAAAAAAAAAGATATTGGTGAACTTGGAGAGGAAAGACAAAAGCAGTTATGATTAATCGCGCATTAAGTAATCATTATAAAAGAAGTAACTCTAATATATTACTAGGAAGGCTTATTCTAAAACTACTTGGAGATTATAATGCAACCCAAACTTAATCCCCAGTTTAACATTGAGAAATAATGTATTAAATGCAATAGCTAGGGCAAGTTGACTATGCTTCCACCACTTGTCATGTATGATACAAGCATAGACATTCAAAAATACCAATTTTGCACAAAATATATCAACAAAAAAAATCGAAAAGAAAAGTAGTTTATGAATCAGTATACTATGCTTAACTCCATTTTTTTTTTTCCATATCTTTCGAAAGAAACTATCATGTCCCAATTTGCGGAGAACACTATGCTATGGTGCAATAAATGGTCAAAGCTTCAAAGCAAATTGATGTGAGAAATCAAATGTGGATTTTATTTTCAAGTCCATTACCAAGTAAAAAAAAGGTCTAATTCTAAAAATGAGAACAAATAGGAAGCGCTTCTTTAAATTAAGAGAAAATAAAGGAGCTACTTTTACATGAAATTACTTCAAAAGAGCACTACAATATACAATATAGTACTCTTATTTTATATGAAAAAAAAAAAAGAAAAAAAAAGAAGCTATAATTAAGCTAATTTGTAGCACAAAGAAGAAAAAGCATCAAATCAAAAGAATTAGGAAGAGATCTAAGGCCAAGTTCTCTAACTTTTTTGGGAATACAACAAAGTAGAGCCCTAATTTTACATATTTAACGCAGGCTCTAAAACAATACACAAATTAACACGCGAATTTACCAAAGCTGTAGCCGAAGCGAAAGATCCGAGCAATTTACTCAAAAAACCCTACAAATTTGTCCAAATTAGGCCGCGCTAAGACAAAATTAACCACAGAATCCGCGATCTAACCTCGAACCGGCTCAAAATCGACAGGAGAAACGCAGTGAATCCACCAAATTCGCTCTCGGCGACGATCTAACCTCGAATCCACGCTCCAAATTGGCAAAAAATACCTCAAATTTCCCGGAATTTTCAAAACTAGCCTTCGATCGATCGCTCTACCCAAGAAATCGGTCGTCCAAAACACAAACACCTCGATCTCTTCCTCTCCTCTCTCTCTCTCGGTGGATCTCCAACAAAGGGGCTTCCTTCGTGAAATGGAGTTGAACGATGGGAGAGGAGAAAGAGGAAGTGAGAAAGAGCAAAAGCTGCTCTTTCCTTGCTCCTTTGTTTATGGGAAAAATGGCTAAAATGTATGCATACTCCCTCTAGTTTCTTTACTTTGCAACTTAGTATATTTAATTAGGAAAATGCTATGTGTACACCCCTTTCGGGGTGTACATCATACACCCCACCCATCTAAGGATGGGGGTGTGATGATGGGTCACTCGATGTGACCCGTAAAAAATATCGGCATTATTAAAATGGTAGAGGTGTATGAAAAATGGTGGAGGTGTATGATGTACACCCCTTCGGGGTGTACATGTAGCATTGCTCATTTAATTACCCTCTTCTCCACTGTACTTTATTTTTTATTATTTTTATTTTTTATTATATATTACTGTTAACAAAACTATTATTATTTTAGACAATATTTAATAACTTTATTAAAAGACACTAATTAAATAATATAAAAAATATAAAATAAATCCTCCTAATAGTCCTATTTTAAAAAAAATTAATTTTTTTAAATTAATATTTTTCTGTTTTCGTGTATTTTATAATTTTTATGTCAAAATAAGATAAATACAAACTCTGTCATTTTTAATCCTTATTTATTAATATTTTTTATATAAAATTACAGATTTATTGTTTATAGTATGGAAAAAAAAAAAAAAGCTGAATAGTAGTGCCTTTAAATATATATATATATATATATATATATATATATATATATATATATATATATATATATATATATATATATATATATATATATATATATATATATATAGTACAATTACAAAATAAAAAAAATATTTATAAAATATAGCATATTATAGTATAGTGTAATTAAATTATTTATTTATTTATTTTTAAACAGACATTATTTGTTTCGTACGTATATACATGGATCTCCATATTGACATGATAAGAATTAAACTTAAGAGCTCTTGCAGTATTAAAGCTCGTAAATTATTTTGTAGTTCGTATTGAGATATCACATTCCAATTTTGTCGCGCCAGATGCTGAATCTCGAAAAGTAATAAAAAATTATTGAAATAGCAAAAATTATCAAATTTCTCGAATTTTGATTTTAATTTTGTATCTTTCAAAACATTCTTTACTCTTAAAATTTTACAATAAATACTTTTTTTTTTGAAGGATTGAACAAATTATTTAATACAGTTTTTTTTTTTTTTTTTTTTTTTTTTTTTGAGCTTTACAGTAATTTTATAAATGAGAAGTATAGAAAATTTCTACAATGACATACTATATATTATTTTTTAGTACAATAAATTATTTTGTAAAGTGTATGTGTTGCTGGCATTTAAAAGTATTTTAGTTAAAAGTGCAGGGACTAACGTACAAAAGTCAAACAATACAGGGACTATTCATATATTTTAACCTTATATATATATTAATTACTTTATGAAAGAGAAAGAGCAATGCTCCTTATTATTTTATCCGCTTCGGTTCGGTTCGTACTGGGCAGAGTGACGAGCAGAGAGTTGACTTTCCGTTCCGTTTAATTTGACGGCGGTCTCGGACTTTAACGGCGTCACTGCTCGCGCACGCGGTAGACGCCGACACTTTGCCTGCACCGGGTGTACTGTGCACCCGTGCACCCTGGTTTTAAACGGATCCTTTGGGTATAAAAAAGAATAATCCTCTTATCCCTTATACCGGCTGCCAAACTAAAAGGTATATTAGTTTAACGGCGTTTACTGAATAAGTAGTAGCTGTGGCTTTTTGCAAAGAGCAATGCTACACGAAGGGGTGTACATTATACATCTTCATCATTTTAATAGTGGTGATATTTTTTACGGGTCACATCAAGTGACCCATCATCACATCCCCATCCTTAGATGGATGAGGGTGTGAGACCCTTTACAGATGTACACATAGCATTTTTCTTTTGCAAATCAATATTATTATATATTATTATTTACTATTATTATCTCCGTAAGAAAGTTTTATTATCTCGAGAAAAAGGAGGAAACAAAAAGAGCGCGGACTCTGAAAAATATTAGTATTGGAAAGTGGCTCTGCACGCTGTCAAGTCTCATCATTCGGAGTTTGGATAAAAGTAAAATGACTAATTTACCCCCATCAAAGAGAGATTTACCCTTGATTGATCCAACGGCTTGTTACATGGATATACATTCTACATTCCATTCATTCAAGGATGGGACTTATTTATCCATCACTTTAAAATGATGGATAAAATTCATATCACTTTATGAGAAATACTATATGTACATTCAAAAATGGATGTACATCCTACACCCCCACCCATTCAAGGGTAGGGTGAATTCCACCCATCACTTCGAAGTGATGGGTGGAGAAGTCTCCATTCTTGGATGGGTGAGGTGTAGGATGAAGTGATGGGTGGAGAAGTCTCCATCCTTGGATGGATGGGGTGTAGGATGTATATTTATTTTTGGGTCTACATGTAGTATTTCTCATGAATGTTTGATCAGAAATTTTTACATTTTATTTAGATGGTACATTTTATATCTAATTCATTACAGGATGGTCATTCATCCACTCGTTATTTTAAATTGACGAATAAAATTCATTCCATTTTAGAATAAGTCTTATATCTAATTCATTAGAGGATGGTCATTCATCCACTCGTTATTTTAAATTGACGAATAAAATTCATTCCATTTTAGAATAAGTGGGATGTAATGTGATGCCCCACTCGTTATTTTAAATTGACGAATAAAATTCATTCCATTTTAGAATAAGTCTTATATCTAATTCATTAGAGGATGGTCATTCATCCACTCGTTATTTTAAATTGACGAATAAAATTCATTCCATTTTAGAATAAGTGGGATGTAATGTGATGCCCCACTTCCCAGGGGGTCACCCATCCTAGAACTACTCTAACTCTTGCACGCTTAACTCTCATAACCTCTTGGATCTTGCTACCATCCAAAATGCTATAGCCGGATTAAGAGATTTAGTCCTATTATATTATTTATATATAGGACTAATCCAAATTTTGGGGGTGTCACATGTAAAATATACACTCTATTTGAAATATAAATCTAGTATTTTTCATATTTATAAGTATTAGATGATGTTATTTTTTTTTTTTATTTACGGTAATCAGATTATCATGTGGGTAACCATGCTTCACCTACTACAAACGTTGTAAACCAAATAGTCGTACTCTGACCGGTGTCTATGATTCCGAATGAATCAGTCGTGGCTTATTTTATATTTTTTTTATTAATAATTTATTTTTAATTTCAAATATGATGTCATGAATTTCAAAATAATTATGTATTATTTACTTTAATTTTTATATATAAAACTATTTTGAATAATAATATTAACACTTCACACCAAAATAATAAAAAATTAAAATAATAACAAAGTAAAGTTACAAAATAATATAACTATTTATAGTAATTCAATCTTTTTCAAATTTAGAGTTTTATTTGGATACGACTTTAGCTACTACACCGGTCAAATTTTATTGTATAGTTTCAAGTGAAATAATTAGATTTCAATGTCTCAAATTAAATACTGAATTTAGATTTATATAAATAACAATTCATCCACCAATGGGATGCGGCCACGCGTAAGCAGAAGTTGCAATGTTGTTAAATGTCACCAAAGCATAACTCCTGTTCTATGTTGGACCACATCTTAGTAGTTCTGTTGTTTTATAATTGAATGCATTATTGTGAGAACATACTCACATTTTAGGGAGGCTAAGGATACCATCACCAATGTTTTAGAATGTGGTCCAATATTTTTTGAAAATTATTTTTCTCTATTCTCAGCCATAAATATATAGGTGGCCCCGTCAACAAATTAACCGACTAAACGAGCTTAACATGAGTTGTCTCGGTAAAATATCGAGAAAAAAAATTTAGCTCGGGTTAATAATGAGAAGAAAACAAGTTAGCTCGCTAATAGTAAATTAGATTGTCAGTTATACTACTGAATGAAAAATTAAAAAATAATTATAAAATTAGAATTTAAATTTCTCATGCAGTATGGCAAATTATTCTATTTTTAAAGTTTTCTTTTTAGTGGTCTATTTGAAATGTCCAATAAAATAAAATAATTATTCTATAATATTGATCTATAATTTTAGAGTAAAAAAAAAAAAAAAATTTATTAGATATTTTTAAAATATATTTTATTCGTTGTATCGTTTTTCCACCCATTCCTTCTCCATTTTCTTTAGTGCTCCGTTTCCATCCTCTCGCCTCCTCCCTCTCGCTCTACTCCTACTGTCGCCGTCGTTGACGACGTTGACACCTATGTCGACGACGTTGACACCGATGTCGCCGCCGCCACCGACGGTGCCAACGTTGATGACGATGATAACACTGCTTCTGCTAACGGCTATGATGATAAGAGAAATAATAGTAGGAGGAGAGAGATGCAGGCGGCAGTGGTGGTGGCGGTGGTGACGATGATGGGGATGGAGATGGAGAGGTTCGCCATCGTTGCCTTAGAAATCGCAAAGAAAATAATGAAGAGGAGATCTCAACTGATATATATATATATATATATATATATATATAATTTAATCCTTATAGTAAAAAATTATCATGATTTTAACTTATAAAAAACTTGAACAATTTGGAAGTGACATGAGATATTAAAGGAGAAATTTTTTTTATAATAGTTTAAAATTTACGTTGAAATTTATGATGAAGAAAAAGATTATATTTACTATAATATTTATTTAATTATTTTATTTTTAGTTATATTTTAAAAAACTAATCAATTTAATACAATCTAGTAATGAATTATTATTATTATTTATACTTTGATCCAAATACGAAAAAAATTTATTTGGATTAATATAAATTTTTTAAATTTATTTTATATAAAAATTAAAATAGAGTATATTTTTAAGAGGCAATCCAACAATAAAAAAATAAAGTAATCTTTTTTACAAAGTATAAAACTTTTTAAGATGCCAAATGTATTATGAAATAAAACTCTATTTTTTTTTTTCAATAATTATCAAACAGATTCTAAATCTAATAATTAAAATTAACAAAATATTAATCTTTTTAAACTCGGCTTGGTTTAAAATCTAAATAGTATAAATTTAGCAATCTCACCCAGCTGATTCTAGCTCGTCTTCAATTCATTAAGATTATGAGATTATTAAATGAACGATCAATCTGAAACTCATTTCGAGTCTATGGCTCGTTAACAGAAAGCTGAATTGCCAGATGCGTAGATCCCGGTGCACACAAAAATTTCTTAGAACATTAATGGGGCATCTTCAATCTATCACTCCATTCCAACATTAAAAGTGTGCACGAGTGATTGTTACATGACTTGGCTGCGCATTGGCACCAAATGGTCCACTAAATTTTGGCTCAATTCACATAACTATCTCAATAATAAAGTTTAGGTGAAATTGTACGTTGCTGACATAAATTTTGTGTTATTTGAAAATGGCGATCCAACTTTTTTTAAAAGAAAATTAATTTTATTATCCGAACTTTCAAATAATTTGATTTGATTTACTAAAGATAATTAATTACCTGCACAATAAATAACTAAAATTAAATTATAAAATAAAATGTTAGATAGCAAAATTAAACTTTTCTAAAGATTAATAAGTAGTTGTTTTCCAACTGACCCAAAGTTGAAACTTTTTGCGTGCATTTTTACCTAAACTTTGCTTAAATAGCTTCGTACTAATAGAAGAATCCTATGTTATATATGAGCAATTAGGATGGGGCCTTGGTTTTTTTTTTTTGTAATAAATCCTATAACGGATGATGTGACACATATATATATAATAGAGTGCGTTTACTCCTACTATTGTATATTTTATTAAAAAAATGCATAAATATTTCCTACATTTTAGACTCTTTTTTTTTTAATAATTTGTTAAACTTTTAATTTTGGCTATTAGACTACTGAACTTTATAAAACAGTTTAATTTGCGCTTTTTTTTTCTCAAACAAATTAATTTATTAATTAAATAGTCATATCAGCGACACGTCTACTTACAAATAATTTTATACTTAAGGTTCCGTATCGGTGGCGTACTGACACATGGTACCGATCCGTGCCGCTTGACATTTAGAAACTGTAGACGTGCCCCCGTATCATAGTATGCCATTCTTGTATCGTCTCGTGTAGGTTTATATCAAAGCAATACGACCGGGTACGAATTTATTTACTTTTTTTAATTTTTTTATTTTCAGGGGTCAAAAGAATTTTTTTAATAGTTTCACAATTATTTCTGTGGTAGTAGTGATTACGATAGTACGCGTATATCACGATAGAATCGCTATAATGAATATTTTTATAAAGATTATGAGGTTTACTGGTGTCAAATGAGGGCTTTCACCCGTATCAGTATTAGCAATATTTATAGAGTCAACGAATTTATCTAGTAACTAATGATGGTAATTACTAGTATGATTTATTTAGGCACTCAATGTACTACTAATAATGAAAGATACAAGTTTAGACTTTGAGTTATGACCTGAGAATATTAAATTATCTCTGGTACTATATGCTATTAATTTATATTAGTATCTATATACTTTTTTAAGTTATATATGATTATTTTGACTTGAACCGCATGAGAAATACAATTTGCATCAAATTTATATGCATTACAAATTTTAAAGTATTTTAAAAAATTGAAAGTTTAAGGGCCTACTTGCATAGATGCAAAGCTGAAGTACTAGTAGGTGTTTGAGCATCTTTCCCCCTTCTTATATATATATATATATTTATATGAAATATAACAAAGTAGGTAGAGTGATCCATCAAGGATCAATTTTTGTTGAGAGACCAAACCATAGCTTAGCTTTGTTTATACTCCCAATTTATCATTAATGTTTACTTTGTAATAGTGTAAAATGCAAACTAGGGTTATGGTTTTGTGTGGGGACTAAACATAGTGCTTTAAAAATTGTGAGATTTCTCCAGTAGTATTTTTTTTTATTATTTTTATATATAGATGTCACGCTAAGATGTTCCTTCATTTGGAATCAAATTACAACATCCACCATGTCCCAGTAGGCATGAGCCTTAGATGTTATCATGTTAATTATTATATAACACCTAGATTATTCTTAATTATTTAAAGGTAATTAATTAGTAGGTTAATATAAGTTTTAGTGTAATTCTTTTTAATTATTATATTCAAACTTGCCTGACTTCAAATAGGGAATGGATGAACCTTCCTCACATTATATATCATTAATAATATTCTAAATAAAGGCAACGTTACACAAAAAAAAATAAAAAAAAATAATAAAAAAAAAAAAAATCTTCGCGCACCACAGTCTGTATTTCAATATTAGAAGTTAGACTAAATTACAAAAAAATTCTCATATAATATACCGCTTTTTTAATTTGTCCCACTTTCTTTGAAAATCCTATATTTTGTCCTTTTGTAATTACGAAATTATTTTTAGGGAGCAACGGAATTAACAGAACATGCGAAATGACGATAATGTCCTTATCCCTGCTTCACAACGACGGCACGTCGCCAATGCTCATCTTCTCCATCCTCAGGCGGTGGAAGCATGCGTCCACCTGAGGGAGTCGACGTCGGAGAGAAGGAGGGAGTTGGAGTCGGAGAGGGAGGACTTGAGGAAGTCGACGTCAGAGAGGAGGGAGCGGAGGTCGTCGACGGCGCGGATGAAGTCGTGGTAGTGGGCGCAGCAGACGGCCTCGATCTCGGACTCCTTGGAGCGGGCGGACTGGCGGAGGGCTGACATAAAGGAGTCCGGGCGGCCGGAGGCGATGGCGCGGCGGACGAAGGGGCCGAGGTCGTCGCCGTTCGAGATGGCGGAGGCCATCTGGACAAGGTCCTGCCTGTCGGAGTCGGCGAAGGAGCCGCCGTTGGGGAGGGCCCAGGCAACGACTGCGCCGATGATCGCCGGGGGCTCCCGACGGCGGCGGCGGCGGGATCCCTCACGGAGAGGAGTGGAAGGGAGAAGAAGAGGTTTGACTTTTGAGAGTTGAAGGATATTTTCGATATATCACCTAAAAAATCAACGGCTCACTCACGAAATACTGACGGCGGGGATAAATGTACAATTTCGTAATTATGAGTGGGCAAAATGTAAGTTTTGAAAGACATGGGGTAAAATAAAAAAATGATATATTATAGAAAAATTTTCTGTAATTTAGTCTAGAAGTTATATTAATTTTCATCCAACACTTATTAGTCACCCGGATTAATTGTTAACTATAGATTTAAAACTTAAACTTCATAAAAATAAGTTTACAAATGGCATAAATTATCTTCAAAATTTGAAAACTACTCGAATTGTCCTTTCAAAATGGTTAGTATTAATATTGTCTTCATAATTTTTATTGAATGAAACGAATAACACGCTATTTTTTTCTTAATATATATATATATATATATATATATATATATATATATATTATCTTCATAATTGTCTAAATAATATTGTACATATCCTTCTTGTTAATTTTTATTATAATTTTATATGAGTTAAAATATGAAAGATCTATGTATACATATTGCCGAAATTTCATCTAAAAATACCCATTTCAAAATATCCTTTTTGTCAATTTCCATTATAAATGAAAAATATACCTAAATATCTATTTTAGCTATCAAACTAAAATATACAGTGCTATTACAATCGATGGGCGTCGTTATTAGTGCCGAGAATTGACTCGGTTTCGACAATTATCCAGACGGCACGTCAGGAGATTGCCGAGGGGGCATTGTTGAGACCAAAATTTATCGCCACAGGAAAAGGCGACACGTGGCAATTGCCATCGACAGGAAATGGCAACCGACGAAGCAAAGAGTCCTTCAGCCGCGCGAAGACGCAACACACGACGCCTGTTATCGGTGGAGAGCATCAACCGACAGGATAAGCAGCCGATAAGAGAAGCCGCTAACGAGAAGAGTCGCGCATCACCTAAGTTCGACTTCGGCTAATGATGTCCACTGGATCACCCCAGTCAGTCGACGTAAGAGGCGGGAGTCCAAGTCAGCATTCGGCCGATTCGAGCTAAAGGAGGAAAGTATTCGAATAGAAGGCGTGTGGGATTCCCGCAACTAACTCGGAAAGGCAGGCCGCGCCCAGCATTGGACAGTGCCGAGAATTACGGTCTGGCGCGACATTAAAAGGGCGAATTTAGATGAGAAAACGGCTACCGAGGATAGCCAATTCAAAAAGAAGTTGTTGATGTTTTCACGCTGATTCTCCCCAAATTATGCCGATCATTCAAAATTCAAATCGGCGCCCAACAATTGTGGTTCGAAGCTATATAAATAAGCGAACCATCGAAAAGATCGAGGTCCGGCAATCTCGTAAGCCCGGTACCACCCCAGGTCTTCATTTATTTAGGAGTAGGAGTAACTTAACTTTTTTTTCTTCTTTTTTACTACTTTTCTTGGAGTAGGCTTAATTAATCTATCTATCCCTTTTTCCCACTTGTATCCCCTTCTTTTTTATCAATATAAAGTGTAAACCGGCTATTCGGTCGTGTTTTTATTTTGCTTTTTTGTATTTAGAGTATAAATCGACCCTCTGGTCGTGTCTTTATTTGCCCTTTTTGTGCTTTAATAATATAATCGGCCCATCAGCCGTACATTTACTCATATTCTGTTCGACTCGTTTAAGCCGCAACCAGCGATCCCTCTCTAGCTCTGCGAATCCGCTTCGGCAGTCACCGGTCGTTGCGGTTGCGACGAGTTACCAGAGGTGAACTCGGCCGGGCGGATCCCTCCTCGATCCGATCGCTTGATTGTTGGCACGCGGCACACTTCGGCACCTTCTAGAGGGTCACCGAGCAGAGGCCGATCGCGCGCAAGCCATATTTTGGCCCCAACAGTTATGTAGTTGTGTTTAGCTTTTGTTATTGGGTTTTTCCTATTTGTAGTGGTTTAGTGGATTTCCTAGTCATTGTGTTGTATTTTTAGTAGTTATACGATGATGTTTCATCTCTATTTAGTTTGTTGTTGTACTTGTGGTTGTGTATCTGTGATATTACGTCGTGCACGTATAAGGGATACTCTATCCGTGTTGATAGAGAAAACTCTGTGTATGTGGCGGGTCAATGCATGTTATGAGCAAGATTTCAAAAGAAAAAAAAAATTATACGTTTTTTCGTAAATTCTATTTTTAAATAGGAAGGATTTTATAGAAAATGTTTTCAAAAAGTGTCCGAGGCGTGATATCCATCTTTAATTATAATCACCATAAATTGTTTAACTCTAATACAAATCCCTTCTCTCCTAGGCAAACACCCTCTATTTTCTTCTCTGCTTCTCTAATTTTTTTTTTTTATTTAGTGTTTCTTCGCCTACCATTTCAATTAATGTATACACACGCATTCAATTATAATTACCATAAACTCTCTCAACTCTAATCCAACATCAATCTCTCTCCTTCACTTTTTTCTATACACTATTGCATCCGCTATCGTCGAAGGGGTCGTCATCGCTATCACCATTGCCGGAGAAGGAGTTGTCGGGCCTGTCCCCACCGCCATCAGTGTGGGACCTTTAGCGGGTGCGGCGAGTGAGGCGCACGAAGGGGCGGGGTGTGTAGCAGTAGGGGCTAGATCGCTTGGCAACAAGGGAAGAGGTGGACGACGCAAAGGAGTTAGGGTCCGGGTAGCGGTGGTGGAGGGCGACGATCTTGGAGGCAGCAACGACGGTGGTGATGCTGCCGATCAAGGCGATGGTGGGGGTGAGGAGGAGGCTTGGAAGTTTTCATATATGAGTGTTGTGCAAGCACTACAGAGTTCTCTCCCACTGTTGCTATAAAATCCTTTGAATCTTGCTTTTTTTACTTCCAAAATTTATGTAAAAAATTTATAATTATTTTGTTCTATTTTTTTATATTTTTATTTATTTATTTATTTTATAAGTTTTTATTATAATTTTTACCCGCCGGATCACATGGGTTTCTATACTAATTATTATTAAGAATAAAAGGGTTTCTACACTAGTTATTACTAAAGAATAAAAAATTGGTGAAAATAATCTGATTTGAAGAATGTCACATCCACCATCCATTTGCTTTGAGATTTGTGCAAGTTTACGGGATAGATGGTAATATGTCTTTTATCATTGTCTCGTAATCTCATTGTACTCCAAACACACCATTACAGAATATATGGTAAAACAAAACAAAAAAAAAAAAAAAAAAAAAAAAAAAAAAAGAAAAAAAAAAGAAAAGAAAAAACCGCCGTGGGGTTTCAAACCCCATTATCTAAAAACCATGAGAGGATAAGAATCATTACACCAAACAATGGTTCCTTTTTAGAGCCAGCTAGCAAGTTATCCACTTTTATTATTATTATTATTATTATTATTTTAAAAATAAGCACGACCGAAAATATGAAGTTTAGATTTCGAATTTGAGGCCTCCAATATCGACTATCAAAACTTTAAGTTTTTTTGAATGCATGAATATCTTGTCTAGTATATTCCTACAATTTATTTGAAAATTTTGTATATTTGGTAGATAAGTATTGGAACTGAGACCGATTCTAAAATACTAAAATAAAATAATACGAAGAAATAACATTAAAGAAGAAAAATAACTAAAGTAATATTTTATTAATAAAAAATATTCAATTACACTCTTGGCGACTCCCTTGATCTTATGCGGTCATATCTGAGTTGATAGCTATGAAGTCATAATTGATGACAAATCCAACTTTAAATTTAGATAATTACAAATTCTACTCTAATTATATAAACTTTTAAATATAATTAATATATAATTTGAATAAATTTTATTTCTAATTAAATTTTAAATTAAGTTTGAATTACTATTTCCAACAATAAGAAGCGTGATCAAATATTTAGAATTAAATATTATATTCAGCCTTCATGTTATCTTTTCAGATAACATAAATTATCTCGTATGTGAAATATATTATGCTACTAAATCATGAATAATTTTTTAAAAAGCAAAAATTAAATTTATTTTTATAATTGTACTAAAAAAATTTTATACAAAATAAATTATTCTTAAGTAACTTATTCCGACATAAAAAAAAAAAAAAAAAAAAAACCTTAGCCAACTACGGTAGTTAAAAGTAATATTTTAAAAATCAGATTGAATAATAATCCGAAAATATTTCTCCGGTTCAACCAGTCAACATGACACTACAAAATATTTAATTACTATATTTATTTTTAACATATATATATATATATATATATATATATATATATATATATATATATATATATATATATATATATATATATATATGAGTAGTGCTACCGGTACACCCAGCTTCGGGGTGTACATCATACACCCCGAAGCTGGATGGCTGGGATTTATTAGAATTAAGCGGCATTTCTGTAGCTTCTATTCTCACCCGCCTCTTCTCTTTTCTCTCACTCTAAAACACTCTCTCTCTCTCAGCCGGGCCGCCAAGCTCCTTTAACATTAAGGCGCTGAAGCGGTCAGCGCCTTTAACATTAAGTTAAAGGCGCTGAATGGCTCAGCGTCTTCAACATTAAAGGCGCTGAATGGCTCAGCGCCTTTAACATTAAGTTAAAGGCGCTGAATGGCTCAGCGCCTTTACTGTTTTGCACTGAAGGCGCTGACCCACTCAGCGCCTTCAGTGTAAATCACTAAAGACGCTTACCCACTCAGCGCCTTCAGTGTAAATCACTAAAGACGCTTACCCACTCAGCGCCTTCACAGAGAAGCCATTTACACTGAAGGCGCTGAGCCAGTCAGCGCCTTCAGTGCAAAACAGTAAAGGCGCTGAGCCATTCAGCGCCTGCTTCAGCGCCTTTACCACACCACCCTGTACCGGTACCGGTACATAATGTACCGGTACTGTTCAATGGGAAAAAAGTGAAAGAGTATGATCTGTAAAATTGGAGTGAAAATATCACCTCCTTAAATTGCATTTTAATCCAAGCCGTCCAATTACAGGGTGTACGATCTACACCCCTTTAAGGGGTGTACCAATAGACTTTTCCTATATATATATATATATATATATATATATATATATATATATATATATATATATATATATATATATATATATATATATATATTAAAATTTATATATTTTTAAAAGCATAAAATAATTTATACTTGTAAATTTTTTTACCATTAAATTTATATTAAAATTTAGGGTAAATTACAGAAAACCTTCCTGTAATATCCCGCTTTTTCATTTTACCTCCCCGTCTTTTAAAAACCTACATTTTGCCCCTCGTAATTACCGAATTGTCTTTAGGGGGCAACGGCGTTAACGGAGGAGATAAATTGATGAAAATGCTCTTACCTTATATCGGAGAGAATGAGTTTTAACTTATTTCCTACTATTTTTGAAGGGTATTTTGGGTATATTTAATAATATTTTTTAAAAAATAGACGTTTCACTCACGAAATGGTGACGGCGAGGGTAAATGCATATTTCGGTAATTACGAGAGGACAAAATGTAGGCTTTTAAAAAATAAAGAGACAAAATAAAAAAACCAAATATTACAGAAAAATTTTATATAATTTAGTCTAAAATTTATATTTTTTATTTTATATTTTTCAGTCCTTTACAAATGCACTCATCTCTTTAATTCAATGATTTTACAAATGCACTAATCTCTTTAATTCAACTGCCCCGCCGGAGGAATGGAATTTTTAAATCATTAGTTATAATCATTACGAAACAAACAATGGTTGTTCTTCTGATTGAAAAAGTAATGTACAGGGCAAGTAAAATTTCCCTGACGAGCACGTGGCTCCTATCCCCGAACTTATTCCACCCGGAATCCCTTTTTATCCCAATTCCTTATCCTGCACATAAAATTAGGGCGAGGAGGAGGCGTGCGGAAGAGTTCGCGCGATCTCCGCTTTCGCCAATTCAATGGCGTAGCGTCTATTCTCGCCCATTTATTCTCTCGTTCCCTTGCCCCTGCGATTCGCCGAATATGCAAGCGAATTCATGGAGGAGCATACCCGTTGTGCGGATTAGGGCGCGCTCGTCGACCCAATTCGCGCATTTCCATTCCACGCCCGTCTCATTAGCCAAATGGAAGAGTAAATTCGATTACAAGGTACTGAGATGAATCCAATTTTACTTTTTTTTTTTTTTGGCAATTTGACATAAATGGTGATGCTTTTCGTGTTTATTGTGTTAATGCTGCATAGGTTTTGTGGTGCATTGTGTTAATTTATTAGTGTATTTGGGGAGATCTGTGGCGAGAACAATGTACTAGTGTAGTGTAGTTCGTTGATATAAATGTATCTAAATTTTCTAAAAAAGGGGGGAAAAGGAAGTAAATTGTTGCACGAACCAAGAAGAATGTTGAGGAGAAAAGGAAAATGGAAAATTTTTGGCTATGATTGATATAGAGAGGTTCCTTTTTGTGTGTGTGTGTGTGTGTGTGTGTTTTAATGGTACACAGTATGTTAGTTTATTCTATTAAATTTTGTATTTTTGTGAAACTTGATGGGTTTTTAATCGAAGATGTAACTCTCTTGTGGTTTCTTTGGTATATAATTTGCAAAAGAGCAAAAAAATGATTGTAGTTCATTCGTGTCGATGTTTCATATTGTGCTTTGAAAAGAAAAGAAAAAAAATTAGGAGAAAAACTGCTGCAAAAGCCTGAATTGTGAGTGTGTGGCAAAATCAAGAACAAAACACAACTTTTATAATTAACCAACCAAGAAGGAAATTGTGGATAATTGGTGAATGGAAAATTTCACCCTGCTATATGGAGAGGTTCTTTGTTTTGTTAATAGGTCAAGGGAGAAGGAGAAATTTTCCGAAAATAAGATTTTTATTTATAAGATTTGTAGAAAAACCACCTTTTATCATGGGAACGGAGAAAGCCTTTTGATTTTTTGATCATTTTTAGGTAATCTAAGTTTTCAGATCCTCCAATGAAAAGTACTTCCATACCCTTTTATACCCTTTTACCATCTTGATTGATTTTGTACCATATACCCACAAAAATATGCACCTATTTCCACAATTATATTTTGTAGATACTACTATTCAAAAATCACGAACAGAGATTTGTGTTTTTTTTTTCTGTTTTATCATCTGAACTAATTCATTGCAATCAAATCTATTAAAATGTTTTATTTCCCTGGTTGAACATTATGATAGTTTCAACTCGTGCTTTGTGATTGCCCTGTGTAATTGCCACAGATCATGTTAGTATTTTCAAATCATCTGTTTGAGTCTTATGTTCAGAAGTCATCATTAGTATGGTTTTTCTTTTTCTTTTTTTTTTCCTTATTCTTTCTGGAGAGAGTATAGAGCATTGAGGGAGTTGAAACCTATTGGTTCCCTGAAGCAACTTAGAATTAATCTGAGAGAAATTTCATTTCTTCGGCCATTTTGTCTATTTTTGGTTCTTCCTTGCTCAGTACTTTATAGTTTACGTATTTATTCTAACTAATATATTGTTCTCCTCTAGGGTGAAAGAACCAGTCAAAAACCATCTAAGGTATAATATCGAAGCTTCCCTTTTGTTTTATGTTTTCCTTTCTCCAAAATTGTGTAAATAACTTAGCTCACCTTCAATTTATGATTCTTCTCACAAGGAATATTATCGTCCTGCTAGTTTGTCCATTTACATATTGGTCATCAATACTTATTGAGGACAAAATTATGTTGGACTTTTTTTCTTGGGATGTTGATGCAATGATTGCTGAAATCACAAGACATCTCCTCTTTATATCTTAGTTCTAGTTTGTTTTGTAAGGTAATATGGATAACTATATAGGATCTTTGTTTTCGTGATCAAGAATTGAAAATACACCTCATTCTTAAACGTATTTGGCTATTGAAGATTCTTATTGCCGTCAATTCCCTATATTTGGAAACTCACATCCACTTTGAAGGTAACTCAAAAGAGATTTTGAATTCACTAAAAAAGAAAGCTCTTTGCCAAGAAAAATGAATCTCTGTTGCAATACTCGAGAAGGAATATTTGCTTGGTGTACAAATAAGTATTTGCCCAAACCTTTAATTGCTTTCAGTATTTTGAGTTAAAAGTCGAGGTCTAATGGTCTTTTTTCATTTGGTTTTTTTGACAATGTGCGCTTCTCAACAGAATTACATCAGATATGCAGTTCGCCAAAAGCGTGCAGAAGCAAAGAAAGCTCTTAAAGAGTATCTTCTTTATGGCAAATCTTCACATCTAAACTTCCAGGTGTGCCTTGACTAGTACTTGGCCATTAAAAGTAGCATTTCAAAATTTGCCAAGGGCTTGTTTGGCCTATCTAGAGTCTAGATCTTCTACGAAAGTACTGTTGGAGCAGAAATGTTGGAAAAAACACTTGCAAACTTTTTCATTAAGATTCTCTAGCTTCCTGCTTCAGCTTATGCAGAAGCTTCAGATCGGAGAGCTTCTGCTCTTGGTTCCGACGAGTTCATTTCAGCTTTCCGCCATACAAATTGGTCTGAACTTTTTTCTTTTGGTGCTAAAATGCTTGACTGTTGCTTCTTGGAGAAGAGAAGCTGTTCTAGAAGATGGCCAAATAGGCGCTTAAATATCAGTGCTAGCTTACATAGTTATTGTTGGACTCTGAACAAGTAGGGTTTTGATTCTTGTTGAACATATTTTGGAACTGAATGGCTTCACAATCGGCAGCATTATATAGATACTCATTGTTTTTGTCCATCTATTGTCTTTCTAACCGAATTGTTGGGACGTTTCTTACTAGGATGCAGATGTAAATTGGTTTGCTGATTCACATGGATGTGATAATATTCCACGTGTTAAGCATTGTGGAAAATCCAAGCCTCACAGTTCCTCGCACTGTGGGAAAGGCAAAAATGGTGGGAGCAAGTGTGAGTTTCTTCTTACAAAATTGTACTCTTCTCTTTCTGATATTACTTTGGTTTGGCACATAAAATCTCTGACTCAGGTTCGCTGACTCAGGTTTTTTATGATATCTTGAATTTTGTTTATAGTCTTCTCAGATATATGAACCAAATCACTTTGTCATGATACCACTGTTGTTTTATTTGTTTGTGCATTCATTTCGGAGGGATTTCCGCATTTATGTCCTCAGAACATACATATTTGCATTATACCCCTTATAATACATGCCGATTGATATCTCACCTTTGTTACCAATATCATAACATTTTAAATCTTTTCAGGCTGCCAAAATAAGCAAAAATTTTATGACTTTTATGACGAAGATGATTTCATTCATCCCAATACAGTATTTGAAACTGTATTTGGTCGGCACCGAGGTTTTACTTGGTCTTACATATCGTGGGAGAACTTCCGTTTAAATGATTCAAAATTTAGATTCAAATGGAGTGATGAGTCACGAGGTAAAAGAGCACGAAAAAGAATATGGAGTGAAAGTGATGATGATGATGATGGTGATGATGAATCAACAAATGTAGGCTCACAAGCCCATAGGGTTACTCTGGGGTTGCCGCTCACCGGACCATTAAAACTAGACGAGGTCAAAAGCGCGTAAGTTTCCCCAAATTCCATATTTATTGGAATGTCATAAAATTTTTCAAATTTATTTACTTTAATAGCAATATGCAACAACTACTCAAGTTTAAAAAATATATATGAGATAAATATTAGTTAAAATAAAATTTTAAATCGCGCTTCGATCTTTTTCGTGAAGTTTGTTTTGCATAATGATATAAAATTTCTTTTTTTTCTTTTCAATTAAATTGAACTGATCTTTCAATTTCCAAAATGCAGTTTTCGTGCATCGGCTTTGAAGTGGCATCCTGACAAGCATCAAGGCCCTTCACAGGTCAGCTTTTTTTTTACAGCAATCCAAGTGCTTCGAAGAGAAGTCATTCTTATATACTAATTTCGGATTATATACTAGTTTCGGAGAAACATAAAATAGTTTTCTGAAATTACATCGGCAAATTCCATGTCTAAACATCTTTTTGGAAGTTTGATGCCACCACATGCTTGTTTGGCTCGTCTTTTTGAGCGGCTTCTCTATTTGAGTATCAGCTCGGCGTTTGCCAAACAAAAATAATGAGTCTTCTCGTTGTGTCGGATGGTGAAGTGAGATTCTGCCATCCAAAACTAGAAAGTTTCATTTTGAAGCTTTCGTTTGTAGTTGTAGCAGATAGATGTTGGTGGCTCTTACTGATAAATGGCCATCCAAAACAGTGCTTCTACTGAGGATCCTGCCAAGTCCAAAGAGGCCATTTACAAGGACCATCTTGCCCCCTTTTGGTTTATAAAAAAACATCATCTGAAAAAATAAACTAATAAGATTACACCCTGAGCTGTCAAAATTGAGTTATGAAGAGTCTTACTATTCCAAAATGGATCATCTATGTTTTCGCGCAGGTCGTCGCCGAGGAGAAGTTCAAACTGTGTGCAAATGCATACAACTCCCTGTGCAGCAGTGTCCTCAAGGCCACATAGGGGTGTCTCAGTTTTAGGTTCTTACTAATTTATCACCAACAACACAGCTCATCAGGAGATGACTGTGAAATCAATTTTAATTTATGTAAACACCACAATTGTATACAACTGACCATTTTCTTCTTTCAACAAATATTTCTGCCAAGTTCCTGGAATGGATGGATGGAGCTTGCATTCTTTGTTCCAATCATTTGTAATTTCACTGATTCGTTTACTTGATTTGAACTGCACAATTTAATTTACCATGCATATATTTGGGAATCTAAACAACTAAAATTTAATTTTCCAATTGTTCATTTGGCATATTTTTATTATAACTGCATACAAATTTAAATACAATATCTAGTTTAATACATTTAAAATTGATTGTCAAATAAGACGTTCAGTTTAATACACTTGAATCTAATTGATGCAGTTGGAACTGCACAAGCAAACTCAACTACATAAATTGAAACTAAAGATGTTCTACCTTCCTAATTACATTTTGAATAAAACAATATAAAATTTTCTTCCATACTGAAAATAATCTCCTCACCTCATAAATGAAATAATAAAATTTGCATACACATCTTTTGAACTTAAAATGTATACAAACAAATTACTTATAACCCGCATTGCCTTTTTACAATATCTAATCAAACAAAATGCATATAATTATAGAGCAATGCTACATGTACACCCGAAGGGGTGTACATCATACACCTCCACCATTTTAATGGTACCGATATTTTTTACGGGTCACATCGAATGACCCATCATCACACCTCCACCCTTAGATGGATGGGGTGTATGATGTACACCCCGAAAGGAGTGTACACATAGCATTTTCCATAATTATAACCGTACATATACTTTCAACTGCACTTGCATTAAAAATTAATTATTATATTCTACAGAACAATTACCCCCCCTCCCTCCAAAAAAAAAAAAAAAAAAAAAAAAAAAAACGCAGTAAAGAGCGCTTGTGGTGATCAAAAGGAGCAAAGTCTCTTGTCCTCTTAACACACGAAATAAACAAAATACCAAAACAGCATGGATCATTTGCTACAACCAAATGGACATACAAAAGCTAATAACTGCTATTAAAGGAGAGCCCACATGCTTAACAGCATCTTCTAGAAGGTTCCAGGAGCTTCTAGCTAGAAGCAGAGGATGACGACGGCGGAGGAGACCATGAAGCCGAACGTGCACATCAGGAAGCCGAAATGCACGGCCCAGCTCCGCTTGAACTTGCCCAAGTAGCTCTCCGGCGGCTCCTGGTACGGGATTTCGATCTCCCCCGCCATCACCGGCGGCGGCTCCCCTCCCGCTCCAAAGTTGGGCAGGGAGTACCTACCAAACACCAAACACCAAAACCAAAAAAAAAAGAAAAGTAATAGATTTAATTATACACGTACTTTTGGTCCTCCGACTGCATGCCTCGCCGCACTACTTTAGTTTTAACAACATTTTCTTTTAATATTATAAAATTTTATTTGAATTTTGATAATAATTATCCTAGTTGCGCAGAATAATGACGCTGTTAACGACCACCCCCACCACCACATGGAACTTAGTTTAGTTGATCGAATTGTAATGACGCTATATATTAACGATCGACCACCCCCACCACATCTCGATCCACCGCACATAAGACACGTCATATGAATCATAAGGTCAACTAATTAATTAAATGGTGGAATCAAATAATCGGTGGGTATTTTCCTTTGATCATTTGATAGCTTATGATCGGATCCAACATATATACATTTATATTATTATTAAAAATGAGAACTCGATCGGTGCTTCTAAAAAGGCAGCAGCATCAGCAGCAGTAGAGCAGTAGAGCAGTAGAGTAGTAGTAGTACCTGGTGGCCTTGATGAGCTTGAGGCGGTCGGTGGCGAGGGAGAGGGTGAGCTTGTGGCAGCGGCGCTGGTAGCGGAAGCCGTTGATGCAGCGGAGGTGGTGCGCCACAGCAGCGTAGACGGCGGCGTGACCCAGCGTCAGGAGGCCCACCGGCGCCCACACGTGCCGGCAGCCCATTCGGCCGCCGCCGCCCCCCCAGCTGACGGAGGCCACCGCCAGGAAGACGAAGAAGCCCACGAGGAGCCGCCACAGCTCCTGCTTCTGCGCGTCCACCGCCCGCTTCTTCTCCAGCGTCTTCTCGAAGTGCAGCTGGATTATCCCGTTCAGCGTCTGCACCGCCGCCTCCCAGCTCAGCACCATCCCCCCCGCCCCCTCCGCCGCCGCCGCGTCCGCCATGGATTGATTTCTCTCTAGATCTCTCTATCTAGCGAGATCTAGGAAGGATTATTAATTATTTCGCTTGTGTTTCCGAATCGATTTGTTAGAATGTGGGAACAAGGAGGGGGCGAGGGGATTAAATGCGCTTCTGGATTCGTGCGAGAGTGGAGGGGGAGGTGGCAGCGCAGTGGTGGGGACTTGTCGTCCTACGATTCTAAATATTTGAATATTTACAAGCTGGGTAAACATCTTATGGACCGGTTCTGCACCGTCAAGTAGGAATGCTGATCCGATAATTCCCATTTTGCCCAAACTCCAATTCGAAATTCCAGCTAAATATTCGAATTTGAATCCGGATCTGATCAATTTTAAAAATTTATATTCAAAATTGAAACCCAACCAAAAATCTATAATAATTATTTCTTTTATTATATTTTAAAATATATATAATATTAAAATTTTAAATTTTAATATAAGATATAATATCAATTATTCATATATATATATATATATATATATATATATATATATATATATATATATATATATATATATATATAGTAGAGCTTGTGGCACCTTCGGGGGTAAAATATAGATCTTGTGTTGGAGAGTAGGCGCAAAGACCATCTCCCGGGCCGGGCCCGTATGACAAAGTTTTCCGTTGGGCGGGGTAGTATTTGAGGTGCTATCGGCAACCTTAGAAATCTTATCTTATGATAGTATGACTACCGGGCTGGGCCCCGTTGGACAAGAATTTTCGAGGGTTAAGCAACTTGAATTAAAACACAATAACAAATATGAGTTTTGGGTCAAGTAATTATGTGGGTAGTATGGAACCTTGGGTGACGACATAGAGTCGTGTAATGGCAAATGGTAAAGTTATACATGACCATGCTAGATAGAATTTACAGTTTTTAATATTATTGTCATATATTATATTGCTTCCATTGGACCAAGCGGTGTAGGACATTCTTTCTTGGTGGTTGAACCCACTGAAAACTTTTAGTAGTTCTCACACCCTTGGGTGACACCATTACAGGTCCAGATACATCGAGCGAGGCACGCGACATGGGCAAGGGCCCAGTAGCTTAGCGGCCTAGCAGTTTAAAGTCGCCAGTTTATTTTGATTTTTTTTTTTTTTTTGAGTGAATTTTGTATGTGAGGAGAAAACATTGTAAACTTTAATTGCTTAAAGGTTTTATTTTGGAAATGTTGAATGAAAGGTGTAAGTTCTTAAGTTAAAGTTTTTATTTTAAAGTTCATGTTGAAAGAGAGTTGTAATTCAATATAAGTTTCACTCATGCATGTACTTTCATTTCTCTCTAACTGCTGTTTGAATGAATGAAAGTTTTATTTACATAGTTTAGTACTCTGATTGATACTCTTCCGCTTATACAAAACTTGTTGAATGGGATGTTACCGTTTCTTTCGGATGTAGAGAGATCATGCCCGATTGGCGAGTCTGCTGGCATGCCCGAACTGTCCAAATTGGTGGTCTCGGGGCATGACAAAAAGGAAGAGAAAGCCCCTTTAAAAAGCCACCAGGGAAAAACAGCCAAGTCTCAGCTTAAACCCCAACTTCCGGGCGCTCGAAAATAGTAGGGGTGCGCCCGGACACATGGCGCCCATCCAAGCTGCGCCTGAAGCACAGATCGCGCGTCTACAACGAGCCACGCGTCACCCAACAGGGTTGGTAGGCGCCGGCCAATCACAGCACGCCACATGGCGTGCGGTAAGGGCGACTGCGTCGCGTGCTCAGCGCCCGCACGCCCGCCCAATCACGTGCCACCACGTGTCCTGGCCTGCTCCAACCGCTGCGCGACACGTGCCCCGGTTGACCCGTGGTCCGCGGCTACAGTTCTGAAGATTCGGGCGGCCGAATCATGGATTTGGGCGCCTGAATCCTCCCAAAACACAAAAACATGTGTTTTTGATTAGATTTTCATGATGAATCCGTTTCTCGCGTCCATTTGGCGCGTAAACGCACTCAACACATAAAGATAGGTGTTTACATGCCGCTGACCACGTAGCCAATCAACAACTGGGATTCGGGTCACCACAGGTACCCTTTGAGGTGCCGGTTCATAAGGGACCCGTTGAGATGCCAGTTCAAGAGCTACCATTTGAGAAGCCAACCTATGAGAGACTGTAGTGAACCAGACTCATGCGAAATAACAGAGTGCTGGTAGAAAGTAAGTTGGAGGAACCACCTCTATGATTTGGGCGAAATTCCAATCTCATTCGACTGTTTTCGACGTGAAAATGAGTTTTGAAGAAAATACCACATTGGGCTTTAGCTCAAAAGAGACACCAGAATAGTCAAGAGACAACCGTGGTCATGTCTAAAATGAGTTCCGAAGGTTCCGGAATGATTAAAATAGGATTGTGCCCCTTGGAGCGAAAACAAAAAATTTGGAGGAATAGTCATATCTCGCGGTCTGGTTAAGTCGATAAGGAATAATCATAAAATTTTAATATGAAAAAGATTTGGGAAGTGTTTGATATGTGTAGGAGGAGTTACGATTGTGTTGGATTTGATTTGGAGAGAAAACGAAACGAAAATCAAAATTTCGGAGTGAAAATGAGAAGAAAATAAATAGTGCAGAAATTAGAGTCCAAACCCTGGGATCAAGGTCCGGATCGTGGCCGTGAACCCCTGAAAAATCCATGTTCGGGGTCTGGACCCTGAACGCAAGGTCCGGACCATCGGCGACAGTATGGCCCAGTAAGAGACATTTTGGTCATTTCAAGTGGTGGGGTTTGTATATTAGGGGATTTGGCCTTTTTTCACATAGAGAGGAAAGGCATAGGAGCTCTCTCTCCCTCTTGGTCGCTCCTCTCTTTCTCACTCCGAAATTTTTCCTAAAGGCAAAGATCGAGCTCGTGAAGGCCCTTGGGCGCGTGGGAGCTCAAAAAGCTCGCAACACAAGGTAAGGGTTTTGGATTTTCGAGTTTGGATTTTGTTAAATCCATTGAAATTAAGATCCTAGTATTCCCTAGGTAATTCTACTCTAAATTAATCATAGAAACATTAAGTATTTTAGGTGTTCTCGAGAAAAAGAGGATTTAGGATTAGAATTGGGGCTTTTGGGATTTTAAGGTTCACTTCAATTTATTTTTCAATTGTTATGCTTAATTATTAATACTGGAAGAGAAAAATTTTTATACTTTTAAATCTATCAGAATTATGAACACATCATCCGATCAAAACAACTATAAAAATTAGTAAGTTCATTTAAAAAAAGGAATCTATAAACTATGTGATAAAATTTAAAGAATCCTTTTACCAAAATTGAAGGTTTAAGAGCCAACTTTTGCAAAAGAGCTAAAGCTCCGGGGGTATCCATACATTTTCAAACACGAGCTATTATTCATACACTCCATTTAGAATATGTGATATACATCACATTCATCCAATATAAATAGTAAAAAACACTTCACTATTGGATGAGTAGAATGTAAAAAGTAAACTCCTTTTAGAATGTATACGTAGTATTTTCAAACACAAGCAATGCTACTCATACATTTCATTTACGGTATATAATATACATTTTATTCATCCAAAGTAACTAGTGAAAAATACTTTATTCTTAAATAAATAAAATATAAAATATACACTTATTATGGAGTGTACATATAGCATTTTCAAACACAAGTATTGTTTCCTGTACACTCTAAAAGGACCCTTCTATAATCACGTTTTATTCTTTTTAATGCTCAAAATTTTAAAAAATTTATAAATCTTACAATAATAAGATAGTGTATATTATATATCCCAACTTTTGGGTGGGCAAATAATATTTCTCATTAAACACATTTTTTGTAATTTAGTCTTTTCACTTAGGACACATTTGGTTTATGTTATATAACATAATATATTATTTCGACATAATCAGATATTTTAAATTTTTTAGTGAGATTACTATTGATGTTCCATTAGCGCATTTGGTTTAATGAAGTAATATAATATTAAATTACAGTGTATATAAAATTTTATTTTATAAAATTCAGTAATCCTCATAATAAAGTATAATCTATTTCAAAATTATCTTTGTGAACAAATTTAATATTATTTTTTACTAAATTATAAGTTAATATAATTTATACTTGAATTTAAAAATTTGAATTTAAATTTTAAATTTTAAATTTATAAAATATAAAATTTAATATTTTAATTTAAAATATAAATTTGAAATTTAAAATATAAGTATAAATTTAAAATTTAAAATTTAAAATTAAAATTAAAATTTAAAATTAAAATTAAAATTAAAATTAAAATTTAAAATTTAAAATTTAAAATTTAAAATTTAAGATTTAAAATTTAAAATCTAAATTTAAAATTTAAAATTTAAAATTTAAAATTTTCAAATCTTAAAATTTAAAATTTTAAGTTTTAATTTTAGATTTTTAAATTTAAATTTGAAATTTTAATTTTAATTTTTTAAATTTTAAATTTATAAATTTTAAAATTTTAAAATTGATAAGTTGAAATTTTAAAATTAAAATTTTAAAAATAACATATGGAAAGAATTTAGAATGTTGAGGGGGTTAAACTTATAATTTTATATATAACATGCCAAATAATCAGTCATAGCTAGGTAATATTTTTAAAATAATTTTATATTATTTGTAATCTTAAATTATTGATCAGATTATTGACTGAATAAACCAAATAGAATAATTCTGATAAAATTATCTATAATCCTAGTAGAATAACCCAAAGCAAAAAAAAAGAAAGATATTTATACATTTCAATCGGTGCGTACAAAAAAATATCCAAGTAAATTCACTTAATAAGTGCAAAAAAATATCTAAGTAAATTCACTTAATAAGTGCGAGTCATTTACGGATCACATCAATGATTAATAAAAAATGAGCAATATTACATGTATACCGTAAAATGGGTGTACATCTTACACTTATTCATCTAAGAGTGAGAAAATTACTTTACAAATTATGAAGTAATTTCTCACCACACTCTACCGATTGGATGGATAAAATCTGTGATGTACATCCCACAAAAAAGTGTACACTTAGTATTTTACATAAAAAATACACAACTCATTGAATGAATGAAAAATATGGATATATATAAATATACATCTTTTTAGGGGTGTATATCTTATACCTCACTCCATTCTGAAATGGAATGAATTTCATTCGTAACTCAATGTTACGAGTAAAATAATATCCACGATGTAAAATATATATCCTGGAATGGAATGAATTTCATTCGTAACTCAATGTTACGAGTAAAATAATATCCACGATGTAAAATATATATCCCTAAAGAAGTGTACACGTAGCATCTCTCGAAAAATAATAGTATTTTTTTCTACTTAACTAAAATTGAAGAAAGCAGAGACGTGCCTTCGTTCGAGATCGCACCTTCTTCGGCTTCTCCCTCTTTCTTCCCCGCCGCCGCCGAAAATAACCGAAGACAGAAAGGAAAAAAATGAGCGTGACGAAGGAAGACGTGGAAGCCGCCCTCAACTCAGCACTCAACCCTTCCAATCTCGTAAATCCCGCTCCCTCCATCCTCTCCTCCTTCTCTCCCCTCTTTCTCTGCATCGAAACCCTAAACAACAACAAAACCCTCACCTCTTCTCTTCTTTTACTGTTTATAAATTTCGTTTTCGCTTTCGCAGGAGGTGATCGATACTTCCGGAGGGTAAGCGATATCTTTCTCAATCCATTCCCCTCCAAAAAAAAAAAAAAAAACTTAGGTATCGTTTGGAATCAATGTCGTTTTTTTATTTTTTATTTTTTATTTTTTTAAAAAATATTCTAATTTTATGTAATTTGATATACCGTTCTTCAGGCCTTATTTGGCATTGTTGTCATTTTATTTTATTTTTTAAAATCATTATATTCAAGTTTTTTATTTGACAACTCAAAATAAAAACTTAAAAGCAAGTCATTTTTTTTTTTTTTTACTTTTTTTAAACACTGATTTTATATAATTTTTTAATGTGTGAAAAAAAAAAAGAAAAAAAATTGAAAGCTAAAAAAAAGTTATTTCGCCAAGTAAAAAGAAGTAATTTACTGTCCACTTCTACATCGTATGCAAACTTTTATTTAAAATGAGTCCTAATTTTTTTTTTTTTTTTTTTTTTTTTTTTTTTTTTTTTTTTTTCTCTTTGAAGATTTGAACTGCCATTCATCATTTGACTTGCATTGCAAGCTGATTAACTTTAACAATAATAGAAAAGTTTTTCTGTCAGTATATCAATTTATATAGAATTGGCTATGTTTGGCGGGTTCATGTTTAGGATTTGAAATAGTCTTATATATGAGATATAATAGGACTAAATCTCTTAATCCGGCTATTTTGGACGGTGCCTAGGTCTAAAAAATTAAGAACGTTAAGCGTGTTTAATTGCATACGGCTTCCTGTAAACATATCGAATAGCAGATATATCCCTACAAAGTTTAATTTTTCATATTTATTCCTTCAAAAGTCCAACGTTATTCATATATATCCCTCCGGTTTAGTATCGTTAGTTTACTGTTTATTTTTTAACAGATTATATGTGAAATGACAGTTTTGCCCTTTTAAAAATATCCCTTCAAAATGCAGAAATATCTGAAAGGGTAAAAAAGTAAATTTACTTCACTAACTAATCAAGATTAAGTATTTAATTTATGGTTAACTAAATTTTTCTAACAGAGATAGACGGTAGGGATATATATGAATAACGTTGGATTTTTGAAGGAATAAATATGAAAAGTTGAACTTTATAGGGATATATCTGCTATTCGATATGTTTACAGGGAGCCGTATGCAATTAACCCTAAAGTTAAAGTAGTTCTAGAATAAGTGACTCCTTGGGAAGTGGGACGTCGTCACATTTGGTTTAAATGATTTGGGATTTGGAATGAGAATTGTTGTTGGTGTTTGGTTTGAGAGATTGATATTCTAATTCACATTTTGGGAATCGAATCTCTCAAAATGATTCTCACTACAGATATCGGAAATTTATATTTAATCTTAGTATAAATTATAATTTAAAATTTGAATTTGACTTCAAATTCAGTTTTTTATTTCTTTATTTCGAATTTAAATTTTAAATTTAACTTTTCACTCTGAACTTGAATTGTAAATTTAAATTTTAAGTTCGAAGTGTGATTTCGAATTTAAATTTAAATTTTGATTACAAATTTGGATAGTCGATTTAAATTTTAATTAAAATTTATTTTTTTTGAATTTCAATTTGAATTTGACTCAAATTCCGATTTCGAGTCCTCTTACGAATCAAACAAATTAGGAGTTTCATCATTTCGTTTTCGATTCGGGTCCCTCTTACGAATCAAACAAATTAGGAGTTTTCATCATTTCGTTTTCGATTCTAGTCCATTTTCATTCATATTCCGATTTTGATTTCTATTTTGAACCGAACGTGCCTTAGATTTTTGTTTTCTATTGTCAAACAAATACCTTGGATGTAAAGATTGCAAAGCAATCAACCATCCTCTCCTACGCTGTTTCATGTAGCAATTGTATTTTTTTTTTAGGGGCAATTTTCTATATACCCCTAAAAATTTCCCTGTTTTCAGATTTACCTCTCTTAGAAGGCTAATATTAAAACTATCCTTCTTACGTTCCAACTTCTTTCCAAAATACTCCTGAAGTTAAACTCTGTACCGTTTGGAACTGCCGTTATCTGTGTGTAATTATTATTTTGCCCTTTCAAATATACCCTAAACCCTAAACCCTAAATCCTAAAACACTAAACCCTAAAACCCTAAACCCTAAAACCCTAAACCCTAAAAAACCCTAAATCCTAAACCCTAAAACCCTAAACCCTAAACCCTGGAACCCTAAAAAATCCTAAACCCTAAACCCTAAAACCCTAAACCCTAAACCCTAAAACCCTAAAAAATCCTAAACCCTAAACCCTAAACCCGGGCAAAATGGGTATATCTGATAGTTTTCAACTCCGATTATTATTTAACTTTAGTTTTACCCTAGTTAACTTAACAAAGGGAAACGGTAGGGGTATTTTTAATAACGGTGGAACGTATGAAGGGTATATTGGAAAGAAAAAAATAAGAGGGGTAAATCATATATTTCTTCAGATTTCAGGGTTACACAGGCAATTATTCCTTTTTTTAAAAAAGAAATAACAGTGATGCCAAACGAAACCTTAGCTTATTCATGATTATCTCGCAATGTTTCTTTTATTTTTGGGATGAAAGTTGTATATGAACCCTCTTAATCATCGGGTATTTTGAAATAGACCCCTCAATTATGTTTCTTTTAAGGATTAATTGCATACGGCTCCCTGTAAACATATCGAATAGCATATATATCCCTACAAAGTTCAACTTTTCATATTTATCCCTTCAAAAGTCTAACGTTATTCATATATATCCATACCGTCTATCTCTGTTAGAAAAATCTGGTTAACCATAGGTTAAATACTTAATCTTGGTTAGTTAGTGAGGTAAATTTATCTTTTTATTCTTTCAGATATTTCTGCATTATTTTTTGGAGGGACATTTTTGAAAGGCCAAAACTGTCATTTCACATATAATCTGTTAAAAAATAAACAGTGAACTGACGATAATAAACCAGAGGGATATATATGAATAACGTTGGACTTTTGAATGGATAAATATAAAAAGTTGAACTTTGTAGGGATATATCTGCTATTCAATATGTTTATAGGGAGCCGTATGCAATTAACCCCTTCTTTTAATGTGAGTCAATGGGACGGTTCAGGATTCAAATGTTTATCAAATGGTAATTCAGTATAACAACTAATCGCGTCGGGCCCAATTTTAAAAATGAAAACAGAATTTGTATTTTCAAACATATTGTAAAGGGTCTTTAGTTTTTTTTTTTTTTTTTTTGTAAAAAAAAAGTTATTTTTATTCATTTAAATTGAGAATTTTGTTTAGTCTGGCCGTGATTTTGTTACTAACTTTATCGCCTAATGATATTGTGAATTTCTACCAAATTTTAATAGATTTTTATTTCAATTTAGAATGTAAATTAAATCAAAATGAACGAGAGTTCGGAGGTTGCTGATCAAAAGAAATAAATGTGAGAACCAATTTCAAAATGGCCTACATTTGAGGTGATCCTTATGCAATTTTTATCTTCCTTTTGCTATAAAAACTTTGGGTGAAAATTTTTGGAAGGTGCGGGGCGAGCTTTCATATTGAGATAGTGTCGGAGAAATTTGAAGGGAAGAGGCTGCTGGAGCGGCATCGGATGGTGAATAATGCGTTAGCCGAGCAGATGAAGAACATCCACTCCCTCTCCATCAAGAAGGCCCTCACCCCGGCGCAGTGGAAGCCCGAAGAGGAACGAGAGGCCCGCAAAGAGTAACAGAAAAAGTACGCGAGGCCCCCTCGAACATTCGTTCATTTGCATACCACTCTTCCAACTTTGAAAAGTTAAAATCAAATTTTACAAATGTTGTAGTTGTATCAATCAACCATCCTGAAATCTGTTAATTTTTCCTTAATAATCGTCGATTACATGAAAAAGCCAGATGACTCAGAAGAATATTCCTCTTATACTGAATGCTTGGCTTTTATGCGATCGAAGATTGTTACCAGACGAGGTGGTCGATTGAAAGAATTATGAACTTCACGTAGTAGTTTATTTTAACTTTTTATTGTTCGGGAGGCGATCTCTTAATGTGCTAATGTTCAGCGAGTCTCGCATATTGTTCCTAAGATTAATCATCTCCAAGCTCTAAACAGGAAAGGAAATCTCTAAATACCATGTACTAATAATCTAAGAGTTGTTCCCATATATACCTGTTTAATAAAATGACTTGGGTTGTTTGTTTTGGTGCTTTTGTGCTGGAATAATATGTTGTTTGCCATATTGGATTGTGGTTATTCATAATACAGATTCTTGTTGATAAAGTCGATTGAGCTTCGAAATGGTTTGGATTACTGAGTGCAATCTTTTGGCCTTTTGGTGTTTGTTCGTTTTCGTATTTTGAGTGCACTGGTTGTTCTGCGGCGGTAGGCTGATATCGGTGGGGCTAGTGTCTCTTTGGCTTTGGCGTCTTTGTACAATTTCTCGAGCATTTCGCGAGCAATAAATAGGACTAGAGCTTCTGTCTCCTACTGAAATTTTGATGTTTCTGCCTGCAGCTTGAACAGAAGCTTGTTGTTTGTTGGGAATTGAAGTCATGGCTTTTTTGTTACAGCTCTACTTGAACAGCATACCGCGAGTTCCGAGTTTTAGGGTAGAGAGGCCCCACTGAGTTCTTTGCACTTAACAAAAACTGATGAATGCCTTGTTAAGATGTCTTCCTTCAGCTCTCTCTGTCGGGGAATGTTTTTTTGAAAAATTGCATTATTGTGATCTCCCTTGCTGTGATTTTTTGTTGTTTTTACCGTTGTCTAAATGCTGTTGTTTTTTTGTTTTGCGTCTTTTAAGAACTTTTTCTAACTAATGTGCAGTGCCTTTTTAAGATTTGTTCTAACAAATTGTGCGCGCGCAATATGCAGATACAATTTTAATTTTTAATTTTAATTTTTAATTATTCATTTGATAAATTTTAACTTGGGTCGGCAATGATCAATAATTGTACAAATAGTATAATTAGAGATATTTGCAGTTCTTAAAAAAAAAAAAAAAAAAAAAAAAAAAAAAAAAAAAAAAATTAAATGTATACTGCCAACATAAATAGTTCAGTTTTACGTTAAATGCATACTAAACAACACTTGATAATTTATAACATTAATAAGAAAATAAATAGCACACAACACTCGAAGTATGTAGTAGTATCAACTTCTGAAGAAAATAAGCATATGTTGCAGTTTGTAGAAAGCGAAGAGAAAAAAATGTGAGGCTTAAAAAATGTCTCTATTCAATCCAAAGAAAGAATAAAAATCGAAAGGCTTTTTTTTTTTTTTTTTTTTTTTCATGCATGATCATTGTGCAAGTAGCAATTAGTTGCCTAATGCCATCAAAAATTATTCCTATTTTTCACGTTTAGACAGCAGTCAAAACCAAACAGAAGTGTGTTGCATCCATATAAATCACCATCCGAAATTGCAATACTTTGTTGCCAAAGGCCATCCTAAATTGTCGATATTTTTATGCATCATCATTGCCTCAAATATATATACATATATATAGTATCTAGGGAACATTTGAGAATAAGTAAGATGCAGAGCAAATAGACCTACTCACGGTAATCTATTTTGATGGATATTTGTATCTGGCTGCTTGAACCTCTCTTTTATACTTTTTTTTTTGGCAGATATATATATATATATATATATATATATATATATATATATATATATATATATATATATATATATATATATATATACTCTTTTTGCTTTTATCTGTAATTTCTAAAGTTTCTTCAAAGATTTTATCATAACAGTTCATACCATTAATAAGAAAATAGACAGCACACAATACTCGAAGTATATAGATATCAACTTTTGAAGAAAATAAGTATATGTTGCAATTTGTAGAAAGAAAAGGGAAAAAAATGTGAGGCTCAAAAAATTTCTCTGGAAGAATAGAAATCGAAAGACCTTTTTTTTTTTTTTTTTTTTTCATGCATGATCATTGTGCAAGTAGCAATTGGTTGTCTAAGGCCATCAAAAATAATTGTTATTATTTATGCTCACACAACAATCAAAACCAAACAGAAGTGTGTTGCATACATGTAAATCACCATCCGAAATTGTAATAATTTGTTGCCAAATGCCATCCAAAATTACCAATATTTTAGTACATCATCATTGCCTCAAAACAAAAAAATAAAAAAATAAAAAAAAGAAGAAAACATATAAAAAGGAAGGTTAAAGCAACCAAGAAAAGAAGTATAAAAGAGAGGTTAATTTTCGCACGTCGTCTGCTAATAATCTTTTAGGCTGATATTGGACTTTGCATGTATTCAAATTTCACAAGGTAATTTTTTTTTTTTAAAAAGGATAGTTGCTTTTTGTGTTCGCCTGTATGTTCTCTATGAAAGTTATGGCTTCAAATAAGTAGAGTGTTTCTAATTTGTGTCTTTGAATGACTGGGCTTTTAATTAGAGGTATTCCAATCTTCTAGGCTAATATGTGAGGTTTGTACTTGACTTCACTGAGAATAAGAAAATAGACAATGTACGGCACTTGAAGTATCTACATATGAACTTTTGGAGAAAATAAGCACCTCTCGGAGACCACGGGAAGAGAAGGTAAAAAAATGTGAGGCTCAGATAATTTCTCTATTTATTCCAAAGAAAGAAAAGAGATTGAAAGGCACACTAAATACATGCTAAATGCTCAACAAGCATTTCGTTGCCTAAGGCCATCCAAAATTATCTATAATTTTCTTCAGCATCATCTCTTCAGCATCATCATTGTCCAAAGAGTAATCAGTTGCCTAAGGTCATCTAAAAATATTGGTATTTTTATGTATCATCATTGCCTCGAAAAAAAAAAAAAACAAAACAAAAAAGAGGGAATTAGCCAACTTTGTAAATAAGGCACGCAAAAAAAGATAATTAATTGGAGATGTCAAAATGCAAAAAGGAAGTGGGAAAAGAGTGAACTATATTGAAAAAGTGCAAAGAAAAAAAAAAAGAAGTTATGTAAGAAGGCTAAGCCCCGAGAGGAGTATGCAAGTGGTTTACAGGTGCTTATGAATTTATGATGGGGCCTGTAAAGTAATTCAAAGATAAATCAAGGTGTGGTAGCTCACGGAATGAAGAAAATATGCTCAAATTCAATTGCCAACTTTTATCTCCATGCCAAAAAAAAGCTCTAATAGATGCAATTCGGACAGTTGTTCGATATTGTTACTACAGATAACTCCCTCCCAGAGACAATAATCTCTGTGCATTCCCCATGACGTAGGAGACGTTCCGTTGCAAGAAACATTGAATTCTAAAAAAGCTTCATACTCTGTTAGAATTAAAACAATAATAGAGTGCAAAGAAAGAGAACAATGAACATAATTTTATAACTAATGTTAGATGTCTTATCTTACAAATGAGAAAACAACAATAAATCATCATTTGTAGTACCAACTCCATAGCACAAAAGGAATTGGGAGAAGAGTAGAAATAAGTTCGTCATAGTCAAACGTACAAGGCAAAATCTAAGAAAAGATTCTAAACTTAATAAGTAGATCCGGCTTCAGATGGATCAGCCGGAGTACTAAGCTGTTCAGCACGGAGAGAATCGATGGTCATACGGTATTCCTCAATTTCACGACGCATTCTTACTTGTTCACTTATGAATTCTGTTTTCTCGGCAATCGCGACAACATAACAATTTTTTAAAAGATTGTGTTCTTGCCGAAGGATCTTGAACCGGTCCAATAGATCAACATATTGAACAATCACATGATCGTACAACTCCTTATATAAAATATACTCATTATAGTCTGCATCTTTTATGTGCAATTCAAATTCATCCTTCATTTTTTTTATTGTCACACGGACGACATCTTCTTTGGCAAATAAAAGATTAGGGGGCGGAGCACCCCAGTAGCGAACAGTTTCAATAATTGCATGAACATGTGCTATTTGAAGATCTATGTTGGAGGAAGGAAGTTCGAAAAAAGTGGTTTCAAAATTTTTGGATCTTTTAAAATATAAAAACGATCGCTTTTAATAATTACAAAATATTTTAGCATTCATAATTTAATAGGAAGTATAGTATATTTTCTTTTACGAAAACATTTTTGCAAAATTTGCTATTTATTCGAATTATTTGATCACACTCTATAAAATACTCGAAGCTTCTTGAATAAAGATTTATTTGAAAATAATAAAATGGAGAAATAAAAAATCGTTAGTTCTATATTGTCATAATTTTTTTTTGTCTAATCTAACAACTTGTATCAATATTTGATGAAGTCAAAATCTCAAAAGTAAGACACTTCGCTAGATCTTTTAAATTTTTTGAAATTCAAATAATGAAACACAATGAGTTTCACCTCATATTCAAATTTAATATAAAAAATATATATTTTTTAACTAAAAAAAAATGTGGAATGAAATATTCATACATATGTATAATTCTATATATTTGAGCACATGATTTTACTAGAAATAAACACCTCTTAAATATATATATATATATATATATAATGAACTTGTGAGTCCAATACAAATTACAAGGCAACACCTCTTAAATCAAAAGATTTGCCAAAGTAATAAGACGAGTGATGTATGCAAAGAACGTGGCGAAACCGATCCACGAAACACTTCCTCTGCAACGGCATGAACCCAAAACCCAAAACCCTTCCGACTCCCATCGCGGGGTAACCCCTCCCTTGGCCCCCTACTCCGCGTAGCCATGTGGCGGCGCTTCTCCTCCTCCTCCTCCTCCTCCTCCCTCTTCCACTTCAAACTCCTTCCTTTCTCCTCCTCCTCCTCCTCCTCTTTGATCGCTAGATCTCTTTTACCCCCTCCTCTTCCTCCTCATTCTCCTTCTCCTCCCCTCAATGCGATCGCCAGATACTTCTACTTCCCCACGGCGGCGGCGTCGGCGGCGATACGATCGTCGCCGATAAGATGGATGTCGTCTTCTCCGGCGACGGTGAGCTTGCTGAGGTTGAACGATCTGAGGGACAACGAGGGGGCGAGGAAGAAGAAGAAGCGGAAGGGGAGGGGGATCGGGTCGGGGAAGGGGAAAACGGCGGGGAGAGGGCACAAGGGGCAGAAGGCGAGGGGGACCGCGAAGTTCGGCTTCGAGGGGGGCCAGACCCCGCTCCGGCGCCGCCTCCCGCGGCGCGGCTTCAAGAACCCCTTCAGCCTCACCTTCCAGGTAGAACCCCCCATCCGGACCCTTCTTTTCATCATGGTTTATATGTTTATGCTCTCTTTCGGTCCATGATCTTGTGGTCGGTGTTCCTACTTTTCGATCTAAATCTAATGCTATCTCATTCTCGCAAAGCAGGATATTTTGTTTTACTAGTCATAAGAATCGACAGGTATTGAGTTTAAATTTATGTGGATTGAGGGATATCTAACTGTTTAAAGACAAAAAATATAATATAATAATGCATGGATCAGGGCTATGAATTTGATGGAATTATTCCAAGGTTGGACCTGGCTACAGCAAACAAAGCTTCATAACAACTTTAGAGCAATGCGTTTAGCGAGGATCAAGTACTGCTGGAAAAGATTTTTAGTTATATATATGACACCCCACTTCCCACGGGGTCACCCATCCTAGAACTACTCTAGCTCTAGCACGCTTAACTCTCATGTTCCTCTTGGATCTTGCTACCATCCAAAATGCTATAGCCGGGTTAGAGATTTAGTCCTATTATATCATTTATATATAGGACTAATCCAAATTCCGGGGGTGTCACATTCTTCCCCCCTTTAAGCCCTGACGTCCACGTCAGGCTCAAGCACACTCACAAGCACCAGGCGATGTGAGACTCGTCTCGCTAGCCTTAGTCGACCTTGTAGGAAGCTGCACTCCACCTACAACGGTCATTAGCCGGGGAGCCACACTCTACCCGCTATATAACCCTGGCTCAGCCGAGACTCATCTCACATTTCCGGCTGATGAATGGCTCTGATACCAACTATGACGCCCCACTTTCCAGGGGGTCACCCATCCTAGAACTACTCTAGCTCTAGCACGCTTAACTCTCATGTTCCTCTTGGATCTTGCTACCATCCAAAATGCTATAGCCGGGTTAGAGATTTAGTCCTATTATATCATTTATATATAGGACTAATCCAAATTCCGGGGGTGTCACAATATATCTTTGTTTTGATACTAGGGGTAAAGTCCCTAAAAACCAAAAAGCACTTGAATGCCTTGCTCCAATCCTGTTGCAATGGAGGAATGGACCTCCAAAGTACTTTTTGTTTTTTTTGTCAATCGATCGCAGCTCTATTTTTTTTGTGTTTATAGATTTTTAGCTTACATTAACATTACCGACTAAACTTTACAAGGGATTAAAACTGCGATCTATGGCCTCATTTGGTAGCGCTGGCATTTTTTTTTTATATAAATAAAAAATTCTATGTGGTTAGAGCCTTAGATGTGCCAGCGGATGGACTTCCTACTCTTGTAATCATTAGCTAACTTGCAATGCAACCAAAACGGATGCCAAAAGACATCTTATTTGAGGACACAAAAAGGCAGAAAAAGTTAAACGGTTAAATCACTTCTCAATCCAACCTCACACTCCATTGCATAGAATTTGTGTTTACATTTTAAAGTAACAAAAAATGACCACAATACCAATTGAGGCCTACAACTTTATGTAAATAAAGAGAATGTTTTTTCCTCATTATCTTTTTTTGCTAAAATATGTCAAAAAATACCTTCCTTAGTTTATCTTCTTGTTTCCATTTGTCTGTTGTTGGGGATCCAACATGGCTGAGTTAACCTATTTGTTGAAACTATGATTGCATGAGTTTTCATCTTAATTGAAAGTGTTGTATTTACTGTTGTAAGATATTCATTTAAAGAATATGCTATTTTTGAAGATTTGACTTATGCTGGTTTCTGTGTCAACTACTTTCTCACACCAAAATTATTGTGACAATTGGAGATTAGAAATGTAGTTGTAGATGAATTGATTTTATATTAACTACTGCATGATGGATATTTTCCAGGTCTCTCACCTGTGCACAAATATTATTATAAACACCTGCACCTTACGTATATGTTCAATAAACTTTCCCCTATTTTGATCTGTGTATCTTTAGATGTTGCATTGGTTTCACTGTTTTAACTGGTTCCTAGTTACATTTATATTGTGAACAGCCAGTTGGTCTGGGAAAAATTGCGAAACTGATTAACGCAGGCGAGATTGATTCATCAGAGCTTATCACGATGAAGATCCTCAAGGTACTTTCGGGCTATCGTGCATTTCTACGTTTTACAGCTATTTTGTCTGCTGAACATGAAGGTATGGTATTTTCATGATGTTAGGATACAGGTGCTATTGGGAAGCAAATAAAGGACGGTGTGCGATTAATGGGTCGTGGTGCAGAACATATCAAATGGCCAATTCACTTTGAGGCAAGCTTCTTTTTTCCTTGTCGTCTCTAATTTCATATCCAAGTCAATTGTTGATCTTTGTGTGTATCCTTCTGCTTTCACTTTTCTGTGAATATTAAACTAAACATACATTTTATAAAATGTTTTAACTAATAAAAGCAAACAGAAAAGAGTGCTCAAGTGAAAGGGACTTTTGTATATATATATATATGGAATTGTGTCGTAATGTTAGCTAGTTATGAGCTTCAATTTGTCTTTGTGCTAGCTGCTGCTTCCAGTTTCACCTTGCTTTCAATGCTTTATAGTCATTAGTACTTCAATTTATGACTAGATTGCAATTTCATTCTGCAAAAATAACCAGTAGTTGCAAGTTGACTTGTGATATACAAACTGAATTATTTAGAAACCAGTCTTTGTCAAGTTTTGCTTCTAGTACCCAAACAAAGCCTCTGTTTGGGATTGAGCTAGTGCGTGATGCATCATGTATCATGCAGCACTTGCATTGGGACCTTGGGCAAATTGTCGAAGCTCCATTCCCTCTGGTGCTCACATTAGCTATCGACTGTTAGCCTCTTGTTTTGTCTTTATCGATCTGCAGCAGTGAAGGCATCTACCAACTTGTTTCTGGTTGACCCAATCTCCGCATGCCACAACCTATGGGACCATGCTCCCAAACAGACCCTAAGTTTATTATACCACCGCAGGCTGCTTAAGCTCTATAAATGGATTCCAAGGAGGTAACTACAAATTCCATGATGCAAGAACTATTGTCTTGCTAAACAATATTGACAGGAAATTGGTACAGCTGTAGAATTCAAAATTGTACTAGAAATATGCACAACAAGCCTGTAACCACCAATCTACTTAGGCTTGTTAAAATAGAATGCTAAATCTGCATACATATCTTGATCATTTATTGCCTATATTCCTCTCTGAGACTCTTGACAACACTCCCATCGGACTCTATTTACTTATCAAGCACAGACATGCTGCTGTGTTTAAACATTTTCAACCGGCTTGGTTTCGTATGTACTGTATACCCAAATTGTCACCGTGTCCCCCAATTGTACGCATGCTGAAGCTGCTCAGTCTCTCTCTTTTGTTTTATTATTCAAACAAAATTTAAACAGTTGATCTAATTTTGTCTTCACCTTTAGTTTATGGCTAAAATGCAGAAAACCCACTAGAAATATGTGATTTGCATCTTATCTACACTCGATGGTCGAAGTGTAACTGATTCCCCCTCAATTTATTGTAAAAAGGTACTGCAAACTTTTACCCATTTACAGAAGGAAATGCAAATCACAGTATTAACAACGGGGTTGATTTTAGCTTTCATTTCCTACTGCACTCTTCCGCTGCAAAGCGATCCAAATGATTGTTGTGCTAATTATAGTGTCCCAATAATCTTTTTCTTGTTTTGCTATTACATTTTTGTGATGACTTCCTTTCCTGCGCGCGGTCCATAACTCTTAGCCGAACTAATCATCTCGTGTTTCATTTCTATCTTGATGGTGTGTAGGTATCAAGGGTCACAGTTAGGGCAAAAGCAGCAGTAGAAGCAGCTGGTGGGTCGGTGAGAAAGGTCTACTACAACAAGCTTGGCTTTAGGGCACTGCTCAAGCCTGAGTGGTTCGCAAAGAAGGGGCGGCTTTTGCCTAAAGCAGCAAGGCCTCCACCAAAGCAGCGTGATAAGGTCGATAGCATTGGCCGCCTCCCCGCCCCTACAAAACCGATACCTTTTATGCCTGAAGAGAAAGAGGCCGCAGCAGCTAAGGTGGCTGCATGAACCTGAAAATGTTAATCTTGTTTCACTCTGATCGGAATTTTGCTCGACGCTTTTGGGAGGGCAAAAATGGGTTTCGTTTGTACTTCTATAAACAAAAGCATGTTGGGTTTTATTTATTGGATCAGATTCAATCTGGTCATCTAGAAGAAGAATTTCTTGTTGCACTGCCATGTAAGATTAGACAGTTAAATTGAGTTGATCTAATAGAAAAAAAAAAAAAAAAAAAGCATGATATGGAAGCATGCTCATATTTTCATGAATGTGTGTATATGTTTTCAGTATTCTGGGCCACGAAAGTTGTAGAATAAAAACATTGAATCAGAGAACTAGACCATGCAATTTTACATATACATATTTTTCTCATATTTTCTTGTACTATGGTAGCAGGCGAACTTACACACCAGTATCAACCTGTTTATACTTTAGGTAGGAAAAAAAAAAAAAAACAAAAAACAAAAGAAAATAATTGTGCTTAATGAATGCAACAGCACATGAATGCTTATTACAATTTCATTATATTATTTCTTCCTAGGGAATTAGTATAACAGAGCTAGTTTTGCTATCGAGGTCACAAAACAGTCTTAATTTCTGACAAAATATATTGTATCTATTCTAGCAAAATGCAATAGCAGAAGCGCGGAACCAATATTTTTAGTATCAATTTGTTTTCCTTCTTTATAGGGTAATGCTGTTTTTGATCTCAAATATTGATCCAAGTGTATTCACAAAATACATTGTATCTGCTCTAGTAATTCTAAACTAGTTCTTTAATCATCGATTCCCTTTCCCCTTTCCTTCTTTGTAGAATAATATCTATAATAATTCACCGGGGACCATGAATTGCAGCTTTCAGTTTTGGCAATTTCGGAGTAAATAGCATTACCCTACAAAGAAACAGTATGGAGCTGATTGAAATCAGTATTCAGTATCCTTGTTGGATCAAAGAAAACAATTTTCTGTTGCTTTTATGTTATCTTAGGCAGTATAAATTGGTTGATATTAGTATTCATGTACCTACCTGGCCCTCTCTTTTCCTTTGTGTACCCTCATACCAGAAGCAGAATTAATTTTCTGTTGCCAACCTGCTTTTCATGCATAAACTAGTGATAGTCCTGCACTTTGCAGCAGATTTTTTTTTTTTTTTTTTTTTCTTCTGTGAACCATGATTACATATATGATCAATCACCAAAGGATAGGGTATTTTGGCCTTAGTGTACTAAGGGCCCGTTTGGTATTAGAATTATTTGGGGATGAGGGGATATACCCCTGATCCCTTCAAATACACCAGAAACTACAGGAATATTTTATTCCAGTACAACTAGAATAAGTGGAAACCACTATTCTCACTCTTTCCAACCACATCCTTGCTTTTTTCTTGAATACCCTCCCACGTCTCCGAGGCACCATCCCTCACCTCATTATTACATAATAAAGCTTAGAGCAAAAAGGTCATTTAAAACAACTAATACTCTTTATTCTTTTTATTCCTCATTATCATACCAAATACAAAATCTCTTATTTCTGGAACCGTACCAAACATTTTTTTACACTAGTTCAGTACTTTATACTTATCCCTAGAATAGCTAGTTCTTTTTTATTCCGCTACCAAATGAGGCCTAAGAAAATAAATTTGAGGGCTCACATTCAATCGATCATCACTCTGTAAATAAAAAGGATGATAAATTATGTGCCGTTAAGGATGAATATATAAATTTTGATTTATTAGTGCACATTTGATCTAAACTAGGCTAGGATATATATCATGCAGTTTCAATTGAATAGATATAATTAAAAGTCATCCGGATTGCAATCAATTTAAGTCAAAAGAGATTGGAGCTGTTGGATCTTCATTAAGTGATATGGGAATAATTCGAACATTGCACAGGTCCATAACCAAATATAAGGTTATATGAGTCAATACATAAATGTACATTTAGGACCCATTGGATACATAAACGTTCCGCCTAGCATGTCCCTTTTGTTTACTCAAGAAAAATCTAATAATCAGGAGATGAGAAGTATGATTGGATGCTGCAAATCAAATTCAGGCTCCAAGTCACTTTTATGAAAGAAGATGAATCACCTTGCAGTGAAAAGTACTGGTAAAATATTATTGCCATGAAGATCTTTAAGAAACCAAATGCAAACTCTTAAATGATGGGTGGTATGCAATTGTTAGAGCAAATGTTTGACACATACAATTTGGATCCACAAGGTTCGAGCATATATATATATATATACATGTACGTAAAATTAAATATTTGGTCAGTTAATATTGTATTTTGGTAAAGTAACCCATCTAAGGCCCAAAGTAACCATTTGATCAACTATTGGTGGCTTCCAACTTTTGGCTTAATTCAGACTGTAACAGGAATGACGGGAAGCCTCCTCTCCATCCCTGGCTACCTGCCGCCTGCTGTCGCCTACGAAATCACCTCTATCATTTGCATAGGGCCAACTAGTCAACTCGTACAACCATAATTTCTATCCGAACAAAGTATAGAAAGAATTAGAAACATTGCCAAAACACCACCCTCCTAGCAGCAGATTATGAATGAAGGGCATTCAACTCCTCGTAGCTTCAATTTCCTCTACAGTGTACTTCATAACATTTTTATCGAGAAACATCAACCAAGCACTATGAGTAGTAATGCAACCAGTGATTTCGCAGTGTTGAACTGGTGCTCTGAATTCAAAGAGCCCTTTAAGTTATATTAGTAAACCCACCTGTTATAGAGTAAGGATGGAGAAGACCAAAGCCATTGTCGAAGAAAAGGGCTTGGCGGAGCAGGGTTTGAGAGCTATTCAAGGAATACATGGAGGAGCAGGGCTTGCGCACTGTGGCCCCAACTTCTGTGAGGGGCTCAAGGAAGATGCTGCTGCTCCGACGACATGGCTGGAAAGAGGGAGACGAATGAGTGCTCAAGCAAACTCGGAATGCACTCACCTGGAAATGTGACCGGAAAGAGGGCATCATACTACACTATTCAGTGGACACCTTGGAAGAGTTGATGTTTCCTAGAACATAGCAAGAAGGAACCTAACCTGGAAGGACCGCTCCTCAACACCTAAGGTATCTATCTAATCATGAGCGGGACAAGAGAGCTCAAAAGTTGATTAGGAAAACACTGGGCGAGACAACCTCGGAGGACAGGACAATTATCAAAGAATCTAAAGATACCTTTGCAGACAGTTGGCAGCTGCTTGAAGACAACACACAAAGTTTCCTGGGCGGATCAGAACGGGATTCCCCTAAGCACAAGTGAGGTACCTTTGGTAGGCTCTACGCTAGGGACCAACAGTAAGCTTAGAGCTCCACCTACTGCTGTCCTACTGAAGGACATTCATCGGAGAGCACAGCATAATACTCGGTGGATCTTCAAGGGAGCAGCACGCAACTCGAACGCACCAGTGACCCCTGGGAAGCTGACCTATAAGGAGGCCCTCCTCAAGAGCCCTCTCTCTGTGAAACATTTTGTGCCATAATACTATAAGAAGAGTCCTCTCCACCCCAGTGTTCGTTGGCCTCCTTTTAAAGTCAAGTGAAGGAATAGGTGTTTCAGGTGTTTGGGAAGAGATCACCAGATTTGTCATTGTAGAGAACCTCTGAGGTGTGCGGCGTGCTTGCGAACTGGGCATCTTGCGCACAACTGCCTCTCCCGTAGCTCCGCCTTGCCGCAGAAGATGCATAGGGATGGAGAGTTCAGACCTCCATTGATGAAGGTGTTCATCCCCTTGTCGGAAGATTTCAACAATCGACAACTGCAAAGACAAAGTTCTATGCTGGCCGACGTTATCGGAAGGGCCAACTCGGGTCATTTTCTTTAAGAAACTATTGCTGCGGATCTAGCCACTCGCTTCGGAGACTTTTCCACCAACTTTCTGGTGGCTAAGCATCGCGCACAGGACTTTGTCATCCTCCTTCCACAATGGGTAAGACCGGAAGACCTCATTAATAGTGGATTATCCCGTCTCCTGTACTGGCGCCTCCGCTGTTTCCCTTGGGATCCCTTCAGGAATGCAAGACAATCCAGGCTCACATATAAAGCTTAGATCAAGCTGATCAACCTCCCATTCGAATGCTGGTCGGTAAGTAGGGTAAGCGCAATTGTAAACGGCTTCGGGCGCTCCTTAAGGGCTGATGATAACAACATAAACCTGGTGCACCTTATTGGATTTCGCTGTTTAATTGCGGTAGATGACTTTACGAAGATACCTGAAAATTTATCTCTCACTCTGGGGGATATTATCATCTCCGTTCTTGTTTGTTTGGAAAGTATAGCTCCGTTCGGGGGAGAAGATCGGGGTACTTTATTTGTAGGGGGAGACCCCTTTGAAGGTGGAGATCAAACGGACCCTCGGGGGAAGCAATTAGCTAGAAGGGTGTTCAACTTGGGAGACGTTGGGGAAGACCGCGACTCGAGAGAAGGCAATAGATCTAGGAATAGCAGTTCTTGGAATTCTTTCGAAATTCGTGATAGACGACGAACTTCGATACCTGGAACCCTGGAGAACAGGAGGGCGACCCCGACCTCCGGCAAGGCTTCGGCGAGCACGTTGGCTGGCACTCCAAAGCTGTCTGGGTCTGCTCCGTTGGGACGGGGCCCGAGGCGCCTTGACAGGGAAGCGGCGCCTAACACTAGTTTGGCTGTCTTCAGCACCCTTCGTTCGAAGCAGAGCCCAGGTGACACAATTGTGGCAAGCTTCTGTGTCCCTCGATCACAGAAGAGTCGTGGAGGTCGCTGCTCAGACACTTCTGGCATCTTTTCGGCTAAGGGGGAGACCTCGAGAGGAGTCGGTTTAAGAATGAAAAATGAAAAATCTCTGGTGCTGTGGGATGAGGTACAGGTGGGTTTTAATATTGTGCACTGCCCATTGTTGGAGGAGTCCATCGTGGAAGATCGAGCAGCAGCACTTGCTCCCTGGTTTAGATCAAAGGGGATTGTTCCGAAAACCGAGATTTTGTAGGGAGGTGATGTGGACTTGCCTTTTAGGGCTACCTCTAGTTACTCATCCCTCGGGACCCTGTGTGCATTCCTGACCGGGCCGAAGTTTGGGCCTCATTGGAGGGGAGTCAAGGCCTGGCCATTTGGGGCCTCTTGTACCCGACGTTTGGCCGCCGGCACCTTACAAACGTTTTTTTTAGTATCCTGCGGCCCATCCTTGAAGCCCTGGCACCTCTGTGGCCCAGTCCGATAACTTCAGCACGAGGACTGATTTACGAGGCCTTGCTGTCAGAGGAACCCAACCAGTTTCGACTTGCTGGTTTGGCAGAGAACTCCGCGCCTTCGTCTGGAGTGGTGAGCGGCGACAACTCCCTCTCATTAGGAGTGGCGACAACTCCCTCTCGCTACGAGCGGCTCGCATCTAACAGCCTGGCGGGCAGAGGAGCCCCATCTGCTTCGGCTTTCTAGTCTTGCGGGGATCTCCGAGAATGCATTTGGAGTCGTGATCCGCGACAACCCCCTCGGGTTCGAGAATGGTACAAATATAAGCTGTGGTACGTCGACATATTTGGAAGGAATGATTATTTTGAAGGGAAAGGTGGGTGAGATGCACTAGAAGGCTTCTTTGGCTGCTCCCCGGAGAAGTCCGCGCTTTGAGAAACGCTTGGACGTGCACTCTCTCGACAAGGCGATAGCTCGTAAAGCTACTTTGAGGGAGGGAGCCGCTTCGATTCCCTCGAGTGCGATCAATCCCAGCGTAGGCGAGTTCATCGCAGGAGATCACCCTACCGACCTTGACGCCCCAGCTCGTCGCAAAGTAAAAAAGAAGAGCGCAAAATGTGGTATTAAGCTGAACGACGTTGATGCACGTAGCTTCCTGGAGTTCCTTCGGTCTTCTGCCTAGGCTGTTCAACGGGAAAGGAGGTGCTGTGTTGTGATAGTTGTTTTTATCTTTTGTTATGTTTTATGTACTTAGCTGGAATGTAAGAGGTCTCAATGACCATGTTAAGAGAGGGTTAATGAAGTCTGTTGTAGCAAGGTGTAAGGAGTCGGTCTTATGTCTACAAGAAACTAAGGTGTGCAAGATCTCCTGTTCCTTTCTTTGTTCGTTCGCGGGTCCTCGTTACGACAAGTGCCATTTTATTCATTCGGAGGGCGCTTCGGGCAGGATCGTCACTCGTTGGAACTCTAGGGTTTTCGAATGTACGGAGGTGTTATTTCGGGATTTCTCGCTTATGTTACATTTGAAGCACTTCTCTAGCGGTTGTTCGTTTTATATTACAAACGTGTACGGATCTTTTACGTGTGAAGGAAAGGAGGCGTTCTGCAGTGAGTTTGCGGCGCTTAAAGGAGTATGAAGTGGACCTTGGGTGATGTGTGGGGATTTCAACTTCACGCGCAACCAACAGGAAAGAAGGGGTAGAAACTGGAGTAGAAAGCTTAGTGCATGTTCTCCAATCTGATAAATGAACCGGAGCTGTTGGATCTACCTCTGGCAAACCAACAATACACGTGGTCGAACATACAAAGCAATCCAACTTTGGCTAAGCTTGACCGTTTCTTGATCTCCACTGAGTGGGATCTTACGTTTCCGCTCTCTAAAGTCACGACACTCCCTTGAGTAACCTCGGACCATTTCTCCCTACAACTTGAGACGAGGGAGAATTTACGAATCAAATCGTTCAGATTCGAGAAGGTGTGGCTCACTCGAGACGATTTTTCAATATTGATGCCTCTTTGGTGGAACGAAACTACGCATAAAAGCACAAGTGTACTCACTTTTGTAGCTAAATTATGCCACTGTTGCAAAAGAATCAAAGAGTGGTGTGCGACTAACTTTTATAGCATTTTGAATTCGAAGAAGACCATCTCTGAGGAGATTCTTAAGTTAGATTTGATGTAGAAAAGCCAGAATTTGACCTCGCTGCAACAAGAGCGCCGCGGGCTGCTAAAGACACAGTTGAGACGGATTGTAGGAGACGAGGAAATTCTTTGGAAGACCAGAGCCAAACAACATTGGTTAAAAGAAGGGGATGGGAATACCAAGTACTTCCACGCTATGACAAATGGGAGGAAACGAGCTAATCATATCGAGATCATTGAGGATGAAGGGAGACGTTTCGTAAGGGGGAACGAGAAGTGTGAGTATTTCTACAACAAGTTCAAAGAAAGATTTGCCCCGAAACCCCTCCCCTCTCCTCCCTCCCCTCCACTCCCCTCCCCTCCCCTCCCCTCCCTCCCGGACTATAGGAGACTGGAGCGAAATTTTCAGCGACCGAACCTTTTTATGTTCCGAAGAACTTACAACTCCCTTTACGATCGAGGAGATCAGACCGACCACTTTACAATTGGGAGGAGAAAAAGCATCTGGACAGGACGGATTCAACCGACTGTTCTTCCAGAAGTTTTGGGAGGTGATTAAAACGGATCTTTACAATATATTTGAAGATCTTTTCGAAGGCATCTTGAACACTGGACCTCTAGACTACTGTTATATTTGCCTTATCCCCAAAAAAGGAGCTAAAACAGCTAATGACTTCAGACCGATCTGCCTTATTAACAGTGTGCAAAAGATCATTTCGATAGTTCTAGCTAACATATTAGAGAGGAAAATGCATAAGATTATTTCACCATCGCAAACGGCTTTTTTAAAAGAAAGGTTAATCCTGGACTCGTTTGTTACCGCAAGTGAGATCATTAATTGGGGTTCGAAAGTTAGTATGGAATGTGTTGGTATAAAAGCAGACTTCGAAAAGGCTTTTGATAGAGTGAATTGGGATTTCCTCAGATGTATTTTAAAATGGTTAGGGGCTAATCAGAAATGGTGCGGCTGGATTGAACAGTGTATTTCAAATGCCAAGGTCGCTATTTTGATCAATAAGGCTCCCTCGAAATGGATCAAACTTATAAGGGACCTACACTAAGGAGACCCTTTGTCCCCTTTCCTCTATCTTCTAGTTGCGGAAGGAATGGCTAGGATGTTGGAAAGAGCAATTAGTAACACGCTTCTTAGAGGGGTAGGTCCAACTGACGAGACTAAAATCGCGATTATTCAGTATGCGGATTATACTATCTTCTTTTGCGAAGCGAAAGAGAGACAGGTTCGGAACCTTAGGTTCATGTGGCAATTATTCGAATGGGCATCTGGCCTCAAAATTAACAGGAACAAGTTGAAGTTTTTCTATTTGAGCACCAAAACCAACAGGGGAGAGAGGCTTGCAGAGATCTTAGATTGTAAAGTCGGAACCTTCCCTATTAGGTATCTTGGGCTTCCACTAACAAGAGGTAGGATACGGAAGGAGGATTGGTGGAGCATCATAAATAGAATCAAGAAAAGAATTGAAGGTTGGCATGCCAAATTACTCTCTCAGGGAGGAAGACTTACCCTTGTCAACTCGATACTCTCCAACCTACCACTTTACTTCTTTTCCGTCTTCAGAGCACCTAAATGGATTCTACGTCGTGTCGACTCCTTGCGGCAGGCTTTCTTTTGGAAATAGGGGGTTTGCATTTTGGGGGGGGCACTGTTTGGTGAACTGGCAAGTGGTATGCAGGGATCAAAAAGATGGAGGCCTAGGAATCTTAAACCTAGATAACTTTAACACTGCGTTACTGGCAAAATGGTGGTGGAGGTTTTTCTTTATCAAGCATAATATTTGGGCCTCTCTTATCGAAGGAATCTATTACACCCGTAGGAGACCGTTTAAAGAAGGGGCCTCTTTCAAACCTTTCTCTCAGTGGTGGCAGAGTGTCCTATGGACCAGAGAAGTATTTAAGTGCGACATCAACTATTCGGTTGGAGACAAAAGCAGGATGAGTTTCTGGTTAGACATTTGGATAGGCTGCACCTCTCTCTGTACCTAATTCTTTCCTGTCTTCAGCGCTGTGCAGAGCAAATTATGCCGGGTGAAGAATTGCTCTTGGGGTAATGGGTGGAGATGGAGAAAAATTCTTTCGGGATTTGCACCAAGTTCACCCTCGAGGAAGAGTTGATAAGGAATCTAAAAGAATCGCTTGCAGACACGCAATTAACTAATGGAAGGGATGTCGTTAGATGGAAATAGACGTCATCAGAAATGTTTTCAGTTAATTCGATGTATATATTTTTGCAGGATAGTAGTGTTCACGACAGGCGCTTCGTTCAATTGTGGAAAATCAAAATTCCTCTGAAAGTTAAAATTTTTGTTTGGTTTGCCCTAAAGCGATGGGCGCTTACAATATATAATTTACTAAAGAGAGGATGGAACGCAGATGATATCTGTGTATTATGTGGGAGGGCAACCGAGATGGTAGATCATCTTTTTGTTTGCTGTGATATCTCCAAATGTCTACTGGAGGGCTTACTCGCAAATAAGACGGTAGCACGCTCTTTGCACAACGGTTGATAAACTGTGGGAAGCAAGTAGAACTAAAGAAGGAGATTAAGGGAGAAGAAAATTAGTTACAATAGCCACTACGTGGTGGACCATTTAGCTTGAGCGTAACCGAAGACGTTTTGAAAATAAGAAACTCGAGGTAGGGAATCTTTTAGCGCTCATCAAATCAACTGGTTCGGATTGAATCTCTTTCTGTGCGGGTTAACCGAAGACGTGTTTTTTTTTTTTTTTTTCTTCTCGCCCCGTTTGTGTTTTGAGGCTTGGCTGCCTCTTACGTGTAGCCGAATTCATTTTTCCTATAAATAAACCGGTAGCATGCTATCTTCTCTCAAAGATATTAATACTTTACGTAAGAACCTTCTTGCCGAAGGTGATACTGTGGATCTAATGGCAACTTGTGGAACAAGGTGATAAACGGTCAGCCTAATAGCTACTCTTAAACTCAAAGATCACAAGGATACGGTCCACAGAGCAAAACTGTGCGCCATCAAATTTCATCTTTCCCCCTTCCATTCCTTTATAAAGGACAAACGCGAACACGGCAGGAGCAAATCATAGCTGTGTTGTTGTGACGTAGCATTAGTACTGCAACCTGCGGGTAGAGGGCCACAAGCAGAGACCGGAAGGGCCGAGGGCGGCAGTGTTAGTACTGCAACCATAGGGCCAAGGGCTTCGCAAACAGCAGCTGAAGCAGCACTATGATGCCCCGATGGCAGCACAAACTTGGTCACCCTCCATACCTACAGCAACTCATGAAATCAGCTGCATTTAGAAAACACATTCATAGTGCATTACCAGACTAAGCCTAATACGGTTGAGGCTCCCAAGCAGAGCAGTCCCAAATCCAGCCAAATTGGATGATAACTGGCCGGGAAAGGTAGGCTTGGCACCATGTAAGATATTCAATCCCTATCCTGTTATTATTACATTGCCACTGCAAAAAATCCGAAGGATGAGACAATTGCACCCAAATGAAACTGCCCAAATATAATGGATCACACAATATGAACTAATAAATCACACGCAAACAAACATCATTTATGAGGTTTGCGACCTAAGAAAGGAGTAAAACACGGACAAACAATCAAAACATCAGCAATACACAAGTATACCATCTAACCTCCTCGCTAATATCGTCTTAAGCTTTGGTATACAAATATACACCAGCACCATCCAATAAGAAGCCATATATCAAATCATACTTTCTCATACATCCAATATATCGACATAACAACAAAAATATCAAACCAACGCCGCACGTTCTACTACCACTATCGATCCAGAGATAGGAAGTAAAACCGCATGAAACCAAACAAAATGGCTGAACAAACCTATAAAAGGCAACCGAGCTCAAGAAGAAGAGAGGGTGAGAGAGAGTTACCACAACTTCTCCATTTTCCCTCTGACAACCGCTGCCTCCGAAAATACCTGTAGTGCTTTTTTATGCAAGCCTAAAAGTCAAGCATATTTACTAATACTTCTTTCAGAAGCCAAATCTCAACCTCACAAAGCTTACATCACTAGAAAATACTTGCAAAGCCGCGAGAACAAACTAGAAACAGCCAGCTAACCCATGAAGCTTTTTGTTTAGAAGCACTTTCTGTGGACGATTGCAGGGCCAGATTCGTCGTACTCGGCCCTTGCGATCCACATCTGTCGTACAAAGATACCATCGTTAGAAAAAGATGGTTAAGGAAAACCAAATAGACGAAAGACAGTTGTACAAAGAAAATGATTATGCAAAAGAGCAAAATTTTGGTTAAGGGACACCAAAGAGATGAATTTAGTCGCCATCTTGCTACTCTATGAGTGCACCAAAAAGTTCAATAAAAAAGCTGTTGCAATCAAATCAGTTGTTCCAGAATACACACAAAAACTGTAACTAAAACCTTGAATTTCATTGAACAGATGGCAATTTTCGTCTAAAAGGGATTTCTCCTACTCAACTCGATGTGCAGAAAAAAAAGTTCAATATTCAACGACAGGGTGAAAGGTAAGAATGAGCATTTACCTGTTGGAACGTGCTGAGAGAAGCAAGAATCGAACCACCAATCCAGACACTGTATTTCCTCTCAGGAGGAGCAACCACCTTAATCTTCATGCTGCTGGGCGCAAGTGCCGTGATCTCCTTGCTCATCCGATCAGCAATACCAGGGAACATAGTCGATCCTCCACTAAGCACAATATTCCCATACAGATCCTTCCTGATATCGACGTCGCACTTCATGATAGAATTGTACGTGGTCTCATGAATTCCTGATGATTCCATACCAATTAAAGAAGGCTGGAAAAGCACTTCGGGGCACCTGAACCTCTCAGATCCTATAACCAGGGGGAGAACCAAATTTTTTTCTTGTTAGTGGTGGGCATTGATTTCAGCGATAAGCATTAGTTATCAAATCTGATAAATTTGAGAAAATCTTCTGTCATGAGTATCATATTTGTCCATTTAATGTGCTTGTAAATAACCTAAGAGACTTTTGAGGATAAAGGGTTTTCAAATCTGATAAGAACTAGAGAAGCTATGTTGAAAGTGGGGGACAAATCGACATCAATATTTTGAATAACAAAGAACCACATAATAAATTTTGGGTAAAATGCAGACGACTTCCAAGATATATCTCAATCTGCACTTTAACGACCTTGTCCAATCAAAACATTTGAATAACTCACTTTGTGATTTATTAGAAAATCCAGTGCTTTACTCCTTACAGAGGGGATAAAAATGTTAAGAGTTTTATAAATCTTGGGCGTTACTGGAAGGTTTTGATTATCGAAGGGGGTGAAGTGCAAACTACAATATACCAAGCAGATAACGGCATTTTACCCCTTTTTTTAATGTATCAAGATCAGTGTTGCATAATCCTACAGTAAATTTCTGGATTCAATATCAGTGTTGCAAGATCCTTTAGTAACTTTCTGGTTTCTAGGGAAGCTCCATTCATACCTATAGTGATGACCTGGCCGTCGGGTAATTCATAAGTTTTTTCAACTGAAGAGCTGCTCTTAGCGGTCTCCGACTCCTGCTCAAAATCTATGGCAACATAGGCTAGCTTCTCCTTCATGTCTCTGACAATTTCCCGCTCAGCAGTGGTGGTGAAGGAGTAGCCTCTTTCAGTGAGGATCTTCATCAAGAAGTCGGTGAGGTCACGTCCAGCAAGGTCAAGCCGAAGAATAGCGTGGGGAAGCGAATATCCCTCGTAGATTGGGACGGTGTGGGTCACACCATCACCAGAATCAAGCACGATACCTGTACAAAATTGAATAGAGTTGTTATCAATTCACAAATTTTGATTAAGAACTTAGGGCTAATACACATCTGTTATAGCAATCAATTCTAACAGAAAATTTGACAACCAGAAAATCTTGGAGCTTTGCTACAGTGAAGAACGAAAATTCAAAACCCCAAAAGCAGAAGGTCCAATTTGGAGCTTCTACATTCGCCGCAGAGAAGCTGTTGAGGGGAGCTGTTTACAGTGAGTCTCCTAACAGCACTAATCAAGCCAGCTTCCCCGCTCAGAGTTTCAATTTTCACAACTTAACCCATGAAGTTTATCCCATATAGCAATCAAGTCTTTCCGTCAATCTACCATCTAAAAGACCATCACATTAATAACGCGGTTGGATTTCAATGCTAAAACAGCATAAAAAACTCAGATTATTTTATGGAAACTAGCAAAGGGGCGTAATTGGCATACAAGATAAGCTTCAGGAATTACATTGCTAAATTAGAATACAGACAGAAGTCAAAGCACGACAGACTTCAAGGACTAATTGAAAGGCAACAATTTAGAGAGCATATGTTTACTAGAGCACACTTTGAAGTGAGTATGTATACTTTACAAATATAAATTTCACAAACCTATCATTATTTTCTGTTTCCAAAATCCCCTCAAGTATTATTATAATTTAATGGTTTCCTTAAAAAAGTCGCAGAATATACCATCAAGTGGAGAAAATATTCCGTCAAAATAGTTAGAAATACTGCTAACTTCTGATGTATAGGTACTGACTCGAATATAATGTAAGTTGGGTAGAAAAAACATAATTTTAAGAAGTTCATGTAAGGCTCTTCATTTTTGCCAATTTGCAGTTGAACAAGAAAATTATTTTTGCTCAGCAATTCAATACATACCAGTAGTACGGCCACTGGCATAGAGGGAAAGGACGGCCTGGATAGCAACGTACATTGCAGGCACATTGAATGTCTCGAACATGATCTGGGTCATCTTCTCCCTATTCGCCTTTGGGTTGAGAGGAGCTTCGGTCAGCAGTATAGGATGTTCTTCAGGAGCAACACGGAGCTCATTGTAGAAGGTGTGGTGCCAGATCTTCTCCATGTCATCCCAGTTGGTGACTATACCGTGCTCAATCGGGTACTTCAAGGTGAGAATACCTCTCTTGGATTGTGCTTCATCACCCACATAGGCATCCTTCTGGCCCATACCAACCATAACACCGGTATGTCGGGGCCGGCCAACGATGCTGGGGAACACTGCCCTAGGTGCGTCATCACCAGCAAATCCAGCCTGCGAGAATGAATGGAGAGTAATTCAGAACGCAAAAATATAGAAATTCAGAACAATTTTATTCTTTTCCTTGTTTAATTTATTTTGAAGAAAAACTGAGGCAGTCTGGATGAGATGCCAACCTTGACCATTCCAGTTCCATTGTCACAGACGAGCGGCTGAATATCCTCAGCATCAGCCATTTTTTATGTTTCTGTCATACGTGAAGGAAGACAAACATATTATAATCAAGTAAACAAACTTTACTGCTATGTTGAGAAAATGCATTTCAAACATTTTCATCGTACCCAACAGGAAAGGATGATAATCTCATCATTATATGATAATCAAATTTATCTATTCCGACTAATAGCAGGGTATCTCTCTGTATGATTTCCAGATTCATTACTATCCTCGATTTTCAGCCACAGAAATCAACTGTCAAGCATACCTTCCAACACAAAATGAATGATATAATACAGCATAATTTTGCATGATGTGAGACACGAGCTTTTTTCAAGGAATACTGAATGCTTGACAATCTATCTTCAACAAAATTACAGTTATTGGTCTATTTCACGGAGCAAGAAAGACGCCAACAACAGTTAAACTTTCAGTACAAACTAGAAGTGAACAGATTATTAGGATGCAAAAAATTATTACAAGTCCTACTGCATAGCTGAATGAATCTAATGGCTTGAGTGATAAAATCATATAATATTTGCACACGAACCACTAACAAAATTCAGAAAAAAAAAAAACATGATATCATAAACTGATCAATCTTCTATAGGTGCTTCATAAACAAAATTCACAAATGCATGTAGTTTGAGCAAGTAAAGAAAGGGAATTAAAAAGATCCAAATGGGACCAACTAACAAAATAGCAGGAGAACACAGCATGTAAAGGACAAGACTAGAAATCCTTGAAGACCTTCAAAGCAAATCCGCAAAGATCATCAGTAATATTCCAGATATAATTGCTATACATGTTCCGTGCAAATAATTGGAAATTTCCCTTCTACAGCTCACAAGCATAGTAATACGTATTTGAGATCAAAGGAAGACCACAGATGATAATCGAACTCGGAAAATATTGACCCGAACTAATATAAATCAAATTCTCGGACAACTTTATCCGACAAAACTCTAACCCCACAGACTAATCTACAAATCAAACCTTGAAGATCACAGATGACAATCAAACTCATAAGATTTTGAGCCACTAAAACCATATAAATCAAATTTATAACAACTTTAGCCACTAAAACCCCTAACAACACGCACCAAGTACTAATTAAAACTTGAATATCACAGATGACGATTAAACTCAGTAGATTTTGAGCTGAAATACAGATCAAATTCTTTCAAACTTTACCGATTGACTGATCAAAACCGGATGATCATAAAAGATGATCAAACACCAAAGATTTTTGATCCAAAATATATAAATCAAATTCTATTACAACTTCATCTTACTTTCAAAAAAATATATAACGACATCATCTTCTAAAACCTAACCTCGCGCACCGGTCTACTCATCAAAACTTGAAGATCACAGATGATGATCAAAATTAGAAGATCTTGAGCAAAGCTTAATTTAAATGCTAAAACCCTGACCTCGTACACCGATCTACTAGTCAAAACTAAAAGATCACAAATAATCAAATTCTATGACAACTTTATGGACTAAAACCCTAAACCTCGCGCACCGATCTACTAGTCACTACTAAAGATCACAAATAATTATCAAACTCGGAAGATTCTGATCCAAACAATATAAATCAAATTCTATAACAAGCTTTACCTCCTAAAACCCTAAACCTCACGCGCTGATCAACCAATAAAAACTAAAAGATCACAAAAAAAAATGATCAAACTCGCAAGATTTCGATCCAAATATACAAATCAAATTCCTCAACAACTTTATCCACTCAAACCCTAACCTCAAACTACAAAATCAATGTGTCTACTCAGAATTAAGACCATTTTTTTAGCAAAAATCAACACATCGGATGATTCAGAGATCGGCAAAAGGGAGTTCTTCGCCGATACCGCAATAAAGAAGACGAGATCCGAGACGAATCGCCTCCGATTCCTCCGCTCGTCGAAACCAAGGAAAGAGAACGAGCGAGAATGTGAGAGAGAGAGAGAGTAAGAAGGAAAGGTGCCGTGCTCTTAAATAGTAGGCGTACTAAATTCCAACTCTCGGCATACTTTTCGTAGCTCAAAATGTAGTAAGACCCCTCAACTATAGCGTATTGCGAAATTCACTCCTCAACTTGATTTTTTTGTTAACAAAAAAAGTATGTCAAACGCGCTTAAATTTGTCTCAATCACTCTAAATTATTCAAATTTTGAAAGATACACAAATTTTTAATTTGTTTAATTAATCATCTAATTCTAAATTTTTTTAAAAAAATTATTAACAACAAAGAATAGATAAACAGAAACTTAAATTACTGTTGTAAAATATAATATTTTACAAATACGTTATAAAATTTTAAAACTTATATGACTTTTTTAATAATTTTTAAAAAAATTATATAACTAAATATAATCATAGCAAAGCAATATATAATAATAATCTTTATAGAATATGTCATAGAAATTTATGTTATGTACATAAAAAATGAAGAGTTTATATAACCTTTTTTTTAATAAATTTTAGAAGTTTACATAACTAAATATAATGAGAACAAAGAAGGGTCTGTTATTTTTTATTTATTTATTTATTTATTTATTTATTTATACATGGAATGAACCCTTTTGTTTTTTTTAGGGTAATGCATCCAAACTTAATTATTATTGTTTTTCAACGGACAAAACTTTGTAATGCATCCAAACTTAATTATTAATTTTTTTAAAAAATAATTTTTAAGTAAAAAATAAAAAATTAGTCGATTAAACATTACAAAGTTGAGGATTCTCGATTCCATTCCTGAATTACGCTAAAGTTTAAGGCTGAGGGTGTAACTGCATTTTCTACTGCTTTCTAAGTATCGATCCACGCGTCATCTGGCAATTAGGCACGTGGCATGGAAACAGTGGGGCCCGCATCGTAAGTCCACGTGTCATTTTATTGTGGATCGTGAAGGGTGTTTGGTGTTCTAGAACGAGTATGCACGTAAACTCACCGAGAGAGGAATCGTTTCGCGCCACGAGGGAGGTAAAAGAGACAACAAGTTGGGAAGTGTGGGACCAGAGGGAATGACCTGGATTGGGTCTCCTCCTACGTGGAATCTTGACCGTAGGATGGGATTTGGACGGTCGGTGGTCAAACCGTGGGCAGAACTTTCGGCGGTCGCTGGGCGGCGGCGGCGGCGGCGGTGGTGCCGCCCTAATGCTGTCCAAATTATTGGATATTTCATATTTCATCTGCACATTAGTCGGATTCAATCCGAATTGGAATTCAACCTAATAAATTATTCGATACTAACATTTAGTGAAGTATGATAATTATTTTTTATAATTTTTGTGCTTAGGTAAAGCGATGTGATTTATTTGTATTGTTTTTTTTAACATATTTTATTGAACTAGGACAAATTTATTAAAATATGAGAGATTTATGCTTTTATTTGATTTAATTTGATTTATATTCGGTCCATATTTAATTTTAAGCGAATAATACATAAATAGTTAATCTGTTCGAATAAATTTTACAAATATATTAGCAATTTAAATATATAATTTGAACTTAACTCGAAATTAAATAAATATGATATAAATTTTTTTAAGAATACAAATAAAAATATTAACTATCATCTAGGAACCATAGTTAGTTAATTCGGATTCGGCAAAAATTCGGTACGGATATAATACGGATAAAATTTGTATCATAATTTTAAAATTCGTTGAAAAATTCGGCTAAAAAACGGGCTCGTCAATTATTCGGATACGTGATTTATACGGAAATAATACGTTCACTGATTAAAAATTCGGGATCAAAAATTCGGCTATTAAATTTAAAAAAAAATTAAAAAATTATACTATTAGTATAAATAATTATAATTTTTTAAAATAATTTAATCAATTTATTTAGAAATAAATAAAATATTCATTTAGAATAAAAAAAATATAATTTTAAATTATTCCCGACAAATAATTTTAATTCGGATTTTCAATAATTCGCGAATAATTCGTGAATAATTCGCGAATAATTCGCGAATTAACTAACTATGCTTTGAAAAAGAACGAATTTTTCACCCAAAAATTCGTAATTCGTGAATAATTCGCGAATAATACTTTTTGATTCAAAAATTCGCGAATTATTCCGAATTTTTAGAAAAAGTCGGAAACGACATGTTTAATTCAGATTCTCAATAATTCGCGAATAATTCGCGAATTAACTAACTATGCTAGGAACATATTTAGTGCCACATCATCAGGTGGGGGTTGTGACGCAGACGTGCGGGGTCCGCGGATGGAGAAGGTCGTGCCCGCACGCCAACTAACAACAGCTGGCGACCGCAAGAGGGACGACAAGCTTTTGGAATCAAGTTGGGGAGTAACGTTTCGTCTGAGCTATAAATTTTTTTATATTTAAAATAATTTATTATTTTAAAATAATTAAGTATAAGAGTTAAATTGTGTTTGATTTAAAAGTTGGTATTCTCTGTAATAAAAAAAATTATATTTGGTTAAAATTTAAGAGGTATAATTTTTTTTATTCCTGGGATAGCTTGCTATTCCGGGATAATGAAGTATAAAAGTTAAATTGCGTTTGGTTGAAAAGTTGGTATTCTCTGGAATAGTTAAAATTGTGTTTGGTTAAAATTATGAAATAGTAGAGAATAGTGAAAAAAGAAGATAGAATTTTTATAAAAATACCAACTTTGTTCTTAACTTTTTTTATAGAAAAATTAATTTAATTATTATATTAAATTTGAAACAATTTAATTATAAATAATAAATTATATCTTACGTTAAAAAAAATAATATTTTTTATTTTATATTATATTTTAAGAATATAAATAATAAATTATATTTTATATTATATTTTATATTATATTTTTTATATTTTTTATATTTTATATTATAATTTATATTTTATATTATAATTTATATTTTATTTTATATTATAATTTATATTTTATATTATAATTTATATTTATATTATAATTTATATTTTATATTATAATTTATATTTTTTATTTTATATTATATTTTATATTATAATTTAATTATAAATAATAAATTATAACTTTGTCCATTCACTGTCCCCAGGGATAAAATCCTATTCCATGGGGGGGGGGGGAGGAATAAGGCTTAACGGATTATCCCAGGATAACCCTTTAAGTCAGGGATAAAAAAAAAAAATTATTTCATGTCATTTTGTAACACTGTTTGGCAGGAATTGGAGATAAAAGGGGTTATTCCCCCTTTATCCCCCAACCAAACTGGGCCTGAGGGTCTGTTTGGGAACCTCCAAAAACAGAGTTTTAAGCGATATTATTTTGTATTTTAAAAAATATTATTTTTTTTATTAGTTAGTCTGTTTAGATTATTAAATAATAAAAAAATATTATAATATAAAATTAATGTTTCAGAGTATTTTTTGAAAAAAAAAAAAAATTAGACCGGCTAAAAAAATTTCCTATTTTGCGTAGGATTTATCCCCTCGCCATTTTTAGCATTTCGTATTTCTTTAAAAATATAAAAATTAAAAATTAAAATTTTAAATTTTAAAAGTAAAATTTATTTTTTATTTTTTATTTTTTAATTTTTAATTTTTAATTTTTAATTTTTAATTTTAAATTTTAAATTTTTAATTTTAAATTTTAAATTTTATTTTTTTATTTTTTATTTTTTATTTTTAAAATTTTATATTTTATTTTTTATTTTTAAAATTTTAAATTTTAAATTTTAAAATTTATTTTTAATTTTAAATTTTAAATTTTTAAATTTTAAATTTTAAATTTTATATTTTATATTTAAATTTTAATTTTATATTTGAATTTTTAAATTTTAAATTTTAATTTTTTAAATTTAAAAATTGAAATTTAAAATTTAAAAGTTCACATTCAAAATTTTGAATTTTAAAATTCAAATTCAATTTTGAAAATTTTAAATTTGAAATTTAAATCCTAATTTTAAAATTTTAAAATTTTAAAATTAAAAATTTATATTTTTAAATTTAAATTTTTGTATTGAAAGTTTAAATTTAAAACAGATTATTTTTTTTAAAGTTCACAATCCAAACAGTTAATTTAAAACAGAGTATTTTTTTAAAGTTTATGATCCAAACAGTTAAAAATAGAGTAATATTTTTATAGAGTATTAAATTTTTCAATATATCCAATACGTTGTAAAATAAAATTCTATTTTATTTTACAATGATTGTCAAACAGGCCCTAATTATGAAAATTTTGAGAAGGTTAAAAAAAAACATATCATATATTTTTTTTTAAAAAAATACTATTTATACATTCTAAATAAAATATATATCTATAAAATATATAGATATATATTTTATATTTTATTTATTATAAAATTAAATAAATTTTATTCATTATTTTAAAATAATTAGTCATAGAATAAATTTTACTAGTTATTTGAAAATAATTAGTAAAAATTTCTCAACCTAAAATGGATGGGAATATGAGAATATGAATCATACATCTTATTTGGAGTGTATGAAATAGTATTACTCAATTTTTAATATAAAAAAAATCATATTATGATAAAAAAATTATTTTGCCAATAAACTTACCTAATAGTTTTCTATTAATTCTTTTTGTTACTATAATTATAATGAGTGTAGATAATAGAAAAAAATAATATTATTAATGTGATATATTTTATAAATGGTTAAACAAATATATAAAAATAAAAAAAACTTTTATATCAAATTAATAATAAATTAATCAAAATATATATCAAATTTATATATTTAAATTTAGGGGTCCCTGAAAACCTATCGAATAATAAATATATATTCCTACAAAATTTAATTTTTCATATTTATCATTTCAAAAATTCTAAATTATTCATATATATTCCTATGGTTTATTACCGTTTATATTTTAACAGAATATAAATAAAATATCTATTTTTTCCTTACAAATATATTTCTCTACAAATCATGGTTATAATATAAAAAGGGTAAAAAAAAATAACCTAACTAAGATTAAGCATTTAACCTATAATTAACTAGATTTTTTTAACAGAAATAGACGATAGAAATATATATAAATAACGTTGGATTTTTGAATGGATAAATATGAAAAGTTGAATTTTGTATGGATATAATTGCTATTCGATATGTTTTCAAGAACATGTATGTAATTAATCTTTATTATATGTTTTCAACGGAAAGAGATGATGATGTCTAAATCTCGTCGTGGCCTTATCCTAAGCGTTCTATACTACTCTATTAGACGTCAACGTGGTTTATTTATAGGTTAGAAACTCTTTGGAAAGAGATAAGAATAAAAAACAATCTTATCTGAAATTTTCCTGCTCGGCGGTCCGGACTGGCTTAAGTCTGATCCGGACTGTCGCCTTTTGACATAAATTTTTCAGAAAAACTGGTTCGGAGTCCGAACTCAAAAGAGGTTGATCCAGACTGTTTATACGATTCAACAAACACAGAGTTTGGGGTCCAGACTCAACAGAGAATGATCCGAACTGGAATTCCGCATGAACCAAACCATGTTCGGGGTCCGGACTGAATGATTCTGATCTAGATCCTGAACACTCAAAAAGTCCAGTTTTTTATTTTTATGTAATGAAAAATTATTCCAAGTGTTTATAAACTATAAGGTCCTGTTTGGTTGGGGGATAAAGGGGGAATAACCCCCTTTATCTCCCAATTCTTGCCAAACAAGAGAAAAAAAAGTATAAGGATAAAATTTTAAAATATTCTCAGCTTAACGGGTTATTTCAGAATAACCCGTTAATTTCTATTCCACCTCCCCCCTAAAATAAGGTTTATACCTAGGGGCAATGAATGGAATTTTTTTTTTTTATTTGCTTTAGCTTAGCTTCCTATCTAAGACTATATTTACTAAAATATACTATTTACTAATTATGTTTACTAATTTTATTTAATAAAATATGCTATAAAATATAAAAAATTATTTTATATTTTATTTACTAATTATGTTTATTAATTTTATTTACTAATTATTATTTACTAAAATATACTATAAAATATAAAAAATTATTTTATTTAGGTAAGATATAATTTATTAACAATTAAATTGTCATTTTAATTAATTTATAATAATTAAAATTAATTTATATATATAAGGTAAGGGTAAAATTGGTATTTTGATAAAAAATTTATCATCTTTTTCTACTATTCTCCACTATTCCGTAATTTTAACCAAACATAATTTTTTTTATTACAGAGAATACCAACTTTTGAACCAAACACAATTTAACTTTTATACTTGATTATCCCGGAATAGCAAACTATCCCAGATATAAAAAAATTTATACTTCTTAAATTTATACCCGAACCAAACGGGGCCTAAGAATGTATTCGGATCATCACAAATATTTAGTTAAACATAACTGATCCTTTTGAATCCATTTTTTTTGAGATTGATGTATGTGATCCATAATTCTTCAACTTCAATTTTCAAGACTCAAAACACTTCACGAAATACGCCAATACAAAAATCCTTAACGGGGACTATGCTTCGCGCCGGTCGGTTGATTGGGTTACTCTCGGCAGTATTGAAGTGATGCATACATCCTTATTATATTGTCCATTCGCAGCATTAGAGGCATAGTTGTGATGACCCGGACTTTTGTAGCAGCTTTTGCAGCTTTATCAGTGACTATAGGAAGCTCACACAGTGTTGTGGAGCTTGTAGAATCGAAATTGGATTTTTAAAATGGACCCGGCGCGAAAATCGGATCAATTTGGCTTTCCGGGGGCTTTCGGCAAAATTTCGGATGAGAATTTGGAAAATCGGACAGCGGATTTGGACTCAGCGCGCGAAAACGATCAAAATGGTGTATTCACTTTATTTTCGGCGCAAAATTACTGTTCACGCCGGAACAGTAATTCCGGCCGCCGGAAATACTGTTCCGGCGACCGGCGGCAGGCGGCGAGCGGCGGCGCACGGCGGAGCACAGCGGCGCAGCGGCGGAGCAGGGCCGCGGGCGGGCACGGGCGGGCGCGCAAGCGGGCGGTCCACAGAATAGTCGTGCACCGGGTGCACGGAAGGTTGAGGTTGCCACGTGGCAGCTCCTCATTGGTCGGGCGGCGTCAAGGAGGGCGGCCTGTCTGGGACACGTGGCGACTTCTGGTTGGCCGACACTTTCCGGAAGACCCGGCGCGTAGACCGGGGGCGTGGACCACGTGAACCGCGTGGTGACACGTGGCGTGTCCCTATTGGCGGGTGCACGCCGCCCACGTGCTCGAGGCACGTGGAACACGTGGGCGGCTGGGACACGTGGCGGCGCCCGATGGGTGGGCGCCGCTGTCCGCTGTTTGGCGGACACGTGTCGCGCCCGGGCTCTTCCGGGCGCGCACAGTGTTCCCGAATTGGGCCGCACTGTAGCAGCCCAATATTTTCGGGCGCCCGATTCTTGGGACACAGTGGGAATTTTGGCATTTGTTTTCTAGGCCTATAAATACAGCTCCACTTTCCTCCCTTTCTGTTCTTTTTCCGAGCTTTAGAGAGAGAATCTGAGGGTGTGTCCTTAAGAAGACTTCTTCCTCTCTCTATCCTCCATCTCTCTAGGAAGTTTTGGAATTTTTGGAGTTGCCGACAGCGAGTCATCTGCGACGCGGTGCGCTTCGACGTTTCCTCTTTCTCGGCCCATTTCCGTCGCAGTTCAGTCAGAATTTTCCTGTGCGCAAACCAGGAGGAATTTTTGGACGATTTCTTCGGCAGCATGTTCCTGAGAGGTAAGGCTTCGATTTCCGTGTTGATCGTTTCACTTTATTTTGGGTTCTTGGCACGGTTCCCGAGGCATCTTTTGACCCCATTTTCTGTGATGGATTTCCTGGACATCATGAGCTTGTTGATTTTATATCTTGGCGTAGGAACATCGGATCGAGGCGTTTAAAGAGTTGATTTTGATCTACTCGTCGCAAGGAACGTCCCCGTATTTTTCTTGGATTTTTCTGAATTTCCCGAAAGTGAGAAATCACTGTTTTTCCAGAGTTAAGTGCTACAGTTTTTATTGGGGGATTCTTTAGGGATGGTTACCTTGTCGAATTTATATCTTGACCTGCAGAACTCGGATTTGGACCTGCAGGTACTCGTTTCGAAGGTATCGACGCGAGGATCGCTGTGATATTTTTATTGGAATTTTCTGGGCACTTTCAGCAGGTGAAATAAGGACATCTTTGGGACTGAATTCTGTATGTGTTTGCGGGGGTAGTTTTTGAGATTTATGGACTTTATGTTGTACCCAGGAGAGTTGCGGGTATTACTGGACCCTTTGGAGTAGGAGATTTGGATTTCCTGGTATTTTCAGCTGTGGGATTTGGACAGTCAGCTCTTCAGGTGGGTAGTTGTTGCTTACCTCTTACTGTGATTTACTCACTAAGTTTATTTAGAGGATTCCCCGTTTGGACTTATTGATTGATTACCATGCATGATTGAATGATAAAAATGCGAGCCTATCATTTGAGATTAATTATGTGGATAAAGCATGTTGGAAATATTACTGGGATAATATTGTTGTTGGAATATGATCTTGGAGATATTTTAATAGTGATAATTAACATGCCGTGTAGCACATAGATTTTATAAAAGTTGGTTAAACGGATTAAGTATTGGGACATGATGACATATCTATGTGCGGGTACCACTTTGAGATTTATTATGGACCATGGATTATATACATGTGTAGTTGGCTGATGATTTTAGCATGATGGTTATATTTATGCGGAGCTATTAATTAATACACATGTGGAGTTACTGTTTGATACTCTTTCTTTTATCTTTCTTGAGGACTGTTGCATGCTTGTTTGGACATCTAGATAGGCCACTATTTATTGCTACACTATCATATTGGGATTTGACTTAGGAGAAACCATGATTGTTTTCTTTCTCCTTCTCATTTTGACTTTTGATTCATATTGCTCGGGTTCGAGCAGGGGTTTGGGATAGTGTAGTCGGGACCTTGGAGTCTGGGACAGGTCGTACTTGATTGTGGACTTGTGGGGTATTGCGGTAACCGTGGACATTAGGCGGTTGACCGGATGTTTACCTTTGCATCAGATTGGGGTTTCTTTAGTGGAGGGGTTTTCCACTTTGATCATAGTCATGATCCAGTCCTGCTTTTATGATACTTATGACATGGTTACTTTCCTCGTGTGGGTAGCTCCCCTCGAGTGCCACTTCGAAGCGTGCGGGGTACCAAGTGGGTACCGGACGGTATTGACTCATTGCTATCACTTTGGTGTGGATCAGGTTGCACGATGATGATAGCGGCAGCAGGCGGTACCAGTTTTTACTGGTGGCTAGATTGGGTTTATTTGGACAGATGCGGTTACTGATGCATACTTACAGTCATTCATTTTGGCACTGCATTTAGAGGCATACTTGTGGTAGTTCCTTTTTATTTGTAATCTTATAGCTTACCTCTTTCTTCATTCTTTGTCTCTGGTAGACTTAGTGGGTACGTCGGAGTTTGAGGCTTTACCCACAGGGGGAGGCTACTGGTTTACTAGTGGTTCTCACCCCCACTGTTGTTTTTCTCTCTTTCTTTTCCTTGTTTTGCAGAGGCTTCTGCAGGAGCTGCTGGGCCATCGGCAGCTGATCGAGGTGAGGGGATCGCTGAGTAGATAGATCTCCTGTGAGGCTGTGAGTTGCTGTTAGACAGATATTGTACCCTTTTTTTCTCAGACTGTAGTAGTTCACTTTTATTTTGTGGTCTGGCTTTGGCCAGCTGGGTGTATTATTTTGGTGAGCTGGGAGTTTATTGTATTTTTATAGTTTTTATTTCTTTTCCAGTCTGAGATATTATGTAGTACTTTAGTTCAGCTCTGTATTATGCTCTTTTATTGTACATTTATATCTGAGCAGGTTACCGACGCTTCGTGTACATGGAAAATTCCGTGTGCATGGCGGATCTGTTGGCGAGCCCGGGTTCTGGTTTCCACCCGGGGCGTGACAGATTAAGTTGGTATCAGAGCTTAGGGATAGGTCAGTTGGGACTTAGAAAACCCTAGGCTTATGTTGGACCCTAGGATGATAGGGCGTGAGAGACGTGATGTTGTTGGCGAAAGTCGGTGATTGGGTTATTTGACTCTTCCGATGAGGGAAGAGGGATTGACATATCTTGTTTCTGTGAACGGTTATGTTGGCTGCAGACAACATAAAGTTACAGAAATAGGGGGATGTCTTTGACTTTCGCTAGATTGGGTCGTGCGTGGTTACGTCCTGACTTGTGTTTTCTGTTGGCAGGATGCCTCCCCGACGTCGGATTACTACTCGGGGTACCCTTACACCCTCTGAGGAGCCGGAGCAGACCGGATCTTCGGAGTTGAGTGAGCTGAGGGCCATGGTGGCCCAATTGGCGGAGCATACCCGTCGGCAGGAGCAAAGGATTGACCAGCTTGTAGCCCAGAGAGAGGCGGCGCCGTCCCCGACTGTTTTGGAGGCCCCTGTATCACCTGTACCACTTCGTGTGCCGACGGCGCCATCATCGAGTAGTGGGGCTCGAGGAGCGGCCCAGCCTTTGACCCCTTCTCAGGAGGAGTATATCGCGGAGAAGCTCACCAAGTTCTGCCAGTATGGACCGCCTAGATTCTCGGGGCAGAACGCGCGACCGTGGGATTCGGAGGCTTGGTTATCTTCGATGGAGAAGCTGTTTAGGGATTTCTTCATCGACCCGAAGTACAGAGTGCACATGGCAGTGCATTGTCTCGAGGGGGATGCTGACGCATGGTGGCGTCGGGTGGAGCCAGCGGAGTTCCAGACCACACGACAGCTGCCCTGGTCCGAGTTCCGGCGTATGCTACTTGGAACGTACTTTTCTGGGAGCGTGAAACGGAAGCTGGAGGACGACTTGAAGAATATCCAGCAGGGAGACAAATCGGTGCAGGAGTACTACCAGGAGTTTATGCAGTTGCTTAACTGTGTGCCTTTCGTTGCCCGTGATGGACCGCATGAGGTCGAGTTGTTCGAGTCTGGTCTTCGACCTGAGATCTATACCCTGGTGCACGCTCGGAGGCTACAGACCCTTGGTGAAGCCGTTGAGCAGGCACTGTGGGTGGAGCAGGGCAACACGAAGATTGCCAAGAGGAGCGGGTCGGTCGCACAGAGTTCTGAGAGGAAGCGACCAGCACCTGATGATGGAGGACAGGCTAGTTCTTGGAGACCGCCACAACCGTCGCGGCCTCAGTCTCATGGCCAGGGGCATTCTGAGCAACAAGAGTCTGGTGGACCCCAGAGGCAGCAACAGCAGCAGCCGCAGCAGCAGCCACGACGTCGTGACAGATGTATTTTCTGTGGAGAACCTCATCTGTCTCACACCTGTGATCTGAGGTGGGGTCGTTGTTATAAGTGTGGACAGTCAGGCCACGTTCGAGCTTCATGCCCCCTATCGACTTCCACGGCACCATCTTCAGCCTCGGCTCCTAGTGCATTTCGACAGAGGACGTCAGCTCAGCAGTCTTTTGCCCCAGTGAGCAGGTCACCTCCCTTCCACTCTTCTGATCACTGGCCACCGGCTCAGAGCGGTCGGGTATATGCCGCTCAGGTGGAGGACTTTACAGCAGCCGATTATGTGGTGACAGGTATTATTTTACCTTCTGTCAGTAGATTTTGCATTGTACTGCATTTGAGCATCCTAGTCATTTGTTAGGAGTATATTTGCATCATTGCCTGGGTTAGGGGTAGGATGGTTACCACGTGCACGGGAGGTTCAGATTCCCGATCATATTTTGCACATGGAGGAGTGTCATTGGTCCTACCCGGTGTAGATTGAGTCCTAGATTTTACCAGCAGACCAGATGGCTGCGGGACATGAATAGGATGCTCGGGATGGATGGGTTGGCTCGGTACTTCACAACGATCGATTGTGCCGCGAGGATAGTGACCAGGAGGTGTTCGTGTACCAGGAGGAGTTCGTGTACCAGGAGGTGTTCGTGTACCAGGGATGCTAAAAGAGATATGGCGGCTCGAGCTAGAGGTTTGCTTCACATTTTTGAAGGAGGTTGCAGACAGTTTTGGGGGCTGGAGTCGGAGATGACGGACACCTACCCCTACTTATGTGAGGCATCGGACTATGGGATGCTGTTTAGTTTTATTTCGAGGACGAAACTCTTTTTAGTGGGGGAGGATGTGATGACCCGGACTTTTGTAGCAGCTTTTGCGGCTTTATCAGTGACTATAGGAAGCTCACACAGTGTTGTGGAGCTTGTAGAATCGAAATTGGATTTTTAAAATGGACCCGGCGCGAAAATCGGATCAATTTGGCTTTCCGGGGGCTTTCGGCAAAATTTCGGATGAGAATTTGGAAAATCGGACAGCGGATTTGGACTCAGCGCGCGAAAACGATCAAAATGGTGTATTCACTTTATTTTCGGCGCAAAATTACTGTTCACGCCGGAACAGTAATTCCGGCCGCCGGAAATACTGTTCCGGCGACCGGCGGCAGGCGGCGAGCGGCGGCGCACGGCGGAGCACAGCGGCGCAGCGGCGGAGCAGGGCCGCGGGCGGGCACGGGCGGGCGCGCAAGCGGGCGGTCCACAGAATAGTCGTGCACCGGGTGCACGGAAGGTTGAGGTTGCCACGTGGCAGCTCCTCATTGGTCGGGCGGCGTCAAGGAGGGCGGCCTGTCTGGGACACGTGGCGACTTCTGGTTGGCCGACACTTTCCGGAAGACCCGGCGCGTAGACCGGGGGCGTGGACCACGTGAACCGCGTGGTGACACGTGGCGTGTCCCTATTGGCGGGTGCACGCCGCCCACGTGCTCGAGGCACGTGGAACACGTGGGCGGCTGGGACACGTGGCGGCGCCCGATGGGTGGGCGCCGCTGTCCGCTGTTTGGCGGACACGTGTCGCGCCCGGGCTCTTCCGGGCGCGCACAGTGTTCCCGAATTGGGCCGCACTGTAGCAGCCCAATATTTTCGGGCGCCCGATTCTTGGGACACAGTGGGAATTTTGGCATTTGTTTTCTAGGCCTATAAATACAGCTCCACTTTCCTCCCTTTCTGTTCTTTTTCCGAGCTTTAGAGAGAGAATCTGAGGGTGTGTCCTTAAGAAGACTTCTTCCTCTCTCTATCCTCCATCTCTCTAGGAAGTTTTGGAATTTTTGGAGTTGCCGACAGCGAGTCATCTGCGACGCGGTGCGCTTCGACGTTTCCTCTTTCTCGGCCCATTTCCGTCGCAGTTCAGTCAGAATTTTCCTGTGCGCAAACCAGGAGGAATTTTTGGACGATTTCTTCGGTAGCATGTTCCTGAGAGGTAAGGCTTCGATTTCCGTGTTGATCGTTTCACTTTATTTTGGGTTCTTGGCACGGTTCCCGAGGCATCTTTTGACCCCATTTTCTGTGATGGATTTCCTGGACAGCATGAGCTTGTTGATTTTATATCTTGGCGTAGGAACATCGGATCGAGGCGTTTAAAGAGTTGATTTTGATCTACTCGTCGCAAGGAACGTCCCCGTATTTTTCTTGGATTTTTCTGAATTTCCCGAAAGTGAGAAATCACTGTTTTTCCAGAGTTAAGTGCTACAGTTTTTATTGGGGGATTCTTTAGGGATGGTTACCTTGTCGAATTTATATCTTGACCTGCAGAACTCGGATTTGGACGTGCAGGTACTCGTTTCGAAGGTATCGACGCGAGGATCGCTGTGATATTTTTATTGGAATTTTCTGGGCACTTTCAGCAGGTGAAATAAGGACATCTTTGGGACTGAATTCTGTATGTGTTTGCGGGGGTAGTTTTTGAGATTTATGGACTTTATGTTGTACCCAGGAGAGTTGCGGGTATTACTGGACCCTTTGGAGTAGGAGATTTGGATTTCTTGGTATTTTCAGCTGTGGGATTTGGACAGTCAGCTCTTCAGGTGGGTAGTTGTTGCTTACCTCTTACTGTGATTTACTCACTAAGTTTATTTAGAGGATTCCCCGTTTGGACTTATTGATTGATTACCATGCATGATTGAATGATAAAAATGCGAGCCTATCATTTGAGATTAATTATGTGGATAAAGCATGTTGGAAATATTACTGGGATAATATTGTTGTTGGAATATGATCTTGGAGATATTTTAATAGTGATAATTAACATGCCGTGTAGCACATAGATTTTATAAAAGTTGGTTAAATGGATTAAGTATTGGGACATGATGACATATCTATGTGCGGGTACCACTTTGAGATTTATTATGGACCATGGATTATATACATGTGTAGTTGGCTGATGATTTTAGCATGATGGTTATATTTATGCGGAGCTATTAATTAATACACATGTGGAGTTACTGTTTGATACTCTTTCTTTTATCTTTCTTGAGGACTGTTGCATGCTTGTTTGGACATCTAGATAGGCCACTATTTATTGCTACACTATCATATTGGGATTTGACTTAGGAGAAACCATGATTGTTTTCTTTCTCCTTCTCATTTTGACTTTTGATTCATATTGCTCGGGTTCGAGCAGGGGTTTGGGATAGTGTAGTCGGGACCTTGGAGTCTGGGACAGGTCGTACTTGATTGTGGACTTGTGGGGTATTGCGGTAACCGTGGACATTAGGCGGTTGACCGGATGTTTACCTTTGCATCAGATTGGGGTTTCTTTAGTGGAGGGGTTTTCCACTTTGATCATAGTCATGATCCAGTCCTGCTTTTATGATACTTATGACATGGTTACTTTCCTCGTGTGGGTAGCTCCCCTCGAGTGCCACTTCGAAGCGTGCGGGGTACCAAGTGGGTACCGGACGGTATTGACTCATTGCTATCACTTTGGTGTGGATCAGGTTGCACGATGATGATAGCGGCAGCAGGCGGTACCAGTTTTTACTGGTGGCTAGATTGGGTTTATTTGGACAGATGCGGTTACTGATGCATACTTACAGTCATTCATTTTGGCACTGCATTTAGAGGCATACTTGTGGTAGTTCCTTTTTATTTGTAATCTTATAGCTTACCTCTTTCTTCATTCTTTGTCTCTGGTAGACTTAGTGGGTACGTCGGAGTTTGAGGCTTTACCCACAGGGGGAGGCTACTGGTTTACTAGTGGTTCTCACCCCCACTGTTGTTTTTCTCTCTTTCTTTTCCTTGTTTTGCAGAGGCTTCTGCAGGAGCTGCTGGGCCATCGGCAGCTGATCGAGGTGAGGGGATCGCTGAGTAGATAGATCTCCTGTGAGGCTGTGAGTTGCTGTTAGACAGATATTGTACCCTTTTTTTCTCAGACTGTAGTAGTTCACTTTTATTTTGTGGTCTGGCTTTGGCCAGCTGGGTGTATTATTTTGGTGAGCTGGGAGTTTATTGTATTTTTATAGTTTTTATTTCTTTTCCAGTCTGAGATATTATGTAGTACTTTAGTTCAGCTCTGTATTATGCTCTTTTATTGTACATTTATATCTGAGCAGGTTACCGACGCTTCGTGTACATGGAAAATTCCGTGTGCATGGCGGATCTGTTGGCGAGCCCGGGTTCTGGTTTCCACCTGGGGCGTGACAATAGTAATGATAGATTTACATTTAAGTAGTTTTGCTTTTTCATGTTCTTATTGCTTTCTCCTATTTGCCTCTGATAGACTTAATGGATAGATCAGAGTTATCGATGGCGTACTCACTGAGAACTACTGGTTTTAGTAATTCTCACTCCCTGTATTGCCTAATTTTTGTAGAGTCCTCCGCGGTTGTAGCAGCAACAGCGAATCGTGATAAGGGGATCGCAGGCTAGATAGACCTCCTTCTAGTTTCTTTTTTGTTGGGGGCTGTAGTTGTGGGCCCAATATTTTTTTTAGCTTTTCATACTACTATACTTTTGGGTCTAGCTTTTCGTCAGCTGGTTGTATTATTATTGCTTTTGAGAGATGCATTTTGTATCTTGGAGTTTTATCGTACAGTTTTAGTTTTATATTTATCTTTAGTTTTAGCTCTGTTTTGCTCGATTATTTGGTTCTTTATATATTTGAGCAGGTTATTGACTTTTCGTGTCCGTAGGCTTCCCGTGTATATGATGAATATTTAGGTGGGCTCGTATTCTAGTTTACCTTGGAGTGTGACAACAATGATAAAATACTCTATATATTTTTATAAATAATATCACCACATTGTGTACATCTAATGAGTTTATATATTTTCTATAATTTTATCAAAAAATTTAAAAAACTTATTTGTTTGCATTTTTGTTCTAAATTTTGCTTTGGTTAATATCATTAGAAAGGGCACATAAATGGCGGTGAAAACAACCGTATACGATCATATTTTAATCAATTCATATACGCAACCAAATTTTTCTACGAATGCAAATGCAAATGTGAATATAAATCAGATATTAAACTTTGAGTAGAGTTTATATATTTTTAAAAGTACAATACCAAATATGCTATTGAATTTTTTACTATAAATTTTATATTGAAATTTGTATTATTGTAAAGTCAACTAAAGAGAGAGAAAGAGAAAATACAATAATATGAATCTCAATATAAATCTAATGATAAAAAAATTACAAATATATTTAGACTTATATTTTTAAAAATATATAAGTTCTACTTTTAAACTTTTGTTACCCATCTACTAAAAACATATTCTAATTGAAATATGATTCGAATATTCATGTAATAATATATACCAATATATAAATATGAATTAAAATATGACCGAACAAAATAGAGTGCAAGTAAAGCCCTACACAAATATTTAAATTTTATATATTTATATTTTTTTCAATAAAATTTAATAATTTTAAATATTAATATAATTTTAATATAAAATTTTAAATAAAATAAATAAGAAATATCATAGAAAATTACCTTATCTTCCTATAATATATATTAACTTCTATCTTATCTCATAATAGTATGGTTGATTGTAGTCGAATTTTTGACGAAATTATTCGGGTCTATATATTTTTAATATAAATTTAAATATAAATATATATAAAATGTTAAAATTTAAAATATATATTTAATTTTATTAAAAAAATATTATTTATACATCTTAAATAAAATATACATGTTAAATTTTATCTATTTTAAAATTTATACATTCTATACTCTAAGACCCCGTTTGGTTCGGGTATAAATTTAAGAGATATAAATTTTTTTATACCTGGAATAGTTTGCTATTCCGGAATAATCAAGTATAAAAGTTAAATTGCGTTTGGTTCAAATATTGGTATTCTTTGGAATAAAAAAAATTATGTTTGGTTAAAATTATGGGATAGTGGAGAATAATAGAAAAAAATGATAGATTTTTTATCAAAATACCAAATTTACCCTTACCTTATATATATATATAAATTAATTTTAGTTATTATAAATTAATTAAAATGATAATTTAATTGTTAATAAATTATATCTTACCTAAATAAAATAATTTTTTATATTTTATAGTATATTTTAGTAAATAATAATTAGTAAACATAATTAGTAAATAAAATATAAAATAATTATTTTATATTTTATAGCATATTTTATTAAATAAAATTAGTAAACATAATTAGTAAATAATATATTTTAGTAAATATAGTCTCAGATAGGAAGCTAAGCTAAAGTAAAAAAAAAAAAAAAATTTCATTCATTGTCTCTAGATATAAACCTTATTCCAGGGGAAGTGAAATAGAAATTAACTAATTATTTCAAAATAACTCGTTAAGCTGAGAATATTTTAAACTTTTATCCCTTTGCCTTTTTTTCTTTTATTTGACAAAAATTAAAGGATAAAAAAATTATTTCCCCTTTATCCTCAACCAAACTGAGCCTAAATAATAAAATGTTTGGATAGGATTCTTCTTTTGTTAAGCGTTGGTGTCGAATTTATCCCAATCAGTTTCATCTCCGGCAGTTTGGCAGCTCTTTTGGACACACATCAAAGAATTCCAGGCTTCCAACTAATATCTGAGTCGGCACTGACGCATTCACCTGAATTCCTGTACTCAATTCAACGCGTGTTCACACGTGCGAACTTATAGAGGGCACGCACTCCGATTTCTGGGCCCACTCAAATACACGCTCTTCAGTATAACGGTTACATATCACATCCAGTAACCGACACGTGGGCCCCACACTTTACTAAGCCCACATGTCCCTCCTACATAAGTGATATATAAAAAATGAGTCTTCGGTGTAACTCGTATATACAACATCGATTATGTGGTTGAGTAAGCCATGGGTTTCTTACACTCGAGTTGCTATTGCGTGCACCCGGTGTAGCATCCACTGTACTCCCAAGGCACCCTTGTAAAAATAAAAAACTATAATTATATTTATTATAAGTATTCAATATTATTTACAAAAAAATTCTTTTCTCTCCTAGCCCTTTTTTTTTTTTTTTTTTTTTTTTTTTTTTTTTTTTTTTTTTTTTTTTTCTGGCTCTTTCTTTAAAAAAACTCTAGATTTTGATAATTTTTTTTACCAAAATTTCACTAATAAATCTAAATTTTTTTAAAAAATTTATATATAATTTTAAATTTTTTTCTCTTAGTTTTCAATATTTTCTTTACTATTATATAAATACTTTCTTTTTTTTATTACTCTTATTTTTTTTACTAACTAGTTTATTTTTATTTATTATTTTTTTTTTTTGTCGAATATTATATAATAATCAGGTATATTTCTATAACGGTAATCAGTTAATTTAAGGTGCCATAAATTATGAATTCAAAATTCGTATAATAATCCGAACGATACATTATGAATTCAAAATTCGTATAATAATCCGAACGATACGGTGGATAGATAATAAAAAAAATAAAAAATATTAATAAAATATATTTTTATACATTTTTAAATAAATATATATAAAAAAAATTAAATATGGCGCATGGATTGTACAGATACATCAGGTTCAGGCATAAGTTCTCTATATGCAGGGCCCCACAACCTCATGTCACATCCGTGAATCAACAACACGCCCGCCGTACAGTTGTACAAAATCCACTCATCCAACGCCCGGGATTAACCCGACCCACCGAAAGGACACGCAAGTGTCATTTTCGTAATTAATCCCACGTCCGCTGCCCCGCCCCCGCGCCCGGGAACGAATTGTCTACAACCCCGGGTTGTAGCAATTACTACAACCCTCCGGAAGAAGCCAATAAGAGAAGCCCACGTGGCGATTCTAAAGAATGAAGATCCCCTCAACTTTTGCCGATTTTGTGAAGATCCCTCTCTCATTTCATATTTTTTAGAATTAAGTAATTTTACTAAAAAAAAATCTTGAAAAATTTCTTAGATTTAATTGCAATTTTATTAAAATTAATATTTTTAATTATTTTTAAACAATAGAGTCAAATTAATTAACAATTGACAACTAATGGAGTTATTGAATTTACTGCTAATTTTATTAAAATTAATAATTTGAATTAATTTTTTAGCTAATAACTAGTTAATTTAATAAATTTGATAAACTTTTTAATATAACTAGATATAAAAACTGAATTCCAAAATAAAAAAAAAAAAAGAATTTGAAGTGTCTTAATTAAAAAATAATAAAAAGTGAGGAGTACATTTCGAAATCGTCTAAAATTGAGGGTTCTCATTCAATGTGTTCCTTAGAATGGGCACGTGGCCATCTCTCATTGGCTTTATTGGGTTGTATGAAATTATCTACACCCGGGATTGCAGACAATTTGCTCTCCCGCGCCCATTCCCTCGGCTTCATCTCACCTCCACCAGCCTCTGCTTCTTTGCTCCTCTTTCCCTCCTCTTTCCTCTTTTCCTTCGCCAACAGAGCGCGTGACCATGACGGCGACGACTTCTGACGCTATGGAGGAGGATCCGGCGCCGGCTTCTAATATCATGGGGGAGGAGGAGGAGGAGGAGGAGGAGGATCCGGCGCCGACTTCTAATACGATGGAGGAGGAGCCGGCGCCGAGTTTGGATCCGGCGGGGTGCGGTGCTCCGCCGGTGAGCGCGATACAGTTGCTCCCGGAGGACGCGCTCCACAACGTGCTCCTCCGCCTCACGCTCCGCGAGGCAGTGGCCTCGCGCGCGGTGTCCCGACTCTTCCGCGACGCCTTGACGTCGCCTCCCTTCTTATCCCTCCTCCCCTCTCTCGGCCTCCTCCTTCTCCGCCACCCTCGCCCCCCCTCCCCCTCCTCCTCCGCCGCCTCCTCCGTCGCCGCCTCCCTCCACGCCTTCGACACCTCCCGCCGCCGATGGCTCCGGATCCCCCTCTCCTTCCTCCCCTTCCCATCCTTCTCCCCCGTCGCCTCGTCCCCCTCGCTCCTCTACCTCTGGGTGGATCCCCTCCCCAGCGGCGGCGGCGGCGCCGCTCACCCTCCCAAATCGCTCGTGGCTTGCAACCCTCTGGCGCGATCGTACTGCGTGCTCCCGCCGCTCGGATCCGCGTGGTCGCGCCACGGCACCGTCCTCGCCGGCCCCCGAGGCGCGGCGATCGTGCTCACCGAGCTCGCCGCGCTCACCTACGCCCCCGGCCGAGCGGATCGGTGGCTCAAGTACCCACTAACCCTGCCCTCGAAGCCCCGGAGTCCGATCCTCGCCGCCGACTCCATCTTCGCCCTCTGCGACGTCGGCACCCCGTGGCGGAGCCAGTGGAAGCTCTTCTTCTGCCCCCTCTCCGCCCTCGGCGGTGGCGGGGGGTCCGGATCCGGCCGGTGGGCCCCGCTCGAGCGGCACGTATGGGGGGACGTGTTCGAAGTCCTGAAGCGGCCGCGCCTCCTCCCCGGGGCCGGCGGCCGGAGCGTGCTCATGATCGGCGGGCTGCGGGCATCCTTCGCCTTCGATGCGCCCTGCTCGACGGTTCTGATCCTGCGGCTGAATCTGGGCACGATGGAGTGGGACGAGGCCGGGAGGATGCCGCCGGAGATGTACCGGTGCTTCACCGGCGCCGGAGAGGCCGGGATCGGGGCCACGATGTCGGTGGCCGCGGGGAACAACAAGGTAAAGGTGTTCGGAGGGGACGGTAGGGTCTGGTTTTCGGGGAAGAGAGTGAGAGGGAAGCTGGCGATGTGGGAGGAAGCGGAGGCGGAGGCGGAGGCGGAGGAACCAAGAGAGGCCGGGAAAGTAGGGTCTGGCTTGTGGAGTTGGGTGGAAGGGGTGCCGGGATACAGTGAGGGAGTGTATAGAGGATTCGTCTTCGATGCAGGATTCACGGCCGTGCCCTAGATCATTGATCCGGTGCGTCTGTCTCTTCACCGATCTCGGCTTAATTTTATTGCTGAAAATGAAGTATTTTGCATGATTTTATCTCTGGATCGAAATTTAGATTTGATGTTTGGGCATTGAGAATTATATGGGCTTGCATTTGAGGTTCTTGTAACATGATTCAAAGTCGCTAGATGGTTGTAATTTAAGTGGTTGATGTTTTGCTTGGTTGAGCGTCTGTAAGAATATTTGTTCGATTAATATCTCTGATGATAGCTAAACGACCTCAGTTGGCAGTTAATATGCAAATCCTTGATTTTTTTATCCAAGTTATTTAGGAATGAATGCTAGTGAAAAAATGAATGCATTATTGCACAAAGTTGTGCCTGGAACTGGAAGAAATGGTACTAGACAAGTTTTATCAAACCTGCTTACAACTCATAAGACCTCTAGAGGATAGTGCTTATCTGTTCTTCATAATCTATGTAACACGTAGAAATTAGCACACTGATTGCTTAGATGGAAAATTTAGTAAGATGATTTGGTAACTTTGGTGAAAAATGCTATGACGTGCCAAGTTCACGAATCGAAAGTAGCTTTCAGGAATTTTGATTATAAAAATGCAACGTAAGATTGAGAAGGGAGGTGAAGGGGGAAGAAAAGCGGTTCTACCTATTTGATTATGGCTTCAAAGAGTTTCCATCAGTTGAAAAGATTCTATGTTACTTTGTGACGGTAGTTAACTGTTTTGAATAGAGGTAGTTTTGAGAATAAATGGTGGTCCTGATTAAAGTTACGAGTCTAGTTGGGGTGGGTAGGGTAATCTACCTTCCTGTTTTGCTAGGTTCATGCAATCTTGGAACATCTATTTATCATCCCTCTAGTCATAGTAATAATCTAGATGTTGGAGGAAAGTAGCAGCTTTGATTTAGGGCTTTGTCTGCATCTCTCATGCACTGAAACACAGTTAAAACCAAAGAGCCAGATAAGTTAAATTCGATAGTTGTCTAACTGTCTATTAAAATTAATATTCACATGTGGAATCAACCGTCCTTAGCGCAAGTGGCAAAGGGCTTGGTGGTTCGAAACCTAGTTGCTTCATATTTTCAGCTAAGTTTATTTAAAAAATAAACGAAGCAGGTAGCATGCTACCTTTCTCTAAAAAAAGATCCACATGCGGAGACTAAGAAATAGTACATCTGCCACCTGTACAAGCTACACTTTGGATAAGAGTTAACATATCTGGACAAAGTTGGTGGGAGATCTCTTGGCTTTGGATATTCATACGAGACTTGTGAGGCTATGTTTGCGTCATTGCAGCCGAAGGCTAGTGCTTACCTGCTTCTGAATTGCACTTATGGTTATGTTTACCTATCACGACTCACACTGTGATGATCTAAACAGTGAGACCCATTTTTTTCCCCTTTAATTGTGTGATGAACATTGTTAATAAGTAAAAGTGTGGTTCCTATGTGACCTAATGCCTGCTTAGTTCTAATGCATAAATCTAGAAGAACTAATATTTTGAGATGTCTAAAACTCGACAGTGAAATACTCTGATGCTAAAGATATAAAAACAGAACCGCCAAATAAGGTTTTGGGTCTCATCTATGAGTTTCTGTCCATACGGAGGGACCGATGTGCTAACCATATGTAGTCGCTACTGCTGTCCAAGGCTTACCCTTGATTATGGAGCTAAAGTTCTATTTTGGCAGTGTCTTCACACACTGTAAATAGAATCTGCTTCAAAATTTTCAAGTTGCTTCAAAGTTTGAGCTAAGAGTCTGTCAAACAAATTTGTTGAATTAAAATAATAATGATCCTTGATTAGCCGTTTGATTTGGGTACATGTTTCTAAATTCACCCATGGATCGGCATTCCTCGAGTAGGAAAAAAAAATTCAAGTCTTCAATTTAAATATTGATAAAAAAAAAAATCAAGTTTTCAATTTAAATATTGATATAGGCGGTCTCATGTGATGGATAATCGAACAAGTTAGCTAAGCATTTCACCAACATCATCTGTGTCAGTATTATCGTTGTTAACTGGCAGAACTCTTTTTTTGGGATTTGTGCTGATTTTATGTGACCTAATCTTGTTCTGTTGCTTTTGTGATATGTGAAGATTGCATCTCCCTTTTTTTTTTGTAATTACTAAGAAATAAGGAGTTTTAACTGTTAAATAAACATGCCGACGCTTATCACCAGGAATCATACATTTGAAATACGTAGGCAGCGTTTGGTTTGGGAACAAGGCCTGGAATAAGACCTTGTTCCAGCCTTGTTCTCCAAACGTGTTTGGTTATGGATGAGAACAGTAGTTCTCGTCTTTCTGAAATAAGCTGGTATAAGACTGAAACAGTAGTTCCAACCTTTTTGTTGGAACAAGCTTGTTCCCACTTGAGAATAAGCTTAATTAAAATAAATATAAATTTAATCATTGTATAACTCTTTAATTAATCTAATATTTAGACTAATCTAATTATTTTATGAACTAATTATCTAACTATTAGGTAACTAACTAATTAATTTATTAATTTATTAAATTATTTGTAATTAATTAAATTATTTATTAACAATACTTATTATTGTTAATTAATTTATCAATTAATATTCACGGTTATCTAGCAATAGTTAATTAAATAAGTTAAATTATTATTTAATTAATTTTTTTTATGTTAATTAATGAGATAAAATATTATTATTTTAAAATTATAATTATTCTTATTCTCACTATTTCAATCTAATTATCCAAACGCTATTTTTCTTATTCTCGGAAACAATTCAATTTTCATCCAAACGCAAAATTGGTCTTGTTCCTGCTTGTTTCTGAGCTTATACCTATCCCTAGAATAAGCAGTTCTAACTTATAACTGAACCAAACGCAGACTTAATGTTTTCAGAACTTAGAGGGGAATTCAGGTCCTGATATTGATGCAAATCTTCACGTGGTTTATTTCCATGTTTTCTTGCTCAGATTTTTGAAACAAATGTTTAATGCATAGAACCGATGGAAATAATTGATGAAAAGGATGAATCATTATTGAACAAGGATTGCATCAAGGAGTCAAGAGGACACGAAGAATAGCTTGCAGAATAATGGTGTTAGAATTGATAGTTAGTCAAAAAGGTTATGGAAAAGTGGAGAATAAGAGGGAATGAATTACGGAAGCATTAAGGTTCATGCTGCAAGTTCTTCTCAAAAAAATGCACTGTAAAAGGACCCATTTATATGATAAAAATCCTACTCAAATACGCTCATGACAGGTACTTTAATTTGAGCGCTTTTGGTATGGTTACAGGGATAGGAAAAGAATTGGTAACGTGATATCTAAATATAGGTACTACTACTATTTATGCTATATGCAGTTGTTGTATCTTTTTAAATTCATTTGGTCGATACCTGCATCATCAAATCTAATTAGCGCTAATTTCCCTCGTGATTGACTGCCCCCTCACTGCTACTTAAATACAATTTAAATAATAGTCTTGATATGCTCAATTGTTGATCATTTAACTATTTCAAGCGAAATGGAATCTATACTAACAATAAACACTGAGTATAGGATCTCTTTGACAACATCTATTATGAAGTTTGATGGATCCGATGCAGCGAAGTCTCATCTGATGCCTTTTTGTTTGGATTCTTACTTCAATTTATGGTAATTTAAGTTATTCCAGCTAACATATCGTGTCATTCATCATTCTTAAAACCATGTTTGTTTGGACTTTCCTTTTTTTTTCTCATTTTTCTATTTTGATTAGACATTGTTTTAATGGGCTGTCTGCAGAAGCTAGTGAAAATAACCTCATTTCCAAACAAATATGAGCACAAGAATGGACACAAACAACAAAACTTAAGGTGTATTTCACTACGTGGATCAAATTTTATGGTGGATAAATTTGAAGTGCTGATAGTTTGTGTCTTCTAGGATGAGATCCTTTCAGACCTGGACCTTCAATATAACTTTGTTGTTCAAAATTTTCTGCTCACCTCTTTCCAAGAATTTCTTAAATGTTGCACAACCTTGTGCTGGCAAGCTGTTGGAACTTTTCGCTCCATTTTGATCGACCTATCTCATTCTGTAACTTTTGGAGTTCCATCAGCCTACTTAGCCCCAAGTATGTTAACAACGGCCATTTCATTTCGTTGTTAAGTAGACATCAGAATTGCTGGAGCCATGAAGAGTCATTATTTTTGGGTTCTATTTTCTCGTGTAAGATAGTTGGAGCAAACCTGAGAGATTATCAAGTGCATTAAGTGTTTACAGATTTCGAATGATAAATAGTAAATTCTATTCTAATACTTGATCTGTTTCTCATATTTTTACCATAGCAATTGACACCTGCTTGGACCGTAACCAACCAATGATCTTCTGTTAGTGCGCCATGTAGGCATCAAGAAATCGGCTATTGGAAAAATATATCCAAAGTTGGATATGCAAGATAATCATATGATATAAAAGATGTGATTTTCCTGTTACTTGAACCATATTAGAATCTTTTACATGAGAGTATGATAACAGGCTCTTGCATGAGAGCAACATCTAAATTTAGCTATAAAATTATGTTATACTGCTACTATTCTTCTCGTGTGAGAACAAAATAGGGGAAAGTATGACATGTAAGATGTTTGTTGCCTAATACTTGAGCCCTACAAGGAATATCCTTTAAGTGACGACAAGTATCTTTTGGAGTATGACATGGTAAGACATTTCCTTTCTACCAAGGTTAGTGTTACTTCTCTTTTGTTATATCAGAAGCGTTAGAAAGAAACACTTGGATATATTTAGTGAGTTGGATAAAATTTCATGTCAGGAACCAAAGTGAATTCATGATAAGAGAGAAATTAAATCTTAGTAATGTAGGTAATGTAGGTTCAACTATAGAACTTTCTCAATTCTTGGCAAATAATTGCCAAAGACTAAATGCGTGCTGATTCCATATTACAATTTTGTTGAGCATTTGCTACAGACTATATGTCACCTTAATATTTTGTTTTCACATGTCTCTTTGTATTATTCTTTTCTTCAGCCAATTTTATTTTATTTTTATATTTTTTTTTCTAGAGAAATAATTGTGTTCTATTCTTGGCTTGCTTCTAAAAGATCATATTTGTATTATGGTCTATGGTATGTTTGTCTACAGCTGTCGTATTGGGTATAACAAACGGATTTGCATCTGAACCAAATAGTAATTATCTTTCCTATTAAAAAAAAATCTGGAAAACTTTATATATATATATATATATATATATATATATATATATATATATATATATATATATATATATATATATATATATATATTTACAAATATGGAAGTTAATACTAAACTATTACAGGAGCAAAATCTTTTGTAGGCTATTTCTAGTAGAAGTTTATTGCATCCCACCAGGGCACAGCTTCATCATTTGATCTATACGCATCATTAAAAAAAACTTCACATGCTTAGTCAAAGTCAACAATTTTGATAAGTTAGAACTGCTGAATCTGATCAATTTTTGCACTTGGACAAAAAATATTTTGATAAATTTGAACTGCGGATTTTGATAAATTGTTCTTGGACCAAGAAAAATAGCCTTCCATTTTCTTCTTTTTGTATGTGCGGATAAAACTACTTTAGTTCATCTACAAGTCATCTGTAAACTCACTTGTTTTTTTGTATAGCTGTTGTGGCACACCTTTTATATGTATGAGTACTACACATAATATACGTATCGTCGACTTCGATCAAAGTCAAATTGTTCTGGTGGTTATGAAGATGAAAAAAATCCTTAATCCTCGCCATTTTCTTTGTGGTTTTGTTGTTATTTGACTCCATAAATTCAAAACTTTTCTGGGTCAATTTAGAAAATTTCCTCGGTGTTTTCATTTCCTCATTACAAGTTGCTGTAACTTGCTTTTATCTAACATTGAATCCTCCTATGAAACTGATAGTTTCTTTCCTCTTCTCTATTGCAGTTCGAATTCGGTTCTCGACTTCTCGTCATATCTGAGTTGGATTGGATGCGGAAGAACTAATCCGAACACATTGACAAACAAAAATCTTCAGAGGTATTTGCGAAAAAACTGTAAGCGATTTATGATGAACATTTACCCCCAGATACAGTTGGTAGTGTGTTGGATTTAATTCTCTCTTTTTGGTCTTCCAGTAGCTTGATTGCACGCGCGATTGATTGATGTTCAGTGTAGCAATTTAATCTCCTTAAATTATTGAGACAAGCAACCATGTGAATCTCCTTAAATTATCGCCACAAGCAACCTTGCTGTTTAATTTATATTAAGATAAAACGCTGTTCAATGTTTGATGTACATTAGTTTAATTGTATTTGACTTTTTACGAACCTTTTGATATGTTTAGTGACAAAATAGAAAACTATATGACTTGGTGAATGAATGATACTGGTATTTGATCAATTGCTGTACACAACTTTTCATTGACATAGTGAGCTTTTGTTATTTAAATTTTAATCGCATTCAAAGCTCTTTTCTTTCTCTTTTTTATTCTTTTTACTTTTTCAGTCGCATTGTATTGGGTTTTAAAAAATTGCCTGCTGAATACATTACTAAGAAAACATTCATCACATAATATGCATCCTTACATCATTAGGATTTATAAAAAAAAAAATTAACCATTGATCAATAGAGAATAAAAATATCATTTTATTCTTGAACAGGGTAAAAGATAATTTCATGTGGAGGGCATTTTCATAATTAATTATCGTAAATTGTTTTTAAAAAATTTGATTCTTTTTTTTTTCTACAAATTTAGGCATTAATTTTGCACTAATTTATATATTAATTTAAGAAATTTTAGAATTATATTTTAGGTATTAATTTATATTAATATTTAAATTTATGTATTAATTTATATTAATATTTTAAAAAATTTGAATGTGAATAAATATTTAAATTCAACATATTTAATATGTTTATGAAATTTTAAATTTTTTCTAATTTAGATATTATTAGTGAAGTACTCGCGCTTCTTTTGCTAATATTTTTGATAATAATATTTAATAATATAAAAAAAAATTAATAATTGTTTATAATTTTCATAATAAATTATACAATATATGATATAAAATAGAAAGGAGGAATATAAGATTACATTTAATTTTCTTTATAAATATTTTTATCTGTAAAGTTTTCCGCTTATTTAATATTATAGAATTTAACGATTTAATTTAAATCATATTCTGAGATAAATACATAGTATACTGTAGAGATTTGTATGTATTTTATCTGTAAATAATTACAGCAGAGTTGCGGTTTTTTTTTTTTGTATTTTTTGTAAACAATTTTAGCAAAAAAATAAAAGTAAAAAAAAAGAAATGTTATTGTTTTTTTTTTTCAATAATTAGACCATATGTGATATGAAATACATAACTAAAATATAACATTATACTTCGAGTAAATATAAGCTTTTAGTAGACATATACAGTAAAAATATATATTTGTTATCAAATTTCACCACAGATTAAATAATATATATTACGAAAACTAAAAATACGAAAACAAATAACAAATTCAAAATTTTTGAAGCTCAAATATTTATATGTTAGATTGAGAAATATTCATTATTCTGTACCTATCTTCTTCTTTTTTTTTCTTTTTTTTTTTTTTTTTTTTTTTTTTTTTTTTATTTGTTGGTGCAATTTTATCCATTCTTTTATTTTTATTTTTTTTTCTATATTTGATAGTGCACATTCTACAATCCTACGAATTAATTAAAATAGTTAAATATATTTTAAATATAATATAAAGGGCGCAATGATTTTTTATTAGATATTACATAAGTTAATTTTTTTTATATCTTCAATTTTATAAAAATCACCAATAATTTATATATAACTGATAATAAAAAAATATATAAAATATATAAAAGTTAGGAGCAAATAAATAAATATATTTTTGCAGGATATTGAGAAGATTTTATGAGAAAAAGAGATAAGAGGATATTGAGAAGATTTTATAGGATATTGAAAAGATTTGTATGAGATTTTATAAAATTTTATAAGATTTTATTAAGAAGAAGAAATAAGGAAAATATTCTGTAAAATTTTATTACGAAAGAATAATAAGATTTTAAGATTTTCTAAGAGAGATTCTGTAAAATATTTTTATATGATATTGAGCATATTTTATTGGATATTGAGAAGATTTTATGAAAAGATTTTATAGGATATTGAAAACAAATTATAAGATATTAAAAAAATTTTATGAAATTTTATGAGATTTTATAAAATTTTATTAAGTAAAAGTGATAAGAAAATATTGAGAAGATTTTATGAGGTTTTATAAAAATTTATAAGATTTTATTAAGAAAAAGAGATGAGAAAGAGATTTTGTAAAATTTTATTAAAAGAGGAGTAATAAAAACAATTTTATTATAAAATATTATATAAAATATTTGTCTAAGAGATATTTTATAAGATTTTAAAATTTTCTAAGAAAATTCTGTAAAATATTTGTACATGATATTAAGAAGATTTTATAGGATATCGAGAAAATTTTATAAGTAAATTTTATAGAATATTGAGAAAATTTTATGAGATTTTATAAAATTTTTATTAAGAAAAATAGATAAGAGGATATTGAGAAGATTTTATTATATTTTATGAAATTTTATAAGATTTTATTAAGGAAAAAAAATAAGAAAAAGATTCTGCAATTTTATTAAAAAGAGAAATAAAAAATATTTTATTACAAATATTATATAAAATAAATATAAATTATTTGTCTAAGAGAGATTTTATAAGATTAAGATTTTTTAAATGAAATTCCGTAAAATATTTGTCTAAGATTTTCTAAAAAAATAAATCTTAGATTTTTTATATTTACAAAATAAAAATAGAAGAAAAATTTCAGAAAAAATTTAAAACATACAGAATTTTTGGCCATATGAAATAAAATACATCTCCTTCTCTATCTCTCTATCCCTCTCAATGAAATGTTAAAAGATTTCTGAATCGTATGAAATAAAATGTTTTGGATAAATCTTATGAAACAAATAGAAAAAAGAACAAAAACTAATTGCTGAATCTATCTTTGAAATATTTTATACAAAATTGCAGGTCCTATAAAATTGAAATATTTATGCAAAACTGCACAATAAAAAAAGCAAAAAAAATTTTTGCAAAATTTGTAAAATTTTTCTGTAATTTGCATAAATTGCAAAAAATACTACAAAAAATTGTAAAAAAAAAAAAAGTGGATGCTATAAAATATTTTGTATAAAATATGTTGAAACATTTTATGCAAAAGAGAAAAAAAAATATTTTATGCAAAAATTACAAAATCTTTTTCTTTTGCATAAATTGTAAAAAAATTATAAAAAAAATTACATATCCTATAAAATATTTTGTATACATTCTATGAAAAAATTGTAGATTTTATTAATCGTCATGAGGGTCAAAAATATTTTGCAAAATAAATATATAAAAATTTTATAATTATACTCTTCGTACATATTTCAGAAACAAATATAATATCTTCATTCTTCAGAACCAAGCACATTGTATCGCAAACAACTATACATTTCTTCTCAAGAACTGAGTATAATCTATTGCAAGCAACCATTGACTACAGCGTGAAATAAGATAGTAGAAACAGTGGCTAAAATTATAGAGCATAATTCATAAGATAATTGAACTACCATACAAAATTACAAAACAAAATTAATCATATGGTAGAACTAATGCTCAAAACTACAAAGTAAAATTAAGATTATATATATTTTAAAATAATCACTATATCATACTCAAGGAAAATTATAAAGTAGAATTAAGACTATATTCATGAAATGAATATATCATCTTTCTTCTTGAGAACCAAACACATATTATTCCAAAAAATCATACATTTTTTCTTAAAAAGTAAGCATGCTCCACTGCAAGTAATCATCGATGTTTATAATCAAAATAAGGAAAAAAAAAGGAAGATTCGACATGTTTTGTTGATATTTTTATTTTATAATAAAATTGATAAATTATTTATTGTTTTTAGCATTTCTCTATTTATAGAAATTACAAAATTTAAAATTTAAAGTTAAAACTTAAAATTTTAAATTTTAAAACTCAATATTTTAAAATCCAAAAAACTTAAATATAAAATCCTCCGAGAGGAAGTATAAAAGAATTTGAGAAAGAATAATAATCCTACAGGAACAGATGATTTATATATTTTTAAAATGTAAGCAAGCATGAACATATACTAAATCTCATAATTTCTCTTAAAGATATATATATATATATATATATATATATATATATATATATATATGTACCCCTACAAAATATTTATGTAAATATGGACATAATCTTATTCTTCACTTATTCCCGTCAAAAGCTTAGTTTCTTTTCTTTTTTTTTTTTTTTTTTTTAAAAAAAAAACTGAGTTTCTTACACATGCCCTTTCATAAAGGAAAATACTAGATGTACACCCCAAATGGGGTGTACATCTTACACCCACCCCATTCTAGGGGTGGGTGAATTCCACTCGTCACATGATGTGACGAGTGGATGAATACCCACCCCAAGATGGGGTGGGTGTAGGATGTACACCCCATTTGGGGTGTACACCTAGCACTTCTCTTTCATAAATGCCTCTATGCAAAAACATTTTTATAATACAAAATAAAAGAAGAAATGATACATCTAGGAGAATGAGCAAAATTTTAGATTTACATGGTTATATATGTGCATAGATTAATTTTACAAAGATATACCAGTAAAATCCCCTTCATTCATATTTCTTTACATTTCAATATCATATATACAATTATAAGCAAATTTTTTTTGTTCTTTGAAATTTCTTTCGTTAAAGAGCAGATTTCATAGAAACGACAGAATTTTCATATGAATATTGAATTGAGAGTTGAGAGTTTCTGAAAAGTAGAGGCGATGGGAGAGTGCTTTTAAAACCCATGAATCTGAAGGTGGGATAGAAAATAATCATAACTGATAAGTTCAGACATAAGTGGTACAAAATTAGTTCCAGAACACATCTATCTTGTTGTTGCCATGTGGTGTGTCTATATTGGCCCGTTCTATTTTGATTCAATCCATATGAGATGTGGATTAGGATTTATCCCTTTGTGTTAAGGATAAGATCGAGATTTATCCTTATATGTTAAAAATAAGGATAGAATTTATCCTTATAGGTTAAAGATAAGGATATGTTTCTTATTTGATAAGAAATATATCTTAACCTATATCCTAACTGATATTATCTTATCTCTACGTGAGAAAGAGAATATCCTAAATAGTCATAATAACCTATAAATAGAACCCATTTCTCTATACGGAAGAAACAACATACGATACATAAGAAGAAACTGAGACTTCTTCTTCCCTTATTCACTCTCTATGTTCTCTCTGGATTTCCACCTACGTTTCCGGGGTTTTGGAGTGTGGACATAGATCCCGGAGTTTTGGAGTGTGGACATAGAAGAGAACTACCGGGGTTTGTGGACATAGAAGAGAACTACCAGAGTAGCCCTCTTCGTGTTCCCGGGGTTTTGGGGTTTTGGAGTGTGGACATAGAAGGAGTAGCCCTCTTCATGTTCCCGAAGTTTTGGAGTGTGGACATAGAAGAGAACTCTGGTAGCCCTCTTCGTATCCTATCCGATCCGATCTGCGTATTCGATCTGCAACCAGGAGATTCGTGGAGGATTAAGAATCATAAAGATAAGGACGATTCGAGAATCGTGGAGGATCAAGAATCATCAAGATAAGGACGATCCAAGAAGACTGTGGACATAGAAGAAAACTCTGGTAGCCCTCTTCGTATCCGATCCGATCTGCGCATTCGATTTGCAACCAGGAGATTCGTGGAGGATCAAGAATCATCAAAATAAGGACGATCCAAGAAGACCAGTAAAACAAGCTAGCTGATCCGATTTCGGTTCCTGAATACGTTGGCTATCTAGATTGTAAGTTTCTGCTGCCCTCTAATTCCAACCATTGGTATCAGAGCCAGGTTGCTTGTTTTCGCCTAAGATTTTGCCTGTGTTTGTAGAACTAATCTTCGGAAAAATATAATCAACGAAATATTTTTTATTTACATATGTTGTAAATATTTTTTTTATATTTAAAAAATAATAAAAAAAAGGGGCGAGACCGACCCCGCGCTTCGGGCGCAGAGGCCGACCCGCAGCACCCAAGCCGGTGCGGGCCCCCGCGCTTCGGGCGCAGGGGCCCGGCCAGCTCGCGGGCTCGCGGCCCAGCCCGTAGCGCCCCTGCGGGCGCTAGCCAGACCCACCCTAAAGCGGGCCAGTGGGCTTAGGGCCCCGCGATTCGGGCGCAGGGGCCTAGCCCGAAGCGGGCCAGCAGGCTCGGGGCCCCGAGCTACGGGTGCAGGGGCCCAGCCCGCAGCGCCCTAGCGGGCTCGGGCCCCCGCGTGCTGCGGGCGCAGGCGCAGGGCCCGGCCCGTAGCCTCCGAGCAGGTACGGGGCCCCGCACTGGGTGCGCTGGGCCCGACCCGGCCCGGCCTGCCTCCTCTGCGGGCGGGCGCCGGCCCATCGCGCTGCTGGCGCTGGGCTCGGCCCCGCCCGCAGCGCCTTAGGGTAAAAGTGGGCCCCGCACTGGGTGCGCGGGGACGGCCTGGCCTGCGTGGTTACGTGGCGTCCTCCAATTTTTTTATTTTATTTTTTTAAAAAGAAAATTAAAAGTTTTTTTTATGCTCCTATGTGGTGCAGTTTATTTTTATGTGATATTTTTTATGCTCTTATGTGGTGTGAGATTTTTTTATTTACTTGTGGGATTTAAATAAAAATATGCATGTGGTGTATACCTTATGTAAGAACTTGAATTTTGAAAATAAATAAATAAATGAAATTGATTGAAGTCAGGTTGAATTTGGATCATAAATGGCTCAGATAGCGACAGTGCCCCTTTTCTGCAGTGTAATTTGCACAATTAATGGGCCAGAAATATCACCTTTCAATCCGAGCCTGATCTCGAAGATCCGAGACCACGAGTGAGACCGTCTCGTCGAACTGAGTGAAAATCATATTGAACTTGTTCAGATCTGACGGTCGGATCTCCCAGAAATCGGCGTTGAAGCCGGCGGGACCCGCGACTTAAGTTGCGGGTACAAGTGAACAGTAAACCCTATTTTCGAGTCCCCTTCGCGCCAACGTTGGCCAATCTACTATCTGGACTCCTAATAGAGTGATTCGAGTAGTCAATTCTAGCTATTTTCGATGTTCTGAACGCAATGGCGCAGTCGAAAATTCTGTTTGACGACTCTGGAATTTCGAAAAGCGTGAAAACTGTAAAATTAGACAGTTTTTATGGAACAGAATTTTATCTGGGCATTTTCTCGAAAAACAAAAATCGCTACCTGATAGGTCTCGTCGAGCCGGACGTCATGGCGAAGTCCGTTTCTCGATCTGACGATCGGATCGCCTGGAAAAGCGTGAAACGCAATAAAAACACAGCTTTTTACATGAATATCCCTAGTAAACGTGCCTCGGAAAGCGTGCCACTGCATGGGGAGGGACCTAAGTGCGAGATCTCTGATACTGTGAAGGACCTAGGTGAGAATACTAGGTGTAGAAGGGCTACATTGCAATTGTATCAAACCCTATATCTATATATATATACATGCTAGGTTACTATAGCCCTAAACCCTACCTCCTCAATACCTTAGCCCTAGCCGCCAGCACCAACAGAAACCTTGCCTCTGCCACTCCCCTCGGACCCAGCCGCACCGGCCGCCGCCTCCCCAGTCGCCGGAGAAGACGGGTTGCAAGAAACCACCCCCTCTCGGGTGCTGGAAAAAGGAGGGTGCTCGGGAGAGTTTTGATCGATCAAGAACCCACCTGTGGGGTCCCTCGGGTAGCAGAAATCGAGTGGAGGTGAACCCGAGCGCCGCCGCCGCCGCGCGCCGCCGCGGGGGAGACCTTTCTTCCTCCACTTTTCCGGCAAGGTAAGGTCTTGCACTTTCTGATTTAATTTGGCCGCTTGGACTGTACCATCGCCCTCCTGACCTTGTGTGGGGTTTCCCACTGAAGCCCGAGCCGCCGCCGTGCCTCTGGTGGCCGGCGGGAGAACCTGACCGCCGGAATTATCGTTTCGGGCCGATCTCGCGCGCCACCGCGATCCGGCAGTCCAGCCGAAGATCAGCACCGTTGATCTTCTTCCTCTGGGCTACTGCAACACCTCCCCGAAGTCTGATCACGATCAGATCAAGATCGGGCACGGTCGGTTGTGCCCTAGAAACCGGTCATCTTCAACCTTGGCCGACAGCCGCCGTCCGGCGCCGCCGCGGCCTCACGTCGCCTGCCACCGCTGCACCGAGCTCCGTGGGGTCGAGACCGAGCCCCCGGTCCATCTTGCACCGGCCCGGAGTCCCCCGGCCGGAATCCGCCATTGGAGCTCCTCCGAAGCTTCCCTGAGCTTCGCCGCCGCGGCTTGCCGACGATCCCCGGCACCGGAAAACCACTCAGGTGAGTTTCCTCGGTCCTCTGGAGCCTCCCTATCATCTTGCATGCGGGGTTTAACGTCGGGTTTGTCACCTCTCTAGTTGCACCCGAGGTGGACTTAGGCTCGAGCTCCAGCCATCCCCGGCGCTCCGGCCTCCGGCCAACAGCACAGGTAAGATCCAGATACCTCTAGTAAGAGCTCCATCATTTTATTTTTGGCCTAGATCCCCTCTGTTATTAGCCTCCAAAGCTTGCACCCGAGCCACCCTATTCGGGCTCATCTCCGGCCGCCGCCGCCTCCGGCCGCCGGGGCTCGACCCCACATGAACCCGAGAGCTCCTGGGAACTCCTTCTAACCTGTGCTCACCTGGGTTCCAGGTCTGAGGCTGTGTTGCTCCAAGATCATCCAAACCGAGCCTTGGATAGCTTGTGTTGGTGCACCACCCTGCTCCGGCGACTGTTCCGGCCAGCCCCCGACGCGCCAAATGTGAGCCCTCAACTCTACTAAGTCTCCTGAACATGATGCTTCATTAAACTCCTAAGTTGATCAGGTATAAGTTAAGTTGTACCATAGTGGCTATTTGGACTTAGTATTTGTTGGGCCAACTTTGCCCTCGGGATCCGTGTCAGGCCAAACTTGTGAGCACGGGCTTCGTCTCGTCGTAACGAACCCACTGAAACTTACGGCGTCAATTTTGGATTCCCGGATTTCACGAACGAGCCAAAACAGTAGTTATCTAATAGGTATTTATGCAATTTTAAATACATTGTGGACCAAAATGCAAAAAAAAAAATTGATGTATGAACTCTCTTTAAACAGCACCAGTCTCCCAGTAGCTGCGCGGGAGTTCGAGAGTCTGCCTTCATCCAAGTGGGTTAGCTTCGGTCCGGGCTTGATCTATTCGGCCCTCTGGTTGCTTTAGTCCAGTCGGACACCTGTTTTTGATTTGCCCTGATGATTATATCTATAGGACTTATCTGATATATGTTAATCTCGTTTGACACGTCATGATTCTCCTGTTTGACGTCGACTCGATTAGACTTATACATGTGATTGTTTGTTCACGGTCAGCCGATTATTATCTACATGATCCCTGATTATTCCTGACTGATCCTGATTGATTGATATATATAGACTTGCATGATTAGATGACACCTGTTGATTCCTGTCATTGAGATGTTATTCGAGATATTATTGATATGCATGATTGATTGATCCTGATTGATAGATACCACTCGATATGCATGATTGATTGATCCTGATTGATAGACAATACTCGATATGCATGATTGATTGATTCCGATGGATAGATATAGACAGATGATTCCCTGTTGGGATCTCGGCATGTTGCCGACTACCCGGTCACTAGACCGTGAGATTGATCATTATGACTTGCCATGCACTGCTGTACTTCACGAACATGGCCGGGGTAGCTCCCCGTGGAGATTGTTCTTTACCGGTAATATGGTCTGATGATAAACCCGTGAGCCCTCGACAAGGTTATGTCAGCCGAAAAAGGTGCCGAACAGTGGCATTGCCTGAGGTTCTCTGAGACCAATATTGGCACATGATTGGATATTTGGTTTTCTACCTTTGACGCATTACTTTTACTCGTACTGTTGCTCAGTTGTTTCCAGCACTATTATCTGTAGACATGCTTGTATCATTCGTAGTTCTTTATACATGATCCTTATAGTTGACTTTGATTTCCGGCCTGCATGCTCTACAGTTTTCATGATAGTTATCTCTGAGATACCTTGATTGTTCAGCATACTTACCTGCAGTTTTATTTCTGATTATTAGTAGACATCTATGTTTCCAGCTTTTCCTACAGATCTTTACTATCCGCAGATTTTAGTACCCAGTAGGTACGATTAGCTATTTCTCGGCTCGTCGTGCCCACTGGGATACACTCCGGTGTATCTCACACCCTCGGGTGACTGTTGTAGGTCCGTCGGGTGGTGAGATGTCGGGACGATCCAGTGAGCCGATTACGATAGAGCTGTCCCCATGAGCATTATATATCGATGACTTCTGCAGACATTTACTTTCCGCATTTCATTCCAGTTTATCTTGATTTAGACATTTAAAACTGATGATGTAATAACTTAATTTTGATTATTCCTACTGACTAGATTAGTAGTTGTACTGAGATATCTGTCGCTGATTACTAGCCTAGCCGTGCATATATAGGGGAGTCCCTGTTCGCGGAATAGAGAGTTCCCTATATGTGTGGCGGTCTGTTACGCCTGTTTTGCAAACTCTGATTTAATCAAAAAAAAAAAAAATTTCAGACCTGATTTTTAAACTCGGGGCGTGACAGATTAGATGGTATCAGAGAAAATAGGTATACGGTACCTAGGAAAAGATGATTAGGAACTAGTTAGGATGAACCCTAGGATGACTTGTCACGTGAGAGCGTTGGGTATGTCTAGTATAAGGGTTAGAAACTCAAGATATTATCAGAGTCTGTTTCTGACCTGCTTCTGTATGGCAGCTATGGCTCGTCCTCCATGTCGTGGACGGGGACGGGGTACGGGCCGTGGAGTCGGCCGACCACCTAGCACGCCGAGCGAGCCCGTTGATCAGGGCCGTATGGACCGGCTTGAGGCCCAGGTGGCGACTCTGGCTGGAATGTTCCAGCAATTTATGCAGCAGCAGGCTGTTGGCCCCTCTACTCCTGCCCCGCCTGCTCCTCCACCTGTACCTGAGGTCACACCACCGGTTGCATCCCCTGCTGCACCGGTCGTGGCTGAGCCGGAGATAGACCCCGTACCACCACCGGCGGGGCCCTTTTCAGCTCCAGCCCCTACCGCAGCCTCCAGAGCGGTACCGGGGGTTGCTGCAGCCCTAGATGCCTCTGCTTCCACCACGTTTGCCTCCTCTCGCTCTGTCGCTCCCGTTGTTGGTCCTGCGGTCGATACTGAGGCCGATCGGGCAGAGAAGGCCCGAGCAAAGGCGGCCTTGCTAGAGTTTAAGAAATTCAAGCCGCAAACCTTCGACGGCAAAGACGAGGACCATTGGGCGGTCGAGGAATGGATCGACCATATGGAGAAATTATTCCAAGACGCCTACACCGAGGACCGCGACAAGGTCCATATCGCTGTACATTGCCTGGAGGGCCGGGCATCCAAATGGTGGAGGCGACATCGAGAGCGCTACTTCCCGAGTCCAGCTGATCCTACTTGGGAGGACTTTAAAGCCGCCATGGACCACCATCACCTCAAGGAGACCACCAATGAGGGTCTCGAGCGCGAATTGGAAACGATCAAACAGGGCGACAAGAGCGTCCGAGAGTACGAGCAGGAGTTCCTGCGTATCGCCGACCTGGTGCCCCAGGCGGTGCGCGAGGAGCGCCGGAAGGTACGCCTATTTTCGCAGGGCTTGAGGCCAGAGATCCGCCGCCAGCTCGCATCCCACCTCTCCACCGACTTCGACAACTGCGTGGAGCGGTGTCTAGCGATCGAGTCGGAGATCAAGATGTCTCGCGCTGAGCGGAATGCGGCGGACAAGGACAAGGACAAGGGCAAGAAGAGGGCGCATCCTGGAAACGGCGATGAGCGTTCAAATCAAAACAAGAAGGCGAGGCCACCCCGGCCTTGCGTCTTCTGCGGGGATACCCACCGGGCGAGGGATTGTGATCAGAGGCATGGCCGATGCTTCAAATGCGGCCAACAGGGACATAGAGCTTCGGAGTGCCCGCAGGGTTCCGCACCTGCGCAGATCACAGCCCCTGTACCCGCACCTTCACAACGACGACAAGAACCGCCGCCTAGCTCAGCTTCAACTGGGCGTCCCCCTCTACCTCGACCACCTTCTAGAGGGTATCAGTCGGCAGGTGGACGTGTCTATGCACTGACCTCTCATGGAGAGCCAACGGAGGGAAACCCGACGACTGATTTCGTAGCTCTCGAATGAACTATCTTAAGCAATTCTTAAAGCATGACTTTAAGTTGTAGACTTCTGGAATAAGACTTTTTTTGTTATAAGTTTCAGGGACGAAACTTCCTTTTTGGTGGGAGAGATGTAAGAACTTGAATTTTGAAAATAAATAAATAAATAAAATTGATTGAAGTCAGGTTGAATTTGGATCATAAATGGCTCAGATAGCGACAGTGCCCCTTTTCTGCAGTGTAATTTGCACAATTAATGGGCCAGAAATATCACCTTTCAATCCGAGCCTGATCTCGAAGATCCGAGACCACGAGTGAGACCGTCTCGTCGAACTGAGTGAAAATCATATTGAACTTGTTCAGATCTGACGGTCGGATCTCCCAGAAATCGGCGTTGAAGCCGGCGGGACCCGCGACTTAAGTCGCGGGTACAAGTGAACAGTAAACCCTATTTTCGAGTCCCCTTCGCGCCAACGTTGGCCAATCTACTATCTGGACTCCTAATATAGTGATTCGAGTAGTCGATTCTAGCTATTTTCGATGTTCTGAACGCAATGGCGCAGTCGAAAATTCTGTTTGACGACTCTGGAATTTCGAAAAGCGTGAAAACTGTAAAATTAGACAGTTTTTATGGAACAGAATTTTATCTGGGCATTTTCTCGAAAAACGAAAATCGCTACCTGATAGGTCTCGTCGAGCCGGACGTCATGGCGAAGTCCGTTTCTCGATCTGACGATCGGATCGCCTCGAAAAGCGTGAAACGTAATAAAAACACAGCTTTTTACATGAATATCCCTAGTAAACGTGCCTCGGAAAGCGTGCCACTGCATGGGGAGGGACCTAAGTGCGAGATCTCTGATACTGTGAAGGACCTAGGTGAGAATACTAGGTGTAGAAGGGCTACATTGCAATTGTATTAAAACCTATATCTATATATATATACATGCTAGGTTACTATAGCCCTAAACCCTACCTCCTCAATACCTTAGCCCTAGCCGCCAGCACCAACAGAAACCTTGCCTCTGCCGCTCCCCTCGGACCCAGCCGCACCGGCCGCCGCCTCCCCAGTCGCCGGAGAAGACGGGTTGCAAGAAACCACCCCCTCTCGGGTGCTGGAAAAAGGAGGGTGCTCGAGAGAGTTTTGATCGATCAAGAACCCACCTGTGGGGTCCCTCGGGTAGCAGAAATCGAGTGGAGGTGAACCCGAGCGCCGCCGCCGCCGCGCGCCGCCGCGGGGGAGACCTTTCTTCCTCCACTTTTCCGGCAAGGTAAGGTCTTGCACTTTCTGATTTAATTTGGCCGCTTGGACTGTACCATCGCCCTCCTGACCTTGTGTGGGGTTTCCCACTGAAGCCCGAGCCGCCGCCGTGCCTCTGGTGGCCGGCGGGAGAACCTGACCGCCGGAATTATCGTTTCGGGCCGATCTCGCGCGCCACCGTGATCCGGCAGTCCAGCCGAAGATCAGCACCGTTGATCTTCTTCCTCTGGGCTACTGCAACACCTCCCCGAAGTCTGATCACGATCAGATCAAGATCGGGCACGATCGGTTGTGCCCTAGAAACCGGTCATCTTCAACCTTGGCCGACAGCCGCCGTCCGGCGCCGCCGCGGCCTCACGTCGCCGGCCACCGCTGCACCGAGCTCCGTGGGGTCGAGACCGAGCCCCCGGTCCATCTTGCACCGGCCCGGAGTCCCCCGGCCGGAATCCGCCATTGGAGCTCCTCCGAAGCTTCCCCGAGCTTCACCGCCGCGGCTTGCCGACGATCCCCGGCACCGGAAAACCACTCAGGTGAGTTTCCTCGGTCCTCTGGAGCCTCCCTATCATCTTGCATGCGGGGTTTAACGTCGGGTTTGTCACCTCTGTAGTTGCACCCGAGGTGGACTTAGGCTCGAGCTCCGGCCATCCCCGGCGCTCCGGCCTCCGGCCAACCGCACAGGTAAGATCCAGATACCTCTAGTAAGAGCTCCATCATTTTATTTTTGGCCTAGATCCCCTCTGTTATTAGCCTCCAAAGCTTGCACCCGAGCCACCCTATTCGGGCTCATCTCCGGCCGCCGCCGCCTCCGGCCGCCGGGGCTCGACCCCACATGAACCCGAGAGCTCCTGGGAACTCCTTCTAACCTGTGCTCACCTGGGTTCCAGGTCTGAGGCTGTGTTGCTCCAAGATCATCCAAACCGAGCCTTGGATAGCTTGTGTTGGTGCACCACCCTGCTCCGGCGACTGTTCCGGCCAGCCCCCGACGCGCCAAAGGTGGGCCCTCAACTCTACTAAGTCTCCTGAACATGATGCTTCATTAAACTCCTAAGTTGATCAGGTATAAGTTAAGTTGTACCATAGTGGCTATTTGGACTTAGTATTTGTTGGGCCAACTTTGCCCTCGGGATCCGTGTCAGGCCAAACTTGTGAGCACGGGCTTCGTCTCGTCGTAACGAACCCACTGAAACTTACGGCGTCAATTTTGGATTCCCGGATTTCACGAACGAGCCAAAACAGTAGTTATCTAATAGGTATTTATGCAATTTTAAATACATTGTGGACCAAAATGCAAAAAAAAAATTGATGTATGAACTCTCTTTAAACAGCACCAGTCTCCCAGTAGCTGCGCGGGAGTTCGAGAGTCTGCCTTCATCCAGGTGGGTTAGCTTCGGTCCGGGCTTGATCTATTCGGCCCTCTGGTTGCTTTAGTCCAGTCGGACACCTGTTTTTGATTTGCCCTGATGATTATATCTATAGGACTTATCTGATATATGTTAATCTCGTTTGACACGTCATGATTCTCCTGTTTGACATCGACTCGATTAGACTTATACATGTGATTGTTTGTTCACGGTCAGCCGATTATTATCTACATGATCCCTGATTATTCCTGACTGATCCTGATTGATTGATATATATAGACTTGCATGATTAGATGACACCTGTTGATTCCTGTCATTGAGATGTTATTCGAGATATTATTGATATGCATGATTGATTGATCCTGATTGATAGATACCACTCGATATGCATGATTGATTGATCCTGATTGATAGACACTACTCGATATGCATGATTGATTGATTCCGATGGATAGATATAGACAGATGATTCCCTGTTGGGATCTCGGCATGTTGCCGACTACCCGGTCACTAGACCGTGAGATTGATCATTATGACTTGCCATGCACTGCTGTACTTCACGAACATGGCCGGGGTAGCTCCCCGTGGAGATTGTTCTTTACCGGTAAAGTGGTCTGATGATAGACCCGTGAGCCCTCGACAAGGTTATGTCAGCCGAAAAAGGTGCCGAACAGTGGCATTGCCTGAGGTTCTCTGAGACCAATATTGGCACATGATTGGATATTTGGTTTTCTACCTTTGACGCATTACTTTTACTCGTACTGTTGCTCAGTTGTTTCCAGCACTATTATCTGTAGACATGCTTGTATCATTCGTAGTTCTTTATACATGATCCTTGTAGTTGACTTTGATTTCCGGCCTGCATGCTCTACAGTTTTCATGATAGTTATCTCTGAGATACCCTGATTGTTCAGCATACTTACCTGCAGTTTTATTTCTGATTATTAGTAAACATCTATGTTTCCAGCTTTTCCTACAGATCTTTGCTATCCGCAGATTTTAGTACCCAGTAGGTACGATTAGCTATTTCTCGGCTCGTCATGCCCACTGGGATACACTCCGGTGTATCTCACACCCTCGGGTGACTGTTGTAGGTCCGTCGGGTGGTGAGATGTCGGGACGATCCAGTGAGCCGATTACGATAGAGCTGTCCCCATGAGCATTATATATCGATGACTTCTGCAGACATTTACTTTCCGCATTTCATTCCAGTTTATCTTGATTTAGACATTTAAAACTGATGATGTAATAACTTTATTTTGATTATTCCTGCTGACTAGATTAGTAGTTATACTGAGATATCTGTCGCTGATTACTAGCCTAGCCGTGCATATATAGGGGAGTCCCTGTTCGCGGAATAGAGAGTTCCCTATATGTGTGGCGGTCTGTTACGCCTGTTTTGCAAACTCTGATTTAATCAAAAAAAAAAAAAAAAATTTCAGACCTGATTTTTAAACTCGGGGCGTGACACCTTATATCTTGTGTGGATATAAACTATAATGCTTTTGTGGCTTGTTATGAATTGTGTATGCTTTTTTGGTGCATATAAGTACTTGTGTTCTTTCGGTGTTTTTTCACAAAATTTAATTTTTTGAAAAGCGGGTTCGGCGTGTGCAGCATTCCTGTAGAATGTTTTTCTTTGATATACATCTTTGTAGTGATGTAGTATATTTTAATTCTGAAAAAAGTGATGTAATAATTAAGGTCATGTAAAAGGAATGTGTTTTGCACACCATCAACGTTTTTCAAATTAAATTTTGACACAAGCACTTATATTTTTAATTTTATCTGCGTGATATGAATTCTCTAATATCTTAAGATAAGTTCTTAAAAAATATTTTTAAAGATGTGTTCTTTTAAAATGGATGAGTTTCGATTTTTGAATAAGTTTCAAAATTAAATAAAAAGAAAATTAATAAGATTGTAATTTTTAAACCTACACTGGGTGATGATTATGAGCCTAGCGAAATTTTTGATCCCGTTGTGAATGGGATATTTTTTTTAATCTTGTTAATTTTTGAAATATGTGCCTAATGTCCAAACCTAATTTTGAATGTAGTGAAATGGCTTCCAAAAATATTATAGCTGACCTCACGAGGGGTGACAAGCTAAACGAAAAGAATTATGACATATGGCACAGAAAAATGCAATACCTGTTTAATGAACAAGGAGTTCTTGAAACTCTCTCTATCAAAATAATTATGCCTCCAGATAACTCTACTGCAGAACACCAGCACAAGCAGAATGTCTATGACAAATGGTTCAAGGAGGATCGTACTGCTCGGTATACTATGATGTGTGCCATGCAAGATGACCTCATTGGACAGTTTGAAACATATGAGACTGCCAAAAACATGTGGAAAAATCTGAAGATTGCTTTTGGGCAAACTTTAGTTACGAGGCTACGTGCCTTACATCTAAAGTTTCAGCAGTACATTAAGGACCCAAAGCACTCTATGGTTGAGCACCTTCGTGTGATGAGCACCATGATTCGGGACCTTAAGGCTGCTGGAAATGAGCTCAACGATGAGGAACAGGTTCTCCCTGAATGGTCCCAGTTGAAGCTCATGATGACGCACAGTGTGGGCATTAAAACGTTTAATGACATATTGAGGCAGAACGCTTGGATGCGAACCGTTCTGTCGCTCTTGTTGCATGCTCTGAGAAGCGTGGTGGGATCGCATCCAAGCGCAAGAAGCGTTACAACAATGGAGCGCAGAAAGTAAAATTCCTTATGGTGGAGTTGGAAAGCGCGGCAGAGGCAAGCGCACTGGCAGTAGAGAAGTTGCGAAGCTAAAATGTTATAACTGCAAAAAGAAGGGTCATTTCGCTCGGAATTGTTCTGAGCCGAAAAAGGTAGCCCTACCACTCTCACACTGTTTTGTTTGCTCTTATGCTTTAGTAGCTAATTCTCTTCCCGATTGGATCGTGGATACAGGAGCAAACAAGCACGTAGTGCGTGATCGAGTAGGATTTGTAGATTACCATCGAGTACCGACTGGCACACAATTTGTCACCCTTGGGAATGGCTCAATGGAGGAAGTTATTGGAGTTGGTTCGTACTGACTCAAGTTGCGTGGTAGCCGCACTTTACTTCTTCAGGATGTGCCATATGCACCCGGTATAATATGTAATTTATGTTTAGTTTTAGCTTTGCTACATTTAGGCTATTCTTTTCATTTTGACAGAGACCACATTGACATTTCCTTTTATGGTACTTTATTTGGATATGGTACATTAATAAATGGTTTCTTTAAATTAGATTTGGAGGATGATTCTTTTGCTTTTGCTTCTTCTTCTTCTAATCTCTATGATGAATTCGTTAAATGGCATGCCAGACTAGGCCATATAGGTCAAGAAAGAATGAACAAACTGGCTCGAGTAGGCCTTTTGGGGTCTCTCGCCAAAGTTGACCTATCTATGTGCGAGCCTTATCTAGCTGGAAAGGCATGTAGAAAGCCTTTTGGTAAGGCTGCTTGTGCCTCTCATCCTTTGGAGCTGATCCACTCAGACATTTGTGGGCCAATGAATGTGAGGGCCCGGCATGGTGCGTGCTATTTTCTCACATTCATTGATGATTATTCCCGTTATGGCTATGTGTATTTGTTTTCTCACCATTCTGAAGCTTTAAATTGCTTCAAGCGCTTCGTAGCGGAGGCTGAGAATCAAATAGAAAGAAGTGTAAAAGTGCTTCGCACTGATCGAGGACTTGAGTACTTGTCTGATCAGTTCAAGACTTACTGTAAGCAAAAGGGCATTAGGAGACAACTCACTATTCCAGGTACTCCGCAACAAAATAATGTTGCAGAGCGAAGGAATCGTACTCTACTGGACATGGTTAGGTCTATGATGGCGCATGCTCATCTTCCTATATGTTTTTGGGGAGATGCTCTTTTGACTGCTGCTTATATTCTTAATCAAGTCCGTAGTAAATCAGTGCCATCTACCCCATATGAGTTGTGGAGTGGTAGAAAGCCAAGTTTACACTACTTACGCCCTTGGGGTTCAGCTGGATATGTTCACAACCCCTCACATAGATTCGGAAAACTTAGCCCTAAAGCAAGCAAGCATGTGTTCATCAGATACCCTGAAATTTCGAAGGGCTATGTGATGTATGGTGAACACCCAGATGGTGGGATGACCGAATTGAGTCCCGTAATGTGGAATTCCTAGAGAAGGAATTTCCAAGCAATGGTGAAATGCAAAAAGACGTCGGATTGTATAAGTTACAAGACGACGCTATCCCATCTTCTGGTGAGGGTGATCGATCACTTCCCGAAGTTGCTGAAAGAAGTGGTAGCGATCCTCCGGCTAGTGGGAGTGCTTCTATGAGTAGGAGCATACCCTTGGAAGCCGACAATTTAGGCCCTCAACTACGTAGAAGTGAACGTGGAAACATTCCCCGTCGACATATTGTGATCGAATGGAATATTTTCATGTGCACTCCGCTCGATGATGATGAGCCTTCTTCTTATGTAGAAGCGGTACAATCACCAGCTTGTAATGAGTGGATGGCTGCTATGAGAGATGAGATGGATTCCATGAGCAAGAACCAAGTATGGGAGTTGGTTGACCTTCCACCTGAGCGCAAGTCTATTGAAAATAAATGGGTTTTAAAAATTAAGCGCAAGGCGGATGAATCAATCGATAAATATAAGACTCGACTCGTGGCTAAGGACTACAATCAAAGGCATGGGGTAGATTACAACGAGACATTTGCTCCCGTTGTGAGATTTGCCTCTATACGTGTGATTTTAGCCTTAGTGGCTCATATAGATTTGGAATTGCTCCAAATGGATGTCAAGATAGCTTTCTTCAATAGAGGATTAGCGGAGGAGATCTACATGGATCAACCTGAGGGTTTCGTACTCGAAGGTCAAGAAGACAAAGTATGTCGTCTTAAAAGGTCCATTTATGGTCTCAAACAGTCATCGAGACAGTGGTATTTCAAGTTTCATGAAGCCATTATCTCTATCGGTATGTTCATGATAGAGGAAGACCACTGTGTATATGTCAAGAAGTCAGAGAAGAAAATTTTGTTCCTCTCTCTATACGTCGACGATATACTATTGGCCGGGAATGACATCGAGTTGATCAATACCACTAAGGTGTGGTTGTCTTTCAATTTTGAGATGAAAGATATGGGTGAGGCGAGCTATGTGCTTGGTGTGAAGGTCATCAGAGATCGCTCTAGGAGACTTCTTGGTCTGTCTCAAGAATCCTATATTAAAAAGGTTATGGAGCGGTTTAGGATGCATCATAGTAAACCCGTTGATACCCGAGTGGAAAAGAATCACACTTTGAGTCTTGATCAGTGCCCTAAAACGGATAAAGAAAAAGAGCAAATGAGCAGGGTCCCTTATGCGAGTGTGATTGGCAGCTTGATGTATGCTATGATGTGTACTCGACCTGACATATGCTTCGCTGTTGGCTTGGTAAGTCGTTACCAGAGCAACCTAGGACCTGCTCATTGGCAAGCAGTCAAGAGGATCATTCGATACTTAAAGGGAACCAGTGATCTCGTTCTATGCTTTCAAGCTGGGAACTTGAGATTGAAAGGATATAGTGATGTTGATTGGGGCGGAGATAGAGATGAGCGTAGGTCCACTTCAGGCTATGTGTTTATGCTTGGAGGTGTGGCAATTTCCTGGTGCAGTAAAAAGCTGAGTTGCATTGCCTTGTCTACCATGGGGGCGGAGTACGTTGCTTGTTCAACAGCCGTTCAGGAGGCTGTTTGGCTGAGGAGATTTCTCCAGCACCTCGACATTGTGACTCGAGCTAATGAGCGCCTGTTGAGATGGTCTCTGACAACATGGCTGCTTTGGAGTATGTGAAGGACCCCAAGTATCATGGCAGGACCAAGCATATTGACATCCATTTTCACTACATTCGAGATATGATTAGGCTTGGCGAGGTCACTCTTAGACATATCTCCACCACTAGAATGGTGGCTGATCCGTTGACCAAGCCGATAGCTAGGAATATGTTCCTGACCCACGTTAGGAGTTTGGGTCTTCGCAGGTTATGATGTATGGACATTATTGAGACTTCTGTATCTTACGCTTTTCTTAATGAAAATATGTTTTTCTTTTATATGATTGCGTAATTGATATTAATAAGCACGTATTACCATAAGTCACCATGCTCAGGTCAGCCCACTCACACGGGTGATCGCCCTGGCACCTAAGTAGAACCCTAGATGTTGCTTATAAAGAGAGGTAAAATTTCCTGCTTGGTTCACAAATCTTTTATATTTTTAAATGAGTCCCTACCAGCAGGTGTATTATGCATAGAGGTCCCTCCACGTGCGATTCGGCGTATAAAATATAGGCACTTTTGCAAAAAAAACCCTACAAAAATAATATTTTACGCATTTTTCTATGGTTTTGATTCATCGAATTCAAAATCGGACTTCACGACCGTTTAGATAGTGATTTTATTTTGTCGAGTTTAGATTTCGTTAGGTTAAGTTAATCGTTTCTTTGAGAACATCTTCAAAAATTCAAATTTTTAAATTTTAAAAGCTCCAGAAATTAAATTTATTTCGAATTTCGAAATTTAAACTTATCCAAACACAATATTAATTAGATTCATACATAGTTAAAATTGTAATGAGCAATGCTATATGTACACCCCCAAAGGGGATGTACATCTTACACCCACTCATCTAAGGGTGGGGGGGGTCACTTCACAAATTGCGAAGTGACCTCCCACCACACCCCACCCATTGGATGGGTGGAGTGTGTGATGTACACCCCAAATGGGGTGTACAAGTAGCATTTTCCAATTGTAATATAGTAAAAATCGTATGCAACCAACTAGTATTTAAGTTGTAAAATGGGAATACCACATATACTAAACATAAGTATAATTTACTCTCAAACTGTCACCAAAATTTTAAAAAACTAGTTTTGATGTCGCCTACGAGAGGAGGAAGTCTTTGTATTACAGTTATTCCATATACCAATTAATTAAATATCTTTGTATTAGAGAAAATTCCAAGATTTCTTTTTGGTAAAGATGCATAAAACATACTTAAACTATGGACCATGTTGAGTCGACTATCCAATCTTTCAAAATTTTAATTTTACGGTCTAATTTTTTAATTTGTTTGATTTGAGTCGGTCAACATAATCCTCACTTCAAAATTTGAATGTGTAGTTTATTTTTAAAAATTTAATTAATATATTTTATACAATTCCCGCTATTATAAATTGGAAAATATTTCTTGTACATTCTAAAAAAAGTGTATATCTTACATCTCACCCATACAGAGATAGAATAAATTTTACTGATCATTTCGAAGTAATCAGTGAAAGACACCCACTCTTAAATGGGTGGAATGTATATCATACACCTTTTTTAGAGTGTGTGAGTAGCATTGCTCTTATCAATTTATTAAAGTAATCGGTTATTTAAAATTTTACAGTCAAAATACCGTTGGCTAATTCAAATTAATAAATTGAAACGTGAGGTTCTAAAATGACAATTTTGTAAGATTAAACAGTCAACTTAAAATAGTTTATAGTTCGAATAAATTTTATACATTTTTATTTTTTCTTTAACATCATTTCAATATAAAATTACAATATTATCGGTGATTAGAATTTTTGTCGACACAATATAATTGGTTTCGCATATATATAACACGGTACAATATATATATATAACTGGTTTCGAATATATTCTATAAGTTATAAATATTACAAATTTTTTTTTTTTTTTTTTTTTTTTCCTGCCAGGGAGATAAGGACAGTGCTATACGACAAGATAGACTTGTTCTCCATGACAAAGGAGAGATAGATAGTCATCCATTCAAAAAATAAACAAAAAATAAATAAAAATTGTGTGGTTAAGATGATAGTGGTCTTCTAGAGTTTATTAGATGGTTGGTTGAATAGTAAAAATCTTAGGGGACCATTATAATCCCAATCGTATATTTTTTCATCCAACGACAGAAAACTTGATAGCACCAATTACTTGGTGCTATCGATAGTATTCTAGCCGGACTCTATATACAGAATTAGGCTAGAATACTATCGATAGTATCAAGTCATTGGTGCTATTAAATTTTTAGCCTTTGGATTAAAAAATGTGTGGTTAAGATGATAATGATCCCCAAAGGTTTACTAGGTAGTTGGTTGAATAGTAAAAATTTTAGGAAACACTATAATTCTAACTGCATATTTTTTCATCCAACGGTAAAAAAATTTAATAGCACCAATTGTTTGGTGCTGTCGATAGTATTCTAGCAGGACTCTATTTATATATATATATATATATATATATATATATATATATATATATATATATATATGGAGAGAGATAGTTGTCCCTTGATGAAACACGCATGGTGTATGACGATTGTGGGGCCATCCAATGTTTATATTCTTAGTTTTCTAAACCCCTATTTAGCATATATTAATTAGTCTACGGTATTTATTTAGCACGAATTTTGGCGCATTAGTTTTCTCATTGACTTCAATTCCATGAGATGCTTATATGGTGGAGGTTTACACCGTCAACTTTTTAGAATTGAAGGAATAAATACATCTATAAAGTACAAATTCTGAATTATTTTCTTTAAGAGCACACATAAACTTTATGGATACGTGTTCAAAATTTAACACATTTCCAGGAGGAGAGATGTTAGGTGTACATCCTTTTAGACGTGTATGTTCTATACCCTACCTGATTCTGGAATAGGTATTATTCCACTCGTCACATCGACTGACGAGTAAAATTTATCTTATCTAGGATAAGATAGGGTGTAAGATATACACCCCTAAAGGGGTGTATATTTATATATACCCATAATTTTAGGCTCAAAGTTATTTTTGACTCAATATAAAGTTTGATAAATTTTTTTTTATAATTTAATTATAATTTTTAAAATTAATTTTTTATTTTTGAGATAAAAAAAATAGAAACAGGTAAAATTTACTTATTAAAATCTGATTTTGATTTTATACTCAAATTTTAAATTTTTATTTTTATTTTAGATTCAAATTTTATTTAAACTCAAATTTAAATTTTAAATTTTAAAATTTTAAAATTTAAATTTCAACTTTTAAATTTAAAATTTTAGAAATTAAAATTTAAAATTTAGATATTAAATTTAAATTCTAATTTAAATATAAAATTATTTTAAAATAAAATTTAATAGCAAAATTATTATTTGCAAATAAAAATAAAATTTACAAAACAGCTTTACAAAATTATTTACAATATTTTTTATTGAAGTTCAGCAAAATATTTTATAACTTTTAACCCATATTAATTTTTAAAATGTAAAATATTTTTTTATTTAAATTCAGCAAAACGTTTTGTAAGTTTTAATCAAAATTATTTTTTTTAATGAAAATTAAATCTGTAAAAATTATTTTTTTGAAAATCTAGGCGATACAGAATCTTTCATTGAACCCTCAGCAACTGCCCTAATAAAAAAGGTATACACCCCTTTTAGGAAAAAACTAAATGTACATTTCTTTAGGGTGTACATCTTACACTCCATTTCATTCTGGGGTGGAGTAAATTTTACCCATCATATTGAGGGATATACATATTACACCCCACCCTATCCTGAAATGGGTGAATTTCACTCGATAAAATTCACCCACCCCAGAATGGGATGGGGTGTAAGATGTACACCCACAAGGGGGTGTAGTTTTTCCCTAATACACCGCGACCTTCCGCCTCTACCCACGCGTCTCTTTCCTGGAAAATGACTAAATTGTCCTCAATTCATTCCTCTATTTAGCATCGTATCCTATAAAACCCCATTTCAGCTCCTCCCCCGTTTCAGCTCCCCGGAAGATTCTCGCTAACCGCCAAAAGATCCCCTCCTCTTTCTCTCTCTTCCCCCGCCATCTCTCTCTAAAAGGGTTTAGGTTTTTAGCTCATCGGATTCACCCCACCTTTATCGTGATGGGCCTTGTCTTCTTCGTCCTCGGTTGAGAGGGCGGGGAAAGGGCGGGGGGCGGTAATGGAGGAGCTCGAGGAAGGGACGGGGGAGAGCTCGTCGCCGCCGAGGGGATTCTGCGACGGCGTGCACGTGTTGAGCGACATCAGGAACCAGATCTACGCTCGGCTTGTCGAGAGCGGATGCGAGGAGGCCGTCGCCGATCCCGATCGCTTCCGCAAGCAGCTCCACGCCCACTTCGATCGGTTCCCTGCGAGGTAATTTTGTATCTCTTGATTTGATGAATCGCTTCTCCTATGTGCTATTTTTGACGATTTAGCAGCTCATTTGATCGAGAAATTTAGGGTGCTTTCGATCGTAGTAGCTTGTAGAGAGTTGATTTAGCTTCTGTAAGTTCCGATCGCTATCATCTGTTATGGAAATAGAGTGGATGTGTTCAGTTTTAGAGTTGACTTTATTTTAATCTCTTCCGATAATTTGAGTTTGTGAATTTCACAGCTTGTTTTTTGAAGAATTTTATGGAATTGATGATAGCGGATTGTAGAAAGTTTGTATGAACGGAGACCACCTACTACTGGTCATCTTGAAATGGCCTTCTCAGCTTACGTTTCTTTGTATTGACACCCCTTTAATTTGATTTTTTTTTTTTTTTTTTTTTCCTGAATTGAGTGATTTTAGTAATTATATTGAGGGCCATCAGTGATCCCATCAAATTTAACGTCTTCAATCAGTTCACAATAAGGAAAACTAGGACAGTTAATGGCTAATAGCTCATAGAGCCATTAAATTTAACAAAATTTTTGGTATAATTAATCGGAAATAACTCAAATGGGTAAAATTGGAAGTTGAGAGGGGTGCCAATTAAAAAAAAAGTGTAGCTGAGAGGTCTATTTTACATATTTACTTTATATTGTGGGGAAATGGGCTTGTCTTTGATTTACAGTTATTTATGACATTATATATTCTTCAGTTATTCGCTGGACGTACATGCTGATAGAGCGGAGGATGTTCTGTTGCATCAGAAGATTCTTGCTAAATCTGAGGACCCAAAGAATCGCCCGGTCTTCCATGTCCGGTTTCTAAAGGTGCTCAATGTTGAGCATGCTTGCCATATGAATGTGATATTTTCCTTTCTTTTATCTAAGTCCTAAGACACTACTAAAATTTTGACTGGCTTTGAAACTCTATGGGAGAAAATCTTTTGAATATTGCATTTCTTTTATAAAACAAGCTACAATCTGTTCTGCCAGCCATTGTTTTATAGCTTTTCGTTCAGAAGACAGATGGGAAGAAAAGAATCTTTGTGGCTTTGCTACATGTATCACCTTTTCTATCTCACTTTGGTTTTTTTTTCCCAGATTTAATTTCATTTTCCTCCAATCATTATCATAAATTGTTCACTTCAGGGTTGCTCTTTTTACTGAGCAGTATATTTTGGTTGAATTTGACTAGAATGATGATATGCAACCATCTCCATGTATTGGTTCGACTTCGGAAGGATGCCATAGTAATGGTAACGAAGGTGGTCTCCCACCAAATAGAAGGTGCTTATTCAAATTGACTCGTATCCCTTCTCAATTTTATCCCATTTGATTGAGTGAGAACATGCCATTGACTTTAAGGATGGCGCCACACTTCTTGCTCAAGTTCTGTTTGGCTTGTCCTAACCTGCCTTCTCAATTCTCATTGCATAGTTTCCCTTTATTGAATGTTCATGATTAATGCCTTAGCTATATGGGGATTGCAGGATTGAGTTTGAACCTTGCTCACGGCTTGAAGACCTGAATTTGAACATGAGAAAAAGTTCCAAGGACATTGAGGATAGAAGCGATCCATCAGAAGCTCTTTCTGCAAGGTTTAAGTTTAGCTTGAAAGCTTAGTCACTTTCATGATTATACTTTAATGTTTTCTTATGCTTGTTCAAACTAAACAAAATTATACAACAAAAACCTGAAAGTTGCACTTCACTTTGTTTGGTTATTGCAGAAATTTTGTACATATTCATCAGTAATGTTTTTATTTTGCTCGACGCAGCTGAACTGGACCTTGACTCTTCATTTTGTTTTTATACTTTCATCAGATAAATTTCTAATGCTCAGTTGAATATTTCACAATAATAGAAACTAAAGATTATTGGTATTATTATGTTTACCATATATTCACCTTTATATTCTTAGGTATCGTTTGGATTGGGGATAAACCAGAATGAGTTATACCAGGTATAAGTATAAACCTGGTTTAAACCTGGTTTAAACCTGGTATAAACCTAAATTGTGTTTGGTTGGGAATGAGGCTTAAACCTGGTATAAGAAAAATAGTGTTTGGATTGGGGTTGAAGAAAAAAGAGGTATAAAGTTGACTTTTATGTTTAATGACGATGTGACCTTTATTTTTATGTATATTATAAATTTGATAATTAAAGAATGTATTAGAATTTTTTAATTGTAACAAATCTTATATATTATATTTAATTAATTATATACTATATCAAATTTTATTTAATTTTAATTAGTCTTAATAAATTTTTTTAACGATTAAAATTTATAATTATATATTATATTTAATTAATTATTCTTTTTATTATATTTATAATTATATATAATTTTTTTATATAATTAATTATTCTTTTTTTATATAAATATATATATATAATTATATATATTAAATTTTATAATTATATATAATTTTTTTAATGATTAAAATTTAATTTTAATTATATATTATATTTAATTAATTATTCTTTTTTTTTAATAATTTTTTCAAAATTAAAATTTTAAAATTTATTCAAATTTTAATTTTTATTCATTTTAATTTTTATAAAAATTTTAAGTGGGAGCAAAAAAAATATGTTTATTTTAAAATTTTAAGTAAGAGTAAAAATTTTAATTTATAAATTTATATAAATTTTAAAAAAATTATTAAAATATTGTATAAATTTTAAAATTAATAATTTTTAAAAATAAAATAAAATTTTTAGAATTATTAAAATATAAAATAAAAAAAATTAAAATTTATAAAATTAAAATTTTAAAATTTAAATATTTATTAAAATTTATAAATTTTAATAAAAAAAAAAATCAAACGAAGTAAAAAAAAAAAAAAAAAAAAACAAACAAACGAAGTATAAAAGAAAAAAAAAATCAAGTATAAAAAAAAAAAAAAAATGGAAAAAAAATAAAAGAAATGCCCCTTCCCAAGGCATTTCTGCCTTGGGAAGGGGCGGGGTTGGGGGGGATATTCCCCCCCCGCCCCATACCCGGTATGGGGGGAATATCCCCGTGTGGGGGGGGGGATATCCCCGTTTGGGGGGAATATCCCAAAACCGTTTGGGGATAAAGGGGGGATATCCCCCCTTTATCCCCAATCCAAACGGGGGCTTAGGGTTACTACCACCTTCTGTACATAAAATCATGGTGTTTGGGTTGACTCTTATGTCTTGAAAAAAGAATTTGTACACAACAAAAGGGCTGGGCATTGATGGGAGGCTCGCACGCAGTTGTAGAAAAACTTATAGCTAACTACATCTCGAGGATTAAAAAATAAAATATAACTAAGGCAAAGAAAAACAAAAAAAGAAATAACCAGAGAACTTGTTCAACAAAGGAGATTGAAAATTGCAATTTTCGTCTTCTTACCAGTGCAATTACCTAAAACCTTAAAAGACTAAATATGTTTGTTGCCAATGTGTTTATATCAAAGGGATTTTGATTGATGGTACATGCATTCCATTCATGCCAAATTGTCTTGTAAAAGGCATCCCACAACACATGAAATCCCCTGCGAATACAAGGAGGGATGACCTTCCTTGCTTCAACCAATTTGGCATGCAATGCAGCTTCCCCCAAAAGTCCTTCGCACAACAATCATCAAAGGATGGAAGGCGATTGGCGATTTGGGCGGTAGGGAATTTAGCAAAGACTTTCTCCACAACAATCATCAGAGGATAGAAGGCAATTTGGCAATCTGGCAATCTCGATGGTATAGATTTTATAAAAGACTTTCTGGGGGAAGCTACTTTGCATGAAGATAAGATTGCACAAAGATAAGAGTGTTAATCATTTGGCTCCTTGGAAGGGCAACCTCGCTTGGCCAAGTTCTCAGCAGTAACTAGTTTTGTTGCACACCGACCGAAGAACGACTTTAGTCTTTATTAGAACAGTAGTCTTCCATTGAATAAAAGCAAAATTGTCACATACTTTGTCACGCCCCGGGCCCCAGCAGAAGCCTACTCGGCACGTGCACAGACCCGCTGTGTGCACACGGCACCCCAAGTATACACAAGGCGTCTACATCAACAAAGCGGGAAGAAGACAAAATACACATTCTACTAGCAATCAGAGCACAAGTACAACTAAACTAAGTATAAAAGAAGTAGAAATAACTACAACCATGCAAGATCTAAACAATATACAATAAGGATCCTCTCAAGTACATCCTACAAAATACATGGGTGGTCTCTATAGCAAAATACAAAAACACCTCTTACAACTAAACAAAAAATAAAAGGTATCTTGTAACCACCTCGAGTGGCACGAAGGGGACGAATCTAGCTATGCGCTATTCCCTTGCGACGATCCCGAGCCTCTCCCGCTGTGGATGGCTCTGAAATAAAAACAACAAACCAATGGGGGTGAGAACTATTAGTCAATAGTTTTCAGTGGGTAAACTGCCGAGAGAAGCAAAATACACTACTAGGTCAACTAAGGCAAAATATAGTATAACTGTTGAAATGAAATATAGATAAATAAATAACTGGAGTAAAATAACTCTATTACTATCATGCCTCAATGCTCAAGTATAAGGTAATAACAGTATGAAACTACCATGCTAACATGAATGCCCAACTACTATGAATGCATCATCAATGTGATGTTCAATATCAAGTTTAGTTAACTTTAATCATTTCTCTTGAAGACTTTCTTTGAGTCTTAGCTTAAGCCATGCCTCATCGTCCCATGGTGGAACCGCCCCAACGGAACTATGCCTATCCCACGGCGGCCCAATCGATACCTAAGCCCGCACGGCGAGCATGATGTCGCGATGGCCAACTTCGGAGTGCCGGCTTTGGAGGGAGCGATCCTACCAAGCATGTGTGAATGAGCACAATCGGCAAGCAAGCATGTCCTGATCATCGTGTCTAAAAGACGAAATAGCATCTTCGACCTTTAAGTCGGGGTATAATATCTCAGTGTCAATGTCTTGTATACAGTGCAGGCAATGTCTTACATAATGAAAGAGCTTATCATACACTAGTTGTCATCATGTCTCAAATATGGAATCTCACAATTTTTCTCTTGGTTTTACAAGTTTAGAAGTTTTTTACTTGTATCTCAACTACACTAAATAGCATTAATGTCATATTGTCCAAATGTACATGATCATATGCATAACATGTCCCAATCCTTCTATAACATGTATAGATGTTCTATATTCATATCGAAACTCGTAAAATTACGAAAATGACTATTCAATCCCCTCTTATAGTACCCATGTACATGCAATGTATACCTCTACTATATAGAGCATAAATTTTTCTACACATGAAGGGGTTCAAATGCATGATTAAGAATCATGATAAATCAAACGATACATGTTTAACATAACAACTATACCCTAAAAGTCTAAGAAAGATATAGAGAGAGTTCACCTATTTCGGTGAAGTCAAACCCATCGGATAGTAGCCAAATCCTTGTGAGAGATCACAACCAAGTTGCCCACAAGTTCTCTTATGCCCTAAGACAAGTTCCCAAAGGATCAAATTATCACAAAGAGCTAATCACAAAATTTCTTAAAAATCATAAGAAAAATGGGTGGAAAATATCTTAGACCAAGAAACTTGCTAGATTTTGAAATCAAGGTAAAGGAAGTTTCAAAACCAACCTACAAGAGTGTTCTACACCCATTAATTCCACCCCAAAAGCTTCAAATCAAAAAGGCCCAAAAATAAACTCTAGTTTTCAAAACTAGGTTTTCCAACAAGAGAAATCCGAAAGAGAAGGAAAAGATAAATTTCTAACCTCTCTTAAGCTCGAATCCCACCTTGAAAGGCCAAGAATGGGAACTAGGGCTCCAAACCTCCTTTTTCAAGCTCTTGCTTCTGTCCAAGACCTTGGTGTAAGCTCTAATGGTGGAGAGGAGGAGGAAGAAGAAGAAACCAAGATAAGAGTGCAGTTGGAGAAGAAAAACCAAGGAGAAGTGAGAAGAAACTTACCTCAAACTCTCTCTTGCACTCTCTCCAAATAAGAGGAGAAGTAGAGGAGAAGAGGGTTTAAAACCCCTAAAGTAACAATATCCCTATAAGCTCATGTAAGAAAAGAATTTGCTTGTCTTACCAGTCTGCCCAGACCAAAAAGGTTCGGACTCGAAGGGTCACCCTCAGCTTCGCAGCAAAGGTCCGGACTTTCCCAAAAAGGTCTGGACCCTGAAGCAGGAATCCTCAATTTTGCGCAAAAGATCCAGACTTTTTTCCCAAGGTTCGGACCCTAAAGACAAAACTTCAAATTTTCAGATTTTTCTAAAAATTTTCGATTCATGTCAAAACTCTCTGAAAACCTTCTAGAACCTTCCGGAAGCTTATCAAAGAATCCGAAGGGTAACAAACACCCTTCCACACACTAGAACTCCGCAATTCGCTAAAGTTCAGTGTACTACACATTTCATCGTTGATAAATTATAGATAGGTTGATGAGGTAGAAAAGGAACCATTAGGTGTCCACCTCCAAGCAATGTGATTCGAATAAGTTGTTTACTGTAAACTTTGAAGCTCAGAAGATAGATTTTGCAATTCTATCACTGGTATTGTATAAGGAAACATTATTTCTGAGAGGCTAGTCGCCAAGGACAACAGGTTAGGGTATTGATTGGCTATTGTGCCACAGTCAATCCAAGATGAAAAACAAAATAGATCAATAAGGCCATTTTTGACGTTGAAATGAGAAGAGGCGGCAAATGCCAAGTTCAGGTTGTAGATTGATTTCCAAAAAGGTGAAACTCTACCTGATTATGTTGATGGAACAAAACATGGAAGACGTCTTATATAATAAGGACGGGAGATTAAATCTATTATAGATCAATGTTGTCAAAAAAATTGCACTACCATCTAAGGAGGGCTTTGTTTTGAACTTGAAAATTTTTAATTCCTAGTTTGCTGAGAGTTTGGGCCTACAATGATATTTCCATTTGGCTAGGCAAAGCCAATTACTGATGTTGGACTTGCCTTTCAAATGAAAGATTGCCTAATGGCATCGATCTTTTTAATCACCCTTCTTGGTAGCTGGAAAACTAACATGAAAAAGTGGGATGTGGCACCCTAATAGTCCCACATCTGATAGGAATGGGGTTGTGATTGGGTTTATAAGAGACCATAAACACGAGTAATAATAATTGAGCTTAAGCATTTTGGGCCGGTGATTGGGTTTACAACGTCTCTATCCAATATAAATTGCTTCTTGGTGAATGCAGATTGTGTGGTAGAAAGGAGATCTGTAGGGAGAGTCCGAAGTCTATCGGTGAGAATTTTTTAAAATAATCTTAGCAACACTGTTAAGAAGACAAATTGGATTATAGTCGTTGGCCAAGGATGTATTAGAACATTTAGCTACAAGAGAAGTCCAGCTCATATTAATTGCTTTAGATTTACCTTGCCGTAGTTGAAGTCAGGAAATAGAGCTAGATTGTCATTCTTGAGCATGTTCCAATATCTTTGAAAGAATGCCCATGGAATTCAGATCATTTTTGTAACGACCCGACCCGCTAGCAATAATAACTCGTTGGACCCAAACCACCGGCTCAAAATGCATAAGCTCAGTTATTATTTCAGTCCAATCAGACACATAGCCCAAGATCACCAGACAATGTGAGGCCCGCATCACACTTCTAACTACTAAACTGGCTGTGATATCAACTGTAACGCCCCACTTCCAAGGGGTCATCCATCCTAGAGCTACTTTAGCTCTAGCACGTTTAACCCTTTTAACCTCTTGGGCCTAGCCACCGTCCAAAATGCTATAGCCGGGTTTAGAAACTCACAACCACTAAGCAATGCGAGACTCGTCTCACCTGATTCGCTAACAATAATAACTCGCTGAGCCCAAACCACCAGCCCAATATACTTAAGCCTAGTTATTATTAATAGCGTGTATGACCTCTTATATTCCCAATAGGAACCTTTTTTTCATCCGATATGGGACTATTAGGAAAGGATTTAAGTATCCATCGGCACGGGCTGTATCTACCGTGCCGTATTGTGCCAACAAGATACTGACACGATACAGCTCCCGTGCCGATGGCACAGTTCAAAACTCTTTTTTCTTAAAATTACTAAGTAATTTTCTTAATAAAGTTCAAAATATTTGATAAAGATACATAATAAGCAATTAAAATATTTTGTTGCTAAAGAAATTAAATATTTCATACCATTATGTGTCGGTACACATATATTTTTTTTGACCGACACTCATCGGCACGGCTCGGCACGCACCGTGCCGGCAAGTTTTCGGCACGACCCCGTGCCACGGCACTTAAATCCTTGCTATTAGGGCGTTACAGACTCTTTCCATTTAGACCCTAACGTTCTCGTCAGGTCCAAAGTCCAAACCCCCCAGTAAGAATTCCTTTTTCATCCGATGTGGGACTATTGGAGCGTTGCAGACTCTTCCCATTTAGACCCTGACGTCCTCGTCAGGTCCAAACCTAATCACAGATAGACTAAAATTATCGAGCGATGTGAGATTCTAGAGGTGGCTTCTATGGGTTCAAGAGGTGGCTCCTACCAAACTCATGGTATAACACTTAGCTCTCACACTTCCAGCCAGTATTCGGCTTTGATGCCAGCTATAAAGACCCAATCCGCTAGCAATAATAACTTGTTGCGCTTAAACTACCGGCCCAATATGCTTAAGCCCAGTTATTATTAATAGTATGCGTGACCTCTTATATTCCCAATCTGAATCCTTTCCAATTCGATGTAGGACTATTAGGGTGTTACAATTTGTCTCCTGAATGGTGTCATTTGTTATGGTGCTAATGCTATCTTTGTTTTCTTTGTTTTTTTCTCATTGAATGGATTTTCATCTAAACCTTGAATGTTGGTGTAGCCCACTTGATTTGTTAACAAATGTATCATATATTTTAACTAATTCTTATGTTCTTTTTGTAAGTATTCTGAAGGCTTTATTCTTATTCAAATATTACTAAATAATTTTAGTTTCAAAAAGATCTATATAGTTATCAACTTTGTGGTCGAACTGCGCTGCTTACTAAAAATAATTTATTGAATTTCATAATTTGCAGGAAGGACAGCAAGCATGTCCCTATCCACGAGATAATTTTCTCCTCCATCGACAAGCCCAAGGTGCTTTCCCAGGTACAATGAAGAAACTTATATATAGATATGCATGGAATCGCTAATTTGCAGATGCAAACTTGGGGTTCTAGCGTCCATACAAACTGGTTGCTTATTTTTTTTTATTCCTTTGAATATCTTTTTCTGATTTATTTGGGTTACGTAAATTTTAGTAATAATTGATCATATTTACTTGATATTAACCTGATGTGATAATACATTATATTTCAGTTTTTACAGATATTTGACAACCAGATTGACATAACTACATGCTTTACTTTTCAACTGCTTTTTATTTTTATATTTATACATGGGAGCAACACGCATCTTTTCTCTTCTTTCCTTCGTATGCTTTTCATATGAAGTTTCTTATCATATGTGATGATTGTGCAGTTATCTGCCTTGCTTTCTGATGTTGGCTTAAACATTCGTGAAGCTCATGTATTTTCAACATTGGATGGCTATTGCTTAGATGTGTTTGTTGTTGATGGATGGTTTACAGAGGTAGGTTTCTTGACTTCAGTGAATAATACTTTTGTGTTGGCAAGGATGTAGTGCTTAAGAATGTGGTTGAGTTTATTTTATTTATTTTTACCCCACTTTAGATTTTTATTTATTGTCAATTCTCACTGGATTTCCACTTCGGAATAGATTTATGATTTTGCAAGTTGATGATCGGGTAAGAGATTAACAGAAAACGTGTGTAATTTCAACGCATGCTGTGTGCTGCATAACTTTTGAAAATCAAAATTGTTTCGAAAGAATTATCTCTAGAAACAAATGTATTTCTGTTGAATATAAATATTGAAAACACTGTTATCTAATAGCTTAAGTTATTGGAGAACAACAGCTTAAGTTATTGGAGAACAACAATTGTTTGACATTCTTTAATATGGTATGAGTAGGAGGTTATGTGTTCAATTTCCGCTAGACTCCTAATATTATTTAATTTCCTCCCATTTAATTCAATTCCACCGCTTTGGCCTCTCAAAAAGTCTCGAGCCCAGAGTGAGGGAGTGTTGAATATAAATATTGAAAACAACGTTCTCTAGTAGCTTAAGTTACTGGAGAACAACGGTTGTTTCACATTCTTTAGTAATTTCCATTTTACAAAATTTTGCTAGTCTTTGTTAGAGAGGGAACCATTTCAGGAACAATGTGCTGCATTAGTAGACACCCATGAAAATGATAACCATTTGAGATTAGAAAACATTTTTGCAGAGGATTTTATAGTCTTGTTTACATTCCAATTCCCACTGAACCCATTAATATGGACCAGCAGAAGAATTACTGCTAGAGTAGTCAATCTGAACTAAATTCTTGATAATCTATACTTTGGTGAGGTTTTTAGAGAACATCCTTCAAATATAGCAGTCAGAATATTGGGATCCAACTGGAATACAAAGTGAACGAAAACATGAACTGTATTATGCCCAGGTTTTCCTTAAACTCGGTGTGTCCACGCTGCACAGATATAGGTTTTCTGCGCTTATGTGCAACTTGTATTGTGGTCTGTTGCATTTATAGCATGCGAGGTGTAATTTTGCATACTATAGGACTTAGTCATTGATTCCTTAACCCATATGACCAAATAACATTTTTGTCGCTGTGGTTCAATGTATGATAAATAATGCAACCGCATAGGCTTTTATAAATTATTAAGGAACCTTGTGATTCTATTTTCTTTATGGCAGGGATATTTTCCAAGCCAAAATGTTGCTGACTTTGCAATCATATGCTCAGGGGACAGATGATCTGCTCAAGGAGCTTAGGGAGGCAGCAACAAGAAATAATGTATGTTACTTTCTTCATCTGAATTCTGTAAGCTCTCCCAGATGTACCCTTTGCCTTTTCATTGGTTAGAAAGTTATTGTCTGCACCAGTGCACCATGCAAGCCATGCAGTATCCAATGAGATGCCATACCCCTCATTTCATACTTCAATAGCTGCTGCCTAGAGAGTTGAAGCATATTCTTGATATACGTATTACTTTCGAAGAATTGAGTGGAATGGTTGGATTATAAGTGTTAGCTGGGACTAATGACATTTCACTAGGTGGAGCACAGCCGAAGTAGAGCACCAGATGCAGGCAATAAATTCTGTTAATGGGCTGTTCTGTCTGTTGTTCTTGTGAAATTATGGCTTCAAGGTTTCTGTCCATTACAAGTTATGGAAAAAGTTCTCTTGTTTTATTACAACAGCATTTGTTGAGAGTAATCACCATCTATCTTTAGGAAAATCTTCTCTAGAACCCTGTTCCACTTTACTGTCAAAAAGAAAAAAGAAGAATCTGAGTCCACTTCGAAATGTTTTTCACATTTCAAATGTGAACCAACATCTCGTCCTCAAAATTTTACTTCCGACAATCTTCTCTAACAGGCAATAGACTTCGTGGCCATCTTGTTCCACCTAGTTTAGCATCTGTAAGTAGGGAGCTAGGCCTACATAAAAAATTAGTTACCTTCTCATCCAAGAGGTGAGTGTATGCTAGCAACTTGTGAAGTGTGTGCTCTTGGAGTTTATGCTGTGACATGAGAGGAGTGTGGATGCTGTCACCCTGGTACAAGAGGTAAAAGTGAGGCCTAGAAGGTAATTGTGAGAGAAGTTTCCGGTTAGCAATTAGTGAGTTGTGTGGTGTGCAAGAGAGGTTTTTGTGAAATCAAGGATTTGAGTATCCATCGGCACGGTCTGTATCCACTGTGCCATATCGTGCAAACACGATATCAGTATGATACAGCCTTCGTGCCGATGGCATAGCTGAAAACCCTCTTTTCTTTAAATTATACCGATGGCATAGCTGAAAACCTTCTTTTCTTTAAATTACTAAGTAATTTTCTTAATAAAGTTCAAAAAATTTGATAAAGATACATAATAATTAAAAAAATTTGTTGCTAAAGAAAATAAATATTTCATGGCATTATGTGTCGGCACACATGTATTTTTTGTGACCGACACTTATCGGCACCGCTCAGCGTACCGGCAAGCTTTCGGCACGATCCCGTGCCACAGCACTTAAATCCTTGTGTAAAATATATGCAAAGTGCTGTGAGCAAAGTGTGCCTAAGTTTCTTGTATAAGTTTTGTATCGATTAAACATATATATAGCCAATTGCTTCCAATTGTTCTACATTTACAAATAAGCCCATTATATAGAATGATTCCGTCAGGTTTCCTTGCATCTATAAAAGGATTTATTAACAATTTGAGTATTTTCTGCTTTACATGTAGGTTCTGTTGCCCGTCTCGCCGCATTCTTCAGCCTCAGACAGAATACTTGAACTGCACCAAAGAGTTGGTGACACGGATATCGACATAAAATTTTTGAAAATAGGAGAGAAGATTGCAGTTGGTTCTTGTGGAGACTTGTGAGTTGGGAACTATAGGATAGCTTGCTACTTCTATTTGATTTTTCTTTTTCAAGAAAGAAGTTTATGATTTTTCAGAAGCTCTAATAAAACTCATTCCATTTTGTATGTGCAGATTTCGTGGAACTTATCTCGGTCTGGATGTTGCTATAAAAGTTTTTAGATCTGAGCGTCTAAGTGAAGCTTTACAAGTTGAGTTTGATCAAGAAGTGATGATTTTAAGGTAACATTTCACCATATTAATCTTCTAGATATTTTGTATTGCTTAAATTTCTTACATAGTATTGCTCCATCAATTTTTTAATGCCTACACTCCTATAATTATCCAAATTAATTTAATTTAATAATTGTGGCCTCAGGAAAGTAGATCATATTAATGTTGTCCGTTTCTATGGGACGTGTACAAAACCTCCAGATCTTTGCATCATAACAGGTAATTCTTCAAATTTCTCACGGCATTGATTAGATATCTCATTTATCTCAAACTTGTCCTCTAGTATTTAACAGTTGTTCAGCAGAGCATTGTTTGCTAAGAACTATAGTAACTAAACAAAGATGATATATACTGAAAAATAAAAGTAGCTATTCTAATGAACAATGTATCATTCAGTTTGACAAGCTGTCCCATTTCACTCATACAGAGTACAGATTCAGGTAAAAGCTTCCCATTTTTATGTTGAAGGAGCATTGATGTTTGCTTTAGTTGTGGACTAGCATATTAAATGTTTTCATATTATATTTTATTCTGTGCTTAAAGAACTGTGCTGTCTTGTTTTTTGATCCCTTTCAAATCAAGTTTGTTTCCATTCTTTGTTGGAATTTGGTTTGTGTTATTTTTCTTTAAGATAATGCAAATGCTTGTAATATTATATTTTGTCACATCATTTATGCAACATCATTAACTTCCTATTTTATTCTTTACTAGTTTTCTCCCAGTAATGTGGAAGTTCACTATCATCTTTATGTTACAGCTTTCTTAATTTTAAATATCTTTTCAGAATACATGCATGGGGGAAATCTCTATGACTATCTGCATATGCAAGAACGTGTTTTGGAGCTCTCTGTATTGCTAAAGATTGCTATAGATGTCTGTAAAGGAATGGACTATTTGCACAAGAATAACATTATACATAGAGATTTGAAGACCGCCAACCTGCTCATTGACCGAAATCAAGTATGTACTTCCTCTCAATAAAAAGGCTCAACAATTGTATCATATAATATATTTACTTTTTCATGTATTTGATGTTATCTCGAAATTCTCCTCAATACTTGTTTCTGGCAAATTCTCCAAAAAATTTACTTATAATGTTAACCTACATACAATTCAAAGGCAAATTTTAATGGTAATATAAATCTTTCCACTCTATATACATAGTATTTATCGACTTATATAATGCTAATGATAGTAGGATACCTAGAGAAGTATTTATGTAGTTGTTGAAGAGCATCTGTGCTTATTTTTTGGAGAAAATGCATGGACAGCCCCTGAAGTATTACCAATGTTTTGCATGAACACTTTAGTCCCTGAATTTTCTCATATTGCAATTCTATCCCTGGCCCCTAAAAAAATCTTATCACTTCCTATAGAAATGACCTTTTAAACCATAATTCAAGTATACTAAAGCAAGTTAAGTTATTTAACATAACAATTAAACTGGTTATTTTACTGGAAAAGCTTAGATTTTTTTTTTTAATCCAGTCGGGTGAAAATGCAATGTATGGGAAAGTTTATGGACTATGTGTTTAAGCAGAAAGTCTGCAGAATATGTCGCAATGTGGGGATAGTACAGGGACTATCCTCAAATTTAACCTTATTATTTTTCTCTTCACTTTCTCGCTGAATGAACCAGTATTATATTTCAATATGTAGTCCTACAACTTATGTGAGAATACTTCTGCAAATGGTCTTACAACTTTCGAAACAGTATGACCCGTTTCCTGAGTGATGTTCAATTTCTCTCCAGTGCTTAATTTGGAAGATAGTGAGAAAATTCATCTTTTACTGTTCAATGTTATACAACTTTTCTTGTTGTCAAGATGTGTAGTTATCTTTTCTGTGTTTAGGTTGTGAAGGTTGCAGACTTTGGTGTAGCTCGGTTTGAAAGTCAAAAAGGAATAATGACTGCAGAAACTGGAACTTACCGATGGATGGCACCTGAGGTATTTTCTAGATTTACCCCTTGTCTTGTAATTTTTTGCAATTTTTACTGGTCAAGCTACTGAAGAATTTTATTTGTTTCCTCTTTTGTTTCTATAAGAGTCGGTTTGCCACAGATAGAGCTTTTGTGGAAGTGTTACTGCCTAAAGCTTCTTGCTACAGCAGAAGCAGAGCGTTAGGTCTAGTTTGGTAATGCGATGGTTAAAGGCACCCCTTTTATGCTTTGGAAGGCTCAAAAGAAATCCAAAAGCACTCCTTTTGCCCCTCTAAAGCATAAAAGGGGTGCTTTTAGCCACCACAGGGAGTGCGTTGGCTAGACACTTGGACGTTCATACTGTAGAGAGCCCAGAAAACTTGAAAGTGCTTTGAAGCTTTCTTCCTCCAATGCTATGAAATCGTGGTTGGAACTATCACCGGAGAACCATCTAGTTTGACACTTCTCTGGTGGCGCAGTTCCCACCAATATTTTTAGTATTGGGGGAGAGAATATCCAAAGCACTTTTGGATTTTTTGGAGCTTCTACAACATGGGTGAGTTTAGCAACTGCACCCCCAAACTAAGGCTGTAAAGTGGAGCTTTTACTTTTGGGGCCCAAAATTTCAAACTTGGCTTCTACCACAGCAAAAGCTCAATTTCTAATTAAGTGGCAATCACCATTAATGTGGGGTTGTGATGAATAGGATGCCACTGTCATCTTATAAGAGCACGACATGTGACATATGTTGGACACCTGGTCAAGGGGGAATAGAGCAATAGAAGGTTAGAAATTCGGAAAAAAAAACAACTTAAATTTGATTTGTTAGCTGCTGTCTGCCTCTTCTATATGTATGTAATGATTGAGTGCTACTTTCTTTCTTTTATTTAGTCTGCTATGATGTTAGTCTTTGTTTTTTTAGTTTACTGATATATTCGTCTCTCACACTGTAGGTTATCAACCATAAGCATTATGATTTCAAGGCGGATGTGTTCAGTTTTGCTATTGTGCTATGGGAGCTTGCAACATCAAAGGTGAAACTAATTATTGTATTAAGATTAAACTTCCTGGTCTGATGGGTAAGCAAATATTTACATAACTGTATGACAAAAAGTTAATTTGTAGACCTTGATATTTTTATGCAGGTTCCATACGAGAATCTAACACCCTTGCAAGCTGCATTAGGAGTAAGACTGGTTAGTATTCTTTTTCATTTTCTGTTTTCTTTTTCTTTTTTCTTCTATTATAAAGATCTTGTGAATGATTTCTTTAGAACAATTGTGCTTTTTTATTTGAAAATGTATTTTTTTACTTCAAGGTTGTCAACATGTTTATCTTTTAGCAGCTAGTTTCTTGAAGAGTTAGGATACAGGCATCACAGAGGGTACCCTAATAAGTTGGTTTGCCAGATATCAAATCTGCAGCTGAGCTAGAATAATTGTAAAAAGTTAAACGCTGATTAATTACCACTTCTTAAAACTCATCGGCAGCTGCACTTTGGGGTGCATTTGGAGGTAGCCATAGCAGATTCTTTCTTGAAATGTTATCTGTAATATCTTCAAAACTCTTTGGTGATCAAAATTCTGAAATTGACGGAGGCATGAAAGAGAACCCGTTAGTCCTACTAATCAAAGAAATTACCTAATTACCTCTTAATATCCAATTTGACCATCTGTCTTATGGGAATGTTGATAATGGCATCTTTGTGAGTTTTCTGTAGAGAAATTATTGCCTTTACCCTTTGCATCTGTACATCCACGCACCTGGCCAACATCAGCAGTTCATTCTATGTCATATTTCGATCTCTCTATTTGAAAGTTGCATTGGTGGGTTGAGAGTATGAAGTGGAATGGATAGCAAAAGCATGAGATGGAATCAAGGAATAAAGTGCCGCCCCGTGCCGCTCGGCATGGGGCGGCACGTACTGTGCCCCCAATATAGGGGCACGGTACAAGGGAGGTGCCAAGGCACCCCCCGTGCCGCGATACCCTCGCGGGTATCGCACGAGACAGCACGATACCCGCGAGGGTATCGCGCGAGACGGGCGATACCCCGTGGGGTATCGCCGCTCCTTTTTTTTTTCTGTTTTTTTTTTATGCAAATCCTTCTCTCTCTCTCTCTCTCTCTCTCTCTCTCTCTCTCTCTCCCACACAGTTAACTGTTTAGATTTTTTGTTACGGTTGTTTTTTTTTTCTCTCTCACAGTTAGTTTTGATTTTTTTTGTTGTGATTGTTTTTATTTTTGGGTGAGCTTTTGTACCTTTCATCCGTTGTTATTATTATTATTTTTTTAATAATTTTTTTTTTTGGTAGGTTCTTATATCTTCCATCCAATTTTTTTTGGGATTCGCCTTTATATTTCCAATGTATTTTTTTTTTAAAAAAAATATTTTTAATTTGTAATTTTTTTAAAAAAAAATATAAAATTAGGTAATTTTTTTATTTATATTTTATAAAAAGTTGAAAATAAATATAATTGATTTAATTATTATATAGTCAAAATTTTAATTATTTTAGATAGATATAGTATTGTAGATGAGATTTGCGATAAAAATATTTTTAACTTTTTAAAAGATTGAAAATACTGATAAAATTAAAAGATAAATTAAATTAATTAATACTTAAATTTGTTTAATTTATTTGTCGTATAATTTATTGCTAAGTTTTTATGAATCTAAATATCTAGCGGTCTCTCGTCAAATCAATATGCATCAATTCTGCAAATATATATTAAAATTTTGAAAAAAAATATTTCTCTAATTTTGTATATTATATTTTTTTAAAATTTCAAGAAAAAAAGGATAAAATCAAACTAATTTTAAAAGCTAAACAATTCTCACAATTTTTCTAAAAATTTCAAAAAATATATATTTCTTTAATTTTAAAATAGCTATATATATTCAATATTTATAATTATTTAACTAAACTTTTCAAAATAGCATTATAAAAGCTTATTGGGAACAAAAAAAAATAAAAAAAAATAAAAAAAATCGTGCCAGAGCATGCCACTGGGAGGTCATGCGTATCCATCCACGGCACTTAATTTCTTGGATGGAATGTTGCACCAGGTGGAGGCAATGTGTTTTTGTCTCCATAGCCATCTTTTCTGGGTCCACATTTTTTTTTTTTTTAGGGTTTAGTCTAAGAAAGTGCTGATTGCTTTCCATGCACTTGGACACGTGGTTTTGTTTTAGTTTTTTGGTAAAATGATTGACATTCCGTCTTGAAAGATCTGTTAGGCCTGCTCATGCTTTTGTAGAAATGCTGTTTGAGTAACATTGTTACAGTAAGAAAATAATTAAAAAACCTTTTTTGTAGTAAGATTTGCCACAGAAGCAGAAGATTCGAATTGAGCTTCTAATTTTCATGCATAAAACTATTGACTTTCTTTCTTGGTTCCCAAATTTTTCTGGGATTTAAACCTTGTAAACTTTTGTACTGTTTCATTTTAGTCAGATTTTGTTAGATTTTAGTTTGGGGTTTGTATATATCTTATACCTCTTCTTTTGTTTTTTTATATAACCAAACACCTGGATATTGCTTGTCGGGGAGTTGAAATAGAGAAGGTATTTCTGGAGCTAAGTGAGCACCTAGATTGTTTGTTGCTGTTCTTCTTCTAACTCTTTTTGTTATATCAGGGAATGCGTCCAGAGCTTCCAAATGATAGACATCCCAGGTTATTAGACTTAATGCGAAGATGCTGGCAAGAAAATCCCGATATACGGCCCTGTTTTCCTGAAATACTCATTGAACTTGAAGAACTGTTGCATCAGGTTCAGGTACATCTAACAATTAAAGTTATTAGTAAAATCTAGCTTTGGAATAACTGCTGTACTCCGCAAAGCAATACTATATGTTTGAATTCCAAATGGCCCGCTCACACAACCAACCAAAACACACACACAAAAGATGGGAAAAAAAAAGGGAAGATGGTAAACTGGAAAATTGTATCTGGGCCCCAAAAGCTTTTGGTGGATTTTGTTTTTGCTTTTGTGGCAACAAGCTAAACGACTATTTAGGTCTCAGAAAGCGGAAATTCATTTTTGAAGTTTTTGCTTATGCTATAGCGGGAAGCTGTTGAGCAGATTTTGATGAAAATGTTGATAATACTTTTCCTCAAATAGCATATTTGCTGACCGGCTAAGGGTCAGATTATAAACGAAACAAGTGCAGAGTTTGATACAAAAGTAAAAAGAAAAAGGAAAATAGAGCAGGATATTTTGATAATGGTTTTTGCAACTTGTTGGGTAGCTATACCGCATTAAATTAAACAATTTAAACTTGTTGGCAGGCTAACGATGAAGCTAATCGACAAAGTAAAGCAAAGATACAAAAGAAATCACAGAACAGGTAGGTAACATTTTTCTTTTTTACATTTTTTTCCTTCTTGTGAAATGAGTGAGAGAGCTTAACAGGCTTGGGTTTCTCACGTGCTTGGCTCTTTCCCAGTTGTGTACAGGTGTTTTGATGTGTCATGTAAATTCCTTTCCTTTTGAGACCAACTTCTTCCTCTTTTTCTTTTTCTTCCTTTTTTTCCCTTTGTTTTTGTTCCCCCTTTCGGTCTAATAACTACATAGTGTTGAGTGATAGCAAAAGGGAAATACAAGGAAAGAAAAAGAAATAAAATTCTGATGATAATCATGAATACCTATGTTATAAAAAGAAAGGATCAGTAAAATGATCTTCGGAGCTCATGCTCGAGTTCAGAGCACTTGCTCTACAACACAGACAAGTTATTTGCAAAGACACTGTATGAAATATCTGGACTTGGACTGTATCAGGGACTGGCGGGATATGCTTCTAGTACTCTTCAGAAGCTTCTTTTTGTACTTTCTTTTAATGAATAGAGGTAAAATTGTATGGCGAATGGATCCTCCTCTGTTAAAGTCCATTTTGAAATAGACCACACAACCTTTTTTCGTTTTTTATTCATGCCTCTCTTTAATTACTCTTTATGTTATTTGAGATGTTTGAGTTATTTAAGTTAAAAATTTTGCTAAATTTAATAGTTTAATTTTGTTAAATTTTGAGTATGTTTGTGTTCGGTCCTGTGCACCCAGGGCATCGGTAAATATAATTCTATTTCAATAGATACGCCTAAAGTTCATAAATTTTAATTTTTAATATAATACGAGTGTAGGATGGGTAGATACTATTAAAATAAAAGTTTTACATAATATTCTTTAATAATTAATACTATAAAAAAAAATGAAGTATATATTATTTTTAAATTTATAATTAATTGATATAGTATAGTAATTATGCTTTGTTGCATATGGCTGTTATTGTAGATTGTAGAGTTAAAAATATTATATATTAAATAAATGAAAACTAAAAATATGTAAAAAATATATAAGCAATAATCTCATTTGATATACAAATTAAATTATTTTTATCAAATCAATTAGAAAAAAAATTAATATGCTCTCATCCATAATAGAAAATAAAAATTATTATTATTAAAAATATTTTAAAGTTTGATAAAAAAAATATTTAAAAATAAAAAATATATATTTTTTAAATAAAAATAGAAAATTCAATTTAACTTATTTTTTTTATCATAAAATTATTACATATATATATATTTTTTAAAAAATCTTTCAACTTTTCTATACATTAATTCACTCATAATTTTTATAAAAAAAATTAAAAGGGCACTTTTAAAATGCTAAAAGAATAGTTTTAGAAAAGCTAAATTACAGAAAATTTTTCTGTAATAGTCTGTTTTTTCATTTTGCTCACGTGTTTTTTAAAAGCATATATTTTGTCCCATCGTAATTATTGAAATATGCATTTATTCCCGCCGTCACCGTTCCGTGAGTAAACCGTCAATTTTTTAAAAACCCAAAATATTCTTCAAGAATGGCGGAAAATAAGTTAAAATCCATTCTCTCTCCAATATAAGGTAAGGGTATTTTCGTTAATTTACCTCCTCCGTTAACGTTGCTCCTAAAGATAATTCGGTAATTACGAGGGGGCAAAATGTAGGTTTTTAAAAGACAGAAAGGCAAAGTGAAAAAACGAAATATTATAAGAGAGTTTTCTGTAATTTAACATTTTAGAAATACTAAACGATATACATTATTCTAATTATAATTTATTTTTTTGAACGGCGGTATTATTATTATTATTATTTTAAACAAATAAGCTAATTTTAGTCCAACTATTGATACTGCAATCAATTTTGCTGCACTACCAACTGCAATAGTTAGATCTTTCTATATCAAACAAAATAAAAAATTTATGATTGTATATATTTTCAACTGCAGTGCAGTTAAAATTATATGCATAGTGTTGGGTGTACATAATGCACCGTAGATTAGATTAGAGAATCCAAATTTCTTATTTAATAATATGTTGGAAATGCAAGACAAATCATGAATTTTATTAACATAATATTAAATTCTCTGCAACTGAATGGTCCATCGACCAGTGCATCGTAAATATATAGTATGCTGCAATTATTACAAATTTGTATACTAAATGATCAAAATAATTCTCTCTATTACATATCAATAGCAAAAATGCCCTTTCAAGATGGAATTAGCAAAGTACTAAAATGCCCTTTCAAGATGGAATTAACAAAGTACTATTTTTTTTTTCTCCCTTTTAGAGATACATTTCTTTACCTCTCTTAATGGTATAATTTTTACATATCAGTTTTTCAAAAATTAATGAGACACTAGTGAAAAAGTCGTACTTCTTTATGTATCTTAGTTGTCATATTTATCAAAAACAATTTATTGTTGGCAGCGGGAATGGAGCTGACAACACCTTCTCCAATGACGGCGATAGTGACGGTGACGACAATCCTTTGAATGCAACGGAGGGAGAGATAGGCGCGTATTACTGAGAGAGAAGAAAAGGAAAGTGTCATGATAAATTAATTTGAAATATAAGTGTGAGAATTATAGATGATAGTAGAATTATTTGGATATTAATTAAAAGTTTAGTGAAAGAAAGAAATATTTTTTTGTGTACCTTAATATCACATCTATCAAAAGTTCTTTATTATTGGCGGCGGGAATGTGCCCGACGTCGCCTTCTCCAACGACGGCGATAGTGATGGTGACGACAATCCTTCGATCGCGGCGGAGGAAGAGGTAGGCACACATTAGTGAGAGAAAAGGGAGGAAATGTGTCATGATAAATTAATTTGAGATATATGTGTAAGAATTATAGATGGTAGTAAAATTATTTGGATATTAATTGAAAGTTTAGTGTGAGGAAGGAAAAGAATTACATGCTAGTGAGAATGAAGGGAAATGTAAAATGAAAGGGTTGTCATGAATTAATTAGAATTAAAAATTTAATGGAGAAAAAGTGAAAATTCATATTGATAGTTTGGTGGATGAAAAGTGAAAAGTAATATCAGTGAGAGTAAATAAAAACTTGTCACGTGGTAAAATTTTTCATATAGATTAATAGATTAAAATAGATAATAATATATTAATAAATTAATAGATAATAAATAAATAATAAATATCTATATTATTTATTTAATAAATCACTATGATTAAACCAACCTCAGCTAGAGATTATTTGGTTTCATACATGTACAATTGTATTGCAGTCTAAACTATATACGGATTTAAATATGATGTTTGATTTTATGTACTTGAATTCAATGGTTGCAGTTGGAATCATACAATAAGACTGGACAGTAATAGTGAAAACTAAGTCGAAATTGGTTATACTCAAATTAACCACAATTTCAATTGTAATGATTAAAAAAATTTAGTTTTAAATAAGAGGTAATCATACCTAAATAATTACATTTTCAACAAAGATAAAATAAAATATTTTTATATTGAAGATAATCTCACAACCACATATATTTATATAATATAATAAATATAGTTATTAACTATGTAAAACTAAATAAATTATTTATAGTTGTAACATATTTTTCTACATTCAATTAAATACGATAAATGTAGATGTAATTGTAGCAATTTAGCATCATGCATATGTAGTTACATATCTATACAATAACTATTTCTCAGTTTTGTTAGGGTGACGTGTCGCTCTCCCGTTGATTTCGCTGATGTGGCGTCGTTTTATGCTTCGGGTGATCCTATGCTGGCTCCTAACCTATCTATACAATAATTATTTGGCAGTTTTTTTTTCTATGTGGCGTTGTTTTATGGTTCGGGTGCTCCTATGCGGGCTCCTAGCCTAGGGCCTCTTTCACTTGCCGCATCTTTCTTTTCCTCCCCAAACCTAGCGCCGAACCTTCCCTACGCGTTGTGCGTTCCCTGCACAACGACTCCTTCCCCGCTCGCTTCCCCCCTGTCTCTCTCTCCCGCTTTCCGAAGCGACCCCACTTCTCTCCCTTCCGCTCCCGCCTCCTTACCTTCTGCTTCTCTCCCTCTCTCTCTCCTTCTGCTGTACACCCTACAATAGTTGAGGATTTCACTGAAGTTGACGATGAATGATATGGCGGCTTAACAAGTCTTACAATTGCCATGGTAACATATGGAATCATACAATAAGACTGGACCGTAATAGTGAAAACTAAGTCGAAATTGGTTATACTCAAATTAACCACAATTTCAATTGTAATGATTAAAAAAATTTAGTTTTAAATAAGAGGTAATCATACCTAAATAATTACATTTTCAACAAAGATAAAATAAAATATTTTTATATTGAAGATAATCTCACAACCACATATATTTATATAATATAATAAATATAGTTATTAACTATGTAAAACTAAATAAATTATTTATAGTTGTAACATATTTTTCTACATTCAATTAAATACGATAAATGTAGATGTAATTGTAGCAATTTAGCATCATGCATATGTAGTTACATATCTATACAATAACTATTTCTCAGTTTTGTTAGGGTGACGTGTCGCTCTCCCGTTGATTTCGCTGATGTGGCGTCGTTTTATGCTTCGGGTGATCCTATGCTGGCTCCTAACCTATCTATACAATAATTATTTGGCAGTTTTTTTTTCTATGTGGCGTTGTTTTATGGTTCGGGTGCTCCTATGCGGGCTCCTAGCCTAGGGCCTCTTTCACTTGCCGCATCTTTCTTTTCCTCCCCAAACCTAGCGCCGAACCTTCCCTACGCGTTGTGCGTTCCCTGCACAACGACTCCTTCCCCGCTCGTTTCCCCCCTGTCTCTCTCTCCCGCTTTCCGAAGCGACCCCACTTCTCTCCCTTCCGCTCCCGCCTCCTTACCTTCTGCTTCTCTCCCTCTCTCTCTCCTTCTGCTGTACACCCTACAATAGTTGAGGATTTCACTGAAGTTGACGATGAATGATATGGCGGCTTAACAAGTCTTACAATTGCCATGGTAACATATGGAATCATACAATAAGACTGGACCGTAATAGTGAAAACTAAGTCGAAATTGGTTATACTCAAATTAACCACAATTTCAATTGTAATGATTAAAAAAATTTAGTTTTAAATAAGAGGTAATCATACCTAAATAATTACATTTTCAACAAAGATAAAATAAAATATTTTTATATTGAAGATAATCTCACAACCACATATATTTATATAATATAATAAATATAGTTATTAACTATGTAAAACTAAATAAATTATTTATAGTTGTAACATATTTTTCTACATTCAATTAAATACGATAAATGTAGATGTAATTGTAGCAATTTAGCATCATGCATATGTAGTTACATATCTATACAATAACTATTTCTCAGTTTTGTTAGGGTGACGTGTCGCTCTCCCGTTGATTTCGCTGATGTGGCGTCGTTTTATGCTTCGGGTGATCCTATGCTGGCTCCTAACCTATCTATACAATAATTATTTGGCAGTTTTTTTTTCTATGTGGCGTTGTTTTATGGTTCGGGTGCTCCTATGCGGGCTCCTAGCCTAGGGCCTCTTTTGTTAGTTATATGCCCTATAAGCCAATCGGTGACACAACTATAGGGTTTGTATCTTTGTATCTTTCATTAAATTAATAAATTGGCATTTATTCATTTATATTATTGTTAAATAAATATATATATGAATCGTCCTTAGAATTAATGGTAAAAGAATCATATTTCTAAGATGTTAGGAATTTGAGACATGTATTCTTTTGTAATTAATTTTAAATGCTCCTGATCATAGGATTATCACGAGGGCGATGATAAATCCGGTTAGGTCAGTGTATACTGTGCTTTCCTTATGGGATGATGAGTCTTAAGTCATTAGTGTGGTGACACTAGAGCAAGTATACAGGTGAATGTTGGAGAACATTTTCACTGAGCGTGACCAATTATGAACAATCACATGGATGTCTACTCACTCGTCAGTAAATTGTTCCATGCTGTAGTGGTGTGAGTGATCCTTTGACCTGAGGCACCACAGTTATCTTACGTATGGGTTACTGTAGTTTGACTGTGTAAATACTTTATACCCTAATCATGAGTTAAAGTCAACATATGTTGGCTACAGTGGATCATGCATAAAGATAGGTGTGTGTCAAGATGGAATCTATCACCCTCGGTAGAGAGGTAACTATCCTATACTATCTGTTCTTTAAGATATAAAAGCCCTTGGCCAAGGCAGTGTGATTTTATGAAAAGGAGTTTTCATATATCGGTTAATGATCAGATAAGATATATAATTGAGTAATGGGGTTTGACGAGTTATCCATAACCTCGACTCAATTAGGACAAGTGATAGAAGGATTTAATCACACGGTAACTACACCTAGAGGTTTAGTCTATTATTCATTCTACTTGGATTGCTGCGACATACTGCTAGGTGTCACTCGTGGATTGTGGGACCCACATAAGTGATTAAAGATAGTTAATCACAATCAATTGGGAGAGTCAAAAATATTTTGGTCCATCGAAAGGAGTTCCGATGGTGACACTAAAAGAGTTTAGCGTCACATCTCACAACCAGGTAGAATTGAACCTATGTGGTCACACACAATAAAGGTTGCGTGTGATTTGTGCTTAGAGAATTATAGAGACCATTTTGCTAAAATAACAAAGTATTTGTTATTTGCTAAGCTAGTTAGCAATATATATATATATGTATATACATACATATGTATATGTATATACATACATATGTATATGTATATACATACATATGAGGAAACCAATTAACTTAATGAAAGAAAACTTTCACTTATTAATTGATCATTTTATTATTTGGAGATGGAGACGAGGAGGAAGAGAGAAAGAAATAAAACGATATATTAATTATACTATTAATGGAGAAGAAAAGGAGAAAACATTTTCTCTTTTCGTTTCTTTCTAATACACATTAAATGAGAGGAGTTAACACTCATCTCATTTATAATGTATGTTTTCTTTTCTCATCTCTTTCTCTCCTCACCAACTTTTCCAGAGGAAAGTTTTTTTTTCATTAATTTCAATGAAACCAACGCCATTATGAGAATGTATCTCTACTACCTTTCGTGTTGTCTTTAAATAGAGACATTCCTCAATGGCATAAAGATAGAGAGTAATCATATAGTAATCATAAAGAGAATCATATGAGAAATTATATGAAGTAATCATATAAAGTATATGAAGTAATCATATAGAGTTCTCTTTAATCATTAGAGAGAAGTCTTCCACAATCATTGGTCTCTATATATTATAGTTAATTCTCTTGAAATTGCTAGCACAATTTGAGAATTAATTATTCTCCACATTGATACAAGAAATCACGAAAGGAGTTTCGAAATTGTATTGTGTGAAGCACAGATCCCGGAGCAGCCTTGTGTGGATACACATAGAGGCCGAACAGTTGTGCGGCTCAAAGGACCGGAAGTTCAGATCCAATATCAACCGACAGACAATTTCGGTAATCAACAAAGGTTGAAATTCTAACCCTTCTTCTAATTAAATTAGAATAATAATTTTTGTGTGTCTCACGAGATGATCTTGTAACATATTTATATATATACAGTAATATCATAAATGTTATGATGTTAAGGTATATTTGATTAGATCATATTTATGATCATAAAATTTATTTCCGCTGCATTAAATGCGCATGCACGCACTTCCGCTTTCCTTACAGTGGTATCAGAGCCACCCTCGTGCAGCCACAAAAATTATTCCTGTTGTTGATTTTGATTTAGGGTTATATGAGTTAACCCTAATGCGAATGCCTATGCATGTTTTTTGAAAAATTTATATTTCATACATATGATGTATGAAAATAATTTGTGATGATAATAATTGGGACCACACATGTATATAATTGATATACTGTTATTATTATTATTATTTAATTTTATGTTGGTTAATTAATTAAGTTAATATGTAATTAATAGAAAGGTTTTAATTGCATTTAACTTAATCAATTAACATATTGAGTTTATATTAACATATTAATTGAAATTACATATGATGGGGCATGAGATGCTATGATCAGATTTCATCATGTGATTTGGACTAATTTTATCATCAGCTTTTAATATAAATTTATATTAGATGAAAAATATAATTGCATTGGATGCAATTTGAAAATAAGATCTGATGAGATTGGAATAATAACAAATAATATTAAATTGTAAAGAAGAGTGCTGTGAACACTCTATCGTAGCCTTCTACCGTTGTAAGGTGTGGGCGTTTTTCTTAGGGTTGAGTAGTACGCATGGTTACATGGGCTACTTGCACGAAGAAAGCGTAACCACCTTAACAACATTTGATGTTATATGGTAAAATTATTATTGTACCCGATAACTGTTAGGTGAGGGTTTAATATTAATTTTATTCATATATTGAACGGTAGGTCAAACTTAACTAGGATGTGAGGCCAATAACTGTTAGGTGAGGCTTTTATGTCCTAGAGGCTAAAGAATGATTGCAATATGTTTTTGAAACATTGGGCAAGAGTTGTCCACTCATCGAATTACTAATTACCAATAACTGTTAGGTGAGGTAATTTACAAAAATCGGTGAGAGCGCAATTCCCACTAGAAACCAATTTAAGAGGTTTCTGTTTCTTCACTAAAGGAGTGTGAAAATTCATAAAATTTAGTGGGAGATACCATTTGATTAAAAGCCCATAATCAAATGGAATAATGAAAGATATATAACTAATTGAATATCTTTACCTTTTACAGAATATGGCTGCCTCTAACCCTCTCACTAAAATTCTTGATGCCAACCGCTTGACCGGTCCTAATTTTTCTGATTGGCTACGGAACTTGAGAATTGTTCTCAACTCCGAGAAAATTGCCTATATTTTGACCACTCCTGCTCCTGAACTTCCAATTGATGATAATGAGCAGCAGAGAGCCGCCTATGAAAAATGGATAGATGACGATAATAGAGTCAGGTGCTACATGTTGGCATCGATGAGCAACGAGTTGCAACGTCAGCATGAGCACATGGACAGTGCATCAGCCATTCTACTTCACCTACAGGAACTGTATAGTGAACAAAGCCGCTCTACTCGATATGAGATATCAAAGCGGTTATTTCGAGCAAGAATGTCTGAAGGCCAATCAGTTAATCATCATTGTTTGAAAATGATTGAAGATATTGAGGAGCTTGAGAAGCTCGGCCTACGAATGGATGCAGACTTGCAGACAGATTTAATTCTGCAATCCTTACCTGACTCATTTTCACAGTTCGTCATGAACTTTCAAATGAATAAGATTCAGTGCACTCTCTCAGAGCTCTTAAATATGTTGGTGACAGCAGAGGGAACAATAAAAGGTAACAAGGGGGTAGTCTTGGCTATGGAACGGGCTTCTTCCTCCAAAAGAAAGTCTAAATGGAGAAACAAGAAACCCAGTAAGAAGCCAAAGGGTAATATCAAAAAACAAGTTTCTAAGAAGGCTATTCAAGGAAAATGTTTCCACTGTAATAGAGATGGCCATTGGAAAAGGAACTGCCCCGAATACCTTGCTAGCCTAAAGAACAAGGCAAAGGACAATCCTTCAGAAGGTAAGTCCGACCTGCTCATTATTGAAACTAGTCTGTCGGTATGTTCTACTACCACTTGGATAATTGATTCTGCATGCACTTCTCACTTGTGCACCTCGATGCAGGGTTTAAAACAAAGTAGAAGGTTGAAGGAAGGAGAAATCACCCTACGAGTGGGTAATGGAGCAAAAGTTGCTGCATTAGCCGTAGGGACCTATCCTATACTATTACCGTCAGGCATAGTTTTAGAATTAACAGATTGTCTTTACGTTCCTAATGCTAGTAGAAACTTAATTTCTGTTTCTTCATTATCAATGATTGGTTGCAAATTTGTTTTTAAAATAAATACTTGTTTAATTTATTTGAGAAATAAATTGATAGGCTATGGAACAATGATTGACAAGTTATATCACTTACATATGGATGCAAGTGTAAATACAGTTGAGCAGGAAATGAATGCCATAGGATCTAAAAGACCTAGAGAAGAGGTAGATCACAAGTATATGTGGCATCTTAGATTAGGTCATATCAGTGAAGATAGGATTAACAAATTGGTGAAAGATGGGCTCTTGAGCTCATTGGCTTGCGAGCCATATCCGACTTGTGAATCATGTCTTCAAGGAAAGATGACCAAATTACCTTTTATAGGACAAGGAGAAAGAGCCACTAATATACTTGCCCTGGTGCATACTGATGTATGCGGACCATTTGATGTGCAAGCCAGGGGTGGTTATGTTTACTTCATCACCTTTACTGATGATTATTCACGGTATGGGTATGTCTACTTGATGAGACAAAAATCTGAAGCCTTTGAAAAGTTCAAAGAGTTTAGACATGAAGTTGAAAAACAAACTGGAAAGTTTATAAAAATTCTTCGATCAGATTGAGGAGGAGAGTACTTAAGTACAGACTTTCTAAACTACCTCAAGGAAAATGGCATTATCTCTCAATGGACTCCTCCCGGCACTCCGGAACTTAATGGAGTATCTGAACGGAGGAATCGCACTTTATTAGATATGGTGCGATCCATGATGAGTTTCACTGATTTGCCTATGTCACTTTGGGGGTATGCTCTCCTCACTGCTGCATATATTTTAAATAGAGTACCTTCCAAATCTGTTTCTACCACTCCATATGAGATTTGGTATAGTAGAGAGCCAACTCTTGGTCACCTCAAGATTTGGGGATGTCCGGCTTTTGTTAAGAAGCTGAAGACAGACAAATTGGAAGCAAGGTCGGATAAAGGTAGATTCATTGGTTATCCCAAAGAATCATTGGGATACTATTTCTATTTTCCCCAGGATCAAAATATTATTGTGAGTCGGCATGCCTCTTTTCTTGAGAAACTATTCATTCAAGAAGGAGGTAGTGGGAGGAAAATAGAGCTCAATGAGAATGTCTCTGATGAGCAACAAATCTATAATGATCGACCAAAAATCTCTACTCAATCAGAACCATTGTACATACAACCACTTCGAAGATCTAGTAGAGTTTCCCAACCTCCAGACAGATATTTAGGATTTGTCGTTGAGAAGATAAAAGAAATGTTCTTAATGGGAGATAAAGATCATAGACATGATCCTACTAGCTATAAAGAGGCTATGTTAGACATCGACTCTGAGAGATGGAAGGAAGCTATGAAGTCTGAAATGGACTCCATGCCAACAAGGTTTGGACTCTAGAGGATTTACCAGTGGGTATAGTACCCATTGGATGTAAATGGATCTTCAAGAGAAAAATTGGTTCAAATGGAAAGGTTGAGACCTATAAAGCAAGGCTTGTGGCGAAAGGTTATAGTCAACGAGAAGGTATTGATTATCAGGAGACCTTCTCGCCAGTGGCCATGTTAAAATCCATTCGAACCTTACTAGCTATAGCTACACATTATGATTATGAAATATGGCAGATGGATGTGAAAACTGCCTTCCTTAATGGATATCTTGAGGAAGAAATATATATGGAACAGCCTCAAGGTTTCACCTCTAGCAATGATAATCATAAAGTGTGCAAGCTTCAGAGATCCATATATGGATTAAAGCAAGCATCTCGGAGTTGGAACACTCGTTTTAATGATGCAATCAAATCGTTTGATTTCACCAGAAACGAGGAAGAACCATGTGTGTACAAAAAGACTAGTGGGAGTGCTGTCACATTTCTCATATTGTATGTGGATGATATACTTTTAATTGGGAACGACATTGGGATGATGTCATCGGTCAAATTGTGGTTGTCTCAAAATTTCTCCATGAAAGACTTAGGCGATGCATCCTATATTTTAGGTATAAAGGTCTATAGAGATAGGTCTAGACGGTTGCTTGGCCTATCTCAAAAAATGTACATAGAGGAAGTACTGAAGAGATTCGGTATGGAAAATTCCAAAAGAGGTCTATTACCTCTTAGACATGGAATCTATCTTTCCAAGAAGATGTGTCCTAAAACACCTGAGGAAAGAGAATGTATGAATAGAATTCCATATGCTTCAGCTATTGGGAGTCTAATGTATGCAATGTTATGTACGAGACCTGATATCGCACAAGCTGTGAGTGTCACAAGTAGATATCAATCTAACCCGGGTATGGAACACTGGGTTGCAGTTAAAAATATCCTTAAGTATTTAAGAAGAACTAAGGATATGTGCCTAGTCTTTGGAGGTGGTGAGTTGAAGCTAGAAGGCTTCACAGATTCTGATTTTATGTCAGATGTTGATGATAGAAAATCTACATCAGGGTATTTATTCATATGTAATGGAGGATCCATTATTTGGAAAAGTTCCAAACAAGCAACGACTGCCGATTCCACCATAGAGGCAGAATATATTGCTGCATCAGAAGCCTCAAAGGAATGTGTTTGGATCAGAAAGTTCGTTGCAGAACTCGGTGTGATTCCAGCTATTAAGGAACCAACGCCGCTTTTCTGTGACAATAATAGTGCCATAGCATTAGCTAAGGAGCCAAGATCTCATCAGAAATCCAAGCATATTGAACGGCGATATCATATAATCAGAGATTATATTGAAAGGAATGAAATACTCATACAAAAGGTCGCTTCTGCTGACAATGTAGCAGACCCACTAACCAAAGCACTCACTCAACAAAAACTGGAAGGCCATCTTGAGAAAATGGGTCTACGCTATATGGGTGATTGGCTTTAGTGCAAGTGGGAGATTGTTAGTTATATCCCCTATAAGCCAATCGGTGACACAACTATAGGGTTTGTATCTTTGTATCTTTCATTAAATTAATAAATTGGCATTTATTCATTTATATTATTGTTAAATAAATATATATATGAATCGTCCTTAGAATTAATGGTAAAAGAATCATATTTCTAAGATGTTAGGAATTTGAGACATGTATTCTTTTGTAATTAATTTTAAATGCTCCTGATCATAGGATTATCACGAGGGCGATGATAAATCCGGTTAGGTCAGTGTATACTGTGCTTTCCTTATGGGATGATGAGTCTTAAGTCATTAGTGTGGTGACACTAGAGCAAGTATACAGGTGAATGTTGGAGAACATTTTCACTGAGCGTGACCAATTATGAACAATCACATGGATGTCTACTCACTCGTCAGTAAATTGTTCCATGCTGTAGTGGTGTGAGTGATCCTTTGACCTGAGGCACCACAGTTATCTTACGTATGGGTTACTGTAGTTTGACTGTGTAAATACTTTATACCCTAATCATGAGTTAAAGTCAACATATGTTGGCTACAGTGGATCATGCATAAAGATAGGTGTGTGTCAAGATGGAATCTATCACCCTCGGTAGAGAGGTAACTATCCTATACTATCTGTTCTTTAAGATATAAAAGCCCTTGGCCAAGGCAGTGTGATTTTATGAAAAGGAGTTTTCATATATCGGTTAATGATCAGATAAGATATATAATTGAGTAATGGGGTTTGACGAGTTATCCATAACCTCGACTCAATTAGGACAAGTGATAGAAGGATTTAATCACACGGTAACTACACCTAGAGGTTTAGTCTATTATTCATTCTACTTGGATTGCTGCGACATACTGCTAGGTGTCACTCGTGGATTGTGGGACCCACATAAGTGATTAAAGATAGTTAATCACAATCAATTGGGAGAGTCAAAAATATTTTGGTCCATCGAAAGGAGTTCCGATGGTGACACTAAAAGAGTTTAGCGTCACATCTCACAACCAGGTAGAATTGAACCTATGTGGTCACACACAATAAAGGTTGCGTGTGATTTGTGCTTAGAGAATTATAGAGACCATTTTGCTAAAATAACAAAGTATTTGTTATTTGCTAAGCTAGTTAGCAATATATATATATATGTATATACATACATATGTATATGTATATACATACATATGTATATGTATATACATACATATGAGGAAACCAATTAACTTAATGAAAGAAAACTTTCACTTATTAATTGATCATTTTATTATTTGGAGATGGAGACGAGGAGGAAGAGAGAAAGAAATAAAACGATATATTAATTATACTATTAATGGAGAAGAAAAGGAGAAAACATTTTCTCTTTTCGTTTCTTTCTAATACACATTAAATGAGAGGAGTTAACACTCATCTCATTTATAATGTATGTTTTCTTTTCTCATCTCTTTCTCTCCTCACCAACTTTTTCAGAGGAAAGTTTTTTTTTCATTAATTGCAATGAAACCAGCGCCATTATGAGAATGTATCTCTACTACCTTTCGTGTTGTCTTTAAATAGAGACATTCCTCAATGGCATAAAGATAGAGAGTAATCATATAGTAATCATAAAGAGAATCATATGAGAAATTATATGAAGTAATCATATAAAGTATATGAAGTAATCATATAGAGTTCTCTTTAATCATTAGAGAGAAGTCTTCCACAATCATTGGTCTTTATATATTATAGTTAATTCTCTTGAAATTGCTAGCACAATTTGAGAATTAATTATTCTCCACATTGATACAAGAAATCACGAAAGGAGTTTCGAAATTGTATTGTGTGAAGCACAGATCCCGGAGCAGCCTTGTGTGGATACACATAGAGGCCGAACAGTTGTGCGGCTCAAAGGACCGGAAGTTCAGATCCAATATCAACCGACAGACAATTTCGGTAATCAACAAAGGTTGAAATTCTAACCCTTCTTCTAATTAAATTAGAATAATAATTTTTGTGTGTCTCACGAGATGATCTTGTAACATATTTATATATATACAGTAATATCATAAATGTTATGATGTTAAGGTATATTTGATTAGATCATATTTATGATCATAAAATTTATTTCCGCTGCATTAAATGCGCATGCACGCACTTCCGCTTTCCTTACATCTTTCACTTGCCGCCTCTTTCTTTTCCTCCCCAAACCTAGCGCCGAACCTTCCCTACGCGTTGTGCGTTCCCTGCACAACGACTCCTTCCCCGCTCGCTTCCCCCCTGTCTCTCTCTCCCGCTTTCCGAAGCGACCCCACTTCTCTCCCTTCCGCTCCCGCCTCCTTACCTTCTGCTTCTCTCCCTCTCTCTCTCCTTCTGCTGTACACCCAACAATAGTTGAGGATTTCACTGAAGTTGACGATGAATGATATGGCGGCTTAACAAGTCTTACAGGTTGCCATGGTAACATATGGATTGCCTATCTAGCTCTTTTTGATTTCTAAATCTTATTCCTTATGTTGATATGTATATATTCTGTATGGATTGACATGCTGATTGACCCCTGACATGTAAACCCAAAGTATGCTAAGCAGAAAATCTCTTATTCCTGTAACACACATCATATAGTTTGTTGTTCTATTAAACATTTAAAATAGCTTATTACTTGAAAATTGGCATTTTGAGGATGGATTATCTGGATTAGTTGGTATGGTCAGAACAAAATGAGATAAATATTAAGCAACTGGAAAAGATACGATTTCCTTGAGAAAAATTGTGGGTGATACATCGAGTTGGCTTGAATGATTTCACTACTCCAGATACTCGCAGTTGACTACTTGGTTGAGATAAGATAAGCACTGCCCATTTTAAGGAAGAAATTTAAGTGGCTTGAACCTCCTTACATTAGAATAGTAATAATTCTTGTCTTTGGGATGGCATATTTCTCCGGAGATCATTTTAGACGTGTAGGGTGTGTATTAATGGAAATATATGGATCACATAAAAACGTCGCAATCCGTATTCTGTCCATAAAAGGTTGTATGTAGAGTGCATGTGTTCCATCTCATGAAATTATGATCAGGATGAGGATCCTTGGTTTTCAGAGTATTTACATTTCTGGGTTTGGATAGAGGTATAACTTTGAAAGTGTTTTGTTTTGGATATAGATTCTATACTTAGATCTTTTTCATATCTGATATCTAGAAAGAATTCGGGTTCTGATGCTGTATATCCAATTACCTGCAAACTTAAATTTAGTTGTTTCTTGTATTCTTCTTCCTCTCTGCTGGTTATGTTAATTATTTGATTAGTAATTTTTCTATAACTAAAAGGTACCCTCAATTGTTCTATCTGCAGTACTGTATGTTAAATTTGAGTTCCCATTTTGGAGTATAGCAAAAATTTTGAACATTTTAGTTTGATACTATTAATTGGTCTGATGTTTTTGTCAACCCAATTAGCATTAGTTTTGAACAGTTGATATTGTTAGCAGGATACAGAGTTTTCTAGAACCAATAGAAAGCTGTTCAATTTAGCAGGGCTACAGTTAAGGCATGTTTGGTGTATGATTGAAATGATAATGAAAAATAGAGTTGGATTGCATTGAAATGAGAAATAAAATGGTGAATCATTTGAAAATATTTTATTTATTATTAAATTGAAAATTCAAATGGATAATTGAAACATCTAGAATTTCAAAGAAGATTTTGATTAAGGGAGAGGAGACTGAGGAAGGGAGAGGAGACTGAGATGGTTGTAAGAGAAGGTTTTGAGTGGTTTATTCTGAAATAGATTAATTCATGATTCAAAATTGGATCGGAGATAAATGGATTGGATTATTATATTTCAGAGTGGATTGAAAATCGAATTCGATTTCTATAAAATAAATAATAGCTATTGGAATAAGTGAATCCTCTGGTATTATGATGTTTGAATAATGAATAATATAATATAATTATAGTAAAATTTTTAAACATTTTTTATTTCTTTCCAAAAGTAGAAATATAATGGAGCTCTATTCTATTTAGTAAAAACTTTAAATACCCTCCATATAGTTTAGGACCTTTTTTTTTTTTTTTTTTTTTTTCGTCCGCCTCTCACTTAACTTTTTTTTTTGTTGAAGTATACAAAAAAATATCTTAGATACTACTCTTATGCCCTCATGGTTTATTTAATTTTTATTCTAATATTCTGTAATTTTAATCTTATTACCGAAAAAATTAAGAAAGAAAATAACAATTAATCCCCACCAAATTTTTACGAACGAAATTTTTTTTTCTCGTCCCGGTCTCCGCGGGACCTCTATTTTCGGGGAGATTCAGTAGATGATTTAAAAATATACTAAATTAAAGTTTTATTTAAAATTTAATAAAATATAATATAATTTAATTCAAATTAGCTAAAAATATATAGCAATTAAATACTGTTTAACCAATATATTATATAAAAAGTTAAATGTATTTAAATATATAATTAAATTTCAAATATATTAAAAATATAAAAATTATATATATATATATATATATATATATATATATATATATATATATATATAAATTAGGGCCGGAATACTATCGATAGCATCAAGTTATTGGTGCTACTAATTTTTAACCATTAGATTAAGAGATGTACAGTTAGGATGATAGTGGTCTCCTAAGGTTTAGTGGGTGGTTGATTGAATAGTAAAAATTTTAGAGAATCACTATAATCCCAATCATATATACTTTCATCAAAGAACTAAAAACTTGATAGTACCAATTGTTTGGTGCTATCGATAGTATTCCAGTCGGACTCTCTCTCTATATATATATATAGAGTTCGCTACTATACTATAGATAGCATCACACATTTGGTGCTATCAAGTTTTCTACTTTTAGATTAATCTTTTTAATCATTTTTATCTATTAGATTTTACTATTTTTTCAACTATCCATTAAACCCAAGAGATCCATTATCATCTAAATCACATATTTTTTTTAATCTAAAAATTAAAATTTAATAGTACTAATGACTTAATGACTTGTTGTTAATAGCATTGTTATATATATATATATATATATATATATATATATATATATATATATATATATATATATATATATATATGAGCAATGCTACATGTACCCGAAAGGGTGTACATCATACACCTCCATTATTTTAATGGTGGCGATATTTTTTACGGTCACATCGAGTGACCCATCATCACACCCCATCCTTAGATGGGTGGGGTGTATGATGTACACCCCGAAAGGGGTGTACACATAGCATTTTCCTATATATATATATATTTTATCCGGTGAAGATAAAGAATTTTGTAATTTTTTTTTCATTCTCGTCTTCTCAGGACAAAATTCTTTTCTAATGGGCAAATCCTTACGGAGATCGAGATCTGTAGTAAAAATTTTTGTAAAAAAATAAAAAGCAAATGAAAATTAGAAATTACTTTAAAAAAAAAAAAATGGAGAAATCAAACCATCAAATAATCCACACTAGGACACTACTACCGCAGCCCCAAAGCTATCTCTTTGCGATAATGGCCTTTTTAGCCGTCAGATTTTGACTCGGTTAATCGGCACCGTCCATACAACTGCCCCATCTCAATTTTTTTTTTTTAAAAAAAAAAAACTCCGAGCAATAATACAAGCTCAACCGAGAGCGAGCGCCTCGCCTCGAACCTTTTCCTCTCCCCGACGAATTTTCTCTATTCGCTCCGCTTCTCCGTCTCTAGGGCATTTCATCTTTCAACGTCTCCTCGATTTCCCTCTCGATCTCTCGCTCCCTTCGTCGCCATGCCCACCGCCGCTGATAAGGTGGCGGCGCCGCCGGGGAGGCGCGGCGCGAAGCGACGGAGGGGACGGCCCCCGGGGTCGCGCGCGCGGAAGAGGCAGAAGCGGCTCGACGCGATCCGCGACAACCCCGCGCTCCGCCCCGCTTCTCCGCAGACCCCGCAGCGCGGGGACGACGACGAGGACGGCGAAGAACCCGGCGCCCTCCGCCGCAGCTCCCGCGTGCGCCGAGCTCCCGTCGTGCTCGATTCGTCGCCGGTGCCCTCGCACCGGAGGAGGAAGCCCCAGCGCGGGGAGTCCCCTAATCGAATTGGTACCGGTGGGAGTAGGAAGAGGAAGAGGAAGAAGAAGAAGAAGAAGAAGAAGACGACGACGCTGAGCTCTGGTAACAGGGAGGATGCTGCTGCTTCAGCTGTTCAGGGAATCGAGGCTTCTGTGGTGGAGAACGATGAATGGAGATCGAGGTTGCGGTCTAGGGTTAAGTTAAAGGGGAGAAAGTGGGTTAGAGAACGGCGTTTCAGGCAATCTAAAGGGGTTTTGAGCAAAGGAAAGGAGGCAGGACACAGGAGGAAGGGAAAGAAGGTGGTTTCGACTGTCGAGGTATCTGAGGATGGTGAAGAATCTGCCAAAGATGAAGAAGCGGCGGAAGAAACCGATAATTTAACTTGGAATGATCACGAAGATGGCGGTGAGAAAACCTCGGAGGAAGAGGTGAGCAGGGATGAGTCCGGGTTGCAAGTTGTGAGCGAATCGGACAGAGAGGAGAATAGTGATGAGTCCAATTTGCAAGTTGGGAGCGAAGCAAACAGAGAACCGGAAACAGCTGAGCCAGCTTGTGAGGCGGATGATGAGGATGTTATTGGGAATTCAGCTGGAAAAGAGGAACTTGATCAGCCAGTAGTCGAAGATACTTCAATTCCCGCTAAGGAATTAGAAATTGCTGGCCCTGGAGAAAATGCGGCAGCTCAATCCGGTGAAAACCTTGATAGCTGGGCTCTAGAGAGTGAGGAGGCTTTAAAGGAAGGTAGTATGAGATCACCCGTTTCTGATGATAAGCTTGCACAGATGGATGCGAAAGAAGAGCGGAGGTGCGGGTTGTGTGGGGGAGGAACTGATGGGAGACCGCCGAAGATACTGGTCCAGGAGGCTGCTGAGAGTGATCATGAGGCATATGAAGGATCATTAGCTTCTGAGGAGCCTAACTATGATGTATGGGATGGATTTGGAGATGAACCTGGATGGCTTGGTAGGATTTTGGGTCCTATACATGACCGATTTGGCATCGCTCGGGTTTGGGTCCATCAGAATTGTGCTGTTTGGAGTCCAGAGGTATGATGTGTTTCTCGCTTTTATTTGTGAAACTTTGATGCCTCATGCTCACTTGTTAACTGGCAATAACATATTTACTAGCCATTGCCTTTTCTATTAATATGCTGCTTGCTAGCTGACATAACATCTATATCTTACCGTCTTCTTCATTCTATTAAATCTCGCTGTTCAGGGATGAACCTATCAATGCCATTAAAATTTATGTACTAGCTTCTGTGTTTCTGCGAGCCAAACTGTCAAATAAACTTTTAATTTTTTTTAGAGCGGTCAGTGAAAGAACTGTTTTTTTAGAACGGTCTGTTTGTTTGATCATAGTCCATAATTAGCCATTCATATCATACTTTTTATTTGTTTAGTTTGCCTGCATTTGGAGATGCTTTTGGGCTATCAGTTAGTGCAATTCCGAATATGATCTCACATGTGCTACAGTATGGATAAAAGGTAGCTCACTTCAGCATTCACACTACTAGCAGGCGTTAATATCCTATGGCTTGCTTTTGTTCTTTATTTTCCATTTCTTTTGATTAAGAAGTCAGATTTACATGTACTACATTATTCCGTTTATTTTGTTTTGCTTGGAGGAAAAGTGAAGTTTAGCAAGATTTATTTAGCACAACATATAGTATAACTGTGAAAAACAAGAACTGGCAAATTTATACTTATAAGTTATCTTTTCTTTTAGGTTAATAAGTTAATATTACTCAGTTGGCGGGACAATTTAGCTGCTTACTTTTTATCGAGGTTCTGGTTGAAAGAGTAATAACTTATAAAGTGTGAACTTTGCTTCACACTCCTAACCTAGAGTGCAATTTGAAAAGCTCGTGATAGCTGGCTGTGCCTGAGAGCCTAGTTGGCTCTAAAGCATGTATTCCCTGGCTTGTAAGATTTTATTTTATTTTATTATTATTTTTTTTGTGCATCAGTTCTTCAGGACACAGAAAATGTATTTGATAATCTGTTCTCTTGTTTATTTCTAGAAACTACTTTGTATTGCAATTTTAGCTTGTTATGTTGTTGCCTATAGTTGAATAGCATCCGTATGTTAGAATGATCTTTGTTTCATAAACAGAGGTCTGAGGCATAGTTATGCTGTCACATTTCAGGTTTACTTTGCTGGTTTGGGATGCCTAAAAAATGTTAGAGCTGCACTTTGCAGGGGAAGAGCATTAAAATGTAGCCGCTGTGGTAGACCTGGAGCAACTATTGGTTGTCGTGTGGATCGTTGCCCCAAAACCTACCATTTGGTAATACAGTTAAAATAATTAGCAATCATTTGTTTCCATCGCTCTTTCTGAACCCCTCCTTATTCAGCCTTTATTTGTTGCAGCCTTGTAGCCGAGCAGAGGGTTGTGTTTTTGATCATCGCAAGTTTCTTATTGCTTGCAGTGATCATCAACACCACTTCCAACCGCAAGGTGATTTGTATGCCCAACTTATCAGGAAGAGGAAAGCTAAGAAGTTGAAGCTGGATATGAGAAAGCTCTCGCATGAGGCATCAAGAAAGGACTTGGAGGCAGAAGAGAAGTGGTTAGAGAACTGTGGAGAGGACGAAGAGTTCTTAAAACGGGAAGGTAGGAGGCTCCACCGAGATCTCTTGAGAATCGCACCTGTATATATTGGAGGTTCTTCTGAAAGCGAAAAACCATACCAGGGCTGGGAATCTGTTGCTGGGCTTCAAAATGTCATTCAATGCATGAAAGAGGTGGTGATTTTACCTCTTCTTTATCCCGAATTATTTTGTTCTTTGGGCCTTACACCTCCAAGAGGCGTTCTGTTGCATGGGTATCCTGGCACTGGGAAGACACTAGTTGTGCGAGCCCTGATAGGAGCGTGCTCTCGTGGGGATAAAAAAATAGCATATTTTGCTCGAAAAGGTGCTGATTGTTTAGGAAAGTATGTTGGTGATGCCGAGCGACAGCTGAGACTTCTTTTCCAAGTGGCTGAGAGATCTCAACCGTCGATCATTTTTTTTGACGAGATAGATGGTTTAGCTCCGTGTCGATCTAGGCAACAAGACCAAACACACAATTCTGTTGTCTCGACTTTACTTTCCTTACTTGATGGTTTGAAATCACGAGGGTCAGTTATAGTGATCGGAGCTACGAATCGTCCTGACGCTGTTGATCCTGCTCTTAGAAGGCCAGGGAGATTTGATCGCGAGATATATTTTCCACTGCCTGCTTTGAATGATAGATCTGCTATTCTTTCACTGCACACTAAAAGTTGGCCAAATCCTTTGTCGGGATCTCTTCTGTCATTTATAGCGAATCAAACGGCTGGTTATGCTGGTGCGGATCTCCAGGCGATTTGTACTCAAGCAGCGATGAATGCTTTGAAGAGGAATTGTGCATTGCAGGAGCTTTTATCTTCTGCTGAAAAAGGCAGTGGTGAAAAGGGTACACTTCCTTCTCTTCCATCGTTCGCTGTAGAGGAAAGGGATTGGTTGGCAGCTCTCACGGCAGCTCCTCCACCATGTTCTCGAAGAGAAGCAGGAATGGCTGCGAGTGATGTAGTCTCTTCGCCTCTTGGTTCTCATCTCCTTCCATGTCTTCTAGAGCCATTGGTGTACCTTTTCCTCTCAATTAATATGGACGAAAGGATC